>OX244043.2:11651738-12851738 GCA_945859785.2 Tridacna gigas
AATCTGAATTTCAAGAAAGGTCGCAAAGGTGTCAGTATCTCTTTTGTTACGGGTTGATTTATAAAGAATAATGAGGATCCTGGGTTCGGAAATACCTCTTCATATTCGTTGTCCAATCTTACACAAAAAAGAGGGGAGAGAACCGGCCCATTAACACTTTACTGGAGGACAAAATATTGGATTGGTACATTATTAAAGCACTTGCAAGACAATGCTTTAATTATGACTGAAAAGTCGGAATTACTTTTTAAAAGGATAGAAAACATTATGGGAAAAGGAGAAAACGCTGCTTAACAGCATTCTAACCTTTTTACCGACATTGTTTTTAATAGGATTGTTCCTCACTGCTGTAACACAGTTGACTACATGGTAAAGGGTTGAGTACCAATCGTTTTTATAAAGCAGCAGGTGCGAGTAAAGGATCTCTGGTGGTTCATTGGAAAGGGAACAATAGGGGAACAAAGGGCTGCTGCATACTTATAATTACGTACTTGTAAACTGTCATCGACTTCAACGGAAAGCAAATTTATTGGGAATCGGAATTAATGCAATTTACGTAAAAGACTATAATTAGACGAGGAAGTTGATTTTGCGTGCCCCGGAGAGAGGGGCGGGGCCGGGGGGGGGGGGGGGGGGGAAAGAAAGATTGTGACATTTTTCAGTAAAGAGATGCGCGATAGAGTCGTAAGTCCTTGCAAATTAGAACTGCATGGTAATCTTAGACCAGAGTCTTGATTATTTTATTAGAAAATTTTCAAGTTTGGAATGATGTGACCACAGCATCCTCTGAAATAATAACCTATCTGTTGAGGAACGTTTTTAAGGGTTGTGAAAGGAACGGTGATAATCGACGTCAAAATTCATTCCATGAAAGTTGGGGTTGGGGGCTGGCCTCGAATGTATCAGATACTCTGGCAGAAACTCGTGAAATCCTGACAGCCACCTGTAAAAGGCATTATTATTGTTTTTTCTTGTTTAAGTTCATCGGCTCCCGGGCGTTTACTTTTGATGTCTCTATACATGTAGTTGACTTGCTAAAAAGAAAAAAAGTTAACTTTTGAGACTTTCCGCACACATTACATGTAGATTATTTTCTTATTAATTTCAAGATTTCAGTAAAAGTAGATTAAATGCCAATTCAACTCCGTTGCTGCCGAATAAATGGGTAAGACATTTCTCGAGGTTTACAAGTAATATTTTTAGTTGTATTTGAACATGATTTTGGTAATAGACCGGCATTAGCTAGCGGATGGTGTAGATCAGGGTCAGACTGCACAATGGCAATGAAAGGGTTGAGGCCGAAGTATTTCACACGATAGATGACAATGCAGATACTAGAATAGACTAAACATTCTGTACAGTCTGATCTCAATCTTCACTTTATGTTTTGTTTGACTGATTAAGGTTTTCGATAAAAATAATCTTTTGGAGCTTATCACTTTTAAAAAATCAAATGCAGGTTCCATACGAACTATTTTCCTGCTACGGCAATTTATACGCTTTTGTATTACAGTGCCTTAACTCTTTACCAAACGACAGAAGTTTAGACTTGTCCAAACTGAAAGCATTTGCAGACTACAATTTAAAGGTGGCTCAAATGATGAAATTTGTCCTTGATAGAGTAGAAAACATTGTGGGAAAAGGAGAAAATGGTGGTAACCAGTATTTTCTCCTTTTCCCACAATGTTTTCAAAAGGCCTCTTCCTCAGGGTCGTTAAAAGTCGGGATTGTGTGGTAAAGGGTTAACTCTTTCCTTACATTTTCGTTCATCACAGAGGAGTACAGTTTTGCTACAATTCAAGATACTTACTGACTACAGTATAGAATCCTGAGAGGGTATAGTACATGTCTGGTTAGGAAAGTTTTTTGGTTTTATTAACTGCAGTTTTGAAATATCGTATTTCTATGTACAAGTGACGGAGAAATATTTAGTAAACCTTAGCATTTTGTACAAACAAGGTCATGTGCATCTAAATTATTAAAATTATTTTTTCATACTGGAAAGCAAACAGCACCATGGAAAAAGTGCTGTATGTAGCTCTGTTAAAAGGACAGCAGAAACGCTTTGATATGTGCACTTGTCCCAGTGGTTTAACCAAATCAATCTTAAAAGAGGTGTTAACCCTTTAACAAACAAGTGTATTAACAACCATGAAGATAAATGGCTTTGGAAACCTTGTTGGAAAAGGAGAAAATGCTTGTAACCAGTATTTTCTCCTTTTCTCAAAATGTTTTCTACCTTGTTAACCCTTTTCAGCGCCACAAGAGAAAACGGGCTTTTGAACAGAACGCGCAATCAGATCTTGGAGCGAAACTGTCTACCCGTTTAATCAGGCGCATAAGATAATGATCTACCTGTATTTCAGTAACTTGCGTTTGCAATCGTCGAAAGAGGACAAGTTTGAATATCTGGCGCCGATAGCGTTAAGAGCAAATCAGACCATTTAATCCACAATCAATTTGTCGTTTTACAAATGCTTCCCATTGCGACAGGTCTATAATTTATCATTTGGTAAAGAATAAAGCACCTAACAGACAAAATGATCTGCTCTTGGATATAGAGGATCGAACTGTTACTGCACGAGTAAAGCTTTGGCTGGACCGGCGGTTACGCTAAATGGCGCCACAGAGAAATACATTAGTGAATGACACACATAACAGAGCTATCTATTTCCGTGTCTGTGCGAAAACACGCGAAAGGTCTGTGACCAAGAAATATAATATGCACGGTCATGAACGAGGAATCCTAACATGTCACGACATTTCTCTCTGATTCCTCGATATTTTCACAACATTTCGGCGTCGCCTTTGACCCGATGAGACTCTATCTCTGACAGACAAAAAAGACAATCAAATAGTCATTTAATTACATTATATTTGTATGAGAGAGCAACATGAGGTACAATATTGTCTCTCATAAAGCTATGAAAACGTGAATCTCACATCTATTAATAAGTTTATTTGGAAATTGACATCGGAGACGCGCTCGATTATTATGCTTGGAATATGTTCAATTAATTAGTGTAATGATGGGGAATCGATAGAAGCTCCCTAACGCTGCCCGAGGCCATGTGATAACTTGAATGTTTTTCGAAACACATCTTGTCGAATAATCTTCTTTAGATTAAATTTTAGTACCTTTCTGTTAGGATAAAATTCGTTGTGTACACCAATAAGAATATAAAAGAAATGATTCAAAAAGATAATATGAATATCTGAGCGGAATATATAGTCAGAAATGAAATACTCGTATCAAAAACGACATGGATACAGTTCAAACCAATCTAAGCAAAGAAAAGATGCAGTAATACTAAGAATATAGTATCGAACTATAATCGAGTCTGCGAGAAAGATACCTAAGCGAGAAAAAGAGACAGAGAGACTATCTAAGCAAGGCAAAGAGAAAGTAGGAAAGGACATCTCCTCTTCTTCAAACGTTGTTTTACGATAACATAAAAAAGACCATGAGCCATGTTTTGTGAAAATGAGGCTTAATGCATTTGCGAAAGGTATTGACCGAGGTAAGCCTGTGCAGTCCGCGCAGACTGACCTGGGCCAAAACTTTTCGCTATTGCTCAATATTATGTATGTCCAAGGGCCATTGTACCACAAGATCTAGTCGGTTGTTAAAAAAAGAGCTATTATGTATCCATAATTACAGTGTATGTGATGGCTTGATTGGTACAATGCATTGCGAATATGCACCAAGCCCCCTTTTACCAGAGCATTACTCGTGTATGATCAACATGTATAAAACAAGCACCTAAAGATTAAACAAAATCGGCTTGCTTTTTATAGATACGTGTGTGTTTAGTGAATATCAGCATAATTGCCTCCTCTGGGACCTCAACTTAATTATGTTTGCTGAATGCAGGTTGCTTCCTCAATGTGGATGACACATATGACGGGTTAAAGTGTGAATTCAAATTCAATATGATAGATAGACAGATATTTATTTCACTTGTACATAATAGTATACATCATGTTACAACATTCTATGTTTTAAAGATCAACAATAGTCAACAGTGACATACATTTGGAGAGAGAGCGAGAGAGAGAAAGGAAAACTTTGGCTAGATTTATATATCATAAGGTACTTACAGGAAGATGTAAAAAAAATAACATTTGAACCACAGGAGTGTCAAACAGAACTTTACTGACTTGTGCGGTTAGTGCAGAGTCAGATCAGACCTCAAAACACTGCTCTTTCCGCTATTAATTTTGTTTAGCATTCCTTTTATAGAATGCAAACTTAATAAACGTACATGTTTTCAAAATGGTATTGTACTCCTCAGATTTCATCAGACTTACAAATTTAAACATACTTGGTTTGACGTAGTATTTTTTATCTATGTATTTCTTACGAAGACTATAATAAAAAGGACATTCAATAATGAAATGATATTCATCTTCTATGCGATTCATGTTACAAAATATACAAAATGACAGACATGAGAGCATAGGTCCGAATTGATTGCTGGTAAAGGTGTTCTCCGTGACCATTCAGAACCATGCGCATTCGAGGGATTCAATACTGACCAATCGATGGTAAGACTTACCTTTGAAATCGGAGAAAACATGTTGGGAAAAGTAGAAATGCTGATCAGCAGTTTCTTCTTTCCATACTGTTTCCAAAATAACTCCTATCTGAGTATGTCGAACAGCTGTATTGTTTAAATGTACAGGATGAAAGAGGCGCAAGAGATGTTTAATTACCTTAACATGTTTTTGTCCTTGTTACTATAAGAAAATAGTATATTGCAGCATTCCACCATCGAGTGTGCCAGATTTCGGAGAGCTCACTTACAAGACAGTTACTTGCCATCATCATATGAAAGCTGAATTAATATTGTTTTGCTCTGTAATATTCATACGGAATACCGTAATCTTTTGCTCATGCAATTAATTCAGAATTAAAGGTATGAGCCATGAGTTCGGTCAAACAGGTATTCTGGGCCCAAATTCCCCAAACATTCTTACAACCATTCGTGGGCTTATTCTCAAGAATTTTCTAAATGTGAAAGTATCAAAACTTTTGATTGGCTAAACCATGATTTAGCCAATCAGAACTTGCGACACTTTCTAAATCCGGAATTAGTCCAAGAGAGAAATTATGAATGGTTGGTAAATACGGACCCTGAACACAAGAGGGTCAATGTCCGAAGTAGCTGTATGGATTATGAAGAAAGGTGCCCTGAACTACTGAAATTCACCAGAGGACAACATTTTAGACTCTTCTGGCTGATATAATGTTGTTACATTGTTTCAGAAGACGCGGGTAAAATGTTTCGTTTTCCTCATTATGAACGCATAATGAGCATTGAGGGTAGTTGTGCTATTGTATTGTGAATGGTTGGACTTGAAACAGCAACAGGTATATTTTGAACATGAAGTAATGTTGTAACATGGTTTTATTTATTTCGTGGCTATAGATGTCTAGCACTTAAGCCTGTGCCTCTTAACCGACGCTATGAATTTCTGTTGACTTTGTGGATCGGGATCAGACAATACAGAAAGCACGGCATGATCTCTGGTCAACTCTGTCCAATGAGGTGAGATTTTTTAAGGTGATAAAAAATATGAGATTCCAACATTTGGTTTTTTACCATGGAATGGAAATCATGGTTTCATTTGTTTTCTTACTCGCTTTCTTTTCAGCAGTTTAGGGTTTAATTAATCTTTCCTCATCTTAGCGAGATAGTTTTATTTTATCTCTTCACTATACGACTGAAATCAAAAGTTGTTCAAATTCAAAGCAAACGAAAAATTAAATGTTGGGCAAATACTAGTAACCATCATTTTCTCCTTTAATCACAACGTTTTCATGAGGCCCTTCCCCAAAGTCCTTAAAACTTGCAATTTTTGGTAAAGGATTAGTAAGATTTACAGAAAGAGAATACAATTTCATAGTAAAAATGTCATAGATATGAGAATATATAGCCAAACATTATTTACAAGTAAACGTGACCGGCTTTTCCATACCGGAAGGATTCGCAGACAAGAGGTTAAGTATTAGTCAGTCAATAGTATTTACAGTGAAAAAGGGTAGAAAACGTGGTACAAAGTGGAGATGCTGTTTCTTCTTTTCTTCATTGTTTGCAAATGTCTTCTTTCTTAGAGAATATAACGGTGGAATCGTACAGTACAGGATTAAAGAAACTCTAGAGATAATTTACATCGTTTTTGCTCTAATTAAACGAAGAAAGTAAAGTGTAATTTGATGCAGCATTCCATCGAGTGTGCCAGATCTCGAAGAGCTCACTTGTTTGACTATTATTTGTCATCTTCTGAACACAGAATGAATACTGTTTTCATTTTGTGATATTGGTATGAAAGAACGCAATCGTTTGCTCGTGCATGTATGTTAAAATCTATAGTTTTAAACCATGAGCTCGATCGAACAGACAGTCTACGTATGTATAAAAAAAGTGTCGTAGACAGTTGTCCGAAGTAGCGGTGCGTATAAATTATCACAAAAGTGCCTTGAACTTAAAACTCATTACCAGAAGACTATATCTTACAGTCATCTGACTACCAAAATGGAATTTGTCTTTGCAAGGAGTAGGAAACATTGTGGGAAATGGAACAAATCCCTAGGATCTTCGACTCCTTATCAGAAGACAAACTTTACAAGTCTTCCATACTGAAAGCATTTGCATCAAATCTAGATCATAAAGTGGAGTTGTTCTTTTGCAAGAGAGGAAACATTGTGGGAAAATTAGAAAGTAATAGTTATTAGCCTTATATAGACCTTGATTTAAATCAGCCTTGTGAAGGGCATCCTCGTTTATCCCAGGTGTGAAGATTACCATTCATCACCCCTGGGACATTCAGCTGCGAAACCGTCGTTTCCATGAATACTCATAAGATTGCGAATTACACCCAATAGCCAATCGAATTGTCGATAACTTAACGATACTCTCTTGTAGTGGAGAATAATCACATTTTTTTTCTATTACTTTGAATAAACCGGGTAAAACCCACATCATTAACAACGAATATGCCGGCCGCCGATGGGCCTTCCTTCTGTGGCATTTGTCTTACGACAATCCAGTGCAGACATTACAAATCCTTGTATACAAAGTCAAATATTCAGAAATACAGCATGCTGTTGCAGTCCATAGGGTATGTAGCAGGGGTTACGTCATCCTCGTTGACCCAGTTCCGATGTATTCCGTAAACTACATTCATCGATTTGATTGGTTGTAGACGAGGTAAAAATAGAAATGATGGCATATGGTTGATAAAAAAAAGATTGCATTTTTTCACTGAAAAACTGAGATTACCAATCAAAATGCTGCATGAATAATTCATGAGAACGAGAAAACATACGCGAGATAACCCAGGGGCGATGAATGTAGTTTACGGAATACATCGGAACTGGGTCACCGAGGATGGTGAAGGGAAGTTTAATCAAAACAGAGATTGGAATTGTAATACAGTTTGTCTTTGAGACACTGGTTGTTCAAGTAGTAGTTTAACAGCAACCGTGTTCCATGTTTCCTTTGCAGTGCATGTTTTTATGTTAATCCTTGCTTAAGCCTGCTATTGTTACCGAGATCAACGGAAATGCAGTTTGCATAATCGTCGACTAAATGTATTTTCGTAGTGAAAAATAGTTCAACAATTTTCCATACCCTGATGACATTTTTTTTCAACAAATCTAATAGTAATCCAATTTTACTAATCAGCATTCGTCGACTATAATAACTTCTATAGGGTTTTGGAGTACATTTTAGAACCAAAACAGTACAAAAATTTTCGGCCCCAAATATAATCAACATCGACCTCTTTCGAGGCCTGAAAATACAATCCACAGAAACTCGGACAGACTTTTTTTTAAAAAATCAGGTTGTGATATTAGTATTATCATCGCAACCATTATTTGATCATGTACTTTGGAAAAAAAAATCTGCTGCTTGCAACTACATGTACATTGCATGGAAATAGTTATACTCTTCTTTCTGAGATTGTAAAACAATGGAGTCATTTAGTACAGGATTCAAGACACTCTAGATATAGTTAAGTAACTGGTCTACATTGTATTTGTTGTTCTAATGAAATGAAGAAGGTAATTTGATGCAGCATTCCATCGAGTGTGCCAGATCTCGAAGAGCTCACGTGGTTGACAAATTCTTGTCATCTTTTGAAAACGGGATGAATACTGATTTAATTCTGATATATTCGTGTTAAAGAACGTGATCGTTTTCTCGTTTACTCATTTACTTACGTTAAACAACTACAGTTTTAAACTGCTAAATTGATCAAACAGACAATCTGTTACACGAATAGGGTCGTATACAGTTGTGCGAAGTAGCGGTGAGTATGAATTATCACAAAAGTACCTTCAACTTTAAAGTCTTTACCAGACGACCAAATTTAGATTCGTCTGGCTAATATAATGGAATTTGTCTTTGCAAGGGGTAGGAAACATTGTGGCAAATGGAGAAAATGTTGGTAAACAGTCCCTAGGAACTTCGGCTCCTTACTAGAAGACAAAACTTTAGAGTTCTTACGAACTGAAGGCAGTTGCAGACGTCAAATCATATCTATCTCAATAAGTGGAGTTTTTCTTTTGCATGAGAGGAAATCACTATGGGAAATGGAGAAAACGCTGTTCATTAGCCTTTTTGGTTATTACTACATTTTCAACGCCGTCTTCTTCAGGGTCGGTATAATACGGAACGATTTGGCAAAGGGTTGACGCGAGCCTAATAAGTCCATGTGTTATGATGCCATTTCGTTCTCATGCAGTTTTGATATTATTTGATTTTCTTTCATAATGCACAACAAGAAGCAGTGACCTTTTTTTCTGTACGTAAGCCCGTTTTGGCAAATACATGTACCTTGATTTGAACTACTGCTAGTTCGACTGCTGCTTTTCGAAATATCACTCTAATTGAGCCATGCGCTGGCAAAAGGGGGGTTTAATGCATCTTTATGATGCATTATACTAAGCAAGTCATCACATAATTATGTACCCATAAAATCTATTTTGTCTGTCAATCGACTGAATGTTGAGGTAGAATCGTCCTTGGACATGCAGAAACTTTACCAAGAGCAGAAAGTTTCCATACGAGTCAGGCTGCACAGGCTGCAAAAGGTGAACTTGATCGATACTTCTTGAAGATGCATTAAACACCCTTTTCTCAGAGCATGGCCTATTTTTATCCGGGTCTCTATTTTTGTGCGGATGAGGAGACCATCAAAGGTAAATTAGAAAAGGTGCTTTCTTACACCTCCTGGTCTTTAAATACAAGTTCATTTAAGTCGGTTTAGGGAAGGAGGCGTATGATGAAAACAGGTCAATTAAAGCAGTAGGCTCTTTTATTCAGATAGTCTTCAAGACTGATTCGAATGTATCTTCTAATACGTGTATTAGTAAACGGGACCCCTTTTTCGAGTTTCCTTTTCGTGCACGTTGATCAACGGGAAATGCAGTGCGCTTGATCGTTAACTGATTGAGTTTTTGCAATTCAAAATAGATCAATATTTTTCAATGCCCCAAAGGAAATCTTTAGCCATCGAATCAAAAGTTGGTCTTCAATATTTACCAATCATATGTAACTTAAACAGGGTTTTTGGGGGTACGTTCTGTACAACAACCGAAAAGTTTACACTTTAGTTCTCCCAGTCCCGAACGTATAAAATCGTCCTCTTGCATGGCAGAAAATACAATCGACTGAAAAGATTTTTGCCTTACAAGCTTGATTTTCTCTCTATTTTAAAGGCTTGGTTAAGCAAAAGCGGACAGTATATATCCAATATTAGACTGTAGGTTCCATGCAATCTCATCTTGATCTATATCGTCCGCAGAAATCCCTGTTGTCGCCTATGGCGCTGAAAGGCTGACCTAGGCCGAAACTTTTCGCTATTGGTCAGTTTTCTATATGTTCAAGGACCAGTGTACCTCATGATTCATTCGGTTGTTGGACAAAATGGAATGTATGGATCTATAAGTATGAGATGACTTGCTTGGTATCATGTACCACGGAGATTCATTAAGACCCCTTTTGCCAGAGCACGGCTCATTTCATTTAGTCAACTGTAGTCAGTGAAAATAGAATTTCTTCAAGCAGTACAATAGAGAACGCTATTTCCAATCTGTTGGCCGCCTTTCCGCAAAGTCAGGGTCTAAGAGGTGATCCATGGTGAGAGACGAAAAACTACTGAAATGACTACCACCAAATGTTAAAATAGGGAGAGACACAAACTGTGAGATATGACAACTCTACGGTATCATCCTAAAGCCAAATCGCAGAGTTTTCTCCGAAATTTTATTCCAATTCCCCTGCCGACAGCGGAGATTTTTTCCGCTGATTACCCTATGATTTATCGGTGTCGACGCATTACAATGCCCCGGACCCAAGAAACAATATGTGGTCCATCAAATACGGTGATAATGGCCATCATTATTAATTTTCATCATCATAAAAATCGGCGCAAATTACCGAGATACATTGCCCGACGGCGGGAAATTCGCAACAACGACGACGTGGGGCAGCAATTTGGTGCTGTTCGACCCTTCTCATGGTAGTTACGTATTCATATGCCTCTGTAGTCGGCGAACGTTTTAGAGATGGTGTTGGGCAGAATGTCAGATCTAATATACTCACAGGTTAGCTACCTATTGATCTTTAAAAAGGTCTTTTAGGCTATGCTTGGTTAATATATATTCTTTTAGACACCTGAGATTCATATATAGATTCAGTCAAATACTACAATTCGAAGTGTTAATAAATCGCAGCACCACATTTAAATTCGTCACAGTCTTACTTTCGTTGCTAACATTGTCCCAGGCCCCAATGCCGATCACATTATGACTTATCAGTGTGACGGTAATTTAGATCTCCGTATTTTGTAGGAAATTTTGAAATCTGTTTTGTGTACCAAATGCCTAGTAGCACGAGACTGTAAAACTATTTGTATCTTGAGTCCGTATCCTGTCCTTCCTGAAAGTTATACAGTATATAAATACATACAGCCTGTCACGTTTTTACTGAGATTATCACCATGATAAATGAATTCAATGAAAATTTACAGCCAAAATTTAAAACCCCGAAAGATGCGATTTCAAAGTTCTATTTCTTTCCGCAAAAGCGCGCTGAACTGCACTCAGCAGCCCAAGACTTCGTCAGACTAGTTCTTTCCCCTGTAAGGCGTATTGCATGATAAAAACACAGATGCATGCTACAGGAACATCTTTGTGAGGTTACCTATGTACAAATGTCTGGAATCTTTGTCAATATTAACCCGAGGAAAAGATTTTTATCTCATGGCACATGTGTCCAGGCTATTTCAGACTGTCTTGATGTGTATTGGTGTAGGTTTTCATGTTTACTTGGTTGCCATCTTAGTAATTTACGTAAATATTATAGACCACAGGGGCATGTGGATCAAATCAACCAAAATTTTGTTATGCTTTTTAATGTTTAGATATATTTGTCACCATTTTTAACAGATATTTTGGTTATTCTTTAACATTTTTCGGTATTGTATGTCATACAAATACATTTCAGCAGTCTAGTCAAAATACTTCGAAATTTACAAAACTTGGTTCTGCCTGGAATAACATGTGTCTGATTCTTTCCATGGATTGGTGGATATTCGCACCTTAACAGTGCAAAAATTAATCGCCTGTAAACCGTGAGAAGAATCTGTTGTGTCAAATGCACAAATTCTTGGACCGCATCCCTATTCCTAGACTTTGTCTTAACTCTTTACCAAACGACAAAATTTTAGACTGGCTGAAATTGAAAGCATTTGCAGACGACAACATGAAAGTGACTTTAAAATTGAAGTTCGTTTTGGGAAGGGTAGAAAACATTGTAGGAAAAGGACAAAATGCTGGTAACCAGCATTTTCTCCTTTTCCCACAATGTTTTCAATAGGCTCCTTTCTCAGGGTCGTTAAAAGTCGGGATTGTGTGGTACAGGGTTAAATAATTATGATAATCAGCGAGGTTTCACAATTGATTGAATTTTGTTTTATGCCTATAATCACATCATGGCAATAGCTCACACAATCATGTATGTCATGGGTTCCTTCAGTGCTAGGCCAGATCTATGGCGTGTCTTCACACTCCCATGAAAAACCCAGTGCGTCTAGCGAGGCCCAAACCCGGTGCCTACTAGTTACGAATCCTAAACTTCAGTACTGAGCCACGCGGGAATCTCTCCCCCCTCCCCCCCCCCCCGAAAAAAAAGTAAATAAATAAATAAAATGAAATAAAATGAACTAAATAAGTAAATAAATAAATAAATAAATACATAAAAAATCACTAATTAATGAGTAAGAAAACATAACTGCAAATTGTATTGCTTTTATTCTAAACCATGGTAAAACTGTACTTAAATAAATAGTCATTTATTTATTTATTTATTTATTTATTTTTGTCAAAATACTAGAGCAACCGATGATTTCTGATTGCCCACAGGAGCAATCGAAAGTACTGTCAAATAGTTTCTGAATGCATTGATCAAGACGGGTTTACACAGAATGTGCAATCTGGCTCTGTTTGCACCGACCTTAGTCTTGTTCTCCAAGATTTTCTATATTTGAAAGATACACAGCTTCTGATTGCCTAACCATTTGACTTAGCCAATCAGAAGTTGTGTTACTTTCAAATTTAGAAAATTGTTTAGTTAAGCCTATAAGATAAAAGTCTTTCCGAGTTTCAGTGGGTTGTATTTTCAGGCGTCAAAACAGTCCGATTTAAATATTTAGCGGCCCGCCTGGGTAGTTGAGTGGTTAGAGTATTGGCCTCTCACCTCTGATGCATGTGAGAAATGTAGTCAGTGACTTGGAAAGAAAGTTGTGTCGGTACTGGTGCCAGAAAGCCAGTAAACACATGCCGTGATATGACCTAAGTTGTTAAAACGGCTTTAAATTCCAATACAAACAAACACATAACTGGCCCCAGAAAAAATTTAACCACATACCCTAGTGGTGACGAAACAAAAACTATTTCTAATATATATGATAATAGCCTCCGTGGTTTCAAATGTTAAAGTTTTAAGATGATTTTTATAGATTAATTCACGAGACATTGTTTAACCATTACAATGTGCATTCTTTCACAATATCATAAACTAGGACACAAACTTTAGAGGATGAAACAATCGGAATGAAGTTTGAAACTCGTCGATTATTCCCTAGGTTGCTGAGAGAGAGATTCTATGCTCTTTTACAGGCAATGTAGATCAAGGTAAGACTGCACAGAACGTGCAATCTGATCTTGGATCTACACTCACCAATAGGGCCACGGTACTTATTTCTACACAAGGAAATTTAAAACTGCAATATTGGGCATTTTACTGTTTACTTGAAATATTTCTTAAATTCATCTAGACGCTGAAGGGGGAACAGACTGTCCACAATGGACAACAAAATTTTATGAAGAAAATTAACCCTTGGGCTGCTGAGTGCGACTCACTAACCTTTTGTGGACAGCGTCGATCAAGATCAGATCGCACAGAACGTGCAGTCTGATCTTGGATCTACATTGTCCGATAAGGAGATATCTCTCCCCCCCAAAATACCTTTGAAATAGGAAAAATTGGGTTTTTAGTATTGGCTTAAAAGTTTCATTTCTTTTATGTAGCAGGGTAAACGTTAACCTCAACTGTTACGGTGCTTTAAATAAATCTAGACTAGTTACTTTTATGGACGATGTGGATTACGATTATACGTCTTGTTCTGATCTTAATCACACTATGTCCGATCGATGTTATCTGAAATATTTTCATAAAACCCCCCCCCCCCCCGTCCCCTCCTTCGCCACAAAAAGATGTTTTGGGTGATTATACGCTTTGTATTTACTGGCAAAAAATACAGTATCCTTTTTATGTATTTAGCGAATACAGGGTCAATGACGTATCATACACTGAAAGTAATTAACATTTTTAACTCATAAAATGAAATAAACTCTCGTAGATGTAAAACTCTTTGTCCTTGAATAAGACAAACAATAAACAATAAAAGATACAATGAATGTATTGGAGAAATGCTCAATGAATTTTATTGAACCATAAAGTATTTTCTATAAGAACTGAAACAAAAAGACCCCCCCCCACACACACACACATTAGATTCATGTTTGACTATTTTTTATCCGAATCAAAGGGCTTGTGGAAAAAGAAAATCTTATTATGGTCAGTGACTTTTGTGGTAAAGTGGAGAATCATACCCTTTGCGTGATGGACCATTGGCAATTTATTAATCATATCCCAATAAAAGCTTGAACATGTAGTCTGATATTGGATCTCAGAACAGATCAGAACAAAATATTGACACTAAGGCTGGTAAGCGCGACTCCAGGAGCTTTTGCGGACAGTGTAGATCAAGATCAGACTGCACAGAACGTGCAGTCTGATCTTGGATCTACACTGTCCGATGAGGAGACTTTATTCCCCAAAAAGTAAGTTTGAAATAGCAATATCTGGATTCTTACTGTCGGTTAGAAAGCTTTTTTTTCACTTATCTAGCAGGTTAAAGATTAAAATATACACTGTCAAATATAATTGGATTTTAGAGTAAAGCAGGGGTAAAGCTGCCTTAAAAGCTGATCTGTCTCGAAAAAATCCTCTGTCTTAACGATCTTGGGGACAGCGGCTCTAGAAAACACTATAGGAAAAGGAGAAAATACTATTAACCAAAGTTTTCTCTCTTTTTCCTTACCGGCTCTAGAAAACACTATAGGAAAAGGAGAAAATACTATTAACCAAAGTTTTCTCTCTTTTTCTTTACCCACAATCTTTATCTGCACTTTTAAAGACACTTTTATCCTCTAAACCGTGTTTAATTTGTCGTCTGCAAAAGCTTTCAGTATTGACAAGTTTAATATTTTTTTCCGTCCGGTAAAGACACTTTTTTTCGTGGGAGGAAAATATCTACATGTGTCCAAATTTGTGACTGGTGAACATACCTCCCGTAACCCCGGCAGAGTTTTTGACTTGTTTTCGCGTTACAGCCAAAGAGTTTTGGAACGAATGTGTTGGCAAGACAAATCCTTTATATCGACGTATTAAACCTTTACCACAAAATGCCGGCTTTTAACGACCCTGAGGAAGAAGACTTTTGAAAACATTGTGGGAAATGGAGAAAATGCTGGTAACCAGCATTTTCTCCTTTTCCCACAATTTTTTCTACTCTTTCCAAAACAATTTTTCATTTTTGAGGAACAGTTATTTTGTCGTCTGCTAAAGCTTTCAATTTAGACTGGTCTAAAATTTTGTCGTTTGGTAGAAATTCCAGTATTCACTCGGGTTTGTTTTCCATCTTCTACAATATGATGTTTTTCTTTACATTATGTTTTCATACCCGTCTGCTGCAGATTTGTTTCTGTGGGCACCGAATTAACCCTTTACAAAAAAAACACCCGAGTTTTAACGACCCTGAGCAAGAACGCTTTAAAAAAATGTGAGAAAAGAGGGAAAATGCTGATAACAAGCATTTTTTCCTTTTCCTCGCAATATTTTCTTCACTTTCAGAGACAAATCTGCTCATTTGAACTTATTTTGTCATCTGCAAATGCTTTCAATTTGCATGAGTCCTAAATTTTGTCGTCAGGTAGAGAGTTCAACAGTGCGAAGATTTATCTCTTTACCATACGACAAAATTTAAAAACGTCCAAATAGAAAGCATTTGCAGACCACAAATTAAATGTGTCCCTAATGATGGGATTTGTCTTTGAAAAGTAAAATAAAAACATTATGGGAAAAGGAGAAAATACTGGTTACGACCATTGTCTCCTTTTCCCCACAATGTTTACGAAAGCCCTCTTTCTCGGGGTCGTTAAAACTTGGGATTGTTTGGTAAAGGGTTACAAAGTAAACATTTTGAATCATCTGACACAATTTTTCATTGTATCCACTACAATCTTTGATCTAGTCTTTTAATTCCGCTGTTTATATTATCAAACCCGACCTTGCTCTATTAAAGTCACATTCAAAAAACATTCAATGGCTAATTCATAAAATCAAACAATTAATTATTCCATATTCAATGTGTAAAGTGCAAATATATTCAAATTTAGTATAATATACTATTATAATTTCGAATGAATGCATCAAATTGTATGTATTGTTATCGAAATAATGTTTTTAATAGATGTATAAAAAATATAAGATATGAAATATTAAATGGTATTTGTTCCCGATGGCAGTCGGAAATTAGGACTTTTCCGGGTTTTATGGACGAAAATTAGCACAAAAGTTGACCAAGTTCTACCCTTTTAAATTGCCAGTGTACGACATTTTGAAGAATGTTTTGGTCCAAAAACCATTTGCAGCGTTTATAAGTCGACGAAAGGCAGCATTTAATATTATGATAATTGATGTGCCAGAAGATAATCGGCATGCTTTTGAACCTTTCACATAACGGTCATTGTCAGAAAGAGGGCGGCACAACAACAACAACAACAACAACAACAAGATGAACAATATAGACTCAAAACCTGAAGTATCTATATGTGAAAGACTAGTACCATTTTCCGTTAAATTCTCAAAATGTGGTTGATTTTTGTAAAATTACGAGTATGTAAGTGTTTTTTTTTGAAAAAATGTGTATGTAATGGGACAGCAGCCTCAATTACATGATGAACTTGATAAATTGTTATGGTGTACCACAGTAGCCAACCGATTTTGAAAACATAGTTGGAAAGGTAGCAATATGCTTGTTTCATGTAAATGATTTATTTTTCAGTTCAAAAAAGGGCATTTTTCATATCTTAATTCTTTCAGCGTCACCTTTTTCGATAATCAAAAATACAGTTCACAGAAACTCAGCAGGATTTAGAACTTACAGACTTGAATAATCAAGCGAACGGTATAGATACAAAATCAGACTGCACGTTCTGTCCAGTCTGATCTTGATCTATGCCGTTCGCAAAAGCCCCTGTTTCTGCCTATAGCGCTATAAGGTTAAAAATAGTTTTTGTGCCTTTTGCGCTTGTTTCGTACGTCAAAAATAGTATTTTAGGAATGAATAACAACACGAACACGACTGAGAATATTCATCTTGCTCTTAACTGAATCTTCTTTTATATGAAAACAAGATAAAACAAAGATTTTTCAACTCCGTGCTGCAGGAATACAAGGCATCAAGAGACATCATGATTTCGTGCATGGGGTAAAAGTTTCCACGAAACCCATTTCTGGTTTTATCTGTGGGTATTTATTACCCTCAGTGGGAAGAAAACAATCTATTTTATTTCTCGGCGGTTTTGCTGTAAGATTTCAGACGATATTCGTGTCATTTTCGAATCAGAACGCCTCCGAATTCTGCACATTTCATCTATTAATTTATCATAATCAACGCGTCCCTACAAATTTTCATTACGCTTTCCTGCTGAAAAATGTATTGATCTCGCGGGACAAAATCTCGCCTAACACGAGATTCCAGCGTCCTGCATTTTCAAAGGCAGGGTGTTAAAATCTCGCACTATGCAAGATTCTGTGTTCTGTCTGGACGCTGAAATCTCGTTCTATGCGAGATCTTGTTTTTTTCAGATGGTTGAGGAAATCCGAATAACTTTCTGCATATGCAAACAGACTACAAAAATATTTTTTGAAAGGAGCCAACGATCGGAAAATATCTGCCTTGTATTTTTGACGTATTTCTCAAAATTAGATACAATCTTGACTAAATCAATCATCTTATTGGTAGCCATGAATGTTTGATTTGCTCTCGTAGCTGTTTACGAATGACAGATTTTTACACGAATGTGAAATGTTACCACTGAAGTTCGATATGATTAATTTCGCAGTAAAACTTAAAACTTAGATAGTTCGAGTATAACAACAACTAGACATAGATCAAAATCAGACTGCACAGAAGGTGCAATTGCTCATCTAGAGACCCATTTCACGATTCCTCTCGTAGCTACTATTAGCAACCCTCGAGCTGAGATTCAAACTCAAGATCCTTAAATGTCTAGCCCTGTAAATGGCGGATTGAGGCACCAGGCTCGGCAGTAAGGGTTTCCTGCTTGTAGAATATCCGTTAAGTTTGACACTTCAAGATCAACTCGTATCTTGTAATCTCTGGGCCGAGATTGAAGTCTTGATAAAACTTATAATTACTCTGTTCTTGGCGGGAAAAGATACTTTAAACCCTTCCACTGTCACACTGACGTTCGTCGCATAATAAATGGTTGAATGTTTGAGGGAGGTTAAGAGACAAAGAGAGACAGACAGAGCGGGCAAACAACGGAAATACAAACAGAAAGAGAGACGGGCTAACAAACAGACTAAAGCCAGTCGGGCATAGAAGAACATGGATCCATGATCAAACTGCAGGTTCTGTTCTGATTTTTTAGATTAAAGTGACCGCCTAAATACTGCATTTTCCCCCTTATTATTCGTCCTCAGTGGAATTTCATCACATCGGACAGAGTAGACCCATGATCAGGCTGCACATTCTGCATCATTCTGAACTTTATCGATAGTGTCCGATAAACGCACTGAGTCGAGGTTAGCAAGCGTAGGCTCAGGTATAAAGTGAGTGAAAAAGAAGGACGTAGGAAAATATTAACCCTTTTGTAAACAACCCAATCTTTTTTTTACGACCCGATGAAATAAGACTTTTGAAAACATTGTGGTAATAAGAGAAAATACTGACAAATCTTATCATATACGCCACTTTTCAGTCAGAGTCAGCAAATGGATTTAACCTTTTACCACGCAGCCCCGAATTCTTACGACCTTGAAAAGGCTCACTTTTGGAAACATTGTGGGAAAAAAGGGAAAATGCTGGTAACCAGCATTTTCTCCTTTTCCCACAAAGTTTTCTCCTCTTTCTGATAGAAGTCCCATTCCTCTGTGCCACATTTAAAATGCCGTCTGCAAATGCTTTGAATTTGAGCAAGTATACAATTTTGTCGTTTGGTAACTTGGCCAAGTCTAAAATGTTATCGTCTGGTAAAGATTTTTGACGACCCTGAGGACGAGATCGGTAATATGACAGGTCCTCTTCATTAGCATTTTCAACCGATATTTGTATTTTAAAAGAAAGATGTTTTTTAACGTAATTTGTTTTGAAAATTGTTTAATCAAAATTGACCGGCGTGTCAGATTTGATGCTAATTGAATGTGGTCGGCGTTTTCATAACAAACGGTTTGATGAACATGTCTTTACAATGTTTGATCAAGATAACTCTGTGAAAATATATGAGCCATGCTCTGTGAAAAGGAGACATAATGCATTTGCGAAAAGTATCGACCCAGGTCAGCCTGCGCAGTCCGCGCAGGCTGACCTGGGCCGAAACTTTTCGCTGTTGGTCAATTTTCTGTATGTCGAAGGAAAAATCTTCCTTATGATAAGGTCGGTGGTAGACATAATGGATTTTATGGATCCCTAACTATGTGATGTCTTGCTTGGTATCATGCTTTACGGAGATGCATCAAGCCCCCTTTCACCAGAGCATGGCTCATAAGTTAGTGACTATCGACGTGCAGACAACCAAGCCATAAGTATAACCATTGCCACACATGGAGAATTTGATGATAATTGAGCGACATTGCTTGCGATTTTGCTTGCTTCCCTTCCAGTAGTCTCGTCGCTACATGTTTTTTTTTTTACGTATCTCTATTAAAAGGCAATAAGAAATATACGGATGATGTTAAAAGATGTACCTAGGGTTGTTTGGTAAAGTGTTAATCCAAGTATGTTTGTTTATTTTATTTTTTTTTTACTTTGTTTAAATGTTTTTTTTTTTGTATGCTTCAAGGCCGTTTTCTACATTATTTCAGTTATATAGCTGCGGTCAGTGCACCTAGCCATGTTTTTCTGGAATTGCTTTCACCAGCAGTTCCCACAATATTCTTACCATACCAATATCTGCTTTCCCACATAACTATGTTTAAACCAAGAGGTAACCGTTTTTGTTTTACTTTGACAACAGAAAGCAAGGGTGACAACATTGTAATCAGAGACCTTATTCAATATTCCTTTTCATTAAAGTAGATAAAATCTTCGAACAATTTTAAAAATTACCAATTTCTCTCAAACTCCCCCCCCCCCCTTTCAAATTCAATCTCAATCCAAGGAGCATAAACGGCTGTTGAATTTTACTTTTATGAATGTTATTGTTCTTCATTTTCTATAAAAAGAAATATTGCTACTTTTCCTAACAAAATCTAATGGCACTTTTGCAGTCAAACCTCGATAGTAAGACACACTTTGATAGAAACTAGCTTCGGTTGGTAACTGAATACGTCATTTGCTTGTATTCACCAACCGTTCTTAATTAAACTTTTAGTCTTATTCTCAAGAATTTTCGAAATTTGAAAGTGGCGCAACTTCTGAATGACTAGATCATTTGATCTAGTCAGTCAGAAATTGCCTTACACTCTAGATCTATATAGGACTAAGAATTAATTTTACAATAATTGGTGAATGCGGTCCCTGGCAATGAATTTTCAGTCCTATCCTGTCACCTGCTTTTCATGTAAATAATGATGGATTATGTTCATAGAAAAAAAATGTTGAAAAATGTGGAATAAGTCAGTCGTTCGTTATGTTTTACTGTACTTGAAAACATGGGTGGTGAACATTTACTCTTTACCAAACTGCAAATTTAAGACTTGTCCAAATTGATACCATTCGAAGTCGAAAAAATAAATGCGATTCAAATATTGAAGTGTGTTCAGAGAAGGGTAGAAAAAATGTTGGTTTAGGATTGTTGGTCACCACCGTTTTCTCCTTCTACCGCAAGGTGTTCAAAAGCCTTCATTCTCAGGGTTGATAAAAGTCGGGATTGTGTGGTAAAGGGTTAAAGAAAATGGGATAATGAATGACAAAGAGATATATGACGACGACAGTGATGATGATGATGACGACGGTGATGATAACAATGGCAAGTGATACATTAATATTATGTAAATGACTCTTTGCCGATCCATGTAGCTCAGTCGGTAACATACAGGACCTGAAATCAAGGGGTTTCTGGTTCGAATCTCAGGTTTTCTACCCCTTTCAGTCTATCATTGGAGCAGCATTCATTGGAGCAGCATTCAGTGTGTTTTCTACAAGTGTTTTTAATACTAATCTAGAATGTTGTTAATCTGGTATAGAGTTGGTTTGATTTTTTTTAAACATAGCTGACGGTTAAGATCCTATTCAGGATTTTAAAAAAAAGTAAATAAATAAAGATTGGTGCTAAATCTATGTGTTGTGTATAATGCTGTTGCAACGGCAGTTAATGAGATGGAGCGTCTGTATAAATAAATACTGCCATCTCTCTAATTCCCAAACAAGTCGTAAACATATATCATTCACAATGCTAATCATTAAAAATAAATGTTTAAAAAACAGTCAGTATTATAAAATAAACCAACAGGAATGCTCAAGTTGTTTGTATATTAGATCTGAAATAAGCCCAATCGTTCATAAACCGCAAAACCTCCAAATTTTGTTACACAGAAAAAATAAGATGTGACAAGAAAAATATCTTCTAAAAACTACAAATATCTGTTTATAAATTATATATAATTATGGAAGAGCGGTATGACTAATTCTCACAAAATAATTATATTCTCTAACCCTTTCTTCACCAGCGCCAGCGGCGAACACAGGGGTTTCGGCGGACGACATAGATCAAGATCGGAATGCACAGAAGGTGCAGTCTAACCTTGAATCTATACGTCCACTTGTTTAGGCAAGGCTTAAAGATAGAAATCTTTCTGAGTTTAAGTCGATTACATTTTCAGCCGTCGTTTACATAGTTTACATATTTGGCGCTGACAGATTTATTTTTTTAGAAATTAAAAATCACCCAAACCAAGGTACCGGTTCATTATCAATTTCCTTATCATTACGCCGAAAATCTTTTCTTTTCGTGCCAGGGTTATTTTTTTTTAAGCTTAGTCGCAAAATCTCAAAACGATCTACGAAGGGGTATCTCTCTAGATGATCGCCGTTTATATTTTTTTCTTTCGTAGTTTATCAGTTCCGCTCGGCGACCAAACACAAAGCCTGTCGTCTTTGGGTGATACGATCTCCCCGCAATAAACGAGAAATTTAAAACCGGCAAAATTTTAAAGAGTCATTGTACGCACATGAAAAACTTCGGTAACTTAACTCTTTACCAAACGCCAACATTTTAGACTTGTCCAAATTGACAGTATTTGCAGATAAAAAATTAAATGTGGCGCAGACGTTCGAATTTGTCATTGAAGGGCAAGAAAATATTTTGGGAAAAGGAGAAAATGCTGGTTACCAGCATTTTCTCCTTTTCCCAAAATGTTTTCAAAAGCCCTCTTCCACAGGGTCGTCAAACCACAGAATTGTGTGGTGAAGGGTTAACGCTTTCGGTGCCAACTAAGTAAATCCCTCCTCTCTCGATGGCTGGAAAATACAATCCACAGGAACCAGAAAAAAAAATGTCTTTTTCTTACAGGCTTGACTAAACAAGTGGACGGTATAGATTCAAGACCAGACTGTGAATTCTGTGCATACTTATCTTGATCTATGACGTCTACAAAAGCTCCTGTTTTCGCCTACAAAGTTGAAAGGGTGAAAAGAAGCTCATATTATAGGGAGTTGTCGAAGTGATCAGTATTAACCCCTTTTTCCGCTAACCCCGAAATCGTGAAGTAATACATTGGTTTCATATTTGCAGAAAGTGTAGATCAAAGATCAGACTGCACAGACGTTGCATTCTGATCTCGGATCTGGACTGTCTGAGACACCATGTTTTGTTTGCTGTGCACAACACATTTCTATTTATCTATTTATTCCATTTCATCTGTGCTGTATGGTTTAGAATACAAGCCTCTGGCGGATTTGCAAAAGAAAACATGAGATGTGAAGATATTGCTGCTTCTGAATATTCTATCTAATATCCACGATAATTTTCACAATAATTGCATCGAAACGTGTATATAAGAGCATGTTTTGATTTAGGCAAGTACCCCTGATTTGGGTTAAAAAAGTGGAAGTGTTGCGTTAAAAAAGGTGAATGAAAGCCGGGTTATAGAAATGTATGCTCCGCCTTTTGTCGGTCGGTGGATAAAGTTGCAGTCTTCTTTGCCGCTCTTTTCTATTCATTTCACCCAGTTCTTTTCATCTATGTATAATAAATAACGGCTTCTCCCGTCATCCTCCGTTATTCCTTTTGTCCGGCGATCTTTTAATGGCGTGAAAGAAGGTGAGAAGTTGATAATAGAATGTTTCAGATGCAGTGACCGCTAACCGCGTTGTGTGAACTTGATTTCTCTTACGTAGTATCGCATAGAAATTACCTTCCCGTGTTTTATTAGGCAACAAAATACAACTGGTGAATATTTATGCAATGAAATAGAAGTATTGCAGAATTTATGTGCGTATTGTTGTTTTCAACATGAATAAAGACATGTTTTTTTTGTAATTTGATTTGTGTCCTGTCTTGGCAGGCAGTTGTTTTATTTTGATTCCCGTTATGCAACTTGTAAAACAAGGCGCGCAACTCTTGCAGTCACCCTTAAGTCGTATGCGAAAACTTATCCTGTTTATGAACGGTGTATAAGTAAGTATCTTTGAAGTCAATTGAACTTCACTGACTCTAATTGAAGATACCGAGTTAAATATGAACCTTTTTTCGGCACAGGTGCAAATACTGGAGCTTTTGCAGAGGGGATAGATCAGGATTAGGTTACACAGAACTATGCCATCCGCTTGTAAAGTCGAGCCAATGCGATAAAAATCTTTTAAACTTGCACTGAATTGCAGTTGTGGCCATTGGAAATTTCGAGTTCATCGTTAATCAATTTGAGACTGTAGTGTTAAAGGAAACAGCCCGGCTTATTTCTTGTTATTAGATCCGTTTACCTGTCAGCGGCCAATGACATCAGTAAAAGAACATTTCAAGCAGGTAGCATACCCCTAAATATTAAGATTAGATCGCAAAGTTCTTTCCTCCTGAATAATCGGACAGTGTAGATTCAAGATCAGACGGCAAGTTATGCGTTGTCTGCCAAAGCCCATTGATTCGCATTTAGCAATTTACGCATAAAGATATTAAATATCTATATAGTGCCAAGTAATGGCAAAATCCCCAAGTCTTTTGCCATTTGCGAAAATAAGACCAATGAAACAATTTTGTTCCAAAGTATTTCACAAATTTGTACGCATAAAATCAAACATTAGCGGTACAAAAGGGTGGACACATATCTACTGTAAAATCGTTTCACCAATATTACCAAATAGCCTGCCAAAATAACTCAATTACAAGCTCTTCGCGTGACAAACGATGGTCAAAATTGAGATTTTTGTCTCCGTGGCGGTGTGTGGGATAATCAGACACCCTGGGTCCGTATTCACCAACCATTCTTAAGAACGTTCTCAGCCTTATTTGCCAGAATTTTCTAGATTTTAAAGTAACACAACTGCTGATTGGCTAAACCATTTGGTTTAGCAAATCAGAAGTTGTGTTACTTTCAACTTTAGAAAATCTTGCAGAAGAAGACTAAGAACGTTCTTAAGAATGGTTGGTGAATACGAGCCCTGGTCTTCAAAAAGAAAAGAAAGAGCGACGCTCGGGCAAAAGGGGGTTTACTGCATATCACTGATGCACTGTACCAAGTAAGTCATCACATAATTATGGATTCATAGAAACTATTTGGTCTAAAAACCGACTGAGTCATGAAGTAGAATGGTGCTTTGGCATACGGAACATTTATCAGAAGCATAAAGAATCGACTCAGGTCAGCCTGCGCGGATTGCGCAGGCTGACCTGGGTCGATACTTTTTGCAGATGCATAAAACTCCCTTTTCACCGAGTATCGCTCTTTTATTCTAAAGAGTTTGCAAAGCTGCAATATTAAAAAGACAAAATAGAAAAAGATACTCTGGATCTCTAGTTGAAAAAGATCTTCGTTTATAACCTTTTTTATTTTTCCTTAAGTTTCTGGAGAAAAGGGTGTAATACTTTCGTGTTTTTGTTACTAGATGAGTCTCTTACTCTCAAAAGTCAGAAAGGGAGAGTAATGGGCTAGACCAAACTGATGACGTCTGTAAGCTTAGCTTCGCGAATCCTAACTCTACGGGTGCTAAATAAAGTAAACGATTTTTTTGTCTGTAGAAATAACAGAATTTTTCGTAACATATTTGCATGATAGAAAGATCATATCAGATATCTCACAGTGTAGATCCAAGATCAGATTGCATGACTGTCTGAGTCTAGCATGTATAACGTCTGCTAAATCTAACGAAATTGCTCTTGGTACCGTAAGGGGAGGCAACTCATCTTGTCTGCTTAATTCTTACAACGCCAAATATATAGATTTGACGGCTGAAAATAAAATACTTGCACATTTTTTAATCTTACTGGTTTGACTAAACAAGCTGGCGGTATAGACTCAAGATCAGACTGTACGTTCCATGCAGTCTGATCTTGAGCTATGCCGTCTGCAAAAGGCACCGAAGAGTGACGGATTTCTATCAACGTTGTAATCTCTGCTCATAACGTGGCCCTCTACAATGTTATCTGACAGTAAAACTTGACGCGATAACAATGTAGACGTAGACAAGCCTCACAAGCTGTGTAGTCTGATCTGTGATCACAACTTCCCGACATTTTCGATGTGGTATTTGTAGCAAAAGTTTTCAAACTACCATGATTTTTTCCTCTATTTTTGCATGTTAAGTGGTTCTACTTCATTTTATCTTCAGGATAAGAGTTAATTAATTCTGCGAGAAAAATTATAATTGTTTTTTTGTATCATACATCAGAGGTCTCTCTTATTGCTTTAGCTTGTCAGAATATTAGCAGCAATGAGCAGTCGAGAGATACAATTATGTATATTGTGGTTTCGTATATGTATCACCGTTGAAACCTTACGACAAAAAATTAAGATAAACCATCCGCTAGAATTAAATTGACAGGGTACAAAATAACTCTCAAAATGCTTTAAAAGATGCAAATCAGATTGGGAACACCAAACAGTACCGCTATATCTTGAGAAAACACCTGTTATTCTTAAAAGCCTATTAAGTAGAACAAAGCAGATGTTTACCAGACCAACTTCAGCTGCTCGATGGCATGGGCATGCGCACTGATGAATTATCTGGAGAAAGTGACCTCGATGTCATGATATTAAAGATTCTAAATTGATAGTTACGCCGACAGAGTGTTTTGCCTTATTCTCTTGAGGAGTCAAAATAAAAGATAAAAGAATCCTTATGCAAAATTGCTGAGGAAAATTAATGCTTGCAGGATATACAGCTAACTATCGATTATTTAAACGCGCGTAAATTCGAACGTGTTGATTTTTTAAAATTTGGATGGAATGGTGATTTGAAAGAGAGAGAAAAAAAAGTGTAGACTAAGTATCAGTTCTGAATGCTTATGCTCCTTGCTACAATTCATTCAACGGGGAAAAGGATCATTGATGTGGGCAAAACACCAACTATGATACTTATTGTTACTTGTATTTGGCATGCGCCTGAAGTACATAAAGCTATGAGTCTTACTATATCCCCTGCTCTTCCTCCTACCCCCCCTCCTCATCGTCATCATCATCATATCGTCGAGATCTCTGATGTTGTTGTTGTTTTTATTGTTACTGTATTGTCGTGAATTGTAAATGATGAAGATTGTGCAATATATGTTTTTGCCCGTCTCTTATGTAATGAAATAAACTTTGAACTTTTGGCTGTTCTACGGAACATAAAAGTGAGATATACTTCCAGGTAGACAGTCGGACGTGTATATACAGAAAGGCGAACTTAGTTCAGAGCTATTTTTCCTTCCTGTGCAAGGAGGAGGAGGGAAAAAAAAAAGAGAACAAAAACAGGAAAAATACTGGTTTCTCTTCAAATATTATCTCGAGTTTTTCGTGTCCTCCTTTTACGTTTCATCCTGGTGAAATGTATCAATGAACGGAACGTACCATTGTAAAAGACAGACTTAGTAATTCATTTAACCTTCTTACAGCCATTCAGTTAAAAAAGAGGCTTCTGCGGATGGATACACCAAGATCAGACTGCACAGAACGTGATTACCGACTGATTCATGAGGTACACTGGTCCTTTTACATGCAGAAATTGACCAATAGCGAAAAGTTTCTGCGCAGGCTGACCTGGGCCGATAATTTTCGCAGATGCATTAAGCCCCTTTTCACAGAGCGCGCCTCATATAAAGGTGAACTCATTCGACGTTTGAAAACGCAATCCGCTGAAACTAGCATTCTTATCATATAGGCTTAACTAAACAAGCGGATGGTATGGATCCAAGATCGGACTGCACGTTCTGTGCGGCTTGATCTTGATCTTTGCCGTCCACAAAAAAAGCCGCTGTTTTCGCCTATGGGTTTAAGACAGGGTCACTTAACCCTGCTAAGCGCGACTCACGGACCTTTTGTAGACAGTGTAGATCAAGATCAGACTGCACAGAACGTGCAGTCTGATCTTGGATTTACACTGTCCGATGAGGAGATTATGTCCCCAACCATCATAACTTTGAGATACCAATATTTTGGTTTTTACCAAGGCTTAATAGTTTCATTTAATAGTTTCATTTAAGTTATGTACACCTCGCATTAGTTTGAAATCGTACGCCATCGTGACAGATGGAGGATAGAGATAAGCGGCTTTGATGTATATTTTTTTTTGAATGTCATAATGTCGAAAGTAAATGGGAATTATAAATAGAAATTGGCGGCGATTAATTCACGAAGGGCCATTAGCGGCGCTGTTGAGATGTCTTTGCTCTTCACAGAGTTAGACAAAAACCGTTGAGTTTCGTTATGAATATTGTATTATTGTCTATTGTTTATAATGAGTTATCGTTCTTTATAACGCTTGTTTAAGTAAAAATTTAATAAATTGATCTTTCCTCTAGCACAGCAGATTTCCAGTTATAATAGGGATAAGGGCCATATATACATTAAAATAAAACTGCTGCCACTGCACAGACCTCCAGATAAGAGGGAGTAATAGTGCTCTAAATCCATAATTTCTCCTTTAATCCCTATGGTGTCGGTACTCATTAGAATCGTCACGATGAGACGATTCTAATGAGTACCCACAACAAAGGGTTTAGTAGAAAGTAATTAATATTTTCAATTTTTAAATAAAACTCACTCCCTCTATCTGGAGCTCTGCCTTCACCAACAGAGGTATCTCTTTGGTTGTTACATGATAACTTCATATAAAACAAACATTGTGTATGAGCGTTATCAACAAATGAGTCACGCTCTGGCAAAACGGGGCTTAATGCATCTCCGTAATGTATTGTACCAAGCAAGTCGGCACATAATTATGCATCCATGATAGCCACTTCTTTTAACAACCGACCGAAGCATGAGGTAGACTGGGCCTTTGACATACAGAAAACTGACCAAAAGCGAAAAGTTTCGGCCCAGGTCAGCCTGCGCGGACTGCGCAGGCTGACCTGGGTCGATACTTTTCGCAGATGCATTAAGCCCCCTTTCCACAGAGCACGGCTCAAATAATCTAAGAAAAGTTGTTTTATCTGGCAATATTGAACTGAGACTCATTAGTTTCTGTATATCATCTGTGTTGTTCCCCTCCTATGTATGAGGTTGAAAGAAATGTTCCGAAGTGAGAACATTGAATATGCAAAAGTCTCAGTTTGATTTTGGCAAACAACACGAGCTCGTTCAGTACGATGGTTACATGCATAAAAACATGTAGCAAAATCAGTAATTGCTCGTGACCCGTAAAACCTCTTTTCCCCACAATGCTTTAGTAAGTGGTCTGCAAGACAATGGCAGTTTTCCACAGGTTGTAGAGTGTTCATACACCGATACTTTCTGTTGGGATTATTTCAGTACAGTAGGCTAAACCCCCCCCCCCCTTGGTGTGGATCTAGAGGTAGAATGGTCCTTTGACATGCAAACAATTGACCGAAAGCAAACCCTTTGATTCAAGACAGCCTGTTTGCAGATGCATTAGGCCCCATTTTCACAGAGCATTGTAGTTTTTTTCCCCGATAGGGATATATAAGCCATGCTCTGTGAAAGGGGGCTTAATGCATCCTCAAAAGTATTGACCCAGATTTGCCTTTTTTTTTTTCCCCAGTCCTTTGCACACTGTTCTTCCCAAACCACTGGCTGCTTTTCCACAGAACCATCGTCGAAACAATGATCAGCAGTGAGAGAGGAATGAATCGTGCCACAATGACCATCAGCCCTGAGGCGTAAAGCTTTTAAAAAGAGCGTAGGAAAAACAGAAAATGCTGGTAACCAGCATTTTCTCACTTTCCCACTGTGTTTTCAATTGATTCTAATATGAATCTGTTTGGGCAATATTTAACACTGTCGTCTGCAAATGCTTTGAGTTTGGACTAGTTCATTTTTTCTTCATAAATAGTCTAGTAAAGAACTACTAGAGCGTACGGGTTTATTCTTGTAACAAAGCCTTTGCTTGTGTGGTTTTTTTTTATCCTGTGATGACATATTATAAATCTGACCCTTCAATATAAAAGATCGCAGTTAACTCTTTCACTGCCAATGTCGCATTGGACATCTTTTGCGAATGGCGTAGATCAAGATCAGACTGCACAAAACGTGCAGTCTGATCTTGGATCTACACCATCCGCTACTTGATACTAATCATTGACTAAAATCAGCTGCAAAAGCAACGAAAATATATTTTTAGACCGAATCCATTTATTTGGCAGTGAAAGAGTTGACCCTTGCACCATTTTGAAATGTCGTAAATTTTCCTCGTAATGATGAATGAAGACTCCTTGGTGACGTCAACGAGCGTCTCTAATTCATTTTTTATTGTCTCAAGTTGCCCGGATGTCAGGGGAATGATAAAATGGCTGACATATTTCTGGACAAATGACGATATTGCTGTAACGCAAACCGCGTTGTAAAAGAACGACAATTGTGCTTGTTAAGTCTATGTTGTCTTTTAAACCATATGCACACGATTAAGACACAACCTTGGCAAATTTTTGGATGAGATTATTTGAATGGCAGTTTACCAAACTCTCAACGGCTTTATCATGGCAAATGTCATCAAAAGTATTCAGAAGATTATGTGTACTTTGCTGCAGTGTCCCTCAAAGACTTAGGTCCAATTCATATGCATGCTGTTCACATTTACTTACATGTACATAAAAGAAGAAACCTACGTAAGTAGATTTACTCACAGAGTCATATGAACAAAGTTACTTGCAGAAGTCTAGATACACCTGAGGTAAATTTGGGGCAGTAAAAGTATATTTGCATCACCTCTGGAAGTCATGCAAAAGTAAATTCGAGCCATGCTGTAGCAAAAGTTGGTTCAGTGCATCTCTGTGATGCATGATAATAAGCAAGTCTTCACATAATTAAGAATCCATAAAGTACATTTGGCGTGCAACACACGAAAAGGGGTCTTCGGACATATGCGTAAAAGCGTGTCGTCTCAGATCAGCCTGTGCAGTCTGTGACTAATCCGAGACGACACTTCCCGTTTTTGTGCGATTTTCTGTTTCACGAAACTCTACTGTATGAACAAATCTTATGTAGTCGTAAAGTGCTGTCTCGGATTAGCCTGTGCGGACTGCGCAGGCTAATCCGGGACAACATTTTACGCAAATGTCCGAAGGCCCCTTTTCGTGTGTTGCACGCCATTTAGTCTAACAATCGACTGGATCTGGAGGTAAAATGGTCCTTTGGCATGCAGAAAAAAATTACAAATAGCAAAAGGTTTCGACCCCTGTCAGCCTGTGCGAACTGCGCAGGCTGACAGGGGTCTATACTGTTTGCAAATGCATTAAGCCCCTTCTCACAGAGAATGGCTCATTTACTTTTAACACTTGAGCTGCTGAATAAATGAAACGCAAATTTCTACTCAATCCTAAAAGCCCAAACATTGCGGTTTCAAAGTTGATTTTACCGGAAAGAAAATACCGTAACGGACAGTGTAGATCAAAGATCAGACTGCACGTTCTGTGCAGTCTGATCTTGATCTACACAGTCCGCAGAAGGTCAGTGGGTCGCGATTAGCAGCTTAAGGGTTAAGTAATTACTCTGCCGTTATTTATCTATTTATGCTGTGTATTTTTGAAGTAACTGTGGGCATGTGAAAGGATTTTAAAAGAAAACAGTCGCGTCCTACAGATTTCTCCTAAAAAATTATCAGATTTCTTCCAAATTTTGTTGGGGGTCAAAATCTGGCTTTATTTTTTGCAGCTTTAAAACACTTTGTACGGATATGTTGTTATCTGAACGTCCATTGAGTTTCTATTTACAGTATTAGCATTTCTTTTCTTCTGTCCCTTTAAAAGAGGACTACAGTCCTCTCTCTTCGCTTTTACAGGTGAAAACAAAACAAAGGAAACGGACAAACGTCTAAGTGTCATTTGACATGGCAAATGTCAAGCTATTGCATTAAATGGTTTCTACACGTAAACAAATTCTTATTGAGTATTCAGTTTCATACTGGTATACTTGAGAATAAGTTCACTTTACAAATGATGTAATATCAAATTCGATTCTAATCGATTGAAATCCTATACTGACTACCAAATAATCTTTTCTTTAAATTGGAATGGTGTGTGTATGTGTGTGTTTTATAGCGTGTGTGCGGTAACTGTAAGATGGGGAGAGGTGGGGAGAGCCAGATCAGTCTCCAGGGGCGAAAACAGGGGCTTTTGCGGACGCCATACACCCAAGATCAGACTGAACAGAACGTGCAGTTTGAGCTTGAATCTATGTCGTCCACTTGTTTACGTAAACCTATGGCTTAGACATCTTTTTAGATTTCATTGGATTGTATTTTCAGTCCTTAAATGGGGCCAAGTTTACACGAGCCATGCTCTGTTAAAAAGAGCGTCAATTTTCTGCCTTTCAAAAGGTTAGTGTACCTCATGGTTCAGCCGCTGGTTAGGCAATTTGGATTTTATTGATACGCAATCACATGATTGCTTGTTTGGTATAATGCATCATGGGGATGCATTATACCCCCTTTTGCCAGAGCGCCGTTCTGTATGTATTAAAGAGTTAAACAGACTTGTTCAAAGTAATTAACTAGAGAGAGAGAGAGAGGGGGAGAGAGAGAGGGGGGGGGGGGAGGGAGAGAGAGGGGAGAGATATTAAAGGTATAGAACTAAAATTGCTGTCAAAAGATCACGTTCACTAACCGAAGATTATTTCTATGCGTTACGAACAATCTTGGGTTATTATCAGCAAATTAGCTCCTTAACCATGTCAGTTTGTTTGGAAGGGTAGAATCGTCTTAAACTTTTGATGGTTTCCTCTACCTCTACCTCGTAAATATTCTTTGTAAAGAACGTGAACAGTACAGACTTATGAACGTCTTGGATCATTCGTTAGCATGCAGTCAATGTACTTGATGACTATTGTGAATTATAACAAGACAAGACAACAATGTTACAATCTTGTGCAATCCGATCTTGATCTAGGTTGCCCGCATAAGTAGCCAAGCAGTCGATTTGCTAAGCAAACCTGATACACAAAATGCTTTGTTTGTTTGTATGGAGTCTCACGTTTTTTTTTTCAAACATTAGTTCAGTTTCGGTTATACCGCTGCATCTAGTGCACATATCCATACTTTCCTGGAGTTTCTTTTACCAGTACTTCGCGCACCACTTTTTCCAAAGCCACTGGCTGCTTTCCCACATAGCCATGGGCGAAACAATGACCAGTGATGAGAGACACAAAAGGCTTAAACACAGGCTACAGAAGGGACATGGCATTTAAAATAACAGAGATAAAGCAGTTACATATGAGAGATAATTTCGCGGCAAACCACTTTGGGACAAATATTGAAAGCCATAAATTTTTAATAAGTACAAATCACGCGCACTTATGGACTTAAATTTCTGTTTTAGAAAAAAAGAAAGTTAATCCTTTGGCTGCTAAGCGCGACTCACTGACCTTTTGCGGACAGCGTAGATCAAGATCAGACTGCACAAAACGTGTAGTCTGATCTTGGATCTACGCTGTCCGAAAAGGAGACATCGTTCCTCAAAAAATACCTTTGAAGTAGGAAAATTTGGGTTTTTACTATTGGCTTGAAAGTTTCATTTCTTTTACGTAGCAGGATAAGGGTTAACGTCCGTTGTGCTAAGCAAGCGAAATGGACATCCTAAGTCAGTACTAAGGGTACAGATATTTCAATTTCACAGCTGCGTTTGCCAAAATATCTGGCAAAGAAGTAGACAGAGTAGATCCAATATCAGACTGCACGTTTTGTGCATTCTGGCCTTGGATCTACACCGTTCGCATAAGTGTTTAAACCCGGGTTCAGAGCTGAAAGGGTTGATTTTTCGCGTGTTTGCCGTTAAATTACCCTATTTAAACAATGAAGACTATTATGTCTGTATTTTAAAACATACAAAACGAGCAAAGGGGCCAATAATGATCCTTTGATTGTACAGACGGAAGGACAGTTAATTGGCCAAATCATTATGGTACACTGAAAAAAGTATTTATGTTTTTAACCATTATTGTACATTTGAAATATGTCGGGGACCAGTTACATTTTTTTTGTTTGTGGGGCATTCAAATACAAAATATAATCAAAATATATAGAAGAGCTATCCCAAGGAAATTTATTTGACTTTTCCACTGAAAACATTATTAGAGACTATTACAAAAGAAATCAAAGTTTTTGATTTACGATTATTTATGATAATTACATGTTAATGTCTAGTTTAGCAGTGTCCATGCAAAAGATCATATTAAAATGTACCATGCTCTAGCAAAAGGGGGCTTTATGCATCTCCGTGATGCATTATACCCATCAAGCCATCACATAATTATGGATCCATAATAGTCAGTTTTTTTTTTTTTTTTTTTTTTTAACAATCGACTCAATCATGAGATAGAGTGGTCCTTGGACATACAAAAGATTGACCAATAGCGAAAAGTTTCGGCCCAGGTCAGCCTGGGCGGAGTGCGCAGGCTGACCTGGGTCGATACTTTTCGCAGATGCATTAAGCCCCCCTTTTCACAGAGCACGACCCAAATATATTTTCATAAGTCAAGCTGCTAACATGCTCGAATCTCAGACATTGATTCCCGCCTATACACAACACTGAAATTAATATTGATATCTCAAGAAATGTAAGTTTTTGTGAAGGCATTCGAAAATTATTATAAAAATCATACAAAGAAGTATGTGTTAAACGTTCTCTGTACACGCATAATCATCTTGTAAACTGAGTTTAACCCTGTACCACACAATCACGAGTTTTGACAACCCTGAGAAAGAGGCCTTTTGAAAACATTATGGGAAAAGGAGAAAATGCTGATAACCAGCATTTTCTCCTTTTCCCATAATATTTTCTGTCAATTTACAGACAAATCTAACCGTATGAGCCATTACTAATTTGTCGTCTGCAAATGCTTTTAATTTGGACGGGTGTAAAATTTTGTTGTGTGGTAAAGGGTTAAACTGCAGCAATCGTTCCAGTTGCCGGTATGCCCACGTCTTAGTGTGCATATTTTGGAGTAGTACCACCTTTTCGTCAATTTGCCAAATTGAGAATAACATAAATATTTCAGAAGGAATACAACGAAGGTATTTGGTCATTATAAAAGACGTTTTTCAAGACGGGAACACTTTACGTATTTGAAGTTCTCTGTGCATTCACGATCATGTGTCGATGGCGCTGAGAGGATTTGGGGCGGAGGACGACTTTCGACGACATAACTATACAATCTTCTGAAACTCAGAAAGATTTCTATCTTATAGGCTTGACTAACAAGCGAACGGAATACATTACAGATCAGAATGCACGGTCTGTGCAGTCTGATCTTAATCTACGCCGTTCACAAATGCCTATGTTTACACCTGGATCGTAGAAATGGTTAAAGAAACAAAAATAGTAAATGGGCAGGAACACCATAAAAACGATGCACCGTCACATTTATCAAACACCCTATACCGTACAACTCCGAGTAATTCCGCGGGGATGTAACCGTACCCCGTGAGAATGTAAACCCACATAACGGGTAGAGATCTTTTCTTAGATTACTTCTTGAAGGCGCCGGGTAGCTTACACTTGATACAGTCTTGTCCTCGGGACCCCTGCAGAAACCGATCCGGGCTTATATATAGATTACGGGCTCTCCTGACCGAAGGAATTTAGGGGTTCAAAAGGGAACACGAAGTTTTGAGTCATAGATGTTAATTAGTCCGGTTTTTGACCTTTAACCCTTTAGCTTAGGAAAAAAAATGAATTCGTTTTGGTTTTCTTTTTGTCTCGATTTCAAAAACTAGATTTTTGCTGATGCTGCTGCTGATGATGATGATCTTGATTAATATTTTACCATCGGGCAGCGGACGGTGAAGGTCGAAAATTAGACAGCACGTTCTGATCTTGGCCCTACACCGGATAGAAAGGCTATTCTGGTCTTGTGACTAACTACTTTTTCGAAAAAAAGTACATGTATAATTATTCCTTTGCGCGCCTTCGTTCAAGCAAGTGCTACCGATTAAAATATCATGCTGTGAGCCCATAGATTTAACTCTTTACCACACAATCTCGACTTTAACGACCCTGAGAAAGAAGCCTTTTGAAAACATTGTGGGAAAAGTAGAAAATGCTGGTAACCAGCATTTTCTCCTTTTCCCACAATGCGTCCTACCCTTCCCAAAACAAATTTCATTTTTTTTCGTCACATTTATTTTGTCGTCTGCAAATGCTTTCAATTTGGACCAGTCTAAAATTGTGTCGTTCGGTAAAGAATTAAGGTCAGTAAGACGTTTGACACTTCCTTGCTGACGCTTTATAAATGAGCCATGCTCTGTGAAAAGGGGGCTTGATGCATCTCCGTGATGAAAATACGAAGCAAGTCATCACGGTATTATACATCCTTGAAATCTGTATTGTATAATAACCTACTGAATCATGACATACAGTGGTCTTTTGACATGCAGGAAACTGATCAAAAGCAAAACGTTTCGGTCCAGGTCAGCCTCCACGGACTACGCAGTCGGACCTGGGTCGATACTTTTCGCAAATGCATGAAACACCTACTCCTCCCCCCACTCCCCCGCCGCTATTCACAGAGCACGGCTAAAGTAATAATGAATAACTCTGGCCGAAATGACATTGAGGAAGATGCAACATTTAGTTTTTATGTGGTAGCCGCAACTAGACAGTTTATTTATGTACAGCCTGCAGACAAACTGTTTCCAAGCCATGGATCGAAAATCGTGTATTTTTACGACTATGAGGACGGAAGCCTTTGAAAACAATGTGGGAAAGGTAGAAAATGCTGGTAACCAGCATCTTCTCCTTCCCACAATGTTTTCTACCCATTCAGGGACAAACCTCATCATTTGAACCACATTTGTTTTGTCGTCTGCCGCTGCTTTCGGTTTTGAGTAGATCTAGTCAAAAATTGTGTCGTTATGGAAAGAGTTAAGTATTTTTTCCCCCCAAAAGTGTCGTTAATAATCACGGAATACAGAGTAAGAGGAATAAAAATTAGTTTGAAAATACTGCAAAATGATAATCAGGGAGTTGACAAAAGGCTTCGCCAAACCAGACTTTTGAAACGAGGACTTTTTCTCCAGAACTCATTAATCTAAAATGCAAAATATACAAAATGTCCTGCAATAATCGTTAAGAAAACTGCAGCCCATTTACAAATTTACCCCATTAAGGCGTTTATGGTGCCCTCTTGGTAAATGCATTTGAAAAGAAAACCTGTATGAGAAATGGAGAAAAATGCTTATTCTCTATGAAAAAGTTTAACTTTCTATTTTTTTATGAATTGATGTTTACCTGTAAGTATTACAGTTTTATTTCACTGCATTGGTTTGCTTCTCTTTTGTCTTTAATTCGGATAATACCAAAAACTGGATAGTGTATAAACAGGTAAAAAGAACCCCACCAAAGGAAAAGAAAAAAAAAAGTTCATTCCTTAACCCTTTGGCTGCTAAGCACGACTCACTGACCTTTTTGCGGACAGTGTAGATCAAGATCAGTTCGCACAGAGCGTGCAGTCTGATCTTGGATCTATACTATCCGATAAGTAGATATTTCCCCCGCAAAAATACCTTTGAAATAGCAGAATTATTGTTTTACCATCGACTTGAAACTTTCATGTCACTTATTTAACAAGCTAAGGTTTAATAAAAGGAACCCACTAATTTTCAATGGAATGAAATTCAAACAACAGATAAAAATCACGTTAAATTACCCATCTCCGCCTCATTCCTGATGGTTAATTGGATTTCTGCAAAAAAGCGATTAATGGCTTTTTCCATATACTTAGCATTATGTACACTGCCCATCAAGCGCCATTGTTATAATTCTATAAGTAATATTTTAACGTTACGCGATATTTGTTCGGCATTGTAAGGCCTTTTTATGCGCCTGTCAGCGAAGATAATATCTAATTCATGAAAGATTTAGTGGGCCCCATTCACTGTATTCAATCAGTAAAATGCGCTGATGCTCTCAATGTCCAACATGAATCAACCCTTTATCAGACGAAAAAAAAAAATCAACTGCACTTTGTTGAAAGCATTTGAAGACGAAAACTTATCTGTGGCTGACAAAATGGAATTTGTCTCTGAACGGGCAGGAAAGATTGTGGGAAATAGAGAAAATTCTGGTTAACAGCATTTTTCTCCTTTTAACACGATGTTTTCAAGCGCCTATCTCCGAAAACGTCGGGATTGTTTGGTCCAGGATAAGAACCTTAAACCCAGAACCACGATTTATTCACGTTTTATTTGCGAACAGTGCAGATATTGGAAGTACACTGTTCGGCGACTGTTGAATATATCAGCCAAGAACAGCTTACAACCTGAAATTGCTAAATCTCGTTATCTTTGATTTTCTTTACCTCTCCAGACATAGAATAACCATTTCATATTTGACATCATAAGGGTAGAAAAAAAGGACTCTTTTTTATATTATTTATTTCAAACGTTTTTCTTCCTTGCCATCCATTGTCAATAGACAAGAATGAATAATTTAAAACTTAATGAGTTTTTCTGCTCAACAACTCAGGACCGAGTAATGGTTATAGCTAATGCTGTCTTCCTGTTTTATACCCGTGACGCCTTTGTTTTGTTTCTATGGTCTTTTACATTATTTTCAACATGATTTAAGTTATATCTTGGCTGCAAGTGTACATATCCATACTTTTCTCGGATTTTCTTTGACAAGTATTTAGCATATTTTATTCAAGCTATTTTCCGCCTTCCCACAAAAGATAGTCAATAATCAGCAGTGAGAGAGGAATGAATCCTGTCACCGTGACTGTTATTAAGCCTCGGAGAGAGTTGGGCCAAGCTAGGGATCAAACCATTGACCCAATCGACTCAAGTCCCGTGTGTAAAAGCCTAAGTAGCCGGTTATAGTCCCGTGCCTCCTAGAAATGTGTCCATACCACACTAATGCATCCGTCCACTCAAAAAATATGAGCTATGCCCTGTGAAAAAGGGATTAAATGCATTAGAAAGTATCGACCCAAGTCAGCCTGCGCAGTCCGCGCAGGCTGACTTGGGTCGAAACTTTTGCTATGGGTAAATTTTCTGCATATCAAAGAACTATTCTACCTGATGTTTCAGCCGGTTTCCGAACAAAATGGATCCTATCATGCGACTACTTGCTTGGAATACTAGTACTGCATTACAAAGATACATTAAACAACTCTCTGTCCCAGAGCGTTATTCATCTATTTATATTGGAAAAGGGCCATAACTCCCATAATAACTGGCGTGTTGCATCCTAAGTCAAACTTGACCTATGTTGTGTGGTTACATACATTTGTATAAATTGTGAATCAGACCTATATATTCAACAGATGACGAATGGAAACCAGCATTTTACCCAAAATTTAATGCAAAGAGGGCCGTAATTCCCAGAATGATTTGAGAATTTGCCCTGCAACCAGTTTAACTTAGTTAGCGTTTATTAATATTACCTGTTGATAAAATACAAATCCAGCACACTAGTGCATTCAAAAGATGACTAACGGAAACCAATTTTCATACGGACATGACGAACGTAAGGACAGGAGTAATACTATAGCCGTCATTAAAAATAGCGTGGACATGAAAAATCAAAAGAATAGTCGTTTTAAAAGGAGTTAAACGTTACTAAAATAACCAAAGAAGACGAAGGAAAACAGAACCAGAAGCAATTTCAAACTAATTCCTTTTTTGTTTCCGCCTTGCGTAGGAGTTGTCTTGGTAACAAAGCATAATATTTCGGGTGTAAAAAGAGACGTTCTCTTCAATCAAGATTTATGTACGAAATATAATAATGATAGTAATACAATGGAATGGGAGGTATCTGGGAACAAACGTCATGGAAACGGATGTCTGCATTTGATATAATATTGTAGTATTTTCTTTCTCTGATTTATTGCACGGTCACTGTGCAGGTGATAAGATAGGGGTGTGAAACATGCCTACAATACCCTGAGCCTTTATTCACCAACCATTCTAAATTGCATTCTTAGTCTTATTCTAGATTCAGAAATTAATTCAATTCCTGGTTTGGCCAATCAGAAATTGCGTAACTTTGAAATTAAGAACTATCTTGGGAATTACACTACGAATGTTATTAAGAGCGGTTAGTGAATACAGGCCCTGTCGTAAATAATGGGACAAAAGAAATGTGCCACAGCTTCTGCTGTTGTATCAGTTCACTGGATTCCAAGGATGAAGAAGAGAGAGTGGTTTAGGGGTCTCTGACATTAAATGTTCCGGGATCGAATCTCGTGATTAGCTGGACCAACCTATGGAACTACCTATATCACGGTACCGACACTGATTAAGGTTTCAAGGAAGCAGTCATCAACAGTAATTAATAAACTTTTTTCACAGTAGATGTGATGAGAATAAGTTTGATCCTTTTCCAAACAATCCCGTGTTTTGACAACTCTGAGGGAGAAGGGGTTTGAAGACATTGTGGGAAGAAAAAGAACTTGCTGGAACTTGCTTGCATTTTTTTTCTGTCTTCCGAAAGACAAATTTCATTTAACACATAAAAAGTGGAAAAGGTCTACACATAATTATGTTTTGCATTTTTAGTTGCTTCACGCATCATACATATATAATAGTTCACCTTGTGCTCTGTTTCCTTGGATTCGCAAGGGCTCAGCTCAGGTTATGCTGGCTCTTGCCAAAGAACGAACGCAAAAAATGTGCGAAGCGGATTCAAAACTTTTAGGTTTGAAATAAAACTGTGTAACCACTGAAGTCTCACTCTGCGCATTGCAAGAATTCTAACATTCAGCCTGCTGAATGAAGATCTGTATGTTGATCATTTTAACACAGAACCAAATCTAACAAAACTCGACCTCTTTCGATGTCTGGAAGTACAATCCCCTAAAACTCATTAGGATTGTTTCATACACTTGAAAAGCAAGCAGACGATATAGATCAAAGACCAGACTGCACTTTCTGTGCAGTCTGATCTTGGATCTATGCTGTCTGCAAAAGTCCATGTTTTGGCCAATGGCGATGTAAGGGTTAATGCTACTACTTGACATTATTTATGCAGATTAATAAAGAAGAATGCATAGGGGTCTTATTCATATGGCGCGTTGAGAACATCCTAATTAAAGTGTAGCGAGTTTGATTCGCCCAAGAATGTAATTATTTTTGAAAATTAAATTGAGATTTATGGGGTATGAGTATTTTGGACATTTCAACGACCGGTACCGTTAAAGCGACAAGTGTCTCATTAAGCTAGTGTCCGCTCTATATTTGACCGCGAGTAAATTCTCAGGTCTGTCAATATATTTGGGTTGATTATCGACAATAAATGCCAATAAACTGGTCGAAATTGCCGGGTAGCCGCATATCGGTATAGGGCGCCGTAGAATAAAGATTTAGGACCGGAAGTTGTCACTCGGTGTCAGATAAGAAAATTTATGTTGGCCCTGGAATTTGAGGTGTCGCCCATTTTCATCGCAAATCTATTTCCGTATCTCTAAGTATTAGCATAACGACATTACTGCAGGTAATTGCCCAGGCAAAAGAGCGTACAAACTGATAATTGTTGATTCACCATTGAGATAAACAGCGATAGAAATTGTTTATCATCCCCTTACATCTTACTTACGAGAGCAGGGGTATATAATTACTACATACCCGAAAATGTGCTAAAGAGACTTGTAGTGATACAAAGATGGCGACATCTTGGAAAAAAAAAAGTGAGTCAGAGATTATGTACTTTTGTTCGATTTTGATTTCTAGAGAGGTAAGGAAATTTTATTTTAAAATACATGTACAGCAGTAAAAAGAGTATTTTTAGATGTCGAAAAGATTCCAAACTGATACTTGGCCCTTTCATGAGGACAAATATGATTGTGAATAGATCCAGAACGCAAACTGCACAATACCTAACCTTGGTACGTATGCACCAACCATTCTTAAGAACATTCTTGGTCTTATTCTCAAAGAGTTTCTAAATTTGAACGTAACACAACTTCTGATCGGCTAAACCAAATGGTTTAGCCTATCAGAAGTTTTGTTACGTTCAAATTTAGAAAATTCTGAAGAATAAGACGGAGAACGTTTTTAATGGTGATCGGAGAATACGGACCCTGTCTTCATGATGTAACTGGAGTAATCTTAAATACAACGTAAATACCCAGCTGGAAAAGACATTCAGTAACATCAATTCCATTTTGCAAGAAGGTGACTCGGTTAAAGCATTATGTCCTAATGATACCAAATAACACAGTATGAGTACATAAGACAATACTACCGGCAACAAGTGATCTAATCGATTTCTCGGCGACCCCATTGTCCTGGTAAACCAGTTTTACGACCTTAAACGGCACGAGGAACGTTTGCATGCTGCGGTAATGGTCATATGACAAGCTAATAAAAAGGCTATTTCCGAGGCCATGATTTCAATCACATATTCCTTGAATTGGTTCCTATTATGAGCGAATGCTTTGGTACTTAGAATAGTTTTGCAGATATATATTTTTTTTTTTCTTTTAATTTTTGGGGTCTGAGCCGGTCCTTTCCCACAGGGAGAAGGAGCAAAGCTGATTTCGTTTAGAATATCTCTAAAATGCAAAATACAATGTGTATACTGCCATATTCGTAGTTGGTGGTCGAAGTTCAAAGCAGTTGCGCCATGTTTGACATACCGTTTCAGTTCTATATAGTGGCTTTGCCACTCGTGCAAATATCATTTGTGTTGTCCTTTCAGTGAAACTATATCTTGCACAAATACATACTCAATCTTGCATGGATACACACATTTTTTTTTTTTTTTTTTAATGCTTGCATTTTAATTGCAAGCACAACTTTAAAATTATCCATGCAATTAGCTAGCTTGACCAATCATATGATTTAGGGATAGTTCCATAAAAGGTAAAAAAAGACAAAGGCATGTGATAGTCTACAATAAAAAGCCAACAAGACCTCTTTCTGTGAGAGAAATTGTCCTTGCCTCACACAGGTGTCGCAAAACCTCAACTCCGTTATAAATATCTCACAAAATTCTCATCAAACTCTGTAAAAAAGAAGGTGCTCATTTAATGTGATGTATTGCAAACTTCTGGTTTTTAACACCAACCCAAGCTGAACTTAATAACCACTTTCGATACGAAAACACAAGCTTTCACAATAGCCACGCACTCCATGTTGGTTTTTATTGTAGTTTCCGTTCAGATTCTATTTCGATGTATTATTACGCGGTATTGTACTCGGTGCAATTGTTTATCGGACTATTTTCGCTCTATTACCATCGCCGAAGAAAACAAGCTATTGTTTCTTTTGTTGAGAGTTAGCTGATCAACACGTTCTTTATTCATTTATTTCAATTTTAATTTGAAGCCTCGGCTCCTCCTCTATTTTATAATGATTAGGCTTTACGGAAATTATGTTTGATCAATTTACTTTGAAGAAAAAGGTGGGATTCAATAATATAATGCCCTGCAGCCTTGTCAGTTCTTCTTAAAAACTACAGTGAAAAAGTGAAACTTTTGTAATTCGAAGTTGAGAGGCACACAGACCTAAATTCGATTAATAAGTGTATTCGTATTTAAAAAAAAAAAAAAAAAAGGAAATGAAACATCAGTATGAACTCAAAGATGCATGATTGTTTTCACTATCTCTCTAAGTATTAAAAAATGTAAGAAGAATTTTCACCGCAAATAAAGTAGTATCACTTCTGATTGACCATATGAGTAGTATAGGGAGTCAGATTTCGGCATTTTGCCCGAATCTGACTCCCCTGGAGCCCAATTTGCCCGAAATAGACTACCCTGGGGTAGTCTATTTCGGGCAAATTGGGTCGAAAAATCGTCATTTACCCTTAACTTTCCCTTAACCCTTCTAAAACCCTTTTGTTTTGTTCTAAAACCCTTATACTTTCTTCTAATGGACAAATTTCTTCTAAATCCTTAACCCTTAACGGGTGGTTGTAACCCTTAACGTTTTGATACAACCCTTAACTTTTACACAGGCAATCACCTTGTTCGACTTAGTCTTTTTTTTCACCGTCTATCTTTCTCTGTCATCGTTGGACTTAGTCTTTTCCCACGATATAGGTTGTCCTTAGGCTCCTTTGCCCGAAATAGACTGCCCCAGGGTAGTCTATTTCGGGCAAATTGGTCTCCCTACCTGGGGTAGGGAGCCTAGGGACAACGTATAGGGCAAAATGGTCCGCTGTTGGACTTAGTCTTTTTTCTTCGCCCTCGATCGGCTGAAAGCTAATGTTTCTTTCTCTATCATCGTTGGACTTAGCCTTTTTCCGTCTTTTATTCACTTCTGTAGGGCTTGGTCTTCCTCTACTATCGTTGGATTTAGCCATTTCTCAGTTTTCGGTCTGTTCTGAAAAGGACTCTTTCTCCTCTATTGAGAGTCTTCCTCTCTATTAGGATAAAGTTGGACTTAGGCTTTTTTTCTCTATCTTCGATTAGGTGTTGTGGATCATTCGTAGATAGAATATCATATTCTATATGAACGTGATGCTCTACATGCTTCCGCTCACGTTCGCGCTCTTTTAATGGAATTAACGTTAGCCAATCGTAGGATTCGTTGCTTCTGCACTCGCATGGATATATTCATATAGATATATTCGCATAGATATTGTAGGACTTAGTCTTTATATGCTTTCGCCCATGGTCGCGCTCTTAATTCTGTTAATTCTGTATCAAAGTAGGTCAATCCTCCTGTCAGGCTATAAAAACCGCCCGATTTCTCTCATTCCCACGATGAAGCTGTCCGAGCGCGGTTCTCCATGGTGAGTCTTTTTCTCCCATGTTGAGTTTCTTTGGAGGTACTTAGTAAACCTTGTACTAAGTTATACTGTTAATACCAAGCTGTTGTGGGTTATTTGATGGAAGTTCGGAAGGGAAGTGAAGGAAGTTATAGGCTTTTCAGACCTAGTCATTCAGACCTACCCAAGACCCAAAAAGTCTGCTTCTTCAAATTGTCCTTTTCAGAAGATTATGAATCGACTAACCAAGACCCAGAAAGGCTGCTTCAAATTGTCAAAACAAACAAAGTCAAGTCCTATATGTTTTTCATATCTTTTATTTAAAACTTTGAACTGTCAGAAACAATGAATGAATCATGTATTGTAAGTTGAATAAAGTTAAAACATTCTGTACAATAATTATTACAATGATACATTTAAAAACTTTATGTACAATAATCATTACAATGAACAGTTAGAAATTTTATTTAAAACAATGAACTGTTAGAAATTTTATTTAAAACATTGAACTGTGAAAATATATACAATGAAAGTATAGAAATACAATAATCATTATTACAATGATACATTTAAAATATTTTATTTAAACTTTATATACAATAATCATTATTTGGGTCAGTCTATGACTTACATCCAGTCATGTTTAAAAGTTACAGACATAAAACAATGTCGAACAGTACAAGTGGTTCTAAAAAGACTAGTACCTTATTCGGATAGTACGCTTCTAAAACCATGTCTAAGAGACCATTGCATGAATTGCAGTCATGTTTAAAAGCTACAGCCCTAAAACAAGGTCTAAAAGTCTAGTACCCTAGTTAGTAGCCTAGTTAGTCCTGTATTCGGATAGTACAAGTGACGATAAGGTAATGCAGTCTTTGAAAAAAATTTGTTTTTAAAATAGTTTTTAAACAGTTCTTTCTTTTTCTGTTAAAAATTACAGACACAATTTTCTTTTTTTCTTCGGAATGTCAGGTTCACAATCACTCTTGCGTTTCTTTTCATTATTTTTCACAACATCGGATTTCCATCTACGTCTCAATTCGATATCTGAACAGATCTTCTTTCCTTCTCGTCGAATTTTCTTTTCTGAAGAAATCTTGTTGATTTTCTTTTCTGAAGAGGGTTTCCCTGAGGAGGGTTTCTTGTTTTTCCCCTCTCCAGGTACTGAAGAGGGTTTCTTGTTGATTTTATCGTTGATCTGATTGTCCCCAATCGGTGAAGCTTTATCGCTGATTTTCTTTTCTTCAGTCGGTGAAGATTTTTGAACCGTCTGTTCGTTGTTTTGGACTTCTCCAGATTTCTGATCGAGTATAATCGTATCCTCTTTCTTTTCTGAGGAAAGTTTCTTGTCTTTCCCCTCTCCAGGTGCTGAAGAAGCTTTCTGGGAGCTCTGTTCGTTGATTTTCTTTTCTGAAGAAAGTTTCCCTGAAGAGATTTTCTTCTTCACAGGGTAATCTATTTGAATTCTACAGATTTCTGTATCGCTGATTTCTGTGTTATCAAGCTCCATATTTTCAATCTCTCTCTCGATCTGATTTTCGATCTGCTTTTCAGTCGATGGCTCGTTGGTTTTATCGTTGGTTTTATCGTTGATTTTCTTTTCTTCAGATCCTGAAGAAATTTTCGCTGAAGATTTTTGAAGCCTCTGTCCCTTTCCACTCGATGAAATTGTAGGCTGTGACGGTTTTGTCTTTCGTTTATTCTCGTCTACTTTATAGGATAATAGAGACCCAACGTATTTCATATGTTGAGAGTCCCAATCCATTTCCTTTATTGGGTGAATTTCGACATCATGGGTGTGGGTGTTCACGAAGACAAAAACGAATCTCCACATTTGATTTTCTTTCTCTGGACATTGGCTGGCCCAATGTCCTGATCTGTCGCATGTAAAGCAAATATTCGTTGTCACATCATCCACCCTATGGCGTTTGTCAAATGTCGTTTGATCCAGGACTCTGGTAATACGATAGACGCCTTTTTCTGCAAAATGTTTGTGGGATAGAAATGATCCCACGTAGTTCCCAGTATGGTAGACTTGATATCGTGGTGGTATATTGCTGATCTCATAATCGTGAGTGTATGGGTTAACATACAGATACACTCTCTTCGGTGTTGTACTTTTTAGCTTGAACTCACTCATTTTTTCTAGCGACTGCTCTGTTCGAACTCTTTCCGAAGAATGATGGAATTGTCGATTGTAACATCATTTTATGCCCGTTCGGCCTGAAAAAAGATATAAAAGCCAGGATTCTTGAGTTTTGGGTCATTGCTTGAATTGCAGGCATGTTTAAAAGTTACAGACATAAAACAACGTCTAAAAGGCTAGTCCCATATTCGGACAGCACAAGCGACGATGAGACGATTCAGCCCATGTCGAAGAAGAGAAAAAAATTGCAACCGGCCAAGAAAAGAAAAAGAATCCTAGTCTATCCAGACAGTAGCAGCAATGGTGAAAGTGACGATGAGAAATTTCCACCCAAAAAGAGAAAAATATTGAAAGAAGAAAGTGACGGTGAAAGCGATAAAAGATCTTTGAAAGACTCAACAAAGAAAAAATCTTTGAAAGAGGAGAAACAGTCCTTTTCAGGACTAACCAATGAAAATGAAAAATCTTTGAAAGAAGAAAACGATGAGAAATGGCCACCGTCAAGCTCAACAAAGGAGAAATCTGTACGAATGAATGTAAATTGTACCAGCGAAGACGAGAAATTTTTGAAAGAAGAGAAACAGTCCTTTTCAGGACTAACCAACGAGGATAAAAAATCTTTGAAAGACTCAACGAAGGAAAACTTTTTGAAAGACCTATATCAAAAACAGTTCTTTTCAGGACTAACCAACGAAGATAAAAAAAACTTTGAAAGAAGAAGACAAAAAATCTTTGAATCATGCTGGATCGTTTTCGCCCAAGAAAGAAGTATATTCTTCAGAGAAAAGTGAAGACAAATCTTCTTCAGACAAAAACGCTTTGGATATGAGAAGTCTATACGACTTAACAGAAGTGGGAAAAAAGAAGTCAAGAAAATTCAAAACAGAAGCCCATCTACTGGAGGCGTCCTTTAAGAAATTCGAGGAACTACAACCCCAACAGTTGACCGGCTTATTCGACGATGTTATCCAACAAATCATTCAAAAGTTAAAGGCTGAATCGAGGGATATGATTAGAATCAGCGTCAATCACCCCTCATTGGATATGGGAATTCATATTCCCTTTCTATATGTGGGGGAGTTGGAGAGTCATACCATGTTGAACGAAATTGAAAAAGTTCTACAATCGAATGAAGAATTCGTCTTGAACGATGGCTGCATGACATTCGATATCACACATACGATACCACCAAGTGGAAGTGGAAAAAATCTTAGAGCCACAGACCTATTGGATTCAAAAGTTTTCGCAAAGAAGAAATATTCGCTTGTTGAAATCAACAATGAAGATCATCTATGTTTTGCAAGAGCCGTTGTTGTGGGGATTTGTTACCATGAACGTGAAAACACCCAAGAATGGAATCGGAGATGGGATAATATTAAAAGATCAAACAGATTACTTCAAAAGACTGAAGCCGAAAAATTAATGAAGGAAGTTGGAGTTTCATCGACACAGCCTGTAGGTCTTGAAGAATACAAAAAAATTCAAGAGTTCCTGTATGAAAAAGGCTATGTTATTAAAGTTCATCAACAGCTATCGAAATTGGAAAAAGTATTTGAACATCCAGAAGTGAAAGACAATAGTAAAATCATACATTTGTACTTTCATCAAAATCATTATGACTACATCAAATCCATCACAGGATTTCTTGATTGTGTTTATTATTGTGAGTTCTGTGACAGACGTTACAGCAGACGGGAAGCCCATGCTTGCTCAAAGATTTGTAAAGGCTGTTTCCGTGCTGGAAAATGTCCATCGGAATCAAAAGAATATGTCTGCGACAAGTGTCATAGACGATTTTTCAGTGCAGCATGCTTGAAAAATCACAAAACACTTCAAGGCAAAGAGAAGAAAACCATTTGTGAATTAGTGAAACTTTGTTCAAAATGTGGAGGTCAAATTTTTGACAGAAAGAAAAATCATGTCTGTAACGGAAAGACAAAGTGCCGCCTTTGCAAGAAAATAGTTGACTTCGATCATCGCTGTTTTATTCAGCCTTACCAAAGTAAGATGAAGCACGACAGCAACGATGAGACGAGTTCTTCTCTAGTCAAAAAACCTTTGTTCATTTTCTTTGATTTCGAATGTCAGCAAGATACAGGGGTACATATTCCGAATTACTGTATTGCACAACGAGCCTGTACTGAATGTATCGATAAACCACTTGATTTTCATTGTTCCACATGCAGTGAATTTGAAGAAGGAAGAGAAGTTATTTTTCAAGGAAAAGAAACTTTGAGTCAATTTTGCAGCTGGCTCTTTACAAAACATCATAAAGGAATCATAGCTATTGCCCATAATCTCAAAGGTTATGATGGTCAATTTATTCTCAATCATATTATCAATGTAGGAATGAAAGAACCAGAAGTAACCATGAATGGGAATAATATTTTGAAGTTAGAACTGAACGGTGTGCGTTTGATCGACTCCTTCAGTTTCATGAACTTTGGGTTGGCAAAATTTCCGACTACATTTGGACTTCAAGAAATGAAAAAAGGCTACTTTCCTCACTGGGCAAACACAGACGAATTTTGGGATTACGTCGGGCCATACTTGGATATGTCTTATTACAAACCCGATTCAATGTCTGAAGAGGCTCGATCAAAATTCATAGTCTGGTATAATGACAAAGTTCAAAACGGTGAGGAATTCAATTTTCAAAAAGAGATGGAGATGTACTGTCGATCAGATGTTGATATCCTAAGACGAGGTTGTGGTGAATTCAGAAAGTTGTTCATCGAACAGAGTGGGATTCGTCCATTTACAGAGTCGTTTACCATCGCTGGAGCCTGTAACAAGATTTGGCGAAAAGATTATTTACCAAAAGATCAGATAGCCATCATTTCATGCAAAGACCCAATCAGACGTCAGTTTTCTATGAAAGCAATACGCTGGATTCAAAGCATCGCTAGAGAAAAAGTGATTCGTATTCAACACGCCAAAAATGGTGGTGAATACCGAATAGGGAAATACACTGTAGATGGATTTCACCACCAATCAAACACGGTTTATGAATTCCTCGGGGATTTATTTCATGGCTGTCAGACATGTTTCAAGGATCGGAAATATATCAACCCCATCAATGGAAAATCAATGGGTGAATTGTACGACAGTACTATCGAACGGCTAGAAACCCTCAAAAGAATGGGATATAACGTCGTGACCATATGGGAGCACGAATTCGACGCCAAGATGAAGAAGGATAAAGAATACAGAAAAACCATTGAAAGTCTATACCCGAACCAGGACCCCATCGAACCAAGAGAGGGGTTGGCTGGAGGCAGATGCAATGCAATAAAAATTGCCTACGATGTTGAGGAAAACAGTGAGAAGGAAATCAAGTACATTGACATTTGCTCTCTGTATCCTTACGTCTGCAAACATAAATTCTATCCTGTAGGCCATCCCACAATCTTGACTTATGAGAACATTGACATGGATAATATTCGTCAGTATGAAGGCCTCATTAAATGTAAAGTTCTACCCCCAATGGATCTGTTTCACCCCGTTCTTCCAGTTCACTGTAACGGCAAGATGATGTTTCCACTTTGTATGAAATGTGCACAAGAAAGTTCAAAATTTTGTAATCATGACAGAGAAGAGAGAGCCTTAGTTGGAACTTGGGTTACATTCGAACTGTTCAAAGCTCTCGACTGTGGTTATCGACTAATGCAAGTGTATGAAATCTGGCATTTCGACTCTGTTTCGGACCAATTCTTTAAAGGCTATGTGGACAATTTCTTGAAAATCAAGCAAGAAGCTAGTGGCTATCCCGGTTGGTGTCAGACAGATTCAGAAAAGACCCAATTCATTCGTGAGTATGAGGAAGCTGAAGGGATTCGTCTTGACCCCAAACGTATTCAAAAAAACCCTGGCAAAAGATCATTTGCTAAGATTATGCTGAACTGTCTTTGGGGAAAATTAGCACAGCGTGAAAATATGAGCAAGACGAAATACATCAGAGAACCGTCTAAATATTTCGAGTTGATTACCGACCCGAAATATACGGTAAAACATGTGGAAATCTTTGACAATGAGTGCGAATGCATTTTAGTCAACTATGAAGAAAAGATGGACTTTGTCGAAACGCATGCAACAGCCAATGTTATTGTAGCATCTTACGTAACAGCTTATGCAAGATTGGAACTGTACAGCGTTCTTGAAAGGTTGGGGGATAGAGTTCTGTATTTCGATACAGATAGTTGTATGTACATTCATGATCCTGAATTGTGGAACCCTCCCATTATTAACAGCAGATTAGGAAAATGGACCGATGAAGAGCCTGATTGTAGAATCACCCATTTCAGAGGATTAGGACCCAAGAATTACGCTTATAAGATGAAAACAAAAGATGGAAAAGAAAAAAGCAAATGTAAAGTCAAGGGAATTACTTTGGATCACAATACAAATCAGCTGGTGAATTTCGACACCTATTCAAAATGTGCTTTGGATCGCACCGTAGAAATTAAAGTTCAGTATGACTGTAGAATCAAAAGACATAGAGACAGAACAGTGACCAGCGAACCACAGTCAAAAACGTTTCGCTCTGTATATACCAAAAGAGTCATTGTAAACGATACTGATACTGTCCCCTATGGCTATAAAACTTTGAGAATATATAAATAGACTGTAAGAAAACAATATCGTGTTACATTGAAGTGAACGATCAAAGTAAGACGTTCTTTAAAAATCAGATTTAAAATCAGATTTTAAAAAACAGTTTTAAAAACAGCTCTAAAAGAGTGAAAAAATCAAAAGTGGAAAAATCATTACTAGTGAAAGCTACCAAGAGTGAGAAATCATGTCAACTGAAATGCTAGCTTTAGAACTACGTGAAAAAGATGATAGAGAATTCAGCCATCAGCACACGCTCGATGAACAACTACAGTTTGACATTAAATTTGCCTGTGTGAAACTTTGGATAGATAAATTGCATAAGGGGGTTGCAAAAGGAGAAACATCCTGCAAGTTGTATAGAATGCACAGCTTTATTGTGATGATGTGTGATGATACAAATTTCGATCTTCCTCTCCAAGCTTATTTAGCAATTTGTCTGTTGAAAGACAACTATATTGCTAAACAAATGCGAACCACAAGTCGTTGGGTGTTCATCATCGTAGGAAAAACAGAAGAAAGTTTTCTGAACGTGCTGAAAATGAAATCCGTTCTGTTTGACTTTTACTTACGCTACAAAAAAGGTTCCATTCAAGACGGTGAGGAAACAGTGGAAACCATGGAAGGCTATATTCTATTCGATAGAGATGTCACAGAAGAAACCGTATATTCAGCTCTCTCGACAAAAGATATTTCAAAACATGTTTTAAAACATGTTTTTCCATTTAGTGGAGTCCGTGAATATAGCGAAATGGATAGCAAATTTCCATTGTCTTTAGGTTATGAACAATTGCATAAAGTTATTGTGGAACATGAAGACAAGTGGAAAAATCGAGACATCTGCGAATTTGCATTGTAAGATTTGTAAAAATTGTTTGTAAAAACTTTGAATGAATTGTTGTAGATCAGAACTGTATTGTTAAAAACTATATTGTATATAAAATGTATCACCAATGCTTTGTAGATCAAAATGTATCCAAAAAGTTCAGACTTGGGAAAAGTTTGAATAAAGAATATATCTTGCAGAGAATGCTTTAACGATTGTTAAAAAATGTTATAGTGTTTTTTAACAATCGTTAAAACTGTCTTGTTAAAAACATTGAATGACTTATGTATTTGTAAAAATGTTAGAATGTTTTAACAATTGTTAAAAATGTTATAGTGTTTTTAACGCTTGTTAAAACTTTCTAACATTGTCTTTGTAAATTTGTAAATATGTTAGAATGGTTGAAACGTTCCTGTTTTTTCATGATGATGTTATCATGATAATGTTAAAAAACTTTGAATAAAGAAATGATTTTAAAAAGGTCGTCTGTTTTGATTTCTTCCCAAAAACTTGGACAAAGAGAAAAATCTCACAAAGAGAGACCAAAACTTGGGCAAAGAGAAAAACTTTGAATAAAGAAATGATTTCAAAAGTCGTCTGTTTTTGATTCCTTCCCAAAAAACTTGGACCAAAGAGAAAAAATCTCACAAAGAGAGACCAAAAAAACTTGGAAAAGAACAGAGATGGGAAAAATGTAGATAGATCATCACATTCTATCTACATTGTCTACAGGACTCCTATAGAATGTGATATTCTATCTACAAGAAATCTACAAGACCTACAGGACTCATATAGTACATGATGTGAGTGAAATTTCTAGTACATTATGTTCTATCTACAAGACCTACAGAAAAAGTCTACGACCAAAGACAAATCCCCTTTGACCAAAAACTATAAAAGGCTGGTGACCTTTCTCTGTAGAATCATTCGACTTTCGATTCTCGAATAGTTCGAATAAACCTGTTAACTAGAAAAAAGTTTTTGTTAACTAGGGCGAATATTTCGTGCTGGAGAAAATGGATTCCAACTTAGACCAGACAAATCACGGAAGAATGGATTCCAGGGATTCCAACTTAGACGTTTTAGACGATGACTCCTTATCGCAAGAAAACCCCGACCTAGACATTTTCTCACCACAGCCTGAAAACAGCAGAGATATTCTATCGATAGCTATGAATTCAACATTCATCGACCCGATGATACCACCAGCTAACAAAATCGAAGAAGAAATAACTCAAATGATTTCAAACCAAAATTCTGTAATAACCCAGATTTTAGACGAAGTGAAGATGTTGAACAGAAATATGAATCAATTCAACAAAAACATTGAGACATTATGCCTACAAAATCAACAAAATCGACAGAACTACCAGAGTCAACAAGATTCGCCTGTAAGACAAGATTCAGCTATAACGATTTCAACCCAGATTAACTTTGATAAATCCAGATTTCAAAAGTTAACAGGTTCTACAGTCACGCCTGTAGACCATCAGACAACTCATCAGTCAACTCAGACAGAAGAACCCAAGCCAAAAAGAAGAGGAAGAAAACGAAAATCAGAGACAGTAGAGAAAGACGATAACCATCTTCACAAAAAACAACGATTCGATCCCTACTCTGTAATACCACCACGAGTAGAAACAAAAACGGGCTTGGGAAAATATGGAAAAAACATTGATAACTTCAAGGAATTCAACTTTCCGATGATCTCGAAAGAACAAGGAGAAAAGCTATCGTCAGAAGAAAAGGTGTCATCAGAGGAAGGTTCTCGATAGAGGAAAGATCTCAATAGAGGAAGACTCTCAATAGAGAAGAAAAAGCCACAGAAATCGAAACAGGCCTTTTCAGGACTAATCAAAACCCTAGAAAATATATCTTCAACATTTGTGAATAAGTAAGACAACCCGACTCCAAAACGTATAAAAGACGAGGCTATTTCCAGTACATTAATTATTCGGCTCCCGAATAGATGACAGCTAAAAGAAATGGTGATGGACTATCGTGTACAATTTCTACTTCTCTCGATGACAAAATGGTATCTAACAACCTTTCTACTGGCCATGATGCATGACTCCACTTTGCCTATACATAAAATAAACAAAATAAGAAAGCTGATAGCAGATCGAAGAAGATCTGTGGAGTGTCCTATCTGTCAGACAAATTTTGGATACCGTCATTAGAGGAGAAAAAGGCCACAGCAAGAAAGAATCAAAGGAAAGCTGTCGATAGAGGAAGGCTCTCAATAGAGGAGAAAAAACAAACTCAAAAAAACAAAACAGTCCTTTTCAGGACTAACCATTCCCCAAGAAAATCTATCTTTTGAGAATTGTCAATTTCGCAGATGTCTTCTAAGAGTTGTACTCTTACAGAGAGAGAAAAACTTTTTAGTGATAGAAAAATCTTGCAGAGAGAGAAAAAACTTTTCGATTAAAACTAGGGATGAATAAGTCTAAGATCGGATAAGACTAAGATCGGATAAGTCTAGATGATCCAATTCCTGGGAAATGGTGGGAAAAACCCAGTAAACATGATTCCGTTACATACCGTTACATTTTCGGAAAATGACGTCATGTTTGATTTCCGGGGAAAGTCACGTAGTGCACAAAGGGAGGTAAATCTTGTCTGACTAATGCAATCATAATACGGTATATAACTCATATAACCCATATCGTGGAGAAAAGACTAAGTCCGACAGGGTGCTTTGGTTGAACCAGCGTGAGGAGGGGAATATAACCCCTATCGTGGGGAAAAGACTAAGTCCAACGATGACAGAGAAAGAACAGATCTCAATCGAGAAGAAAAGCGGGTGGAATGGGGGACAAACTTGTCAATATAGCAAGAAAGGTGACTCCTCCTCACTCCTCCTCACCTCCTCTTCACTCCTCTTTCGACATATAGCGGCATATCGTGGAGAAAAAGACTAAGTCCAACAGCGGACCATTTTGCCCTATACGTTGTCCCTAGGCTCCCTACCCCAGGTAGGGAGACCAATTTGCCCGAAATAGACTACCCTGGGGCAGTCTATTTCGGGCAAAGGAGCCTAAGGACAACCTATATCGTGGGAAAAGACTAAGTCCAACGATGACAGAGAAAGATAGACGGTGAAAAAAAGACTAAGTCGAACAAGGTGATTGCCTGTGTAAAAGTTAAGGGTTGTATCAAAACGTTAAGGGTTACAACCACCCGTTAAGGGTTAAGGATTTAGAAGAAATTTGTCCATTAGAAGAAAGTATAAGGGTTTTAGAACAAAACAAAAGGGTTTTAGAAGGGTTAAGGGAAAGTTAAGGGTAAATGACGATTTTTCGACCCAATTTGCCCGAAATAGACTACCCCAGGGTAGTCTATTTCGGGCAAATTGGGCTCCAGGGGAGTCAGATTCGGGCAAAATGCCGAAATCTGACTCCCTATACTACTCATATGAGAACTGTTTTCTCAACACATGTCTAAACACATGCATAGCCTTCAATACTAACGGATATACTGGAGTTATCGCAAGTTCGAGTAATCGAGATTTAGTTTTTTGTTGATAGCGGTGTTGGCGATGGCGTTGGTGCTACTGCTGTTGTTCTTGCCTCTGTCGTCACATTGTTTGTTTACGTCGTATTGTCGTCATCATAAATAGAACTCCTATGTCATCAACATTGTTTGTCAAACCCTATTTGCTGTCCAGGAATTTAGATCGATTGTATGGTGTTTAACATCAAAACAGTGCTCATAAATGAGAGAGCAACGAATTCTGTCGCAACCTCTCCTCAATCATCTAAAAGAGTTCCCGAATTGGAGTTCAATCTCACAACCTGCTGATTAGTGATAACCATCCGTTTACGTAGCCGATCGTGATACCGAGCCCGGCTGTACACCCAACAAATTCATAAATATTCAAACATGTTATCGATAGTCAAAAGTAATTACATTTAAATTATTTTCGATCGATTAAAATATTCATATTATGTAATTAAAATGCAAAGCACTCGATGGAATCAAAAGCGAAGTCATGAAGCATATGACGTAAATGTCAATAATGACATGCTGATTTATAAATTGGGTATTTAGGTATTCTGCACTGACCCACTACAGTACCGGTACAGCCTTTTACACCACTATATTTGAGCTGTACTCTGGCAAAAAGGGGGTTTGATGCATCTCCGTGATGTATGATACCAAGCAAGTCATCACGTAATTATGGATCCATAGTAGCCATTTTTTTTTAAACCCTTTCCCAAACGACAAATTTTGGACCGGTCCAAATTGAAAGAGTTTGCAGACGACAATTTTAAATTTGGTGAAAATGGCTGAAAGTTATCAAAAAGGGTAGAAAACACTGTGGGAAAAGGAGAAATTGCTCGTTACGAGCAATTTCTCCTTTTCCCACAGTGTTTTCAAACGACTTGTACTGCAGACACGTGAAAACCAGGGCTTGTTTGGGAAAGGGTTAACGACCCAGGTAGACTGGTCCTTTGACATACAGAAAATTGACCAATAGCGAAAAGTTTCGGCCCCGGTCAGCCTGCGCGGACTGCAGGCTGACCTGAATCGATACTTTTCGCAGACGCAATCAGCCCCTTCTTCACAGAGCATGGCTCAATTATATGATAATATTTGAAAACATTGTGACAAGCAATTGCTCTTCTTGTCCACAATGTTTGTTTCAATACCGTAAGGAAAAGAAAATCTCTCCCTTCCATCCATTGTTTCTTCCCTTTTTTTTTTTTTTTTTTTTTTGGGGGGGGGGGGGGGGTCACTGTATTATAAGATTTTAGTCAACAGAATTCTTTTTGCTTAGAATAGAAGTGAGCCATGCTTTGGCAAATGGAAGTTTAGTGCATCTCTGTGATCACATTTTTATGGATCCATAAAATCCATTTTGATTAACAACGGACTGGATCCTGATGTAGAATGGTCCTTTGACATACAGAAAATCGACCAGAGCAGAAAATTTTTCCCAGAGCATGGCTCAAATTTAATTTATTCAAGCACTCAACTCTTTACCAGATGTCAAAAATTTACACACGTCCAATCTTGAAGACATATACAGAGGAGAAATCAAAGGCTGCTCTTTACATTGGATGTATCTTTAAAAGGGTAGAAACTACTGTGGAAAGAGGAGAAAATAGCTGGCTACTAGCACTCTCGAAAGTGATCTTCCTCAGGGTCGTTAGAAACAGGGGGATAGTTTTGTAAAGGTTTAATCCTAAAGACCTACGCATGAAACTTCCCAGAAACTTCGCGAAGAAAATAAAGAAATATTTCTGGTTCTTCAACCTGAGACTTAAATCATCAACCACTCTAAATGGCCTTCCTGTTTCAAGTTTATAAAAGATGTTTCCACATTCGTGCGTTAAGCAATTTCTGGTTGGTTAAACCGAATGTTTTAAGTAATCAGAAATTGTGTTACTTTCGAAATTTAGAATTAAAGCAAGAATGCAATGATAGTTAGCAAATACATGTATTGACCTGTATGTACAGCGTATGATATTCTCTCCCAGGTACAGCTGATGAAGTTCAAACATTAACCAAAAATGTCACAGAACACCGGTGGCCTCTTCACCGAATCAGGAAATGTTAAAAGGGTCATAACTCCTGTGGTAGTAAACCAGTCATTATAAAAATTACATATGCAAAAGGTCCATGGTGAGACGGCTTTTGAAAAAATTTCAACCGCATCGATTGAAAACTGTTAATGGAGAAGATGACACAAAGGTGCATCTAAATACGAGCGGACAGACAGACGAAGAAGCCAGTTCCATTATACAACCTTAACCCTTAGCCTGCTAAATAAGTGAAATGAAACTTTCAAGACGATTGTAAAAACCTATAATAACCTATATTTTTCCAACTTCAAAGGTATTCTTTGGGAAAAAAATATCTCCTTGTCGGACAGTGTGGATTCAAGATCGGACTGCACGTTCTGCATCACTGTCTGCAAACGGTCATTGAGTCGCATTGAATGAAAATGCTCAATATAACGGACTGATACCAGTCTTGGGAAAAGCGTAGCTAAAGCGTCGTCAGCAGAGTCGTATTTCCTCAACCATCTTAAATAGTACATTTTATTTTATTTGTTAAGACTAGCAGATAGCTAGCCTTGGAATATAGAAGAAATGCTGAGCCTTTCTTGGGTTTCGTATTCTTTCAAAGATGGTAATCATTGCTCATTACTTTGTCCCAAGGACGTTTGGGATATCATAACAACCGTTCTGCATCACTGTCTGCAAACGGTCATGGAGTCGCGCATAGCAGCCTAAGTGTTAACTCCGTTGTGGGATATATAATAAAGAAGAAACAAAGTTCGGTGTTGACAGGGAAATGATTCCCACCTCGATGACTTACACCACTCCTAGGGAATCGGGGATAAAACAGCAGACTCTAAAACTCAAACTTATAAACCGGATTAATAACCGAATAGGTCATCCGGAGAAAAAAATACTAAACTGACCTTAAACTTTACAAGCAAATATAATGAGCCATGTTTTGACAAATGGGGGCTATATGCCTCTTCGTGATGCAGGATACCTAGCAAGTCATCATCACATGATTATAAATCCATCAAGTCCGTTTTTAGTACATGTAACAACCCACTGAATATTGAGGTATACTGGTCCTCTGATATGCAGAAAACTGACCAAAAGTAAAAAAAAAAAAAAACGGTTGGGCCCTGGTCAGCCTGCGCGGACTGCGCTGGCTGACCTGGGTCGATACGTTTTGCAAATGCTTTAACCCTTTCCCAAACAAGCCCTGGTTTTCACGTGTCTGCAGTACAAGTCTTTTGAAAACACTGTGGGAAAAGGAGAAATTGCTCCTAACGAGCAATTTCTCCTTTTCCCACAGTGTTTTCTACCCATTTTGAGACCTTTCTGCCATTTTCATCAAATTTAAAATTGTCGTCTGCAAACTCTTTCAATTTGGACCAGTCCAAAATTTGTCGTTTGGGAAAGGATTAAGCGCTTCCTTTTAACAGAGAATGGCTCATAATGAATTGTCTTATGTGCCCACTTATTCTTTAATTGATTTTTTTCCCGTTTGAAATTTGAGGAGTTCAATTGAATATCAGTTAGAGAAAGGCTAGAAAAAATAATCCGCCCAGTTAATCTTGGGAACCTTACAACAGGTATAAAATTAAACATCTCGAGAAAACAGAAATTTCAATACTTGTTTGCAGGTAGCAATTTTCGAAAACTCAAAGTGAATGCTTTACCCTTACAGTTGCAAACGAAGGAAATCGATATTTTTAAGTAAGCATTAATTACTTAATTATTTTCAAACCAATGTTGATAGATTGAAATATTTAACAATTGTACTGTATGGATCTAAGATCAGGCTGCACAGTGATCTTTTTCTACACAGTCCACAACAGTAACTAAAATAAATCATCGGCACGCGTAAGGATTAGGTATAAATGCGGACAAATAAGCACTTTTACAAAAATGTGAAAGAAGTTATATTAAATGGGCCATGCTCTGCGAAAAGGGGCTTAATGCATCTGCGAAAAGTATCGCACCAGGTCAGCCTGCGCAGTCAGCGCAGGCTGACCTGGACCGAACATTTTCGCTATCGGTCAATTTTCTGCTCAAGGCCCGTTCTAGCCCATGATTAAGTCGGTTGTTATAAAAAAGTGGCTATTACTGATCCATAATTATGTCATGGCTTGATAGGTATAATGTATCACGGAGATACATTAAGTCCCGTTTTGCCAGAGCATTGCTCAAATAATTGCTATTCAACACCCAAGTCCCGTTTGTTTACATAGGAAGGGGTGTTTCAGAAATTTCAGAAAGTGTCGACTCAACTCTTTATCACAGAATCCCGCGTTTTCACGACCCTGAAGAAGAGGCATTTAGAAAACAATGTGGGAAAAAGCAGAAAATGCTGGTAACCATTATTTTTTCCTTTTAACACATTGTTTTCTTCTATATCAGAGGCAAATTTCATTATTTGAGCCACTTTTAAATTGTCGTCTGCATGTGCTTTCAATTTGGACCCGTCTGCTTTTTTGTCGTCTGGTAAAGAGTTAAACAAATACGGAGAACCCAGCAGGTGTATCCTACTTGAAAATCAAATTGTCACTCGAAATATGGAGCAGGAGACAACATGGCGCCTATAATCGCTGCTCGGTCATGCACGTCGTCTGCGGTGCCTCGTTATGACTCTTTTTCTGTCGCTGGTTTCTCTGATCTAGATTTGTATCTTTGCTACATGTATAACTACGCCATGTAGCTCATTTAAAGGGGACTATTCATATTTTCATAATATTACCAAACTTAACAAAATGATTCATTATTGATTAAGTAAGGCTTTCAAACTATCAGCTAAGAAAAAGAAGAAATGTAAGAAAAACTATTTTCATTGGTATTTCCTGAAATCAACAATGATTTACGTAGCCTTTTTGGGTATTTTCAGATTTCGCGCTAGAATTTCGTTGAGGTGTGTGGGAATGTCACGTGATCAGCAGCATACGTCGATTATGTGGGATCGTATTCCAATAAGAACGATGACTTCATAGTTGATCTTATGAAAACAGACGAGTTACCGATTTCAAAGAGACCAACGCGATATTTGTACACCAAATTTGCATCTTTTTACTGCATTACCTGTTTTTCCCCCGTCCAGTTTATTTGAAGTTTGCAAGAAAAATATTTTTTGTAGTTGTTCATCAGTGTTCAAACACCCCCGGAAAAAATACTACTAGATCTATCATCATCATCATCATCATCATCATCATTATTACAAAAAGAATAAATAATTCGCAGCAAAACATACAAAGCAGCACAGAGATTTTATTTTGACACATACAAGCATACAAGCTAAATGGTCTTAAAAAAGCAAGCAATAGGACATATTTCAATATAAAAATATTGAAGAAAATGAAATATTTGAAGTGAGTAAGTGTACATTATTACTAAGTATCTTAAAATGAGAGTGATTTAAAAACTATGAATCTTATTTTCTGCAATGTTTTGTATCATTAAACAATGTAAATTTGGCTGAAAGCTTTCGACAAGTTTTGAATAAGGGACCTTTTAAAAGAACACTTTAAGATTATTTTTGCCACGAATCAGTTTTACTTGTAAAGCTCAGCTTTTCGGATGATGATCGATCCCGGGGTCTAATGGCTTCGAATCTTACACCTAAACCACTGGACCGCCCCCCCCCCCCCCCCCCCCCCCCCAGAAAATTTTATGTTGATTATTTCTCATTTGTGCACGAAGCTGACATCGAGTTAAAATCATCGCCATAGTTCTACCCGTTTCTCGATACCTATAAATAGAAAAATCACCATTTGGATGAACTCGGAAGTTTTTCACTGTACAGGAGACAAAGATGATCCGAAACCGTATCTAATTATGGATACCGTGAATGTCAGTTGTGGACAAGAGCTTAAAAAAAATCGTGATAACAGTTAGAAATATCGATTTATTTTTATCGTGAAACTTTTTGTTATCTAGATAATATTTCCAGGAAAGTTTGTTTTATCGCGATAGTTCTCTAAAATTATCATGATAGCTATCTCGTATCTCGTGGCAGAAATATGCCACCATAGATATTAAAATCCCAAATTCTTATATTGTAAAGGTATCCTTTTTTTGAGGGGCGGGGGGTGAGATATCTTCTTATAGGACAGTGTAGATCCAAGATCAGACTGCACGTTCTGTGCAGTCTGATCTTGATCTAAACTGTCCGCAAAAGGTAAGTGAGTCGCGCTTAGCAGCCTAAGGGGTAAAGAAAAATTAATAATAGAGGCGAGTGAAAAATCACAGAAAAATGTGAATTCAAAAGATCTTAATAATAGAACCGAAAACAAGGGAATACTGGGACTGGTTTAGCTCTTCAGTTTCAGACACCAGACGTACGGACTTTTAAAGATACATTCTTAAAGCCAAAAGGAATGAAAAAAAAAAAAAACGCTGTAACTTTGACAGACGGTAGAATATTTAAGAATTTAGTTAGCTGTGTAAACATAGATAAATTACCAATACATATATCAACAGATTAACAGTCATTCATCTAGCAATCAATTAAACGTAACCATAAATCAGTTGATTAGACAATTCTTCAAGTAATTCACAAGGTCACTAACCAATAAATAAATCCAAGATTAATAATGCACAATCAATTAAACATCAAAACAGAGCTTTTCGTCAATCAACCAAGAATCAACAGAACTATCAATTCAATCAGTCAACTCATCAATCAATCAATCAATCAATCAGCTAATCGTGCAGTCAGTCTGCCAATCAAACGGCCAATCAAACGACAAGGCAAACAATCTACTGATCATACAACCAATCATACAACCAATTCACCAAAATCGATCGCTCAGATACCCTCTTCATTTCGTTTAGCTTTTATACCTGACTTTTTTTTTTCTCACAAAAAATCTCATTGTACCTAAATCCCCTCATAACATACTGTTAAGTCATTCATCTGTGCTTTATTAATTTAGTCCACGTATTTTTTAATAACGTTGGGCCATTCCCTCCCTGATGTCCCGTACCGTGACGGATTATAAAACCCTTACGGCGCCGAACAAATTTCTATATAGCTTTTGCGGAAATTGAAAACCCAAGATCAGACTGCACTGAACGCACAGTCTGATCTTGTATCTTCTATTTCCGTTAAATTGTTAAAATGTCCAATACAAAAGTTTTGAAACTGGAAGTTCATGCCGTTATGTTTTTACCGACGTGATATCCATTTCAAACATTTTGCGTGATCGGGTTTAAATCCCTGAATACTTCAGTGCTTTCATTAATCTAACTGCTAAATTAAAATAATGAACGGTATCAGCCATCGATAAGTTTACACGTACATTTATTTATTCAACAAGGGTGTACAAGATTTGGAAATAATATCAGGCGAATAGGTGTTCTTTGCGCTCTGGCCGTCATCGTACGTTTGACGGTAAAAGAAACTAAAATTACCACTTAGATTGCAGGAAGACATTTTGTTTAGAATTGGGACAAGGGCTTTTGAATATAATAAATTGCATAATGCAGGCGGTTATTCACTAAAACTTGCAGTACTTAGCTCTTCGAGAGGAATGTTTTGACTGTTTGGTGTTTAAAGCAGTTTTCAATCGCTTTGAAGTAATACCGCGGGTTATCAGAGCGTTCGTGGTCTCTCCTTTTGTCACTAGCACTGTGTAAAGCATTTCTTTTCATGTTACTGGCCGCTTTCCGAAATATAAGGATTGGAATAATCATTCAAGATTAGAAATTAACGCAAACTGACGTAATGCCTGTCATCAATCACACGGGGAAAAAAGGAAAACCTATCCGGGATTCCGAGTTGCGACCCATTGTATGTCAGTACCTTGTGCAGTACCAGGTTGCCGTCATGTCCAAAGTTGAACGTCATTCACCGAGTAAAGGGTTCAAACACACCGGAAGGCTTAAGACGGCCGCCGCTCCGGATGGGAAAGGGAAAGGAAAAAAAAAAAAACTACATAGGGGAAAAAAAATTAATATTCTTCCAATTAAGAAATGAAATGTACCGAAAGGCCCCCCTGTTTATGGGAGTGCGGCAAATCTACTAGTCCGCCTCAATGAAATGAAAAGTTATCAGAAATATGCTAGACTGACTCTGACGATAATTTTGCGATATGGATCGATATTAGGATTTTCAATTAATTCTTACCGCCATGTTCTTTTAGTCTTACGTTGTCCAATTATTCTTGAAAACATCTTGGTAAATAGGGAATATGCTCGAAACGAGCAATTTCCACTTTTTTCACCATGTTTTCCATACTTTCACTATCTTTTCACTGGCTCTCATTTTTTATCAAACTTGTATATCTTTACTGTATTTCTACATTAAGTTGTCGTGTATGTGGACTGTTTCAAATCGTGATTTTTGAGAAAAAGCGTTAAACACAGTATGATGCATGGCAACACCAAAAACACATTGAAGGTGGTGCAAACCCAAACACAAGTTTGGTTGCTTGCACAGAACGTGCAGTCTGACCTCTGGTCTACACTGTCTGTATTTTGTGAGATATTCCGATTAAATAATCTCTTTAGTTTATAATTCTCTGTCCTTTTTATTGTCGTAGAATGCTAATTGTTGTCTTCAGTGTTGTTGTTGTTCTTTTGCACAATAAGATAAGGCACCGAACTTGGATACTAGAACTTTTGGGTGACATCAGGTAAAATCGAACCACTCTGCACAAAAACGGAGGCTTTTGCGGACGGCAAAAACCAAGATCCGACTGTACAGAATGACTGATCCGTCCGCTTATTTAGTCAGTCATATAGAAATAGATGTATATAAGTTTCAGGGGGCTGTCTTTTCAGCCTTCGACAAAGGTCAAGTTTACATGAACCATGCTCTGTGAAAAGGAAGCTTAATGCATCTGCAAAAAAGTATCGACCCAGGTCAGCCTGCACAATCCGCGAAAACCGAAAACGTTTGCTTTTGATCAGTTTTCTGCATGTCAAAGGACCGTTCTACCCCAAGATTCCGTCAATTGTTAGAGAAAATGAATTTTATGGATCCATGTTTATATGATTTACTTGCTTAGTGTCATGGATCACGGAGATGCATTAAACCCCTTTTGCCAGGGCATGGCTCATATATCTAGCACTCAATGTTAGAGGCATAAACCTGTCAACATAATGATCAGCTGCCATCTTCAAAACCATTTTAAGATGCGTCCTGGGGTAAAAGATTAGCCATCCGATTGGCTGAGCCATTTTGTCTCTGGCAATCAGGTGGCTTGTCTTTTAGTTTAGAACTGGAGCACTGTTAGGGTTTGTTGGTAATATAAACCTTGATTATTTACGATTCTTAATTCTATACAGGACCAAATTTCTTAACTTGTCCCTACTGATAGCATTCCAAAGCCCGTATTCGTAAACCATTCTGAATTGCATTCTTAGTCTTGATCTCAAGAATGTTCGAAATTTCAAAGTATCGCAACTTGTAACTGGCTAAACCATTTGAGCTTTGCTCTGTGACAAGGGAGTTTAATGCATCAGCACACAATATCGACCCAAGTTAGTCTGTACAGTCCGCACAGGCTGACCAGTGTCGAAGCGTTTTGCTTTTGGTCAATTTTCTGTATGTCCAAGGACCATTCTACTTCCGGATTCAGTCGATAGTTAAACAAACTGGACTTTATGGATTCATGATCGCATGATGATTTGCTTGGTATAATGCATCAGAAAGGTACATATTAAACCCTTTTTTGCCAGAGCATTGCTTATTTGGTTTTGCCAATCAGAAATCGTGTCACTTCTAGACAATAAGACCAAGAATGGTTGGAGAATATGTACACAGAGTTGTTCCCTACTGCTTTATAGGTCTCAAAATACATGAGGAGTTACAAAAACGGGATAAGATAACCTTTAGGCTGCTAACCGCGACTCGGTGACCTTTGGCGGACTGTCTAGATCAAGATCAGACTGCACAGAACGTACAGTCTTATCTTGGATCTAAACTTTCCGATAAGGAAATAAAGCACCCGCAATAACTTTGAAATAGCAATATTTGAGTTTTTACTATTGGCTTGAACGTTTCGTTTGACTGATTCAGCGGATTAAGGTTAAAACATGGTGAGGCCAATTCATTTATGGCAAAGACATTATGTTCGATATTCTAATCTGCCAACCCTTGTTGTGCTAAATAAAACTAACAGGCATTTTCAGTCAGTACAAAGTATGCGTATATTGCAAAAGCACGGATGTTTTTTGTCAGAATGCCTGGTAAAATAGTGGATTGTGTAGATCCAAGATCAGACTGCACGTCCTGTGCAGTCTGATCTTGATCTATACAATCCACAAATGCAATTAAAGCCGGGTTTAGGGCTAATAGGGTTAATTTAGTTTCTACAATGAACAAAACGTGTTGCGCGGTTTTTTCTTCCTACCATATGTTGAAAATAATAATAAGTGTAATTAGAGTTCTTTATTAATTCGGTTAAGACCGCTAGCACGTTAATAGCGCGGGAGTGCGGTAGAGCCAACACGCCGTCAGGTTGCTTTTTCCAATATAAATCTGACCTTTTCCCTCTTGCCTCAAACTGAGGCTGATGAGAAAGACTTTAGGCACTTCTGCGGATAGTGAAAATTAAGATCCGACTTCACAGAATGTCTGATCCCGTTTCTACACTGTCCGACATGGGAGATTGGTCCGGGAAAAAGAAATCTGACATTTTTTCTACAGTTAGCTGGATATTTTTTCTTTAATTAATTAAGCAACGTAGGGTTAAGTATATTGAATATGAATGTTTTTCTATCCATCCATCCATCCGTCCATCCACCCATCGTTATCATTCTATCTATGCATCTATTTAACAAAATAATTTTACACCTCGTTACGTCCGCTAGAAAATTATTGCTTAAAATTGACACTTTACCGAATGGAAAACAATTAGACTTGTTCAAATTTAAAGCTCAAATGTCATAGCTTAAATGTGTCTTAGATTATCGGATTTTGTTTTTGTAAAGGTGGAAACGGGAAAATATGCTGGTTACTTGCATTTTCTCCTTTCCCCACAATGTTTACAAAAGCCCTTTTAGTCAGGGCCGCCAAAACTCGGGATTTTAGGGTAAAGGGTTAAGGGCTTCACATTGGGCAATGCTGAACTTTCAGATGAAGAAAAGCAGGGTTGCCCCTGACTTTCTCAAGGAGTCATTTAACCCCCTTCAAACGAATGAAAGAAGGCAAACAGTGAAATTCGGGGGGGGGGGGGAGCATAGGGAAAAATTGGGGTCTAAATTTAAATAAATAGGGTCCAGGGAAAAGATATTGAATACCATTTCCCATAAAGACTTGTTCAATTATACAATTTTCTGCTTTAATTGTGCTATGGTACTTCGCATAAAGCTCTTTTCTAGCGTCGAACATACATATATCACACGACAAATGTTGACACTGGTGACGACGGTCTGTATAGAAACAGGCATTTCCAAGACAAATTCAGTCGAAAATATTGCAGTCATGAGGAATTTAAATGCCATGATACCTTGGATTGTACGGACTCTGTTGGGAAGCTCCTGTGTCTCTTCGGCGCTTTGAATTCTATCTGAGTGCCATGAACCATAGCAACAGGTGTACCAGCGTAGATAGACCTTCAGGGCCCGTATTCACCAAGCATTCTTAAGGACATTCTTGGTCTTATTCCTCAAGAGTTTCAAAATTTGAAAGGCTAAACCATCTGGTTAGGCAATCAGAAGTTTTGTTACTTCCGAATTTAGAAAACACTGGAGAATAAGACCTAGGACCATAGGACGTTCTTAAGAATGGTAGGTGAATACGTAGCTTGGCATTCACGCCCTAATAGATCAGGGTACACAACAAGAGAGAACTTACAGAAACATGTATTATTATATGTCCTTTATCTAACATACAGATTAAATCAGACACTGAGAATATTTTTAATTAAGTAGAATATTTGTGTTGCAACTTTATCATATGATGTTTTTTTCTTTGAATGAAAATGCTCAATATAACGGACTGATACCAGTCTTGGGAAAAGCGTAGCTAAAGTGTCGTCAGCAGAGTCGTATTTCCTCAACCATCTTAAATAGTACATTTTATTTTATTTGTTAAGACTAGCAGATAGCTAGCCTTGGAATATAGAAGAAATGCTGAGCCTTTCTTGGGTTTCGGATTCTCTCAAAGATGGTAATCATTGCTCATTACTTTGTCCCAAGGACACTGGGTCCCCAATCAGCTTAACCCTTAAGCTGCTAATCGCGACCCTCTGACCTTTTGCGGACAGTGTAGATCAAGATCAGACTGCACAGAACGTGCAGTCTGATCTTTGATCTACACTGTCCGATACGGTATTTTCTTTCCGGTGAAATCAACTTTGAAACCGCAATGTTTGGGCTTTTAGTATTGAGTAGGAATTTGCGTTTCATTTATTCAGCAGCTTAAGTGTTAAATACTAAACCTTATTTTAGGTTTTTTAGACTAGCAGATGGCTGGTCCTGAAATCTGGAATAAATACCGTGTCTAGCTTGGATTGCGTAATCCTTAAACAATGATAATCATCTCATGACTTTGTGCTAGGGATCCGTATTCACCAAAACCATTCTCAATTGCATTCAATCCATTGAAGCCCTGAAATATTTTTATTGAACAGGCTTGACTAAACAAGCGGACGGTATAGATCAAGATCAGACTGCACTTCATGTGCAGTCTGATCTTGATCTATGACGTCCGTAAGAGCCTCTGTTTTCGCCTATGGAGCTGAAAGAGTTAAGTTTCAACTCCAATAACAAAACAAATGGAACATGGAACTCAGCAGTATCCATCTATTATTTACAGACAAGCCTATCCTTGCTTTATTCTGATTGGCTGAAACAATCGTTGATTTGCCGAGGGTTTCCAATTAAAACTGTCGAATACCGGAAGCGAGCCTCGTTCCTATGGGAAATTATCGGTTATTATTGGTAATTTCTTGTTTTATAGGAAACTTACATTTCGGAATATGAGAGGTCGTTAACGAGGCAACAAAATAATAATAAAAAAACTGACGCTGTTGCCTTGGTAATAGTATTATGTGTTGCATTGAAATAGTGGTGTATTTTTTTTGTATTTTTTGATTGATCGGTATTTTGTAAGTTGATATTCAATGCACAAGTCCATCTACATTAAAGCATCGATTATATGAATTCGAGATAAACCGATAAGTTTGTCCAAATTATCAGTCCATTTGGTTTTTTGAAAAGTGACTCGAAACCTCGAATATAAAACACAAAATTTAAATACTCCTACTTTAAAGAATCACCGAGGTTTTACTGGAGTCAAGTCTTTTCCATTCTTTTTTTTTTCTTTTTGCTACCTGATATTTTAAGCGCTCGTCGATATTTGAGACACGCTCTGGCAAAAGGGAGTTGAATGCATCTCCGTGATGCCTTATACCAAGCAAGACATAATATAACAATAGACCTTAAAAATCCATTTTGTCTAACAATCGACAGAAGCTGGAGGTAAAATGGTCCTTTGGCATACAAAACATTTAACATTAGCAGAAATTTTCGACCCGGGTCAGCCTGGACAGACTGCGCAGGCCGACCTGGGTCAATACTTTTTGCAGATGCATTAAACCTCCTTTTCACAGAGGATGGCTCATTTGTTTTGAATAATACAGCCTTTCAACTCTTACAGTGCCATTAAATTTTATATAATATATTATCTTTAGACGGCTGAAAATGCAGTCCATCAAATCTCAGGAAAATTTGCATCTGTTTTGGCTTGACTAAGCAAGGCGGGTGGTATCGATTCAAGATCAAACTGCACGTTCGGTGAAGTCTGATCTTGATCTATGCCATCCGCAAAAGCCCTGTTTTCGCCTGTCGAATGATTAAGCACTAAAAAGTTCACTCTGGCGCTGCTAAAGCAATTAAAACTTTTAACGACCCTAAAAAGGAAGCTTATTGAAACCATTGTGGGAGAAGGAGAAAATGCTGGTAACCAGCATTTTCTCCTTTTCCCACAATGTTTTTTTGCCATAACAAATTTCAATTTCTAAGTCATATTTTAAGTTTGCAGATGCTTTTAATTTGGACTCGTCTAAAATTTTGTCGTTTGGTAATGAGTTAATCCGTTTATTTTGGCGGCTAGGCATACGATTCAATTTTTAAGGAAGAGGCGTTGTAGTTATCGTTGAAAAGAAATAGGACACAGCGTAAATGAAAGATCAGACTACACGTTTTATGCTCTCTGATCTTGATCTACATCATCCCTTATCGCTATCCATGTTACCCCCGATATTGAAACAATGAATTAATCGTTTGGATTTGGTTACTGTGAAAATCAATTGTTTCCTGTGAGAAAGCTTAGCATTATCATCACTATCTATTTGACCACTGCCACTAATGACCGATAAACACTCTGATGGTCATTGCAGCTCGTAAAGTGACCACCATATCGCTTATTAAATCAGGAACTGACCGGAAATGGTCAGGTGTTGGTGGAGCAAATTACTATACTTTAATTATTAATATTTATATTAGTAAACTGCGAAGCATTATAAATATAACGACCTCGACAAATGTATTGGAATACCTGTTTTGCCTACGCATGTTGAGGCAGCACAATTTTACATAAGATATGAGCCGTGCTCTGAGAGAAGCAGGCTTAATGCATCTGCCCGGCTGACCCGGGTCGATACTTTTTGCAGATGCAATAAATCCCCTTTTCACAGAGCATGGCTCAAATATACATGCATGGCATAGAGATGTTTGTCGTCATACACTGATAAAATATGATAGAAAAATAGATTTCTTGAATCTATCAAACTCTGAATGTTCCATGCATACTGGTATATAATCAGGTTTGTTGTCCACGTACTTTCAAGTGTGAACCCTCTGTGCGGTCGCGTGTACCTTTCCAGCTTCCAGCTTTCCAGCTTCATCTATATCATGACTTTATCTTGTGTGTTGCAATAATGACAAGTGAGGCTGGCAATAAGCACAATACAACATCAGCCGTGCATTCCATTAGAAATGAGTACAGTCTGAATCACGTAACAGCAATAAGAGATGACATAGACAAAAAGTTTTTGCTTCTGGATCGTTTTGTTCAGACATTATCAAAATGAAAGGTATTTATCTACATACATTGCTACAAGCAGATATTTTCACACATATTTAAACCTCAGTACGAGGACCTCTAGCTTGAGATACATGCATCTTGTAGCTGGTGAGGCCATTGACCCTGACCTACAAGTGCTATTGAGACTACCAACTCAGTAGCCTACTCTCGAGGCAACAACCGTTTCCCCGAACTTAAGTTAAATATAAACCCACTGCAAGATATAAGATCATTTTGCACTGACACAATGCGTCAACTCATTCTGAGGTAATAGAGAGAGAGAGAGAGAGAGAGAGAGATGCCAGTCGTGCAACTTCAAAATGTTGACCAAGAACAATAAGCGCATTGGACCGATCTTTTAAAATGCCTTTTTTTGTAACCAGTATGTTATTAAAAGCCCTTCTTTTCCCATTAAGTCATTTACCAAACAAGACCGACTGAGGAAGGAGGCTTCTGATTACACTGTTTCCCCTTTTCCCACAATGTTTTCGATCGTTCGAAAGACAAATGCAGCCATTTGAGTTCACTATGTTTTGTCGTCTGTAATTTTGTCGTTTGGTAAAGAATTAATAGGATAAGTGGGTCCAAAACAACGACTTGATCTATGTATTTATTTCACCAAGATAAAGATCACAAATCATCTAGGTCATTCTTCAAGGTTTCTTATTAATTCTTCGATCATCGTGGTGAACTCGGAAACCGGAAGTGGGAGATGGATCGTTTATGTCGGGGTCCAATTCCATTTCCGGCGACAGAATTTGTTCTCCTTTTGAAGATTTTAACCGAGTGTTGTGATTAGTGGAGAATTAAAGTCAGCTGTGATAATTGACTTGCTGCCTCCGTCATATTGGGAATTGATTGAAAAGTTCGCGATTAAATCAAGTACAGCTACATCAAACCTGCTGGGAACGTTCGTTTCGTTTGGAATGGCTCTCCGTGTTACGAACAGAATGATGTACGACAATACCTCCATTTGATGAGAAAACGTTTCGAAATTGATATTTGAGCCATGCTCTGGCAAAAGGGGGTTTAATGCATTTCCGTGATGCATTATACTAAGCAAGCCATCACTTACTTATGGATCCATAATCGCCACGATTTTTAACATCCGAATTAGTCATGAGGAAGACTGGTCCTTTGACATACAGAAGATTGACAAATGGCGAAACGTTTCGGCCCAGGTCAGCCTGCTCGGACTGCGCAGGCTGACCTGGGTCGATACTTTTCGCAGATGCATTAAGTCCCCTTTTCACAGAGCATGGCTCATTTCTTTTTGCACTTAAAGTCAGTGGCAGTGGAATCATAGAAAAAATACACATGATCAATAGTTGTATTGCGTAATTATGGTTTCCATAACTTTCTATACAATTACAACTCGTAAAATCTACGTCTGCAGTACAAAAGAACGGTCAAAAAATAGATGAGCCATGCTCTGGCAAAAGGGGCTTTAATGAACCACCATGATGCAATACACCAATCAAATTATCACATAATTATGGATCCATAGTAGCTACTTTTTTTTAACAAACGACTTAATCCTTTACCACATAATTCCGACTTTTAAAGACCCTAAGAAAGGGGCCTTTTGAAGACATTGTTGGAAAAGCAGAAAATGCTGGTAACCAGCATTTTCTCCTTTTCCCACAATGTTTTCTACTTTCCCAAAACAAATTTAAACTTTTTTTAGTCACGATGAAATTGTCGTCTGCAAATGCTTTCAATTTGGACAAGGCTAAAATTTTGTCGTCTGGTAAAGGGTTAATCTTGAGGTACCCTGTTCCTTTGACATGCAGAAAATTGACCAATAGCGAAAAGTTTGGGCCTAGGTCAGCGCAGTCCGCGCAGGCTGACCTGGGTCGAGACATTTCGCTGATGCATTAATTCCCCTTTTCACAGAACATGGATCAAATGCATGTATATGTAATGCACTTTAACACTCATCCTGCTAAAGAAGTTAAATAAAACTTTCAAGTCGATAGTAAAAACCCGTATAATGTTATTTCAAACGTATTTTTCGGAGAGAAATGTCTCCTTGTCGGATAGTGTAGATCAAGGATCAGATTGCACGTTCTGTGCAGTTTGATCTTAATCTACACTGTCTGCAAAGGGTCAGTGAGTCGCGCTTAGCAGCTTACAAGTTAACTCTTCACTAAACAGAAAAACCTTAGAGTTGCGGAAATTAAAAGCATTGGAAGACGATGTGTCAAACATGGCACAAAAGATGGGATTTGTCCAGGAAATGTAAGAAAACATTGAGGGAAAGGGAGGAAATAATGGTTAAGAGTATTTTCCTCTTTTGTCTCGATGTATTGAAAGCTTTCCTGCTCAGGTTCGTTAAAACTCGGGTTATTTGGTAAAGGATTAAATGGTATGGCATAGTCAAATTTCGAACTAACCTCTATCAAGAACGTTGATCGATTGATTGATTGATTGTATGGTATTTAACGCCGTTTTCAACATTATTTCAGTTATATCGAGGCGGCCATTGCACCTATCCATGCTCTCCTGTGGTTTCTTTTACCAGTACTCCACACGATATTCTTTCAAAACTACTGATTGCTTTTCCGCACAGCCATCGCCGAAACAATGGTCAGCGGTGAGAGAGGAATGAATCCTGTCGCGATGGCTATCATCAATCCTCAGAAAGAAATTGGCCAAGCCGGCGATCGAACCGGCGACCTCCTGTTCTCAAGTCGTGTACGCTACCGACTGAGCTACGGGGCTTGTCTATCAAGAACGTAACTGACGTGTTTAACCTTATACGAGAAAGGCGCTTCGCTATCATAGGTTAGAAAAGATGTATCGTATTTCAAGGAAACAGATAGTTGAATTTTTCCTCTTTTTAGGCGCCTAATTAAAACTTCATTTAACCCTGTCCATTCAACAGATTCTAGACTTGTCCAGATTGAAAGCATTTGCAGACAACGAAATACACGTGACTCTAAACAGGAATTTGTTTTTCGAAAGGTAGAAAATATTGTGGGAGAAGAAGGAAATGTTGGTTACCAGCATATTCTCCTTTTCCCACAATATTTTCAAAAGCTTCCTTCCTCGTGATTGTTTGGTGAACGTTTAAAGGGATTTTAGTGGGGAAGTGAAAAGAACTGAAACTGTTTGGCAGCGCATGCTATACTCAGTCATTTTCCTTGCTGTTTTTTTCTACCTGTTCTAGTTAAATGCGTTTCTATAAAGACTAATCTAAGAACAATCAGAAAATAGTGCAAATGAGTACAAATGATCAGCAAGTGCAGGAAGTGATTTTTTTTAATCAATACATTATCTAATAATTCAATAATCCATACTTTTGATGATTCTAAGGATGAGGATTTTAGTTTAAACATATTTGATCTTTCAATTAACCGAATATACATGCAATATCACCTATGCGATATTCGTTTTTGATATACCATAGATATTTAAAACAGCACGTGGAGCGGGACTACTTTCGGTTATATACATATACTGCGTAATTCGTGTCTGTCGTTGTTAGAAATAATAAACACCAACAAATTAGACGTTAAAAGATAAATATAATCTGTGCATAGTGTTGTGAGAATTGATAATTGTCTCGCCAAGGCTCGAAAAATTGTCAATTCTCCCAACCTCATTAGATTTTTCTTTTTTATATACGACAACACTGTGTACGTATTATATATTTATTCAATATATCTACATGTATTGTGTCAAGTACAATAAAGCATTGCGAATGGCTTGGAACGGAAGCAAAAAGTCTTATAGAGTTCTTTCCCCAAAACAGTCACGTGGTATAACAATTAGAGAGAGCCATATTAGATGAATATACACCAAAAAATTAAAACTGATAATGAAAACTTCAGAGAATAACAGCGAAAAATAAGTGTGAAGAAAGAAATAATGGTTAAAGGTTGAACGGAGTGACAGAAAAAGAGGATGAATAAAATACCGTGTAGAAGATTTTGAAAACTGTGTGGAAAATTGCTGTTTACCATTTTTTTTTTTCAGAAAAAAGTAGAGCCAAAATTACTGAAAAAATAAAATTAGAGCAGATTAAATTTCTATACGCATGATTTAGAACATTACGTTTTATGTCACTAATTAACCCTTAGGCTGCTAAGTGCGACTCACTGACCTTTTGCCGACCGTGTAGGTCAAGATCAGACTGCACAGAACGTGCAGTCTGATATTTGATCTACATTGTCCGATACGGTTTTTTTTTTTTTTCAAACTTTGGAACCGCGATACTTGGGTTTTTACTATTGAGTGGAAATATTCATTTTATTTATTCAGCAGTTTAAGCGTTAAGAAATTATTATAATATAAGATAGGAGTAGCTGTCTGGCAATAAGGGGTTTAATGCATCTCCATGATGCAATATTCCAAGGAAGTCAACACATAACTATGGATCCATACATTCCATTCAGTCTGACTATTGGCTTAACCCTTTCCCAAACGACAAATTTTGGACTGGTCCAAATTGACAGGGTTTGCAGACGACAATTTTAAATTTGATGAAAATGGCAGAAAGTTCTCAAAAAGGGTAGAAAACACAGTGGGAAAAGGAGAAATTGCTCGTTACGAGCAATTTCTCCTTTTCCCACCGTGTTTTCAAAAGACTTGTACTGCAGACACGTGAAAACCAAGGCTTATTTGGTAAAGAGTTAATATGAAGAGAGAAAGGTCCTTGGACATGCAGAAAATTGACCAATAGTGAAAAGTTTCGACGCTGTTCAGCCTGTGCGGACTGCGCAGTCTTACCTGAGTCGACACTTTCTGTAGATTCATTAACCATCCTTTTCACAGGGAATGACTAATGTGCAAATGACTAGATTGAAAAAAAAAAGAATCAGGTATGACAGAGGAAATATTTTGCCCTGGAAGCCAGCAATAGGAAAATGAAATATGCATTTATTTTTCATTTTTGTCATGAATAAATTACCACGGTGTATGCAAATGAAGTATCTTTACCAATTTCCAAAGCGGTATGACTAACGTCGGTGCAAAAGAAACTGTTTTAAGATATTGTGTGAAAAGGAGCATTTGGTTGTCACAAACAAATACTCCTTTTTCTACATTTTTTTTTTTTCACTACGGTACAAGAATTTTTTCCTAGTACTTCAATTTTGTCTCCGTTACAGTTATGTATTTTTCTTTACTGGTGAAAACAAATAAGGTATTCAGGAAATGGGTTAACCCTTTGGCTGCTTAGCGCGACTAAATGGCCTTTTGTGGACAGTGTAGATCAAGATCAGACTGCACAGAACATTCAGTCTGATTTTTGATCTACACTGTCCGATAAAGAGATATCCCCCCCCCTCCCTCAAATAACTCTGAAATAGCCAAATTCAAGTTTTTACTATCGGCTTGAAAGTTTATTCTAGTTTATGTAGAAGGTTAAATGTAAACCCTTTTGACGCCACGGGCAAAGCCCGGGCTTTTGCAGATCAAGATCAGATTGCACAGAACGTCCAGTCTGATCTAGGATTTATACTTTCCGTTTGCATAGCCAAGCATATAAAATTGTTGTTTTTTTAGTTGCAGCGAATGGTATTTTTAACCGCCGAAAGAGATCAAGTTTTATATATTTGGTGCTAAAAGATTTAATCGCCCATTTGCATGTTATTCAATACTCAGTAAGCAAGTTGCGCATCTGTTTATCATTATTTTTGCGTTGACAACGACATATTTTTTTGTCAGTTTGTTTTTCTTGCTCGAATGATAGAGCTTGGTTGGATTTGGTTCCCAGGCAGTTATTTTCTTGTTTAAACCCTGTTTTACAACGCTTTTAACACCATTTCAGTCCTATAACTGCTGATAGCTTATTCATTCACATACACACGAGTCGTGCTCTGTGAAAAGGGGGCTTAATGCATCTGCGAAAAAAGTATCGACCCAGGTCAGCCTGCGCAGTCCGCGCAGGCTGACCTGGCTCGAAACTTTTCGCTATTGGTCGATTTTCGGTATGTCAAAGGACCAGTCTACCTCATGATACAGTCGGTTGTTACACATAATGGAATTTATGGATCCATCATTATGTGATGACTTGCTAGGTATCATGCATCACGGAGATGCATTAAGACCCCATTTGTCAGAGCTTGGCTCACATGTGTTTGGGGTCGTACATATTTCTAAGGTAGAGATGTGGAATTTGTAACCTGGAGGTCCCGGGTTAGTTCCTCATCTCAGGTTCTGAGTGTTTTTTCAATGTCATTGGCAAGATATTGCTGTGCATTGGTGTAACCTATAACACACGTGAATTTGTGAGCAGTCACCATGGTATGAAAGAAATATTGCAGGAATCTACGTAGAAAGCCCTTCCAATATTCCATTTGTACTGGGCAGGAGCTATGCAGCACCTTGTTCAAGGACATTTGTCACCGTACTAGTACCAGTGCCGCTAACTGGGTTCGAACCATAAAGTAGTGATTACAAAATCACCCAGCTAAGCGAGAGCAGATTCCGGGGCAAAATTAACACAATTAACATAAAATTAAGCAATATTCTCAAGTAGCGAGACCTCTAACGTAACATATATTTCGTGGACATTCTAATTATTAAAGACTGATTTATTTTTCGTTTATTCACTGTTGCCACCGGTTGCCCATATGGGCGTCGCCCACGGAAGACTGTTAGTTTTGTTACGGGGGATAGTGCAGGAATCCTAAGTTTGGGCTGGTTCTTTAACGTGCTCAGTGTATAGCACAGTCACAGGGGATCCAGGTTAAAGGTCTCATCCGAAAGCCCTTTTAGTAATTCTTGGTAGCCAGCCGTGGGGATCGAACCCACACCCTCAAGAGGCCCGAGATCTGACATTCATAAATCACATGCACAACCATCTGAGCCATTGGGGCTGGTCGAGGTAAGGGTCTGCACTCACTAATAATACATTTCCTCCTTTTCTGACAATGTTTTCAAAAGGGTACCTACTCAGGGTCGTAAAAAACTCGGGATTGTGTGGTAAAGAGTTACCAAATGAGTCATATCAAACAATCAAGATAACATTAAGCCAGTTTTTTTTTTTTCCATTTTCACGGTAAAATTCGTTTTTTGGGGAAAAGACAAGGAGGTAGGGGGGTTCTAATTTTTTCACGCGAGAGATGAAAATTTAATTAAAGGTATAAACAGCTAGATGATGAAGCGTAATATACCACAGTGACAAAAAATAGTGCGATAAGCGGAGTCTTATTTCAAAATATACGAGCCATGCTATGTAAAAAGGGGGCTTAATGCAACTGCGAAAAGTATCGACCAGGTCAGCCTGCGCGGATTGCGCCGAAACTTTTCGCTATGGGTCAATTTTCTGTATGTCCAAGGACCAGTCTACCTGAGGATTCAGTCGCTTGTTAGAAAAAATGGATTTTATAGATCCATAATTATGTGATGACTTGCTTGGTATCATTGTCACGGAGATGCATTAAGTCCCCTTTTGCTACAGCCTGGCTCATATCGCTTTCCTTTTCCAGAAACGCTTCATACAGTTAGACATTTTTTATTCAAATAGGCAGTAAGTCGAGTGTGTCTATTTATTCCTATATTTAACAATCCCTGGGCGAAAAAGTTTTTGACAAACATGCTTGGAAAAGCAGAAAAGGCTGGTTTCAACAGATCAGATATATCATCATAGAAGCCACAGTGAATTTGTCGTTTGGAAACAGTCAATTTGAAGCGGTCTAGCATTTTTAGCTCGGCTACTTTCGAAGAAAATTGCCAGTGCTCTGTCTTCGTCTGCGTCGTCGTCGCGCAAAAACTTAAACATTTTTATAATATCTATGTTATGGCTTCAGACTTGGACTAGTTGTTAAACATCAAAAGGGCAACCCATTCAGCAGGGGCAGGTAACCTTCAAAATATTTTTGACACAGTTATGCCCAATTTTCGATTTAGAATTTTCACTGAAAATAAAGCAATTGTACAGGCGAGCGTTGGCAGCCGCATGCCGTGCTCTTGTTTCTTCTTCCGGTGAAGGGTGGGATCAAAGCATTTTCCAAGGACGGACATGATTTTTTTTTTGAGCAAAACAATAAACAAATGCTCCATGCAGCTAGAATGTAAACATGCAAAAGTCTTATATAAAGGAGAAACATAAAATTTGTTGTATAAGAAAATGCCAACTAGCAAATGCTCTTTTTCTCACCGTATTTTCACCGTGTCACACAGAGCCGCGTGGTTATGGTCAAGGAAGCAGTCCAGCGCGGCTCAGCGTTAAAGTGTAGGACTTGTAACCTGGCGGCCAAAGGATCGAACCTCCGTGGAAGCACTGGGTGAGATACCTCAGAGCTCCAGCCTAGTACTGGCGAAACCCAAGAAACACATGAAAAGGCCTATGTGAGCTGTCTTCGTGATGTGACTGAAATAATGTTGAAAGAGGAGTAAAACACCATTCATTCATTTTAGTTTAGGAATCTGGATTTCTCATGACGATGTACTTTTTTCTCGGCAGTTTTAAATTATATTAGACCGCATAGGGTTTATCGAAATTGAATTTTGAAAATTAGTCTTTACCTCGTTGGCTTAATCCTTTTGCCACACAATCCTGTCTTTTACCGAACCTGGTCAGGGAGGATTTTGAAAACATTGTGAGAAAAGGAGAAAATGCTGGTAACCAGCATTTTCTCCCTTTCCCACAATGTTTTCTATCCTGTCATATAACTTATGTTCATTGGTACTAATTTCGAATTTGTCGTCAACAGATGTTTCGAATTTTGATGAGTCGAAATAATGTCGTTTGGACAAAGGGTTAGAAATGATGCATTGAACGGTGAACGAGAATAAAAGAGAAAATCCGTTAACCTATCGTAAAAGTTTTCGGATCAACAAAATCAAGTTTCATTGCTACGACCTTTTTTTCGTATTTGGAGACTGTCCAAGTACCTGCCTGGGCGACGCATTAATTAACCCTTTTCCACACAATCACGAGTTTTAACGACCCAATGGAAGAAGCCTTTTGAAAACATCGTGGGAAAAGGAGAAAATGCTGGTAACCAGCATTTTCTCCTTTTCCCACAATGTTTTCTATCCTATCAAGCACAAGATCCATAATTTGAATTACATTTAAATTGTCATCTGCAAATGCTTGAAGTTGGGCAAGTCTAAAATTTTGTCGTTTGGCAAAGAGTTAAGAATTGAGTATCCTTCGTTTCATTTAATAGTTGAATATGAATACTGATTGACCTCTGGCTAGTAGTTGACCTCTCTCTCTCGCTGCCGAGCCCCCGTAGCTCAGTCGGTAGCGTACAGGACTTGAGAACAGGATGTCACTGGTTCGATCCCTGGCTTGGCCAATTTCTTTCCGAGGACTGATGATAGTCATTGCGACAGGATTCATTCCTCTCTCACCGCTGTCCATTGTTTCGATGAGGGTTATGTGGGAAAGCAGCCAGTGGCTTGGAAAGAATATCGAGCGGAGTACTGGTAAAAGAGAAACTCCAGGAAAGCATAGATAGGTGCACTGACCGCCGCTATATAACTGAAATAATGTTGAAAACGGCGTTAAACACCATACAATCATACATGGCAGAATTACCAGTAGAATAACAAAGATACGAACGATCAATATAACTGATGCAATGTTTTCAAAAAACTTGTTTTGCTCACCATATAAACCATCCACCCCACCCTTGTCGACGAAAACTTTCGTCTCGATCTGACTTTTTTAAGCACTGGTTTATTTTTTGAAACCTTAAATGATTTCTTGGAAATGATGACTAAGATGATGATGATGATGATGACGACGACGACGACGATCATGATGATGATGATGGTGATGATGATGATGATGTCGACGAGGAGTAGGAGCAGGAGGAGGAGCAGGAACAGGATAAGGAACAGGATGAGGAGAACGACGACGAGGTAGAGAAGGAGGAGGAGGAGGACGATGATGATCATGATGATCATGATGATGACGAAGAGAAGCAGGAGGAGGAGGAGGACGATGATGATGATGATCTAGATGATGATGATGAGGAGGAGGAGGAGGAGGAGGAGGAGCAGGAACGGGATAAGGAACAGGATGAGGAGAATGACGACGAGGTGGAGGAGGACGACGATAGCGACGATGACGATGATGATGATGATGATGATGATGAGGAAGAGGAGGAGGAGGAGGAGGAACGGGATAAGGAACAGGATGAGGAGAATGACGACGAGGTGAAGGAGGACGACGATAACGACTATGAGGACGACCATAATGATGATGACGACGACGATTATAATGATGATTGAATTATTAGTATTTAATTCCAAAGTTCTTTAATTCATTTTTATTCAACTTATCGATTCAATTTTATTACACGATCCTATTAAAAAAAAAACGTTTTAACTAATAGCTTTTCTCAAAGAGAATAAATCACGGTCGATTTGATAAACCATTTTTCATTTCTTTTTTGCCGGTATTATTATGCAACTAAAACGTCGTAAGTAATTTAGACCTAGTTTGATTATCAACTCTCTTCGTTATAGACTGACGAGGTCCTGCGTTATTATAGGACTTGTAGTCTGGAGGCAATGGGCTGAAGTTTTTCGTGGGAGTGTCCATTGGCAAAACAGTCAAGACCCTCAGCCTAGTACTAGTGAAAACCAGGACATACCTGAATAATTGTGTAAGGTTCACCGTGATAGAAATAATGTTGGGAGCTGTGTAAATACCATTCAATTAATCTGCATTGACTGTTCAAATTGGCCCTATAGCCAGATATTTTTAAAAACATTTTGGGAAAAGGACCAATTGGTTGTAATCACTACTTGCTCCATTCCAATAATAACTTTAGATACAGTTATTTCTTTTTAATCTGCATTTCGTTATTTCGACTAAGAGTCACCTTTTTGAGTCAATTAGAGTTTTGCTCTGGGTGTTTATCGCCATTTTCTTTCAACCCTTAACCTTCTACATAAGGTAAATGAAACTTTCAAGCCGATAGTAAACATTCAGATTAATACCATTTCAAACTTATTTTTCGAGATAAAATACTTCTCAGCGGACAGTGTAGATCCAAGATCAGAATGCACGTTCTGTGCAGTCTGATCTTGATCTACACTGTCCGCTAAAGGTCAGTGATTCGCGCTTAACAGCCTATTCCAAAACTAATCAAGCGATAGACTGAGACAGAAAGTCTAAGTCACTGAGATGGTTCACATTTGAATTCCGAATTAGTTATTAATATAGGTCTTAACCCTTTCCCAAACGACAAATTTTGGACTGGTCCAAATTGAAAGAGTTTGCAGACGACAATTTTAAATTTGATGAAAATGGCAGAAAGTTCTCAAAAAGGGTAGAAAACACTATGGGAAAAGGAGAAATTGCTCGTTACGAGCAATTTCTCGTTTTTCCACAGTGTTTTCAAAAGACTTGTACAGCAGACACGTGAAAACCAGGGCTTGTTTGGGAAAGGGTTAATAGGACTTTTAGAGTTAATGGCTCCCCTTTCAAACAGCATCAAATTTTACCACACAGTTCCCGTTTTCTGCCATCTTGATGTTGAGTGTCTTTGAAAACATTGTGGGAAAGGAAAAATTTCTGATAACCAGCATGTTCTCCTTTAATAAAAAAAGTTTTCTAACATTTCAAAGACAAAGATCAACATTTTCGCGACATTAGATTTGTCATCTGCAAATTCTTTCAATTTTAACGAGGCTATTATTTTGTTGCCTTTGAAAACATTCTGGGAAGAGGAGAAAATGCAAATAAACAGTATTTTGTCCTTTTCCCAAAAAGTTTTCTACCTTTTCCGAGATAAAGACCAATCTATATTTAGCCACATTACATTTGTCGTCTGCAAATGCTTTCAATTTTGGCGCGACTAATTTTTCGTCGTCTGGTATTGATGAAAAAGTGCCTTAAAAACATTGCGAAAAAGGAGAAAATGCTGATGACCAGAATTTTCTCCTTTTCCCACAAAATTGTCTACCTTTTAAGAGTCAAAGACCAATATTTTAGCCACATTAGATTTGTCGTCTGCAAATGCTTTCAATTTTGACGAGACTAATAATTGTTTGTCGTCTGATACAGGGATCAGTCGAAACACTGCTCGTTGGTGCGGGACGGAAAGCCAACGTTAGACATTGATTGTAATATTTTTGATAATAAGAATTCAGGAAAATATTGTGGATAATGGAAAACTTGATCGGAAAAAAACATTTTACCCTTTTTCCATTCATTTTTTAAACCCTAGAGGACGGACTAAACCTAACAGACATTTTCAGTCTACAAATAAGATCAAAGTAATGGCAGTTTCAAAGCTGCCTTGGTCCAAATTTACTCTTTCAGTCGAACAGTGTAGATCAAAGATCAGGCTGTGCATCCAGATCTTGATTTACACTGGCAAAAAAAGCAACTTAAGTTGTTTATGGCCCACGAACGGCTAATATTGTTTATGATTTAAGCCAACTGTAAAAAAAAATATCACAAACTGATAGCAACAGTCAAGATTTAATGGAGTTTTTTTTTTTTTCTTTCGTCTAACAACACGTAATTCTTATTCATTAAATTCTGGAGGGCCAAAGTATAAACTCTTCACTAAAACAAAATTTTGAACTTATCCAAAACTCACAGCCTCTTCGAGCGACAAATCATGATGGAATTCCTTTCTGAAAGGGTGAAAAAACATTGTGGGAAAATGAGAAAATGCTGGTTACATGCATTTTCTTTTTTCCCTACAATGTTTTTTAAGAGCCTTTCAGGGTCGATGAGTTTCAAGATCGTTTGTAAAGGGTAATGCCCGTCTCTAAATTCATTTATGTGAGACAAGACTAGACTTGATATGTCACCCTTGGAAGGAAAATATCAACATCGATTGTTTAGTAAAATCAGGGTGCAAAAAATCGCAGTCTGATCTTTGATCCATAAGTCCAAATAGTTTGGAAAAAAGCGTGACAAAAAAGTCTAGACTGTGATTTTTTTGTTTTATCTTTCTTGACGAACAATGTCCGTCCAATTCAACTGGTAACATAAAAGAAAATAAACGTTTGGAAGTCATCGTATTGATTTAAACATATACTATATATACAAACATATAATAATGCATTTGCTTCTTGTTTAAGTAAGATATATTGCAAAAAAAACCTCTCAGAAAAATACTAGATCTAACGAAAAAGAAATCAATATATACCTGAAATACGTCAAAGTTTTTCTAAGACACTTGCAGCGTAATCTGTAGGTGAAAGCAGATGATTTTGTTAACAGCATAGATTAAGATCAAACTGCACCGAACGTACAATCTGATCTTGTATATATAACCACCGCTTCAGTATTCAATCCTCAAGATAATAAAAGTCTTTCTTAGATGTAGTGGCTTGTATTTTCAGCCATCAATAGAGGTCGAGTTTATATATTAACCCTTAGGCTGCTTAGCGCGACTCACTGACCTTTTGCGGACCGTGTAGATCAAGATCAGACTGCACAGAACATGCAGTCTGATCTTGAACCCACACTGTCCGATGATAAGATATTGTTCTAAATAAAACAAATTTGAAATAACATCATTCGGGTTGTTACTCTTGTCTTGAAAGTTTCATTTAACTTATTTAGCAGGATAAGGGTGAACTCCTAACCTGCTAGGTAAGTGAAATAAGTGAAATGAAACTTTCAAGCTGATAGTAAAAACCCAGACTTTGTTATTTCAAAGGGGGGGGGGGGTATCTCCTTATCGAACAGTGTAGATCGAAGAACAGACTGCACGTTCTGTGCAGTCTGATCTTAACCCTTTTCCAAACGACAAATTTTGAACTGGTCCAAATTGAAAGAGTTTGCAGACGACAATTTTAAATTTGATGAAAATGGCAGAAAGTTCTCAGAAAGAGTAAAAAACACTGTGGGAAAAGGAAAAATTGCTCGTTACGAGCAATTTCTCCTTTTCCCACAGTGTTTTCAAAAGACTTTTACTGCAGAGACGTGAAAACCAGGGCTTGTTTGGGAAAGGGTTAATCTACTCTGTCCGCAAAGGGTCTTTGAGTCGCACTTAGCAGCCAAAAGGTTAAGAACCGAAGAGTTAAACTCCGTCTCGAAATAATATAAGTATGCAGACAGACAGACTTGTTGTCTAACGACGTAGCCCCCTTGTCATTGATCTCCTACAGCCACAGTTTAAAGCAAACGACCATGACAACATCTTTTGTGAAATATGAATACTATAAATGATTGTAATGACCAGTGATGATGATGATGATGATGATGATGATGTCAGATGATGAACAAAAGTATTAGAAATAAACATTTGACCAATCCCTCTCCTGGCACCAGCAAAAAAGTATCATACGCCAAAACACATAACACTGATCATTCCAGTCGAACTTTGTCGTTTAGATATTAGACATTCAAATGAGAGGAAATTAACACAACTGCATCTGCAGACAACTGCATCCTTGCAGCAAAAGAATGAACAGTGTCTCCTTTTGCTTTAGTGTTTCACCGAGATAATTTGTTAAACATTATAGTTGAATTGATCATCTGAGTTTAAGAAAGTCGTTTTCAAATTCTGGTTGTGCAGTGAAATTACTATCAGTTTTATAGTGCAAGGGAGGTAACTACAATGGAGCTATTCATTCTAGTTGCTAGAAAGATTTATTTCCCTTGTTTTAAAGACTAGCAGTTAAAAGCAGCTATATAAGGTAAAATTTTAACTTATCAGATATCTTTAGTTTTTCATGAGTTAAAAAAAAATATCATTTTTTTTTTCTCTCTCTTTAGCCCTTTTTACCTTTATATGTAAATAATTTTGAATATTTTGCTAATGTTTTCTGTATAAGGTAAACCTGAAAGTTTTTTTTTTCTAAATACAACAATTCTATGACACATTTTGACTAGCGAAGCTAGTCTATAGGCATCATGATTGACCTAGAGTCAATGTAAACGAAAAACCCCCACAGTTGCCAAATACTGCTTCACAGAAAATACTTCTTTCTGTTAAAATTCTTAATTCTGTTATATATGACAGTTCTGACAAAAACCATTAAATCTCTACCACTCCAATTTGAACATGTCTTCTTACAAATTAATAAACTGAACAAGATGTCATTTATAAGGTACATGATCTTTGCTTATATGTAAATTAAGTGATCTATGCAAAGCAGAGAATCACTTATTTCCACACAACTGTAACATTATGAATGAATCTATTAATAGATACACCTAGGTAACTTATTGCAAATACCAGCTATATTAACCCTCACTGGACAGAGAACCCTTGTCATTCCTTCAGTCATTCATTATTTAGATCATTGCGTACAGATGAACTGTTATGCTAAACTGTTATTCTACATCTTGAATATTAACCTTTTAACAAACAATCCAAAGTTTTAACGACACCGGGGTAGAATCCCTTTGAAAACATTGTGGGAAATGGAGAAAATGCTGTTAACCATCATTTTCTCCTTTTCCCACATTGTTTTCTGCCCTCTTGGAATCGGGTTTCATCAGTTCAGCTACATCTAATTCATGGTCTGCAACAGCTTTGAATTTGGATGAGTGTAAAATTTTTCGTTTTGTAAAGAGAGTTAATTAGTTACATGTAACTACATCTTGTGCTACTGGATATGGACTAATTGATTGCATGGTGTTTAACGCCTTTTTCAACATTTCAGTGATATTGCAGCGGCCAGAGCACCTATCCATGCTTTCCTGCAGTTTCTTTTACCAGCACTACTGCTACCCAATGACATTTTGCGGACAGTGTGGATTAAGATCAGACTGCACAGAGCCTGCAATCTGATGTTGGATCTACACTGTCCGATAAGAGGATATATTTTCTCCAAAATGTAACTCTGAAATAGCAATATTCAGGTGAATACCATTGGCTTGCAAGTTTCATTTAACATTTTTAAACTTAAAATGGATTATAGTTAACCAATAGCACGCATAGTACCAGCAACTCAGTCGGTAGTGTACAGGATTTGAGAATAGGAGGTCGCTGGTTCGATCTCAGACTCGGCAAATTTCTTTCCGAAGATTGATGATAGTCACTGCGACAGGATACATTTCTCTCTCATGTTTCGACAATGATTATTTGGGAAAGCAGCCAGTGGCTTGGAAAGAATATTGTGCTGAGCACTGGTAACAGAAACTCCAGGAAAGCACGGGTATGTGCACTGGCCACCGCTACATAACTGAAATAATGTTGAAAACGGGGTTAAACACCGTACAAACAATCAATCAATCAAATTCGCTAGTCTATCAGTACTTTCAGTACTTTGATTAAATAATATTGCCAGTATTAACTCTTACAGCCCCAGATAAGCGAAAGGGAAAAAAAAGGTTTAAAAAAAAAAAAAGGCTCACAAAAAATTCGCCAGTGAACTATTTCAGCGCAAGTTATATAAGCCATGCTCTGGCAAAAGGGCGTTTAATGCATCTCAAAGCTGCATTATACCAAGCAAAACATCACGTAATTATGGATGCATTGATTCATTTTGTCAAATTGTCTAACAATCGGTTGAATATTGAGGGTGATTGGTATTTGGACATGCAAAATAAATTACCTAAAGTTCGACCAAGGTCAGCCTGCGCAGTCTGCGCAGGCTGACCTTGGTCGAAATTTAGGTAAATTTGCATTAAACCTGGGTTGATACTTTTTGCATATGCATTTTCACAGAGCATGGCTGAATTATAAGTTTGACCTGTTTCGAAGGCTGAAAACACAATCTACTGACACACAATTGAAGTTTTCTTTTATTTTTATCTTAAACATGTCAAAGGCTTGACGATGTAGATCCGAGATCACACTGTGCATTTTGTGCAGTCTGATCTTGGATCTGTGCCGTTGGCATTAGCCCCTGTTTTCACCTATAGAGTTGAAAGGATCAAGGATCAAAGATCGTGACAAGACTGCTCGGCGTGTCCACCCACATTCTGATCTAAACACCCAACTTGTGAAATCATATGTTGCAATAAAAATGAATAAAAACTTTTTTCTCGACGAAAACCAAAGACACAGCAAAATGTTCACAGCCCGAATTTCTCGATGATATAATTCATTACATGAGAAAAAAAGTCTTTTTACGCCACTGGAGATGGAAGATTTGGAATATATTACGAAAAAAAAGAGTAATTATTTTGAATAAACAGTTACTTCGTTTCTCTCAATATCTTCTGTGCGGTTCGAAAATACTATTTTTTTCTTTCGACTGTCAGTCTTTTGCAAACACATAATATATATAAAGTAAAAAAAAAAGTTTTGCACTTCCTGTGTTTTTTTTTTTTACCGGGCTTGATTTTCTGACGTGAATAATATAAAATGGTGTAGAAATTAGAATCCGGCTGCTGCATACACCAACAGACCAGTCTTTTGCCTTTGGAATGAACTGAACTGAGGTACCCCTTGACCTTGTGGTAATTAGGAATTTTTTGCCTCGATATTGCGTTCATATCTAAGAGAAACGAGAAGCTTAAAAGTTTGGGTAAAACTGGGATTTTAATGTCGAAATAAAATTTACGACAGGTTGAAAGTGACCTGCAGAGAATGGGCACACACAATCAGTCAGTGTTGCGTACTTCCACCCAGGGCTTACAGAACAGCTTGCAGTCTTCCTCTCATACCTCTCACAAGAGGTTGAAACAGCTCGATCAGTAGCCGCTGCCATGAGGTCAAGGGATACCTCAGTTCGGTTCATTTAAGAGGCAACACACTGGTTTGTTGGTGTATGCATCAACCAGATATCAATTTCCAACCCATTTCATATCATTCACACCAGAAAATCAAACCCGGTAAAAACACAGGGGGTGAAACACTATTTTTATTAAGTATACTTTGGTAGACAGACAGACAGACAGAGAGAGAGAGAGAGAGGCAGGCAGGCAGAGAACATGCTCATTTTATGCATATAGAACCTGCCAACAACTCAAAGAAACTCAAGAAAGATAACTCTTCAACTCACGCGGTTAATATAATCCAGTACTGCAAAAGTAACTTCCCTTGCATCTTATCAGCTGGTAACTCCTTTAACGTTTGCCACATGAAAACGATTCCCAGTTCTTAACCCTCATCCTGCCAAATAACTAGTATAAGATTTTCAAGCCGATTGTAAAAACTCGAATAATGCTATTTCAAGTTTTTTTTTTTTTTTTTTTTGTAGAAAAATATCTCCTTATTGGACAGTGTAGATCAAAGATCAGACTGCACGTTTTGTGCAGTCTGATCTTGATCTACACTGTCCGCAAAAGGTCAGAGAGTCGTGCTTAGCAGCTTAAGGGTTAAAATGAAAGATCAAATGAGAATTTTCTGCAAACAGCACAAAAACACGATTGCGATTTTCATAGTTCTTCCTTTCGGAAAATTTCCAGCGTATCAAACTCGAATTCATCAGTGTATCTAAAATCAGACTGCACGTTTCGTGCAGTTCAACGTTTACCTTCTCCACCCGAAAAACTGCATCGAGTCACGCCTAGCAGTCTAAGGGCAAATGCCCTTAATTTACTAAGGTATAAGCCACTGGTCGTTATTTGGTGAATTTGGTGTTTATTCGTATCTGAAAACCGATGGATGGATGATTGATTGATTGATTGATTGATTGATTGGTTGTATGGTGTTTAACGCCGTTTTCAACATTATTTCAGTTATATCGCGGCAGCCAGTGCACCTATCCATGCTTTCCTGGAAATTATTTTACCAGTACTCCGCACAATATTCTTTCCAAGCCACTGGCTGCTTTCCCACATAACCATAGTCGAAACAATTGTTAGCGGTGAGAGAGGAATGAATCCTGTCGCAGTGACTATCATCAATCCTCGGAAAGAAAATGGCCGAGCCGATGGATGGATGGATGAATGGATGGATCTAGATAGATAGATAGACAGATAGATAGATAGATAGATAGATAGATAGATAGATAGATAGATAACAAACCCATTGAGAAACTGGCTGATAGAACGATGGATGGATGGATGGATGGATGGAATTTTCTTGTTTGACTGATTGTCGATTGCTTGATTTTCGACTGTTTGACGGATTTTTGGTTGTTTGTTTGAGATGCAATTGTCTCATTGATGTTAAATTTTTATCCCACAGCCTGGAAGATTGACTGACCACTTGAGTGAGTGAGTGAGTGAGTGAAGGACGGAAGGACGGAGGGAGGTGGGAGTGAGTGAGGGAGTGAGTGAGAAGGGAGTGAGTGATAGGTTGAACTTGTTGTCGATTAATTATTAATCTAGGATATGATTTTTTACGATTTCCATATTATAGTCACTACAAACAATAGACAGATAATATCAAAATTACTCTGCTGTGATAACAGTTCTTGGCATTACAAGAAGAGTTTGATTAAAATCCAACCTTTAAGTCAACCGGTGTTAGAAAGAAAACATTTTTGGTGACACCGAAAAATACTATATTTATATCAACAAAAAATAGACCAGCAGCCGTTTACTTTTGCTAGAACTGTTGATAGGTAACATTTGAGCCATGCTCTGTGAAAAGGGTCCTAAGGCATCTGCAAAAAGTATCGACCCTGGTCAGCCTGCGCAATCCGCGCAGACTGACCCTGGCCGAGACTTTTTGCTACTGGTCATTTTTCTGCATGTCTACCTCATGATTCAGTCGGTAGTTAGACAAAATGGACTTTATGGACCCATTCACGCTTCGATTGTGTAAGGATCATATTCAAAGAAGTACGATGACGTCACGTTTGAATTCATAACAATGGACGGAATTACCAACTCTTAAGCGACCAACCTGTTATTTAACCTTTTACCAGACGACAAAATTTTAGCCTTTTCGAAATTGAAACGATTTGCAGACGACAATTTCAGTGTGGCTCAAATGGTGCAATTTTTCTTTGATAGGGTAGAAAACATTTTGGGAAAAGGAGAAAATACTGGTTACCAGCATTTTGTGCTTTTCTCACAATGTTTTCAAAAGGCTTCTTTCCCAGAGTCGTTAAATGGCGGTATTGTGCGATAAAGGGTTAAAAGCTAAATTTGTACATTTTTACTGCATGTAACCGTGCAGTTTCTTTTACGTTAGCCTGGAGTGGTAAAATTATTGTTTTTAGTATCTATCAGGGGTTAACGAAAAAATAAATTCGAAGCCAAAACATTTAAGAAGGGCCACTTTAATCCATTTAACACACAGTCCCGAGTTTTAACGACCCAAAGCAAAAGGAGTTAGGAAAACGTCGTGGGAAAAGGAGAAAATGCTGGTTACCAGCATTTTCTCCTTTTCCCAACATGTTTTCTACTCTCTCAAAAAACAAATTTCAGAATTTGCGCCACATTTGATTTGTCGTCTGCAAATGCTTTGAATCTGAACTAGTCTTAAATTCTAAATCGTCTGGTAAAGAGAGAAAGCGAGTCTGGAAAAATGTTCTCGAACTCTTTGTCATGGCGGGCTCTTTTGAATTGCCTGATGGATTCCACATAGAAAGAAACTATTTTGTATAGATTTTTATTCTTTTCTATGAATGGCAATTTACATCTGTTCCATGTAGGCGCTCAATAGCTGCATAATAATACAATACTGTTCTTTTCTTTGCGTTTTTGAATAGACTGAAAAAGGCACCCGTATTATATGTCAAAGACAAAATCTACTTGACTTACTGGAAAACTTGGAGGCAAACAATGGACGGTCGATGGACGATTTCGTCGTAGGAGTTTGTTTAGTTTCTGTTGCTGTTTGCGAAACGTGTTTTTTTTTTTTTGAAATATTAATACGAAATCTTTCAAAACCAAAATATGGTCCGTCTCGTGCGAAATGGGCCACCATGGTCCGCAACACGCGAAATGAGACCTTCGGACATTTGTGTAAAGTGTCGTCCCGGATTAGCCTGCGCAGTCCGCGCAGGCTAATCTGGGGCGACACTTTACGACTACATATTAAGATTTTTTTCATACAGTAGACTTTCGTGAAACAGAAAAATTGCACAAAAACGGGAAGTGTCGTCTCGGACTAGTCACAGCCTGCACAGGCTGATCTGGAACGACACACTTTTACGCATATGTCCGAAGGCCCCTTTTCGTGTGTTGCACGCCATATATGAGTGGCACCCCGGCAAAAAGAGGTATAATTCATTTCCATAATGCGTTATGCGAAGCAAGCCATCAGATCCCAAAAATCCAGTTTATCCAACAACCGACTAAAATATGAGGTAGAATGGGTTTTTGGCATTCAGAAAATTTAACAATTGCGAAAAGTTTCAACCCAGGTAAGCCTGAGCGGACTTTTTTTTTTTACAAAGCCTTGCTCAATTATAAACTGGACCTATTTCGTTGGTTAAAAAATACGATTCACTGAAACCCAGAAAGATTATTTCTATCCAGTAGGCTTGATCTAAACAGTGGCACGGTATATAGATTCAAGGTCAGACTGCACGTTCTGTGCCGTCCACAATAGACAAAGTTTTCGCCGATGGTGCTGAATACGTGAAGACTACGACCGAGTCCGATGGCTCGGTTGGTAAAGAATAGGGCTTTGATAAAGGGACCGCTGGTTTCGATACCTGGTTCAGTACATTTTCGTCGTGCAGACCTCTTACGGAAATGTTGTGTCATAAAAAAGAAAATGGTCGTAACGAGAGAGACAGAGACGGACATAGAGAGGGAAGGAGGGAGAGAGAGAGAGGGAGAGAGAGAGAGGGGGGAGGGAGGGAGAGAGAGACGGAGAGAGAGACAGAGACGGAGAGAAAGAGAGAGAGACACACAGGGAGAGACAGAGAGCGAGAGAGAGAGAGAGACGAGTAAAGAGAGAGATGAAGAAAGAGAGAGATAGAGATGGAAGGAGAGAGAGTGAAGATACTGCTCTTCAGAGAGAAATAAACTCCGTTACCGTTCATGTGATGTTGAAACGCTGTTTTCGAGACATATCAGCGGCCGGTGCACCTTTCTACGATTTCTTTGAGTTTCGGGGTCTCTTTATTCAATTATTTACACATCATTCTTTCCCAGCCTCTGTTTGGCGTTTAACATAAACACTGTAGAAACAATCTTTGGCGGTAGCAGAGTAATAAATTCTGTCGCATTGCCTACCATCAATCTTCGAAAAGAAATTGAACGAGCTGGCAGTCGAACCAGCGATACCTGTGTTTCAAACTCTTTATTTTACCGAAGGAGCTGTCAAACTGGGCCGATCTTGTCGTGATAACTTTGACCCATCGTCTAAATGAAATTGCCGGCATTCGAGCTCACAACCCCTGTATTACTGGTTCTGTCAGGTACCATCGAGCCACAGGAACTCAGCAAAGAATAAAGCCGAAATAATGGATCACAAGAAAGCAATACAGGCTTATGAAAATTATGAAATAAGCGTAGATATATAGCGAGACAGTTTCGTTCCCGCAAGCGCTTATCTCTTTAACCCTTAGACTGCCAGGCGCGACTCAATGACCTTTTGCGGACAATGTAGATCAAGATCAGACTGCACAGAACGTGCAGTCTGATCTGGGATCTACACTCTCCGATAATGAGATATTTTCCTCCAAATAATAAGTTTGAAATAACATTATTCGGTTTTTCATTATCAGCTCGAAAGATTTATTTATTTAGCAGGATAAGAGTTAACAAACACGCCTGCCTTGGAACCCTTTACCAAACGTCAAAAACTTAGACTGGTGAGTGCAGATGACAAAATAAATGTGATTGTAAAATTGAAATTTGTCTTGGGGAGGCTAGAAAACATTGTGGGAAAAGGAGAAAATGCTGGTTACCAGCATTTTCTCTTTTTCTCACAATGTTTTCAGAAGACGTCTTTCGCAGGGTCGTTAAAAGTCGGGATTGTGTGGTAAAGTGAAACAACCGAGGGGAGGAAAGTTTTTTTTATTGTTTGAATGGTGTTTTATGCCACTTTCAACAATATTTCAGTCATATCATGGCAACAGCTCACATATTCATGTATTTCCTGGGTGGGGAGAGAGGTCTTTAAAAGTTTGAAAATACTGTTGAGAATAGGCAAAAATATTGGTATCCAACATTTTCTCCTTTTCTCAGCAGTGTTTTCTACCCTTTCAGAGACAAATACCATCACTTGAGCAATGATCATTTTGTGGATTGTAAATGCAATTCTAAAAATATTGTCATCTGGTGAAGAGTTCGACGTGAACACAAAGTTGAACGCCGGACGGCGCATGATCTGGGAAAAAGGATTCGAACCATTCTAACCCGTAAACTGCTAAATAAATGAAACGAAAGTTTCCACGTAATAGTAAAAAAAAATTGCCATTTCAAAGTGGATTTCACCGGAAAGAAAACAGTGTATCGACAGTGTAGAACAAAGATCAGACTGCACGTTCTGTGCAGTCTGATCTTGATCTATATTTTCCGCTAAAGGACAGTGAGTCGCGCTTAGCAGCTCAAAGGTAAATGTTGAATCATTGCAGCACAACATTTTTTTCTTTCATTCTTACATTTCTTAACCCTTTCGCAAACAAGCCCTGGTTTTCACGTGTCTGCAGTACAAGTCTTTTGAAAACACTGTGGGAAAAGGAGAAATTGCTCGTTACGAGCAATTTCTCCTTTTCCCACAGTGTTTTCTACCCTTTTGGAGAACTTTCTGTCATTTTCATCAAATTTAAAATTGTCGTCTGCAAACTCTTTGAATTTGGACCAGTCTAAAATTTGTCGTTTGGTAAAGGGTTAAATAAGTTAGTGATCGATCTGTAAACAACAGATCGAGACGTTGCGATTCAATGCGTTTTTGTCATGGTATATCGGAGGACATCAGACAGTCTTGGTGAAGGTCAGACTGGACGTTCTGTGCAGCCCGATCTTGATTAACGATGTGAGCAAGTGCTTCCTCCCCCTATTTCCCTAAATTCCGGGAAGACCAGTCTAAGAATTATTATTGAATGATAAAAGTGTATTTAATTCTCGCAACGGCGTTTTGTGAATTTCAATATTACTTAAGTTATAAGTAATATGACGCAAGCTCATTTTATTGTTTCATTGGTTTCACTAGTACTGGACTGTGGCTCTCAATTGCCTTGCCTAAGGAAACTCCAACAAAAACAGCGATGCTAATGAGGACTGAACATAGGACCCTTGACTTACTGTACCTACATCTTGTCTACTGTGCCACACCGTGAGGATAAAAAGAATTGTGTTCAAGAAGAACAAAGTGAAAAGATATTGAATCCTATCGTTTGTATGTATTATCAAAATCTACCGTCTTGACCATCCTGAGCGTACACGTACCAAGACTTTTCTCAATAACATGTCCTTGAGCAAGACATATCAGAGCCCTAGCCTAGTACTGGTGAAACCCAGGTCATACATGAATATGTAATACGTCGCTGTGATATGAAGTAATGCTGAAAAAGGAGTAAAACACCATCCATCCATCCATCCATCAATCAGTCAATCAATCGATCGATCGGTCGATCAATCTTCAAGAAAAGGTTTGAATTATTACTCACCTTTAAAGTTTTACCTCGGTTGATGTGTCATGTCCTCGCATCTTGTATTTATCTCATTAAAAACCATAAAGTGTAGACCAAAGATCTGTAATGCACGTTCTGTGCAGTCTTATCTGTATCTACTGTATCTTGAAAGTAACTAAAGTAATGCAAAGCGCTTCAGGGGTGTATCACTATGGATGGCTGCTTCCTGGGAAGCTACCCGTCGTTAGATATGGGTATTTCCAACATCGTTGATCATGTGATTCGCACTTTTCTGTTAAGAGGCTTACGCTCTGTTTTAACCCTTTCCCAAACAAGCCCTGGTTTTCACGTGTCTGCAGTACAAGTCTTTTGAAAACACCGTGGGAAAAGGAGAAATTGCTCGTAACGAACAATTTCTCCTTTTCCCACAGCGTTTTCTACCCTTTTTGAGACCTTTCTGCCATTTTCATTAAATTTAAAATTGTCGTCTGCAAACTCTTTCAGTTTGGACCATTCCAAAATTTGTCGTTTGGGAAAGGGTTAACACTACTGTCTCCCTCAGAGCCACTTAACCCTTATCCTGCTAAATAAATGAAAAGAAACTTTCAAGCCGATGGTTAAAAACCAAAATTTTGCTTTTTTAAAGGTATTTTTTAGCAATATCTGCTAATTTGGCCGTATAGATCCACGATCAGAGTGCATGATCAGAGTGCACGTTCTGTGCAGTCTGATCTTAATATATACTGTCTACAAAAGGCCTTTGAGTCGCGCGTAGCAGCCTAAGGGTTAAATTTTGGCAACTCACGCGCGGCGGCCAGCTCAATTATTTGTGCAGTTTGGGGTTCCCATGGGAGGCTGACGCTTGAACTTTTACAACACTACTGCCTACAGCTTGCCTCTCACTTCAAACCATTCGTAGGAAAAAGTTATTCTCTTCAACTTTGTAATCAAATTGGTAAACAGGGAATACTAATAGATCGCAACACTATATAAAACCGAATAAAGATACTTTTTTACAGAGCTAAACTACGCCACACAACGACATGGTACCATGCTATAAATAATATCCTGGATCCGTATTCACCAACCACTCTTAAATTGATTCTTAGACTAATTCTAGATTCAGAAAGTAACGCAACTTGTGTTTGGCTAAAGCATTTGACATAAACAATTAGAATTTACGTTACTTTCAAACTCAGAATAAGGCTAATAATGCTCTGAAGAAGTAGGTGACTCAGAACTTTCTACCAACTTTTTTCCTACCTCACTATGATTTATAACTTGAACTCTAAAAACCATATTTTATCTAGAACTCTGCCCTAAGCCAAACAATCCTAACTTTTAACAACCCCGGAAGAAGACTTTTGAAAACATAGTGACAAAAGGAGAAAATGCTGGTAACCAGCATTTTCTCCTTTTCCCACAATGTCTTTAATCCATTGAAATATAAATTTCATGTTTTGAGTAATGTCTTATTTCTCGTCTGCCAGTGCCTTCAGTTTGGACAAGGTTAATTTTTTGTCATCTGGTAAAGAGTTACAGTTTCAGAACTTGAACTATATAATCCTTATCAGAATTTCTTGATCACACATAAATTTTCACACAGAATTTTTCCTAAAACCATGTCCGTTCAGAAATTTGCCTAGACACAACTGTCATGGCCAAAGACATATGGCAAAGTTTTTCAAATTATTTGTGCCACATTGAAAAGTCTCTGTATAGTCATTCAACGAGCCATTCACAGTGATTGTATGGCGGCCATTCACTGGGCTCCATTCTCTCTCCGTATCCGCTGTTTTCAGCTAAAGACTTCCAATACAAAACCTTGTCAGGCGGTTTTGTGTGTGCGTGAGGCCCCCCTTTTTTTCTTTCTCCATCTCTCGGTATTTTGTGAATAGCCCTCTCCTTTTTATAGCCCGAAAAATAGCCAGTGGCCATATTCGTTAGAAATGGTAAGTGACATTTTGGAATTCCTTGGCCATTTTCCCTCATGCGTGCTTAAAGCTTTGGACCTCGTTATATAAACCAAGTTCTGAATACAGTAGTGAAAATCGATACTTGTATTGTCTATCTTGCAAGTCGAACCTTCTCGTGTTCTTTACGAAGATCAACCTGCACATCCGTGCAACTGGATCATTTGTATACTCTATTCGATACCTAAAAGAGTTTTCAAGGATGCATTATACCAATCGATACGAAAACGAGAAATGTCGCAGGCCGACGGGTATTCCCCCATCCAATGGTTGCCTCATTACTGGATCGGTAAAAAGTTTATCCTGATTCCATTATACCCCACCACGTCTTGGAGGGCCATAATAGCAGGATTCATAAACATGGTAATAAGCGAGATTTTGGTGGCTATTATCGGTAGTGTAGAACACGATAAGACTAATCAGAGCGTGCACCTTGTTCGATATTGTTTGGTTACTCTCGTTATAAAAAGGTGCATTTTTAGCGGGGTGGAGGTTTTGGAATCTAAAATATGTCTATATTTTTATGAGACCAGAAGTGACGTCATCGTACCTATTTGAATTCGATTTCAAAACGAAATTGGAAGCGTTGCATTGATCACGTAACGTTCTCACAAGCTTTTGCGAAATTCTAGCGTGATACTTAAGAATACCGTGAAGGGCTTCGTATCACTTTAAGGAAATCCCCCTGTTTTTTGCAACACTACTCGATCTTATTATTTACTGATGGATTATAAACTGATGCTGTATCTCTACATTAAACTTCTTTTTTTTGTAAGTTTCGAATACATGTAGTTATAAAGATCTGAACACCCCTTTAAGGAAGTTATCGGGGCTGCTAAGACAGAAGTATATGACATACAACCGGGTCCGGGCCTAAACCTTAAAAAATGCTGATATTTGACCACGGTTGACTATAAAGGGTGAAATGTCTCAATGAAAGGACGCTTCAAAAAAAGACTTTTTATTCTCTCTTTCAAAGACTAATGGCTTGTAAAACAGCGAGTTCTTTCTTGCAGAAGTTGTATGAAAAGGCATTGATAGTCGCTACCAAAGGGTTTTGTATCAAACTGTATTCAATCTGGCGAAGCAATTTAAAGGGAAATAATAAGGAATAATACAGGGCGCAGTCAAAAGAATGAATATATCTTTTCAATGTTTACAAATTTTGATAATAACGTCGCTGTATCGATTTCACTCCGTAAATCAGGATCTGAAGAATAAGAAATAATACAGGTCTAATAATAGCATTCGAAAAGACCTTTTGAAGGACATCGAGTGGCTTTTGTGACTCGACGGGAAGGTTTTTGTGCCTTGGCGACGCAATAAAGATCCGTGACGGGAACCAGCAAATCCAAGCCTACTGTATGATAAACGCGATTTCGTGCATAAAATTTATGGGAGATACAACAGAAGAAAACCGGATACCAGTCAAGTTTGAATTATGAAATAGTGAAATCGAAATTGTATTCAATGAAAAGATATTAACGTTTTGACTTGAATCTCTGCTTTATGTCTTTCACTGACAACGTAGTAAATTCATCTTGAATGGGGGGGGGGGGGGGGTGAAAAGCAGATTTCCATTGCCATTGAATACGATTTTGTGACGGTCTATATTGAGGTAGCGGACCTTGTATATCAAAGATCTTACTGCAAGTTCTGTGCAGGCTGATGTTGACCTACGCCGTCCGCAAAAGCTATTCATGTCGCCATTGGCAACGAAAGACTTAAAATCCAACATTAACTTAAAACAAAGAATTAGATAAAACAAGAAACTGGTAGCCTAAGTTGATACTATATTTAGCCATGCAGCAATCGGTTTGTTCTTTCGATATTTATTCAAATATACAAAAACAAAGTACAAATTGTGTTATTTAATTCGAAATATCTTGAGGATAAAATGTACCAGCTGCTCTAATTACTTAAGAGAACAAAAAGAACTGCAAGACGATCCATTTTATAAGAGATTTTCCGAAGTTTGTATTTATACCAAATGTAAGAAAAAAATGTTTTATCATTGAATTTATTTAGAGAATAGTTGCAAAACATCAAGAAATAAGAAAGGGGTGCGTAGGAAAAATATCTTGCAAAGGTATTTCCTTGCACTGATACGTAGCATCTAAAGGCATTTTTACGTTTCGCGTCAGAATTTCACAAAGGCTTGTGGGAATTCCACATGATCAATAACACGTATCGATTATGTCGTCCATTATGTGGGTGTCACTGAAATCTTATTCAAATGTATGTGATGACGTTATATCTAGTCTCCTAAAATAGAGTTCCAAATCGTAAAACGACCCCTAGTTATCGAAATCCAAAATCGAGCCGTTTCACTGAATGTAACCGTCTACTTTCTTTACGCTTGGAAAGAAAAATAATTCTGTAGTGTTCACCAAAGTCCAACGAGAAATCTAGATTCGCAAAAAAAAAAATATGGATATACCCTTACAGCGAGAAGTTTCCATTTGTAGGATCAGTAACTGACTGAGCAACCTGACGTAACCATTGTGTTGTTTTGGTGTAAATAGGATTTTCACCAGACTTCTTCAATGATTCCCATCAATAAATGAGCCATGCTCTGGCAAAAGGGGGTTTAATGCGTCTACGCAATGCAGTATACCAAGTAAGTCACCGCATAATTATGGATCCATAAAATCCATTTTGTATAACAACCGACTGAATCATGAGGTAGACTCGTCCTTTGACATGCAGAAAATCGACCAAAAGCAAAAAGTTTCGACCCAGGCCAGCCTGCGCGGACTGCGCAGGCTGGCCTGGTCGATACTTTTTCAGATGCATTAAACTCCCTTTTGCCAGAGCATAACTCATATGCTTATTACTTATACTTTACACTAATATTTCAAGTTGTATGCTGCATATATAACAACTATAGTGTAGGTCAATTTCACACCAATCAAAAAGTGGTATGAGGGACAACATATATAAAAAAAAATCCTTTTATTTATTTATTTATCTATTTATTTGGGGCATCGTGTGGGGTGGTTATAGAAAACCATTGTTGCAAAAGAAGTAAATGATTGCTTAAGATATTTGCTTCTCTATCCTCATTTTTCTAGAAGTTTATTCCTTCAAAAACTCTACGCTTTAAATGCGCAAGAAAGTGATAATTTTAATCGATCTAGGGAGGAAATCAATTGACTATTGAGTCTTAAGCAAAACAAATCCGACTTTGTTCAATGTTAAAATGTACTGTCCACAGCAAACATAATACGTTTGGTAACAATATAGAATATGGTGACGGAGATACACATTTAAGATCTGATCACTGGAAACTAAAAGACTTTTGGTGATAGCATAGAATCAGGTGGCGGATGGTGAACATTCAAGATAGGACTGCAAGTTCTGTGCAGGCTGATCTTGTATGTGCACCGTCTGCAAAAGTAAATGGTGGCATTCTTCAGTTATGTCCCTTTATTCCTCTACAGTACTAAATTGTTCCTGATATGGGAACTTTACACATATATCACAGATCAAATCATATCATCCCAAAAGGAATCAAGGATAAAAACGAAGGAATGCAGGTAAAAGGACCTGAAGAATCTGTTATTTTGGTCACTTTCAGGCTTCATCTGGCAAGGGAGATCAGCTGACTAACAGGAATGGCCTCGTTGAATCACTATCATTAGTGAGAGACATCGCAGTGATAAAACTGAAAACGTTTCGAAAACGGCGTCATACACGAGGCAGACTAGATCCCATTAAAAAGTAAGTCGAGCCCGGTAGCTCGTCAGTAACGTACATGGCTTCAAACCATGGGGTCGCCGATGCAACTGCTTAGCTTGGCCAATTTCTTTACAGGGATTGATGATAGCCACTGCAATGGGATTCCTACCTCTCTCACCGGTGATCATTGTATTAATGATCTTTATCTCGGAAACCTGCCAGTTGCTCGGGAAGTATATTGTGCGAAAAACTGGTAAAAATCTCCAGGATAGCACGGAAAAGTGCTGTAGCCGCCATGAAGTTATTGAAAACAATGTTGAAACGCCTTGAAACACAATATAAACAAACGGACAAAACCAAGAGGAATACAGTGTGTATGCGGTAAAGGGTGGCGCATCCAACGATGACAATCGAAGATGTTCAATTTTGTCATCGACCAGATATAACAATGTAATCAATCCTTGTACCCTATTGTTACTTGTAACAATAGATCTTTTCAAACCGGGATCCCATCCTCACAATACAGACAACTCAAATAGAAAGTTAATTCCGTCAATAAAAACTTGTAAAAAGAATTGCCCCCTACTTTCAACAGAAAAAAAAAAATTATAGATGTTTAAAGGTTTAAAGGTGCCTGTTACCAACTTTTCCTTTTCAACAATGAAAGTTGTACATCATGTTTCAAAAACTTCTTTTTGAAATATATTTATTTATAACTTCATGTGGCATATTTATGTTGAGCACTTTATAACTTAATCGTACATATTTTAAGTCGTCAGTTGTCACACATGTGTACAGCAGAATTAGTGTATGTATAATTTGCCTAGCATAACCATGATTTAGCAGAGTTTCAGATAGAGGGAGTGAATTTGATTTCAAAATTGAAAATATTAGTTATTCTCCTCTAAACCCTATTTTATGGGTACTCATTGGAAACGTCTCATCGAGACGTTTCTAATGAGTACCCACAACATAGGGTTTGAAATAGAAATAATGGATTTAGAATACCATCACTCCCTCTTATCTGGAGCTCTGATTATGATGAATGCAGGTAAACATGGTGTTATGTCTCTACAACCTGGGAGTCGGCATGGTGCATTAAAATTATCTCAGTTAAAATTATCAGTAATTTACATGTATTACATTTCACTCAAAGACGTCTTCTTTTGTCTTGCTGACCAATTGTTAAAGCATGTGGAAAAAACGAGAAACTGCTCGTAACGAGCAATGTCTTTTTTTGGCACATGTTTTCGCATGTTTTCGTAAATCAAACCTAAGTAAGAAGTACACTTTTTCACATTTTTTTTTTCATAAACGCTCCATTACAGCGTTTCTAAACGTAAAGTTATATTTGGCACGCTACTATCCCGAGACCAATTAATACTAGTAAGTAGAAAATATTTTCCTCGCAGTTGAGAGACATATGGTAATTGTTGAAGCTTCAGGCCTACTTCAAAATGTATTTTAAGCAAATCATTACAATGTAAAAGATATGAGCCGTGCTCTGTGAAGAGGGGGCTTAATGCATCTGCGAAAAGTATCGACCCAGGTCAGCCTCCTCTGCAGTCCGCGCAGGCTGACCTGGGCCCAAAACTTTTTTCTATTGGTCAATTTTCTGTATGTCAAAGGACCAGTGTACCTTATGATACAGTCGGTTATACATTAATGAATTTTATGGATCCTCTAACAATGTAATGTCTTACTTGGCGTGAATCATCACGGAGATGCATTAAGCCCACTTTTACCAGATCATGGCTCATATATAAAGATTAGATAGCGTCTTCGATGGTGGTGGTTTATCAGGCATGGCTCAGGTATTTTTCTGATGAGCATAACTGTACGATAATAATACAATGCTCCACTATTAGAATAGAAATGTTAATGAAAATATTTACTCACCATGTGCAATAATTCCATATTTATATCCATCCTGAAAACTGACATCCTTTCACTGAAAATTCGAATCACTTCGACACTTTATTTCTATTTCCGTGACTGACACAACACATTTATCAACCCACTTTGATTATAATTCCAATAAACGTGCCCATTGGTATCACACAACCAACAACCAAATTCTTTAAAAAAAAAAAAAAAAAACGTCACCGTCGAAAAACTTGACTATTGTAAACTCGATAAAAATAATTTCGTTTCTTGGGTCAATGTGTAAAATGAAATGTACTCGGGCAATTTATCAGTAACAAAAAGTTTTATGGCTAAAAGAAACTCAAATGATTGTCGTCGCCAAATTACTTACATTTGATGGTAAGAACACATCATAATTGTAACATTGCCCATAGATTGTAGCCGATAACGATGCACGAATAAGAACACTGGTACCATACTACATGTACAGAACATTGTCTGTCAACTTGAAATCACTGATAAAGAGATCTGAAAAAGGCCAGTTGCACCATCGCACTTAATCTTGTGTTGGTGTAAATGCATTAATGCGATTCTCGATATCACTATTAAAGATTCCAGTATAAAGCATTCTGGTACCGTTCACACTACATTAGTGGCCTCTGAATGATCTTGGCTGCATGACAGTCGGCAGAACCTTGTTCCATGGCCAAGCTAACTACAATAATCTGGAATCTTGGAAGCACAAAACATGGTGTCGGATAAAGGATTGAAGTACCTATACGATAGCAAGTTTTGTGACTGCAATGGCATGGTTTATTGTTTCAATGGTACAAAGTCACTGCATGAATAAGATTTGCCACAAAAATGTCATAAAGTTCAGGTCCGTGTTTTTGACAGTTTTGCAATTGTTGCTTTAGCTGTAGATTCATGTCTATCATATCAAGATGAAGAAGATGTGTGCTGCAAGTACATGCAAGGGAATGTAGAACTCAGTATCACTTCTTTGCGGAATACAAGAGTTTTTTTTTTATTAAATAACATAGCGAAGGAGACTTTGAATTGTTGTATATCTTAAAGTTCACAAACACGGAAAACGTGTCCAGATTTGCTTTTCGCCTATGACAACCCTTTGGCATCCCGGACCTTACTGTCTTTCTTTGTAGGACTGGCTAGTTCAGCGCGTGAGAATCACTCTAACTGTTCATAAATCTCCTTTTGCCTTTACTTGTCTTTTTTATTACTTCAGCTGTACCGACTTGCGCTTCCTGTAAGGGAAAGTAAAGTTCATTAACATCTTTAAACAATTCTCTATGACAATTGATTTAGTTAACCTCTCCGTACACTTGAATTTTTGAAGAGAATACATTGATTGTATTTGCTAGCTCTTCGAAAACCTGATTGAGATGCCTCTGCTCTTTCTTCTTTTCTAGCACATTCTTTCGTTATTTCTTTCTGTCTGACTTACATGGACACTTGGCATTTGGTAAAATAACAATCACTCAAGTATAACTCTTTACCAAAAGACAAAATTTTAGATGGCAAAGTAAACATGACTGAAACACTGTAAGGGTTCCATGGAAGGGTAGAAAACATTGTGGGGAAAGAAGAAAATGCTGGTTACCAGCATTTTCTCCTTTTCCCTCAATGTTTTCAAAAGGCTTTCACCCTTGGGGTCGTTAAAACTCGGGACTGTGTGGTAAAGGGATAAACCATGTATATACTTAGACGCCGTATATGAACTGAACTGAAGAATTGCAGAGACCTACACTAATGCCATAACATTTTAAACAGTCAAAAAGCCCGTCCCTTTTAGAAATACAGAATCGTGGGTTAGACAATGTAAAATACTTAATTGTTTGGTACTTGAGGCTGTGTTCAATAGAACACGCATTTCAAATATTTCAGGTCGGTCAATGGACCTAACCATACGTTTCTGGTGTTTTAAATACAATGTATACCCTGTTCTATGACCAATATTTTGTCGAACGGCAGACGTTCGTGCAGGCAGATCTCACGTCTGCTCTCTCTGACACCCAGTGAATGATTTCAGCTCTCCATCACCCCTTTTGAATAAAATCTTAGATCTTTAACACAAGTTTTGTTCCATTGACAGCATTTTTTCCGGATAAAGATTAAAGCATAATGTATTTTTTCAAACCGTTTTTATCATCAATGCGTTTACCCTTAGAGCTCTGAATTAATGGAATTTAGTTACATAGTTAAGAAAACCAAAATATTAAAATTGCATCGTTTTTTTTGGCCAGAATAGTCACAAAGTAGCGGGCAGTGTAGATTCAAGATCAGACTGCACTTCATGTGCAGTCTGATCTTGATCTACGTTGTACGCAAAAACAACTAAAGCTAGCTCCAGCTCTTAAAGGGTTAATTATCGCCAGATTACACGGGGAGATACGGGTAAATGAGACAAAATGCTTGACCGTAACAATACGAAACTATTGACCCAATCCCACGCTTTTCGATCCAGACATTTCTGTAACAAAGAATGCCTAGTTGCAAAAAAAAAAATCGAAGGTGATTTAGATTTCTTTTAAATAAATTCTGTAGCCCGTATATCGATACCTGCATTTAATCTTTTGTTCGTTAGTCTTTTTCAAAGGTGAAGAATACGAATATACTGCTAACGTACGGGCAATTTTTACCGGTAGTTGGAGAATGGGCAACCATGGCTCCTTGTATGCAAGCACAGGTATCTTAAACCCTAAGCTGATACGGACCTTTTGTGGACAGTGTAGATCAAGATCAGACTGCACGGAACGTGCAGTCTGATCTTGGATCTGCACTGTCCGATGCGATATTTTTCCCTGATGATATAAATTTTGAAATCATAATATTTTGGTTTTTTCACTATTGAGTGGGAATTGAGTGGGAATTTTCAGTTCGTTTATTTAGCAGCCTCGAAGGGTTAAACCCTTTTAAGCGACATAAGCGAAAACCAGGGCTGTTACGGACGGCAAAGTGCAGTTTATTCTCGTCATATGTCATCCGCAAAAGTCCCTTTTTTGCCTACTAGCCTAATCCTGCCATACTAGGCTATGTATTGTACTGCTCGGGCAGTGTGGACCAAGAGCAGCTTGCACTTACGAAGAAGAAGAAGAAGAAGACCTATTTTGTTAAAGAAAGTCATAAAGATATAAAAGATAACGATATCGACGAAGACAGCGGAGGAGTCATTTGTGATGAGGGTGATTATCACGACAAAATACAAGAAGAAGAAAAAGAACAAGAAGAAGAAGAAGAAGAAGATCATGATCATGGTGGCGAAGAAGCCAGAAGCAATGACAAAAATTAAAGGGAATTTTGAAGGAAATAAGTACATGTATCAGAAGTTCTTGGCTGAGACACACAGAATTATCACCATGAAAGCTTTTCAAACCTGTATAAACTCCAAAAAGCATGTAGATACTTTTATCTGGAAGCACTGCACTTTACATATTCAATAAATTCTCGAAACTCCAATACAGTAGGTGGAGACCTAAAAACTAGTTGGGATTATTCATGTATGCATGACCATCGAACAATCCATTGAACGTTTTTCATTCTTTTCGACAATAGGTACATGTTTTTATTGGATCACTCATTCTTCTTATATAATGTGAATAACAATTATTTAAAACAATCTCTATGAAAAGGGGCTTAATGCATCTGCAAAAAAGAATCGACCCATAACAGCCTGTGCAGTCCGCACAAGCTGACATGGGTCGAAAGTTTTTGCTATTTCCATTTTTTCTGCATGTCCAAGCACAACTCTTCCCTATGATTCAGTCAATTATTAGACAAATGTATTTAACCCTTTACCACACAATTCCGACTTTTAACGACCCTGAAATAGAAGCCTGTTGAAAACATTGTGGGAAAAGGTAACCAGCATTTTCTCCTTTTCCCACAATGTTTTCTAACCTATAACAGGCAGAAATCATCATTTTAGCATCATTTAATTTGTCGTCTGCAATTGCTTTCAATTTGGTCAATTCCAAAATTTTGTCGTTTGGTAAAGAGTTAAAGGATCTGTAATTGTGTGATGGCTTGCTTGGCATAATACATTACAGAGATGCATTAAGTCCCCTTTTGCCAGAGCGTGACTTAAATATTTTCAACACGGAAGACATTTTAGCAGCAGGTCCTCATATGAAGCTCATATGAGCAATCAGAACTGATGCTAGATTTTTTTTTACAATTTGTTCCTCCGTCCAGTACTTTGACCTTGTTTAGTGGCCACCTCTATCAAGCATGCAGTCTGTATTAAGCAGCCGTATATTGTGTTCTCGTAGAAAGCTACTAGCAGTAAAATGTACCTGCCTTACGCAAGTACACGTTCTATGCAAGAAATTTTCAGGGTTTCTTAGCTGCCTGATTAACGCAATTTTGACCTCTACCGCTTTAAATTCCAATTTTTGTTTTGCATATCTAACCCTTTACCTCACAATCCCAAGCTTTAATGACCCTGGGGTAAAAGGCTTATAAAAACACGATGGAAAAGCAGAAAAGGATGGTAACTAGCAGTTTCTCCTTTTCAAACAATTTTGTATACCATTTTAATGACGAATACCATCATTTGAGGCACATTCAAATTGTCTATAAATGCTTTCAAATCGGATATGTCCAAATTTTGTCCCCAAATAAAGGGTTAACTCTTTACAAAAACAACAAAATTTTAGAGTGGTCCAAATTGAGAGCATTTGTAGATGATCAAATAAGTGTGATTCAAATAATAAGATTAGTCTTAAAACAGGAAGGAAAACATTGTGGGAAAAGGAGGAAAATATTAGTTACCAACATTTTCATCTTTTTCCCACAATGCTTTCAAAATGCCTCCTTTCTCAAGGTCAATAAAAGTATGAATTGTTTGGTAAAGGGTTGTCACGTATTTTAACGCTTAGGCTGCTAAGCGCAGACCTTTTGCGGACAGTGTAGATCAAGATCAGACTGCACAGAACGTGCAGTCTGATCTTTGATCTACACTGTCCGATGAGGAGATATTTCCCCAACACCCATAAAGTTAAAATACCAACATCTTGATTTTTACCATCGGCTTGAAAGTTTCATTTAAATTATATAATAGGATAAGGGTTAAGATCTCGTTTTAAAATCACTTTCACGAAACGAAACACAAATAAAATCCAAACTGAGTAAAAAACAGTAAAACTTCAAAAAGAAAATAAAACCCAAAGTCCATATACACATGACAGAAAGGCATACCTTGAAGTGAACAAGATTCGATTCACAAAGAAGAAAAATGTCAGGTCCCATCAGTCGGATATGTATCACTTCCCTAAACAAATGCTAAATGTATAATGACACTGCCTTTAACTTTTTTACAGGGTCACTTTTCCAGTTTATGAAAAGAAAGTTGGGCTAGGGTAGGAGTCTAGGCGTATAGAATAGCAGAATGAACAATGATGAAATTATATATTCGGCCTTTTACAAAAGACCGGATAAGAAAAGAATCGCCCCATTTCATAATGTCCCCCCACTTAACTGGTTAAAACCGGTGTTTGTCTAGACGAAAATGCATCAAAGCGACTGTTACAGAACTTGACCTCTAGGGTCACGTAAATTTAATAGACAATAATGATTATATCCCAAAAAGTTGCGGTTTTGTATATATAATTCCCGACATGCTAATGATTATCGCTGTGGGAAAATTACGATAAATTGCGAGGCGGTCCAACTTTGGTGTCGCGGTCACGTCAGACCGGAGCATCTTGGAAACTGATACTTCGCTATTGTCACAATGCTTTTATTTGGCTTTATTGTGTATCTTCATAAATTTCAATCTGTTATTTGGTGAGAAAGATGTGATTTCGGCCTAGACATTCACTTGCGTCCAAAACTTTATCCGCTGTAATGATTGAGTACAATCGATATGAGGCTCGTCGGGCTTGGAGTTTTAAGTTTAAATCTTGCACCACTATTGGTGACTCATAAAGCTTTTGCGGACGATGTAGATCAAGATCAGACTGCACAGAACGTGCAGTCAGATCTTTGAAATATATATATCTTCCGCTAGCTGGTGCTAAACTCTAGTCAAAATTGTTTTCAGTTGCAGCAAATATCGAAAAAAGTCAAAGTTATAGGGTTGCCACCAACATAGTTAAAGCCCGACGCAGCCTACCTGTATCTTGGAGACCTATCCCGTGCGAGCATCGGGATGTGGTTTGTTCAACGATTGAACCCATTCATGACGAAATCGAACGTTGAACCTATTGGATAGAAGGGTTGCCCCCCCCCCCCCCCCCCACCTCCCTCCCTTGAAAAACAAATTCAAAATCAGAGACCGTTATTTTACCAGCAAAATAAGGAGACGCTTTTGTTCGATAAAAGAAAATAGAAATAATGTCTGTTTGAAAGAGGTTTACTTCGATTTCAACCGACTGACCAACCGCCCAGCCGACCGACCGACCGACTGTAGGACTGACTGATCAATCGGTAAGTCCCTCCATACTCTACGTATATTTTGTATCGACCTCCAGCAAACAATCCCTAATTCTGACAAAGGATTGAATTTGATTAATCGAATAGGATTGAAAAACTTGAAAAGTGCATCAATTTGTGATAGGGTTACACTTTTGTTTCGATACTTTATGCAGGTTGCCTTATTATATCATCAAAAAGGTTATTGATTTTGAGGTATTTATTTCGTGGTACTCTTAGGTTGGTAGTCGCGTCTCAAAATGCTTTTGCGGACACTACATATCACGATTACACTGCACAGAACGTGCAGTCTGATCGTGATCTGCACTGTCCAGTACGTTGAGTTTTTTTTTTTTTTTTTCCGGCCGAAATGGACTTTGAAGTTATAATGTTTCGGTTTCAACTTTTGACTGAAAACATTAAATTAATTCTTTCATCAGTTTTAAGGGTAAATAACCATTGAAATTAAAACAAATAATATTTGTTCGATTTTAATTACCAATCGTGTTCATTTCAAGTTAGAACAAAATCATTGTGGGGTGAATTATAGGTTTCAACAAAATAGAATTATTGACGTGAATACTGTAAACCTAGGCTATGGAACAAGGCCGGTTTGTGGCGGCAACAGACAGACAGGCAGGCAGGCAGACACACAGACACACAGACAGACGGACAGACGGACGGACGGACAGAGTTTAAGAAACAGAGAATCTAAGAGAGACACACACACACATACACGGACGGAAGGACACACAGACAGAGAGTCAAAGAGGGCGAGCGTACAGAAGTGTTTCAGACGGACGAACACAGGCTCAGGGACAGGACGGATGGACGGGCAGACTGATAGATAAAGAGATTAACCATTATTGCATTTTACATGTTGGCGTTTTTTGACATCATTTTCAATGAAAAACACTATTAATTCAGCAAAGTTCCGTAAACACCTTCATGGAAATCGGTCCTGGACCCTATAACATCGCGGTATACGTGAAGTTTTGTACAATTTGTTATCAGACACGTAGCGTTTAGGCTATTTAGCGCCCACCACAAATACGTACTCATACATTGAAATGAAACCAATCTACCTCCTCTTTCACTCATTTTATAACATTTCTATCTGATAATTTCCGTTTGAAAGTGATATTCTAGAACTAATCCGGCGGACATACAGATTGGATGACAATATTTTCCCCTGTGAAGTTTCCTGAAACAGTTAAATTTTGATTGGGCTAAAAATGGAAGTTAAGTTTTATCTTTTCTTTAACCCTTAAGAATCCTTGGAAAAAAACACATGATATTAGTGATTAGCAAACGATGAAAAAATCAAATTTCAGACATCGCAGATCCTGTATCCCGATCTTAGATCTACACTGTCCGTCGACCATCTGGTTATCCGTGCCTTAAATTCACTTAAAGCCTTGAAGCGCCCATATGTGAACAGAACCTTTTTTTTTTTTCAATTTGGGCCACCGAAATAGTGCAATTTCTTGATCTACACTGTCATCAAGAGCAACGCTGAGTTTGTTTAGTGCTCGAAGGCTTAAAGCTGTAACTTTCTCACAATTGTATCAAATATTCTGAACATTGCGAGCTTTAATGCTCTCAGCGACTATTGGAGACCAACCTCAGACTAAACGAACTAAAAACAGCGTATCTCTCACGATGATAACACATATCTTGCCGATCGCGACCTCAGATTTTCTTTTGTCGAGATTGGAAACCAACATTAGAATGCATGATCGCACAGCCTGATCTTCGTATCTTCTGGTCGACGCACAGTTAAGCATTTAAGAGACAGGCTACATAAACGCTTAAAAAAAAAAAGGCGTAAGAGACAGATCTACTTTACACTGCGCAAATACATTTTGAAAGTAAATCGCCTCGCCGTTCACCTCCGGTAGAATACAGTAGAAACAGTAGGCTGAAGTCTGGTTTAAAATCTAAAGGGAAAAAAAAAGAAGAAAGAGACATTGTATCAGAACAAGATTCATTGAAACCCGACCTCTGTTATTGATAATGAAATTCTAGACCATTTTTTGTTAGGACACAATAGCTACCGTAAAGAAAAAGTCAGCTCTTAATATCAAAATAAAATACCCATTCGCCAAATGTACATTGTGCCCTTAGGACGCCAAGCGCTCTTTTAGTTGTTTTAGCAGACAATTTAGATCAAGATCATACTGCATGAAACGTGCAATCTGATCTTGAATGTCCGCTGTCCAGTAGCTTGAGAGTTTTTGGCAAGAACAATCATGGAAATTGCCACAAGTTAGTTCTGTCCTATTGGATTAGAATGTTCGTTTCTTTTCTTTGGTATCTAAGGGTTGAACAGTTTCTCATCTTCACGTGTTAATTGTTTACGCAATCATATCAAAAACCATTTTCAAAGCTGAACTGTTACGGAGTTTGGTTTTGACTGGAGATATACCCCCATCTTCCCAAACGTTAAGTTGCCATTTTACCTGGTGACAGTCTGTGCCCGTTTTCAACTGTATTCATGTCATATAGTAGCCAGCGTCAAGTACAGTTAGTGGGCATAGATATTTCATCAAAACAATGCGAAACCCCGTGGAATGACATATATTTCCAACACAACTTCTTAATTCATTCTGGGTTGAAAACTTAATCTATAGTTATGAAACTTATATGAAAATTAATGGAAATAAATTTTACAATGAAACATATATTTTCAGATTTGGTACAATGGAATATGATAAAAGTGCTGCTGTTTTAAAAGTAATCAATATGTAAAAAAAAAAAAAAGTTTAATTTTACATTGGCGTCTGTAGCGACGTTGCCAACATTTAGCAGAAAAAATAACAACACTATGTTTTAGAGAGACAAACACTAATAGCATAGTAGTTTAAATAGCTCCAGTAACATCGCTTTCTACCAGTGTAGTTTTCGTAATGATCAGAAGCAGAGTAATTTATTTTTTCGCACACTGAAAAATGCATGTAAGTCAACGGGAATTCGGAATTTGATGAAATATTTATGGCCACTTATTGTAGCTATGAGTCTCAAAAGCTATTTGCCAAGGTACACTTATGTATCATATATGAGTCATGCTCTGTGAAGAGAAGGCTTAATGCAACTGCGAAAAGTATCGAGCCAGGTCAGCCTGGGCAGTCCGCGCAGGCTGACCTGGACCGAAACTTTTCACTATCGGTCAATTTTCTGTATACCCAATGAACAGTGTACCTCATGAATCATTCGATTGTTACACAAAATGGATTTTATGGATCTGTAAGTATGTAATGACATGCTTGGTGTCATGCATAACGGAGATACATTAAGTCCCCTTTTGCTAGAGCATGACTCATATGTATGTTTCTTGGAGTATACAGGTAACATCATCTTACTTGTTTGTTTGTTCGGCATAATTTCGGATATATCGCGGCGCTCAGCGCATATAATCATGTTTTTCCTATGGTTTCTGTCACCGGTATTTCGCACAACACTCTTTCCAAGACACCGACTGCTTTCCCACGTAAACTTCACTTCAGCGAAATAATGTTTAGCAGTGCACGACATTTCATCGAAAGGGTGTTTCGTCGAAATCCATGTATGTTTTAAAATACCGATTGCTAAATTCCTAGATTTAGTTCATGAAAAGCTCTGTCTGGGAGGAAGATTTGAAGCACAACTCGTCTGGGTTAAGGTAAGGGTCAAGTCTAGGTTTTCGCGGATCCGAGCGGTGAGAGAGGAGGGAATTCTGTCTCATTGACTAACACCAACGTGCCGTCAGTCTAATGTTCGATCTATACCACCTGCTTGTTTAGTCAAACCTATAAAATAAAACTCTTTCAGATATTCAGTGGATTGTATTTTCAGCCGTCAACAAAGGTAGGGTTCATGCTCTAACAAAAAGGGGCTTAATGCATTTCCGTGATCCATGATTCCGTGCAAGTCATCGCATAAAATCCAATAAATTACAATTGACTGAATCATTAGAAACAAAGGTCCTATTACATGCAGAAAATTGTCCAATAGCGAAAAGTTTAGGTCCAGGTCAGCCTGCGCGGACTGCGCAGGGTGACCAGGGTCGATACTTTTCGCAGATGCATCAAGCCACCTTTTCACAGAGCATGGCTGATATATATATTGGGCTGAAAACACTTAACCCTCTACCAAACATGTTTTAACGACCCGGAGAAAGGAGGATTTTGAAAACATGGTAGGAAAAGGTGAAAATGCTGGTAACCAGCATTTTCACCTTTTCCCACCATGTTTTTTCCACTTACAAAGATAGTAATCATCATTCGGTCCACTGGAAATGTGTCGTCTGTCGTATGCTTTCAGTTTGGACAAGTAAACTTTTCCGTCTGGTAAAGATTTAAATGCACTCGTTAATGATACTGTAACCACATCTATTGAAATGCGACCGCCCATGACATTCATGTAGCTCAGAAATTTTCTGTCCGAAATGAATTCTAAAAAGACATGTGAATTGGTTCGTCACGGTATTCTATTTTGATACATTCTTGTTTCACTCTTACATTGCTACAAGTTCAGAGTCCATTTACACATGTAGCCATGCTCTCTGTGAAAAGGATGTTTAATGTTTTTTTTTTTTTTTTTTTTTTTTTTTTGCGAAATGTATCAAATTATGTCAGTCTGCGCAGGCTGACATGGGTCGAGCCCTTTTGCTGCTTGTAAATTCTATACACGTCCAATGACCCGTCTATCTCCAACTTCAGTTAATTGTTAGACTTTAAATGGATTTTATTGATACATAATCATATGATGACTGGCTTACTTTAATGCATCATGGAAATGGCGCATTAAACCCTTTTTGCCAGAGTACGGCGCATATATTTTGAGAAATCGTTACCCAAATTATGTTCCTCGCCAATACCAGGCTGATATGGATCAACACTGTTTGCATTCTGTAAATTTTCTACATGTGCAAGGACCATACTACATCATCATCCAGTCGCTTGTTATACAAAATGATTTTCAAGTACAGTCCTTATATGTGATGACTTGCTCTTCACGACGCGTTACGGAGGTAAACACCTCCTTTGCCCAGAGAACGGATCATATGTAAAATAAAACGCGCATACGTGGCCACCTCTATCAACTCTTTACCAAACGATAAATTTTTAGACTAGTCCAAATTGAAAGCATTTGCAGACGACAAAATGAATGTGACTCAAAAATTGAAATTTATTTTGGGAAGGGTAGAAAAAACATTGTGGGAAAAGGAGAAAATGCTGGTTACCAGAATTTTCTCCTTTTCCCACAATGTTTTCAAAAGGCTTCTTCCTCAGGGTCGTTAAAACTCGGGATTGTGTGGTAAAGAGTTAAGCAAGCATACTCTATTAAGCAAGCATTAATGGAATTGCCAGAGAAGGCAAAAATTTAAAGCTGAAATGTACCTGGACTAAGCAAGTACCGCCCTGAAGTCTTGACCCAGCAACAGTCTTAGACTCGTCAAATCTAAAAGCGTTCGCAGGCGACAATTTTAATGTGGCTTACATAATGGAAATTGCCTTTGATAGGACAGAAAACAATATTGGAAAAGGATACAATGTTTGTTTCCAGCAATTTCTCCTTTTCCCACATCAAAAGGATTCTTCTACATGGTCGTTAAAACTCGGGATTGTGTGGTTATGCATGCATATTTTGGGCGGCATATTTTGAGGGGTTTTTTTTTTAACAGTTTGGACTGCACTTGGGTGTAACTGGATATTCAATCGCTGATATCGGTGCAAGAAATAGCATTTTATTTATATGAATTAACATGTATTTCAGTCATTTTGCGGGGAACTACTAGCATATTCGTGGGCCGCGAGTGGAGATCGAATCAATAACCTTTCCATTGCAAACTCAACACCTCAACTACGGGAAAAAAAAAAAAACCCTTGAGCAAAAAACAGAAGATTACGGGAAGGCACATTCAGATACTTTATGGAACTTCGAGTCTTAAATCCACAAAAATCAGACCAAATTGTCAGGCCTAATTGTATCCCATTCAAAGACTCGAACAGTCGAGAAATCGCGGGCAATTCACCAATATATTGTCCCCTAGAACCATTTGCCTGCAGACTACTTCAGAAACATTTTATTTTTTTGCACAATAAGCAACATGTAGTAACCTTAACAATTCGTGTCTACAAGTAAAAAAAAAACTGTGTGGCAAAAGGAGAAAGCGCTCGTCGAGAGCGATTTCACCTTTTGCCACGGTGTTTTAAAGTTGTCTGTTGCATGACACAAAATCTCATCTGCAGAGAATCCTGAGTTATTTATATCAGTGTAAGGGTTGGAAATGGACCTTTCCCTGAGGTTCTCCCTCTGAGCGAATATACGAGGACAAAAGGCCAGGGAGAGAGAGCGGTGACCGACTCAATACGATCACAAACCCGCATTGAAAGTTGCATTGTTTTAATTGTTCGAGTCTTTGAATGGGATACAATTATGCCGGAGAATTTGGCCTGAATGGCTCTTTGTTTCAATTTGTTGTTGTACAACAATGGACGTCAATACATAGCATAGAGTAGCTAACAATGGCATGTGCACTGTGTACAGTGAACTGAAATAATACGTAATTGATTTATGGAAAACAAATCTGGTAGAAAATGAAAAAAAAAAATCTTTGACCTGTTAGGTGTATGGAAAAGACGGTTCTTGTGGTGAAATTGTTGTAGAGGAAAACTTTTTTTCTTTCTGGGCCAGGGACAAGGGTGGGTTGGGTTGGTGGAGGGGGGATCAGAGGAATTTGAGAAAATAATCTCAAACACAGAATATATAAGAGCCATACTCTGTGAACAGGGACTTTAATGCATCTGCAAAATTAGTGAACCTATGTAAGTCTGTGCAGGCTGAGCTGGGTCGAAACTTTTTGCTGTTGGTAAATTTTCTGCATGTCAGAGGACCACTCTACTCCAACCTTATAGTTTGGTCGGTTTTCACCTTTTAGCTGCTAAGCCGACTCACTGATCTTTTGCGGGCAGTGTAGATCAAGGTCAGACTGCACAGAACATGCAGTCTGATCTTGGATCAGCACTGTCCAATAAGGAGATATTGTTCTCGAAAAACTAAGTTTGAAAAAAAAAAAAAAAAAAAAACATTATCCGGGTTTCTACTATTGGCTTGAAAGTTTTCATTGAACTTATTTAGTAGGATAAGGGTTACGGAGAGATGGAGCCTTGTTATCATTATTATTACTGGAAGATGGAGCCTTGTTATCATTATTATTATTGGAAGATGGAGCCTTGTTAGCATTATTATTATTGGAAGATGGAGCCTTGTTAGCATTATTATTATTGGAAGATGGAGCCTTGTTATCATTATTATTATTGGAAGATGGAGCCTTGTTAGCATTACTATTATTGGAAGATGGAGCCTTATTAGGATTATCATTATTGGAAGATGGAGCCTTGTTAGCATTACTATTATTGGAAGATGGAGCCTTATTAGGATTATTATTATTGGAAGATAGAGCCTTGTTAGCATTATTATTATTGGAAGATAGAGCCTTGTTAGCATTATTATTATTGGAAGATGGAGCTTTGTTAGCATTATTATTATTGGAAGATGGAGCCTTGTTAGATTATTATTATTGGAAGATGGAGCCTTGTTAGATTATTATTATTATTGGAAGATGGAGCCTTGTTAGCATTATTATTATTGGAAGATGGAGCCTTGTTAGATTATTATTATTGGAAGATGGAGCCTTGTTAGCATTATTATTATTGGAAGACGGAGCCTTGTTAGATTATTATTATTGGAAGATGGAGCCTTATTAGCATTATTATCATTGGAAGATGGATCCGTATTAGCATTATTATTATTATTAGAAGCAAATGGATTCTTATGAAAGTTCCAACAAAATTGGGGTTAGAATCATGAAATAAACAGGTTTTTTTTTTCCAGTGAAAGATCGAAGCTAATGTCCGTGAACATCATCGGTAATATTTTCATTCGTGGCTGCGCCACTTGTGAAAATATTACAGATGATGTTCACTGGATGAAATAGATTTAGAGCTTTCACCGAAGAAAAAAAAGAAATGTCCTCTATATAACTATCACTTATCCTTCGAAGGCGTTTTTGTTGAGTCTGAGATTTAAGCTCACGACCAGCTGTGCACGTTACAGATAGAGAAACCAAGCTCGGCAGATGAGCCTGTACTCTAGACTCACCAAGCTTGGCATATCAGCTTGTACTCTAGACTTTATTCTTCCGAGATTCTCGTTACGTAAATTAGAAAACGGGAGGGACAAATTAATCGGTTCGAATAATCAGTTTATTCGAATTTCCGAACAATTACTCTTAACTTCAATTGGCGTCTTCGAAGTTATATACAGCTATCGTTTGGATCCTCCTTACTCAAACTCATACGAGCCATGCTGTGGCAAAAAGGGGGCTTACTGCATCTCCGTGATGCATAATACCAAGCAAGTCATCAAATAAGTATGGATCCATAATAGCCACTTTTTTGAAACAACCTACATAATCATCAGGTAGACTGGTCCTTGAACATACAAAAAAATGACCAATAGCGAAACGTCCTACGCGGACTGCGCAGGCTGACCTGAGTCGATACGTTTCGCAGATGCATTAAGTTCCCTTTTCCTGGAGTATGGCTCATATATATATTTATATGGACTGTTTGAAAATAAAGAAGCAGGGTTTCTGTTTGCTTCTCTGATCCATTAGGACGATTGTAACTCTATTTGCAGCAGATAGGAGCCGCGCTCTGGCTAAAGGGGGCCTGCTGCATCTCCTTGATACATTATACCCAGCAAGTCATCACCTAATTATGGGTCCATAAAATCCATATTGTCTAACAACCGAAAGAGTCATGAGGTAGACTAGGTCTTTGACGTACAGAAAATTGACCAATAGCAAAAAGATTCGACCCAGGTCAGCCTGCGCGGACTGCGCAGGCTGACCTGAGTCGATACTTTTTGCAAATGCATTGAACCCCTTTTCATACAGCATGGTTCATATATATCCTTATTCTAACCATTACTTAGCAGCAACTCTTTCACTGCCCATAGTGGCTCGAATAGCCTTTGCTAACAGTTTAGATCCAAAATCAGATTGCACAGAACGTGCATCCTGATCTTGAAATTACACCGTTCCTGCTCTTCTCCTTATCCTAAAATTTTGACGAAAAAGTTACTTCTTTCGTAGTGTTATGTTTAGATCTCGAACGTATTAGGGATTTTTTAACCCTTAACGCTCTGGATTAATATTTGGAGGCTTTTAATTAGGAAAAACAGTCCGAAATATTGCTATTTTAAGGTTGTCTCCCTTAGAATATGTAGCATTTTAGCAGACAGTGTAGATCAAAGATCAGACTGCATATTCTGTGCAGTCTGATCTTGATCTACACTGCCTGCAAAAACAACCTAAGTCGGTTCCAGGTCTTTAACGGGTTAAGCTAGCAGGGAAATTTATTACCGGTTTGTACGAGTAACTGCATTTTCGAATTATCAATATATTTTACTGTATATCCTAAATGTTCAGATTAGGTTTGTGAATAATAGTTTAGAATAAAGGATATTAAGTCACTGGATTTTTTTCTCTAGCTCTATAGAACTGAACACAAATACATTATAGAAACGGGTACAAAGGCAGTTTAATGGTGAACAATACAAGCCGATAAGGCACAAAGTAGCGATCAAACTTTATAAATAAGCAATTTAATTGCATTCAATGAAATAACAAATAAGAGGTCTAGATATTAAAAAGAATCATCATTCTGTTTTATAAAGAGGCTTTTGAATCTTGTCCCGGTGTTCTAAAGTTTAAATTGTTATTGTGTTTAAAACAATTTAATTCGCACCAACATTGTACATGACGAATCTATAAAACATTCAATAACAATGTTTTGTTCTAAAAGTTATATGTGAGCATTTCCCTTCCGAAATACATATATTTAAGGGACCGAAAAGAATTAAAAGATGAAAAAGGTACGGAACAAAATGAAACTGTTTTTGATGACGACGATGAAATGATGATGATGATGATGATGATGATGACGGCCATGAAACGACGGCTAAGATGAAGATGTGGATGGATGGATTGATGGCTGGCTGGATGGATGGATGGCTGGATGGATGGATGGATGGATGGCTGGCTGGCTGGATGGCTGGATGGAGGGATGGATGGATGGATGGATTGATGGCTGGATGGCTGGCTGGATGGATGGATGGATGGAGGGATGGATGGCTGGCTGGATGGATGGATGGATGAATGGTTGGCTGGCTGGTTGGCTGGATGGCTGGATGGATGGATGGCTGGATGGCTGGATGGCTGGCTGGATGGATGGAGGGATGGCTGGATGGATGGATGGCTGGCTGGCTGGCTGGATGGATGGCTGGATGGATGGATGGATGGATGGATGGCTGGCTGGATGGCTGGCTGGATGGCTGGATGGAGGGATGTATGGATGGATGGATGGATGGAGGGATGGCTGGATGGATGGATGGATTGAGGGATGGCTGGATGGCTGGCTGGATGGATGGATGGAGGGATGGATGGATGGATGGATGGAGGGAGGTATGGATGGATGGATGGATGGAGGGATGCATGGATGCATGGATGGATGGAATGGATGGATGCATGGATGGAAGGTTAGACTGATGAAAGGATGGATCAATAGAAATATGATTGATCGATCTTAAGATAGCATCATACGCGTTAATCTGACAGCTATATCGCTGATGCAAGAAATGTAGAAAATCAAAAATGTTGACAACGAAATTTCAGTTAACAAAACTGTAAGCATTTTCCTCAACATCGTAAAAATCGCGGAAGTTGTGAAAACAAAACATAATAGAAAGTATCGATTTCAAACCCTTTCACTTTTTACCAAAGCACAAAATTTTAGACTTGTCCAAATTGAAAGCATTTGCAGACGACAAATCTAGTGTAACTGAAATGGTGGCATTTGTCTTCGAAGGTGTAGATTACTAGCATTCCTGCAATGTTTTCAAAAGCTTCTCTCATCAGTGTCGTTAAAACTTGGAATTATGTGGTAAAGGGTTAAACCATTCCCTAAAGACTGAGCGTACTTCCGTACAGTCTGATCTTAATCTACAAAAACCGAGTTTTGTTTAGCAGCCTGCGGTCTAAGACATCGCCACTTCGCAGACGAATTTCAGTTGTCGTCTGGAAGCAACACTTTTGAAGCTTCTGGAAGTTGAAAATTTTCATTTTGTCACATTTTTTTCTCATGAATAAAATTTTTACCCTTAAATAGTGTTTAGTACTCGTACTATACAAAACTATGTGAGCCATACTCTGGGAAAACGGAGCTTAATGCATCTCCGTGATGCATGATGGGAAGCAAGCCATCACATAATTGTGGATCAATAATAGCCACTTTTTTTTAACAACCGACTGAATCATGAGGTAGACTGGTCCTTTGACATACAGAAAATTGATCGATAGCGAAAAGATTCGGCCCAGGTCAGCCTGTGCGGACTGCGCAGGCTGACCTGAGTCGATACGTTTCGCAGATGCATTAAGCCCCCTTTTCACAGAGCATGGCTCATTTTATTGTAGTTGTTTACATTAGAATTTGTTTAACTCTTTACCAGACGACAAAATTTTGGACTAATCTATGTCCACAGCATTTGCAGACGACAAATTAAACGTGACTCAAAATTTAGAAACTGCCTTCGAAAGATTAAAAAAAAAAATATTGTGGTAAAAGGACAATACGCTGGTTACCAGCATTTTCCCCTTTTCCAAACAATGTTTACTTAATAAATGGTTGAATTCGATAAATATCAGTGAGGAAAGAAAAATAGTACAAAACTCACGCTTTAAATAAAGCCAATTCTCCCATCCTCCTCCTATAGCTGATTTGCCACTGTACACGATATTAAAAACTCCTGTTCCCATCTGAACCAGCTATACTTATGAAAATATTCAGCTTTTATTTCCCCATTTTTTGTATAAAATTGTATAGATTTCAAGTACAGCTTTTGAATGACTATAGAAAACGTTTTTATGTATTCACGAGAAGACGGCCGATAAAAAGTGGATTTTGAATACCGCAAAGCCGGCTCGGCTCAGCAATAAACTGATATCATGCTTAAAGCTATAGAAATTGTTACAATATTGCAACAATAGAGCAGAACAATGAACCACAATTTATCCCTTATATGTCATTTAGCATGAAAGCCCAATCGCCGGCATATTGTGCGCATATAAAAGATAGTTCGACTCGGTATAGAAAAGGCGCTTTCAAAAACCTCGTACTCTTGGCCCAGACGAATAGGAAATGGTACAAAAACTCTTTTCAAATATTTGATAATATACAAGTCACGTGATTACGATTAAATGATTCTAGATTACCATAATTGTTGATTACAAAGTCAGAAAATACTATTCATAGTCAATGGATTTTTTTTTTTTTTTTTTGCGCGGATCCATTCGGGAGTTTCCGGTACCCAACGATGGTTTGAAGATTTATGATTAGCCGGCAAAAGTGTTAAGGGCAGTTAACTCTTCGGCTGCTCGGAGCAAAAAAGGGCTCTTATTTGGACAGTGTAGAATAAGACCAGACTGCACTGAATGTGCAGTCTGATCTCGCATATACACTAAGTGATGCCTCGAGATTGCTCCTGCGAAAAGAAACTTTCAATCACAATAGTTTGATTTTTACTACTGAAAATTTCCATTCATTACGCAGTTTAACCCCTTTACTAAATAATTTCGTGTTTCAACGACCCTGAGGAAGAATGCTTTTGAAAACATTGTAGGAATAGAAGAAATTTTTAGTTACCAGCATTTTGCCACGATGTTTTTCACGTTTGCCAAAGACGAATCCAATCATTCGAGCCACATGAAATTTGTCGTTTGCAAATGCTTTCACTTTCGACAAGTTTAACCCTTTACCAAACGACAAAGTTTTAGACTCGTCCAAATTGAAAGCATTTGCAGACGACAAAATAATTGTGACTCAAAATTTTAAATTTGTTTATGAGAGGATAGAAATGTTGCTGGAAAATGACAAAAATGCTTGTTTCTTGCATTTTCTCTTTTTCCCCTTTTTCGAATGTATTCTTTTCAAGAGTCGTTAAAACACTGGATTGTTTGAAAATGGGTTAAACTTTTATCGTCTGGTATAGAGGTAAACAGTTAAGAAAGTGCCTCCTGCACACGACTTCTTGTTTCCTCTTACAGTGGACAACTAATGGAAACATCGTGGCAAAAGTAGATATTGACCACAACGGGTACTATATTGATTTACCGCATCTTTTCGCTGGTATTCATGTTTTTTTTTTTTAAACTTTATTTTGTTATCATCTACTTTTACCATGTTGTTTACAAAGTCGTCTGTTTCAATTTTGGTTTTAGAGGTAAACAGTTAAATTGCATTTTTTCCACAATGTTATTTAACCACAGGTATGGCTTTTTTGTTCTGGTTTAATTTTACCCTTTCAGCGCTTTGGACGAAAACGGAGGCTCTATGTGAGCGGTATAGATCCAAGATCAGACTGCACAGAACGTGCAGTCTGATCTTGAAGCTATACCGTCCGCTTGTTTAGTAAAGCGTACTAGTATATGCTTTCACTCAACAAGATGCTCACAATAAGAATGGACCGAAAACATGGGCTCTTTGCCCACGGTATAGATCCAAGATCAGACTGCACAGAGCAAGCAGTCTGATCTTGGATCTATACCGTCCGCCATAGTCAAGCTTACACGCGTTCCCTGAGCAAGATGGCCATAATAAGAATAGACCTTAGCTTTCAAACAACAATATGTGTACGCGTAGTACCTTCTTTCCCTTCGAAATATATAATCACGATAAGAACAGTCCACTGCTTTTTTTCGAAGTAATATTGTTACAATAACTATAGTCTCATTCCCTCCATGTCCTTCCGAAATATGGTCAGGATAAGTATAGTCCACTGCTTTTTTTCTCAGTAATATTTTTACAATAAGGATAATCCCATTCCCTGCGAAATAGGTAACGATAAGTATAGTCGTATACTTCTTTCTCGGTAATATTATCTTATGATAATTACAGTGTCTCTCCCTCCAAAATACGGTCACGTTAAGTATAGTCCAACGCTTTTTCCGATTAATATTATGACAATAACTATAGTCTATTTCCCTCCCTTTCCCTCCGAAATGCGGTCACGATAGGTAGAGTCCAATACTTTTTTCTCAGTAATATTGCAACAAGTTTAGTATCTTTTCCTCATAAAGATGGTCACGATAAGTATTGTCAAATTCTTTTTGCTCAGTAATATTATTGCAGTAAGTTAAATCTCTTTTCCTCCAAAATGTGGTCACGATAAGTATAGTTCAACGCTTTTATCTTAGTAATATTATCGCAGTAAAATATTCCAATGCTTTTTTCCTCAACAATGTGCTTAAAATAAGCATCGTCTTAACTTTTTCTTGATTAATACATGTATATTCTTTAAGATCAATATATTCCAATTCTTTTTCATCAGTAAATATTACTATCTTAAGTATAGTCTATTTCCCCTGGCCTCTCTCCGAAATATGGTCACGGTAATTATAGTCCACTGCATTTTCCTCAGTAATATTATTTACGTTATGAATAGACTCTTTGCCTTCCAAAATATGGTCACGATAAGTATAGTCGCTTTCCCTTCCAAATGTGGCCACGATAGGTATACCCCCCCCCCTCCCCATATGGTCACGATCGGTAAAGTTCAATGCCCTTTGCTACATAATATTGCACGATAATAATTATAGTCTCTTTTCCTTCGAAATATTGCCATGATAGGTATAGTCTAATGCTTTTTTACCTAAGTTATAATTTTACGATAGGTATAGACATTTCCCTCCGAAATATGATCAAAAAAGGTTTCTATTTCTACAAAAGTGCAGGAGCACCCCCGATTATGAGCAATTAGATTAACTGCTTCAGTTTTCACACACAAAAAGTTTTTGCTTACGCAAATATTTCGTATCAAGCGATGAGATCGAAATATCAAGTTTTTGAAATATCGATGATTTACTGTATATAACTGTATTAGTAAACACAAACTCTGTTTCATTAACAAAGAACTTAAAGAACTTACCTTGTATTGCATTCTAACCCTTTTACCGAGCAAGCACGAACTTAAACGACCCCTCTGGAAGAGATCGTTGGAAAAAATAAGGAGGTCCTCGAAAAGGAAGGCCTTTTGAAAACATTGTGGAGAAAGGGGAAACTGCTGGTTACCAGCATTTTATCCTTTTTCCAAAATGTTTTAGCTCTTTACCACACAATCTCGAGGTTTAATTACTCTAAGGAAAAAGGCTTTTGAAAACATTGTGGGAAAAGGAGAAAATGCTGCTAACCAGCATTTTCTCCTTTTTTCACAATGTTTTCTACACTTTCGGTTTTTGAGTCACATTTACTTTGGCGTCTGCAAATGCTTTGAATTTGGACTGGTCTACATTTTTGTCGTGTGGTAAAGAGTTCAACCCTTCATGGACAAATCCTAGCATCTGAGTCATATTATACGTGTCGTCTGCAAATGCTTTCAAATTGGATAAGTCCAACATTTTGTCGTCAGGTAAAGAGTTAACATGTAAGAAATAATCCATAATGTGAAATACCGTAAGCATGGCACGAACAAAAGTCACCATTCATTGAAACAGGAGAGCAATTCAAAAATACATCATTAAATGAAGTGTAATATTTTAAATAACAATTCATTGCGAATTAATACGCTTTACTGGGAGATTTATATACATATAAACCTTGTATTATTCACATTTCTATTCATATTTAAAAAAAAAAAAAATATATATATATATATACACACACACACACACACACACACACACACACGGAGTGAATGGCCTTTTATTCCGCTTTCAAATCTACACATAATAATAAAAAGAAACGAAACAAAAAGGAGTATTGTTTCAAACACAAAACACATATCTGCTTAAAACAGTCTTTGAGCGACTTAGATTAAGTTTTCAAAAGAAAGAAAAGCAGAGTTATAATTTTTTTGGCACAGACGAACGAATTTGCTATTAACATTTAGGCTGTTAAGTGCGATTCACTGTGCTCTTTCGGACGGTGTAGATCAAGATCAGATTGCAGATGACGTGCAGTCTGATCTTTGATCTACACTGTCCGATATGTTTTGATTTCTCCAGCTAAAAGGTAGTTTGAAATGCAAACTTTGATTTTTGTTATTGTCGTAAAATTTTCAATTGATTAATCTATTGAGGTCCTTTACAATGTAATTCCGAGTTTTAACGACCCTAAGAAAAAAAGGCTTTTGAAAACATTGTGGGAAATGGAGAAAATTCTGGTATCTAGCATTTTCTCGTTTTCCCGCGATGTTTTCAACCCTTTCAAAGGCAAATCCCATCATTTGAAAAATATCTCAGCCATGTTCTCTGAAAAGGGGGCTTAATGCATTTGCAAAAAGTATCGGCCCAGGTCAGCCTGCGCAATCCGCGCAGGCTGACCTGGGCCGAAACTTTTTGCTTTAGGTCAATTTACCGCATGCCAAGGGACCATTCCACCGCTAGATTCGGACATTTGTCAGAAAAAAAAACAAAAAAAAAACCGAATTTAATTCCAAAATTATGTTATAACTTGCATGGTATGATGCATCACGAAGATACGTTAAGCTCCCTTTTGCCAGAGCTTGGCTCATCTGTTTGTAGTCTGCAAATGCTGTCAGTTTTTAACAGTTTCGAATTTTGTCGTTTGGTAAAGAGTTACGGGCAATCTCAAAGACTTTTGCAAGATGACCTTCTGCCACTTGCAACAGATCGGTATCCCAAACACCTGCGCAAAAGGATAAATTGCTTTTAACGAGTCACGACGGTATCATATGTTCAATAAATACGGTAACACGTAATGAAAAAATACGTAAGTAATGCATTTATATAATCTCTTACAGATATGTAAATGGCAAGGTTTCTCAGAAAACATTCATAAATAGACTCCATTTAAAAGAAAAATAGGAGCCATGCTCTGTAAAAAGGGGGTTTAATACATTTGCTAAAAAGTATCGACCCAGGTCAGCCTGCGCAGTCCGCGCAGGCTGACCTGAGTCGAAACGTTTTGCTTTGGGTAAATTTTCTGCATGTCCAAGGACCATTCTGCTTCATGATTCAGTTGATTGTTAGACAAAAAATTAATTTTATGGATCCATATTTTTTGTGATGATTCTGCCTAGTATAATGTATCACGGAGATGCCTTAAGCCTCCTTTTGTCAGAGTGTGACTCAAATATCTTTCATGTAGTTTGTACTCGAAAGTTTGAAATTACAGTACTTATTATGGTGCTTATTTCAAAGAAATCTCTATACCTCTTTATTGCGTTACCCTTAACATTCACCACAACACACAATATTTAAGACATCTAAATTGAAAGCACTTGTAGGCAACTAATTCAAGACAGTCTGAATGATGATTTCTATCTTTGATAGGGTACAAACATTGTTGGAAAAGAAGAAAATGCTGATTATCAGCATTTTCTCCTTTTCCAACCATGTTTTCAAAAGCCTTCTCTTACAGGGTCGTTAAAACTCGGGAGAGTTGTGTAACAAGATTAACATGCTTGAGATGTAGAAACTGTAGAAAGATGAAACAACAAGGGAAAGTTTAGATAATAGAAAGGACGGGAAAAGTGTAAGGTGCAGAATAAAAACTCTAGCTATATGTAAGTTACAAATAATTTCTCCGTCTGTCACTATGTTTACGGAGACATCCTTGCACGAAAGATTAATTCATGACTGATTGGCCATATTGTACCAAGATGTTTGAATAATCTTGGGATGGTATAGGATAATTCTGTACCAAACGACAAAATTTTAGACACATCCAAATTGAAAGAATCTGCAGATGACAAAATAAATAGCTCAAAAAATTAAAACTTGTTTTAAAACATCGTGGAAAAAGGAGAAAATGCTGGTTACCAGCATTTTCTCCTTTTCCCATGATGTTTTCAAAAGTCTTATTTCCCAGAGACGTTAAAACTCGTCATTATGTGGTAAAGAGTTAAGAGAGTTGGTCATGAAGTTTGAACAAATCGAGGCAGTTGAGAAACAGGAACCTGCGCGTATCAACTGCTTCTATCTATCTATGCATTATCAAGATAATAATGTCAACCGCATCTCAAACCTGAACAAAGGTTTTTCATTTTTACTCCAAATAAGATTACGTCCAGACCTCATTTGCCCTCTTAAAGTTTGTATAGGAAAGACGGAACTGTAGTCGCATTTCTATAGCGTGTTTATCCAGCCTTCTATTCAAGTGGTCGGGGCGCCGTCAATTAAAGCCGGGTTTCAGAAAGCCCCGTATTAAGAGTTGGACGTAAAGAAGTCGGGAAACAGAAAAGAGCCTATTGTTCCTTTCATGAAAGCGCTCATCTTCTCGCGGAAATGAAATTCCTACGTACAAAATAGAGAAATGAAAGCGCCTGAAAGTCTTTGAAAATCGCCATTGTTCGGGTTGAATAGAGCAGTACTAGACGCAGCTGTGTACGCACGTCTCTTCCAATTCTTTTGCATTCTTCTCTGACTGTCTATCCCTCTGTCTCTCTCTGTCTGGTCAGTGTTTCTGTCTCTCTGTCTCTCTGTATCTCTCTCTCTGGTCAGTCCCTCTGTCTCTCTGCTTCTCTCATCTCTCTCTCTCTCTCTCGCAGTGTGTGCCTCTCTCTCCCTGTCCCTCCGTCTCTGTTTTTGTCCCTCTGTCTTTGTATCCCCTTAGCTGAATGACTCAATCATGCAGCACTTGGGAACCCATATGGACAGAGTGAATCACGATCAGACTAAACCGGATATGAAGTCTTATCTTATCCTTGATCACCAATGTCTGATCATTTCTTCGAAACTGAATAGTCTAGAGTGTTCAAGGAGCGAGTCTTTTATACTCTACGAAAACGCTCATTTCCTCTACAAGAAAAAGCGAAAGGATCAATTAAAAGGCGTGTTTTTGTGTAAATAGGAAAGTTTAGTTTCAGTGGTTAGTTTACCCTTATCTTGCTAACTAAGTGAAATGAAACATTCAAGGAGATATTAAAAACCCATTTTTTTCTATTTCAAAGGTATTTTTTGGTGAAAGCTATCTCTTTTTCGGACAGTGTACATTCAAGATCAGACTGCACGTTCTGTGCAGTCTGATCTTGATGTGCACTGTCCGCAAAAGGTCAGGGAGTCGCTTTTGGCAGCTTAAGGTTTAACTATCAAATACACTCGTGAAATCGACAGTTTAGCAATTAAAATAAAGCGCGGCTTTCAATGTGAACAGTGAACAATGAACAATACATAAACAGCTTTCGGTTGCATTTTATTTAAGTCTTTAGAAGACGACAAAACTATATAGACTCTTCTAAACTGAAAGCTTTGTCAGACGACAAATTGAACGTGGCTCAAATGATGCCTTTGACAGGGGAGAAAATATTTGTGGGAAAAGGAGAAAATGTTGGTTACCAGTATTTTCTCCTTTTCCCATAGTCATTTCAAAAGCCTTCTTCTTCGAGTCGTAAAACTTGGAATTGTTTGGTACAGGATTCAGACAGTCTTTATCAAACCCTGTCTATATCAACCTTTATCCTGCAAATAAGTGAAAGGAAACTTTCGAGGCGACGGCAAAACCAATAATTTTGCCATTTCAAAGGTATATTTTGGAGAAGAATATCATTATAAAAATCTGAGCAGTTCCCTTTAATCCTTAGGCTGCTAAGAGCGACTAACTGATCTTTTGCGGACAGTGTAGATCAAGATCAGACTGTACAGAACGAATCTACACTGTCCGATAAGGAGATCTCGCCAAACTTCAAAACTGATCTATCACCGAATTAAATAAGGCGGTAGCTGGCAAATCATTATTAAAGTGGAAAGACATGAGTATGAAAAAAAAAAAGTTTTTTGATGGTATTTCCTTATCGGGCTGCGTAGCCTTTTAAGGTATTTTTAAATTTCACGCCAGAGATTGGCAAAGACTTGTGGGAATGTCACATGATCAAAAACACGCGTCGATTTCGAAGATTCGTATTCAAATCAGTGTGATGACATCATATCGAATGTAATAAAGACAGACGTAATAAGCGTTGGCAAAACGACCACCCCTTATTTAAACGCTCAAAATTGCACCTTTTTATCAAATGTAGTTGACAAATTTATGAGCTTGAAAGAAAAATATGAGCTGCGCTCTGTGACATAGAGGGCTAAGTGCATCTGCAAAAAGTATCGACTCTGGTCAGCAGGCTGACCTGGGCCGAAACTTTTCGTCTTTGGTCAATTTTCTGCATGTCAAAGGACCACTGTATCTCGTGAATCAGTCGGTTGCTATACAAAATGGATTTTATCTACCCATAAATATGTGATGACTTGCTTTGTATCATGGATCACGGAGGTGCATTAAGCCCCCTTTGCCAGAGCACGGCTCATATAATGATTATCTAGTTGTATTTGTTGGTTAATTACAAGAAATTTTGATTTCCGGCATAAAAACCAAACAACCCCCTTTAAAAGCCTGTCACGCATGGTATATATGTCAGCCAGACTACCTCGAGCGGTAGGGTGTGATACTTGTAAGCGACAAATTCCGGCACACTTGAGGGTGTGTTTTCGATCTCCAGACTTACCCACTAAAAAACTCTAGTAGTCTTTCGGATAAGACGTTAAACCTGAGTCCTATGTCACGGCGCAATACATCGAGCACGTTAATGTACCAGGCGTACCTAACGATAGATTTGGTCTCTTGCTTTACCCCCGAAACATATTTTCTTGTGGGCGTTGCCTATATGGGTAACCGGTGGCGACGACAAATAAACGAAAATCAGTCAAGGGTGTATCGGCTTGCGTATATGCGGCGTTTCAAAATAGATGAAACTTTAAAAAAAAAAAAAAGCCACGGTAACGCCAACTTGCGTAACTAATGCTTCTTCTTACGAACATGAAAGTTCGCTACAAATGCATAGCTCAAATGCATACCGCCCCGGCTGGGATTCGAACCCGTGCGGGAAATTTCTTCGTTTACTGAGGTTTAAAAGACCAATACACTAGCCCCTGAGCTAAAGAGAATTCTCCTTGACCCAGTTGTCAGGTATTGATTTTATACGGGAAGAAGCTATGCTGTAAGGAAGGAGTGATCTCCCGTAACACACTCCCTCTTAAGAGAAGCCATCATGCTGATGACGGAAAGTCTTATTCGACAGTAAGTCTATTATTTAGAGAACAATGGCTCAAAGGCCAATAACGGGCAGACAACAAATGGCTCAAAAGCCAATCCCAGACGAGCCCCAATCTTACGAACATGAAAGTTCGTAATAAATGCATAGCTCAAATACAAACCGCACCGTCTGGGATTCGAACCCGTGCGGGCAAAGATCCTCGTTTATTGAGGTTAAAAAGACCAATACACTAACCCCTGAGCTAAAGAGAATTCTCCTTGACGCAGTTGTCAGGTATTGATTTTATACGGGAAGAAGCTATGCTGTAAGGAAGGAGTGATCTCCCGTAACATTCTGGATCTGTAACATGATCTCCTTGTAGGCCAGGGCGCGATCTGAAAATGGCTGTAGCACATACGTGACAGAACTGATGCATTATTCATACGTCACAGGTACGACCTTGAAACGAAAGCTACATAGATCTACCATTTACAGAACGGAAACGTAGCTTGAACATTTATGACGTCGTGCGAAATTTTTGAGTCATGATAATGTGCCTGCCGTTGCAAGCGCAGTGAAGAGGTTCGTCAATGAGGTCCCTAAGCCTTCTTACTTATCTATGATGTACACGCATCACTTGCGTAAGATAGACATGTATGTGCTAGAGACCACCAACTTTCCTCTGTTTTGGTGTTTCTTACGCATAGACCTGTGCTCTTTTGTCGAAGTGTTTGTGAGCTCCAAGAAAACGTGCAGCGTATTGATATTTATGGAATTCACAGATCGCATAACTACAGACTTAAAGTCTTTACCAAACGGCAAAATTTTAGATTTTTCCAAATTGAAACCTGTTGCAGGAGACAGATTTAATAAGGCCTATTCGATAGAATTTGTTGTTAGAAGGGTAGAAAATGTATCACGAAAAGGAGAAAACGCTTGTTACCAGCATTTGTTCCTTTTCCCACAACATTTTCAAAAGCTTTATTTCTCAGGATTAATTGATAACGGATTAAATCATTCTATGCTTGATCTCATTTCTTTGTCAAAGATCATTGACCCAGGAGAACTTTCGTGCAGTTGCCCTTACCTGAACTCGACCTTTATTTCAAGACAAAAATGCAAGACAATCACTTTTGCTAAGTAATACCTGATTACTAGCCGATGGAACTCAGGAGGGTGTATGCCTACTGCTTTGCGGGGTCTTTATAACTGAGACATGCTCTGTGAAAAGGGGGCTTAATGCATCTGCGGAAAGTATCGACCCATGTCAGTCTGTGCAGTCAGCGCAGGCTGACCTGTGCTGAAACTTTTCGCTACTGGTCTATTTTCTGAATATCCAAGAACCAGTCTATCCAATGATTAAGTCAGTTGTTAGAAACAGGAGCCATTATGGATCCATAGCAATGTCATTATTTGCATGGTATAGTGCATTGCGGAGATGCATTAAGCCCCCTTTTGCCAGAGCATGGCTCACTGTTTTGGAGGTAGGTCCTGGCTGGCTGGCTTTCCGGGAGGATATTGCCAATTTCAATGTTCAAAGAATGTATATATAAAACACAGAGTTTTTTCCCCCATTTTTGTGGCATACAAACCCTCTTCTTTAACGTTTCAGTGCTCGTAGTCTATATGCGTTTTGATCAGAATATTTCAACCCGCTATAGGACTGTTTAGATCAATTACATGTACCAGGTTGCATGTTTGAAGTTTTATACAGTCTGATTTTAATCTACATTGCACCCAAAGATTTTAGGCATGCTCTGTGAAAAGGGTGCTTAATGCATCTGCGAAAAGTATCGATACAGGTCAATCTGCGCAGTCCGCGCAGGCTGACCTTGGCCGAAACTTTTCGCTATTGGTCAATTTTCTGTATGTTCAAGGACCAGTTTACCACATGATCAAGCCAATTGTTAAAAAAGGTAGCTATCATTGATCGATAACTATGTGATGACTTGCCTGGTATTATGTACTATGGAGATGCATTAAACCCCCTTTTGCCAGAGCATGGCTCAAATAATATGTGAATGCATTACATATCAAAAAACTGTCATAACAGCAGCCGAGACAAATGTCTTCTTTCTATAATGTAGAAAGACAGCACAAGAAGAAGAACTTCCGGTACAATCTCTGCGCATGCTCAAATCATCGATAAACATTATCAATTTCTAAGAATTGAAATTATTTCCCCCCCGCTCGTTTCTAATAGATATGTTTCAATTCAAAAATTTAATTCCATCGGCAGGAAATATTGTATTCCCATTCTAGGAAGTCGATGATAGAAAAAGAACAATACCTCTTTTGAATTCCCTCCCCATAAAACTATCTCTCTTTGGTTCAAAGGATGTGACGACACTTACCCACAATGCCTTTATTGTTCACAGTGCATTAATGATATTATTGTCAGGGGATATGCCATAGAAAAGGGGAATTTCCTGTTTGAGAAAAACATCTGCTACTATAGAAGAACAATTCCCTTCATTATTGAAAACATTTAAAGGGTGATATTGATATTTTGGCTAAATTTTTCAACTACGATATTCTACATAGTTTCTATGCCTTTTATATGTATAAGGTCCGTATCCAATTATTACACGAATATCATTCGCTAACTACTAGTAGTTACATACTTCAGACCTATATGGAGTGTTAAAAAAGCCTTTAAGAAATACGCAGCATTTAATCCATAGAGTGGCGAATTAACCTGACAGACAATTTTGGTCAAGAAATAAGACCAAAAGAATCGCAGTATCATTGCTGTTTTAGCCCAGAATGCCTTGGCAAAGCGAATGGTGTAAATCAAAACGTGAAGTATTATCTTGATCTACACTGGCTGCAAAGGCAACAATATTCGTGAAAGACGTTTTAAGGGTCGATTTTCTTTGAAAATAAAAGTAAATAAACAGAAATGTCTCAGGCTAACTACCTACGGGTCTTAAATACTGTTTAGTTTTTGAGGTGGGGTGCGAAGCATCCCAGGTCAGATTTACCACGTGGGAAATTGAATCTAAAAAATCTGATTCTGGCAAAATCATTACCTGGAAAAAAAGTACTATTGAGAAAGCATTATATTCACTTTGGCATCAAGGCATGACTGAAACGTTAACAATAGGGGAACTTACACGACTTCGACGATAAATATGTAAACAAATACACAATTATCATGACACAATTTAAAAAAAAGAGTGTTAGAACAAACTACCATGAGGCATGTGTAGGTATACGCATTTATGTATCAGTCACACCCAATAGCGTCAAAAGCGTCAACAAGTGCCATGGAAAGCTTTGAAGCATCGTGACAACTCTTGTGGTAATTTCTTTGGATACGATTGCTTTATTTGTCTAGATATTGCTTAATAATACTTCTCACGTCGTTTATTTTGATTTTCTATTGAACCCCCTCCCTTCACACACAAAAAAGAGAAATTTGTTAGTTTGCTCTGAGATTTATAGGAGAGATACCTCTCAGCTTTTTAAATGTCTGCTTGCTTTTAACATTTAAATTTCAATTTTAGCAGGATTAAACGCCTCCCGAATCAGCAGCGCTATCCCGCTTTGATTTTTAATTATCATTATCATATTTATACGTTTAGCTGAAACAATGAGAAACAGAGAGATTTTATATATCAGCCTAAAGATCTCCGTATTTAACCCTTCTTTGATACCTGACTCGCTATCATTTGTCGACCACTGAAAAGAGCCACTGGAAAAAAGCATACATTTTTAGTAACGGTTTTGAGCATGGTATGCTGCGAGACAAGCAATAAAATGCTGGGGACGGGTGGGGTTTACTGTCTTAAATGGGCATTACACCAGATTTTGACCAAATGTTGGCAAGAAAAAGTTGATATTTTGTAAGAGAAAATTATTAGGGCGTGGCAATTTAGCCTTTTAGCCATAGTCGTAAAAAAAAAACACACACACAAACACACAAAAAAACCCCCCAGAAAACAAATGATGAAAAAAATATCTCTGGTGAGACCAGAACCCACGACATTAAAAAAGAATTTGAGCCATGCTCTGGCAAAAGGGGGCTTAATGCATCTCCGTGATGCATTATACCAAGCAAGACATCGCCTAATAACGTATCCATAATATCTATTTTGTCAAACAACTGACTGTATCATGAGGTAGACTGGTCCTTTGCTATACAGAAAATTGACCAATAGCGAAAAGTTTCGGCCCTGGTCAGCCTGCGCAGGCTGACCTGGGTCGATAGTTTTCGCAGATGCATTAAGCCCCCTTTTCACAGAGCGTGGCTCAGTTATATTCGGCGACTCTACCCACTTAGCTATAGAGCCACTGGACGAATTTTCGTGTAAAAGATGTATTCATCTCTTTTAATGCAATTAATGCTATACCGCTAAAGGAAACTAAAAGGAAACTGAAAATGCAAAAATCTCGGTAATTCCTGATGTTTTCCATATATATTTCTACCAAGTTTTAATGTTTTTAGATCTTTAAAAAATAACTCTTATCCTGCTAAATAAAGTTACATGAAACTTTCCAGCTAATAGTAAAACCCCGAATAATGTTATTTCAAACTGTTTTTCTTTTGTAGAAATATATCTCCTTATCGGGCAGTGTAGATCCAAGATCCGACTGCTCGTTCTGTGCAGTTTGATCTTGATGTACACTGTCCACAAAAGATCAGTGAGCAGCTTAAAGTTAAAATTGACAGTCTTTTATAGGATTTCTGAAGAAACATTGGTAAATCCTTATATGTAGTTACGAAATCGGCCGAGTAGTGACGAGTGATGTTGCCGAACAATACTCGGAATCTTTCATCTTTCCTATTTTTAGACACAATGTGCATGACAAAATGCAGACGATGTGCTCTTTCCCCAAAACAGCTGAACATTTAAAAAACTCGGTAAGATTTATTTTCGCAAAATTACTGTGCTTCTGGTATCTTAAGGTATAAATATGTTTTGATTGGCCCAGTATGTACGATGCCTTATTTCTTTTTATCAGAGTTGTCCCTATACCATATGACATCTCGGACCATGACAAGTTCGACCCATTTTGGGCATTACAAACTCGGCACACAAACTCGAATATGTAATGTTACACAGGGTATAAAATTTTATAATATGAGCCACGGACAACCAGTTAAGAAGACCTAAATGGCGAGCGCGTTATATCAAAGATCAGACTTCCCATTAAGTGCCATCTGATCTTGATTTTTGATCTCCTCCGCTATTTATCGATAATAAATTGCTTGACCTGAGATTAGCATCAGGTGGTAGGCGTTTTATATCGAAGATCAGATTTATTAATCGGTGCAATCTGATCTTGATCTAAGCTGTCAATACGGGATATTTAACCCTTAGGCTTCTCAGCGCAACTCGATGGTCTTTTACGGATAGTGTAGATAAAGATCAGACTGCACAGAACTGTAGTCTGATCTTGGATCTACATTGTCTGATACGATGAGTTATTTTCTACCAACAACAATTTTGCAATCGCCATGTTACAGCAAATATAAGTGGCTTGAATACTTCATCCATTGTATTGAACAATTGAACCCTTTACCAGACAATCCCAACTTTAATGACCCTGAGAAAGAAGCCTTTGAAAACATTGTGGGAAAAGGGGAAAAATGCTGGTAATCAGCATTTCCTCCCTTTCCGATGTTTTCTACCCTTCCAGAAAAAAATTTCAAATTTTTCAGTCACATTTATTTTGTCGTCTGCAACTGCTTTGAATTTGGACAGGTCTAAAATTTTGTTGTTTGGTAAAGAGTTATGGGTTAAGTGATAATAGGTACTGAAAGAGTTAGGTTTTCAACACACTGCTTACGGATCCATATTTTTACTGCCAGGTGTCGCAGACTAATTTGATGTTAATTTGTTAATAAAGTTACTGTGTGCAGATGAACCGCTCCTTCCAAAATGATAGGAACATATTTCAAAGCTGATGAATTTTCAAAGATGTCAGAGTGCAGGGCAATTCAGGACCGTCAATATTAGTACTCATCTGTGTAAATCCACAATGATACTAAGAATAATGTAAGAAAAATATTTTATCGTCCAATCATGCATTTGGTTCGAGGCTAGTTTCTCCAAAAACTAGCTTGGCTGTGGGCATATTCATCCCTAGGCTTTTTCATCCAGGGTTGTTTGTCGAAGATTATTGCACCCTACTTTATTAAAATGAATTTTAAGTGAAACATGAATTAAAAAATCAAGTAACATCATATATCTACTATTAGGAAGATTTTTCTTTCTTTAATTAACGTCTGTGAATCACTGGTTTTCATAGAATTTTCACCATCAGCAACGGGGGAACGATCTCAAATTTGTCGCCATCATTTGCTACTTCTAAATACCAAGATTACCAATCGTCAAAATTCAGAATTAAGGTAATATAAAAGCTCAGTGCTTGAGTGAGAGAGGATTGAATTGTGTCGTAATGACTACCATCAATCATCAAAAAAAAAAAAAAATTGGCTGAGCTAAGGATTCAAACCAGTGACCCCCCTCCCCTGTTCTCAAGTCTGGTACGCTAACGACTGTGCTAAATGGAGCTCGACTGCAGTAATTGGTTTTAACTTTTTACCAAATGATAAAATTTTAGACTTAACCAAATTGAAAGCCTTTGCAAATGATGGAATTTGTCCCAGATAGGGTAGAAAGCATTGTGGGAAAAGGGGAAAATGCTAGTATACATAAAAGCAGCAGTATCTTGAATCACTTCGAAAAAGCAGAAAATTAATTGAACAGGTTAGGAACAGGCTCATTGTTCTTAAATTTTAAAGAATCAAAAAGAATAGAGAACAAATTGCTTGTTTACAAAAAAGAGAGCCATTTTCTTTTTACCCCAAAAAGGGCCATGTTTTGCCCCAAAAATATTGACCATCAGCAAATCATTTTTATGCACCATGTCTTGGATAAAGTTAAAAGTAAAACTGTAGCAAAGACCAATCATCTGAAGACTACATCTCTGGCCAAATCTTCACCACAGTAGACCCAGTATTTGTCTTTATAATATTTCATCCTTTACCACACAATTCTGATTTTAACAACTGTGATGAAGGAGGGTTTAGAAACTACTGGAGGAGAGGGCTCAGGAGAAATTGCTGGTGACCAGTATTTTCTCCTTTTTCCACATTGTTTTGCTACACTTTCCAATGTCAGCATTAGCATCACATTCTATTTGTCGTCTGCAGTAGATTTCAATTTGGACAAGTCTAAAATTTTATTGTTTGATAACGAGTTAAGATAATTTTGACAATTACCACTATGCAGATATGAAAATTGGGTTAGCAAGTTTGTTTCCTAATTACAACGGTCACAAGTTTAAATTTTGGTCAATCTTGGTAAAAATAAATAGGTCACACAAGACAAATTTCAATCACTCTTGTTGGCTTTTTTTTTTTTTGGCAATAAATTAGAATTATCCGAGATGATTTTGAATGGTTGCTCCCCTTGTCACAACACTGACAACTTCTTTATACTTTTGAGACCATATTTTGATTATATGAACTGAGTTCATACTCACCAACTGTTCTTAAGAACGTTCTTTGTCTTATTCTCCAAGATTTTCAAAATTTGAAAGTAAAACACTAGTTCTGATTGGCTAAACCAGATGGTTTAGCCAATTAGAAGTGTTACTTTCAAATCTGGAAAATTCAGGAGAATAAGACTGAGAAAGTTCTTAGGAATGGTAAGTAAATAGAGATCCTGATCTGTCCATCTGTCTTAACAGTATGCCATGCAAATTTCCATTTGTGTTTAAAGCCAAGCCAAGACAGGTGGTTCAGTCTATTAAGTACAAGGCTTGAAAGCCAGGTTTGCTGAGCTCTGCCTATTTCTTTCAGACAAGTGATGATAGTCATGGGAAGAGGATTCAACCCCTCTCACTGCTGTATATTTTTTCAACTATGTTTATGTGGTAAAGTAGCCAGTGGCTTGGAAAGTACAAATTAAACCAATTCTAGGAAGGCATGTATAGGTGCACTGGCCTTTGCAACATAATTGAAATAATGTTGAAAATAGTGTTAAACCATAGAAGCAAGTTTTGGTCCAAATTTACTGAAAATCGTTGGGCCAAAATTTTGTCTAGATAATCTTTTTGACTGTACAATACCGACAGGTCCATTTGTATACATTTCAAAAGCAGTATAAGCATGGAAAATCCTAAAAGGATATCAACCAGGTTACCTTCCCTCCCAGTGTCAAAGAAACTTGGTCAAAATGTTAGATTTCACTGTGTTTTAAGGTAGCTTTGACTTTAAATTGAAATTGGGCAGAATATTTGTAATTTTAAACCAACGTTTCTCTAAAACACAGTGAAATCTAATATCGAAATTTGGCAGAATATTTGAGTCCAACCCCTGTAGCTCAGTCGGTAGCGTACAGGACTTGAGGGCAGGGGGTCGCTGATTCGATTCCCGGCTGGGCCAATTTCTTTCCAAGGATTGATAATAGTCAGTGTGACAGGATTCATTCCTCTCTCACCCCTGATCATTGTTTTGACGATGGTTATGTGGGAAAGCAGCAAGTGGCTTGGAAAGAATATTGTGCATAGTAGTGGTAAAGAAACTCAAGGAAAGCATGGATAGGTGCACAGGCTGCCGTGAAATAACTGAAATAATGTTGAAAAGGGTGTTACACACTATAAATCAATCAATCAATCAATCAGAATATTTTCCTTGATAAATATTTCAGACAAGTTTAAAATGAATCATATCGGGTCAAAAAGTAGGTGGGAAAATCGTAGGAAAACCCTGTTTGCACTCAGAGATAAAATTTTCAGTCAGATACTCATGAAAATTGGTTGGAATTTTTGTCTTTCTGACATCTCGTACAAGTTTGATATTAGGTTGTGTAGTATCAAAAAGTAGGTCACTTTTATGAATCAGAAAAACGGTGTGTGCACCATATAGGCCACATTTATCAGCAGTAGGCCTATTCCTTTTTGCATGCTGCTCATTTTGATTGGTTGCATGAACCTTTACAAATTTATGTTTTTCCATTCTGTTGTCAACTCTACAGACTGTCAGTGTGAGACAATGTAGAGATATTTTTATTAGTCTGTACAAATGTGATCTAGAAGTTTCAAGCCTGTACAGATGTGATAGAAATTTTGAGCTTCTGGGCCTCTTCTTTCTTCTTCTTCACCCCATCAGATGCCCAGACCTTCAGTGCCTTTGGCGCTTTGATTCTGGTTTGGTATTTTTCAGGCATAGAAAAGAGTAGATATATGCTCGTACATGTATGACTTACTCTTATCAAATGCTCGTGAACTTCGTTTCAAACAATTTCTCTCTCTTTGTTTGCAATGTTTTTAACAAAGTCTTAAGAATCCCCAAGCACGAAAAGGTGCACTGGTTTAACTGATCATCTTACCAAACAATCCCAAGTTTTAATGACACCAATGAAGAAGGCTTTTGAAAAACATCGGTCGGGAAAATGAGAAAATGCTAGTAACAAGTATTTTCTCATTTTCCCACAATGTTTTCTATCCTCCAAAGAGTATATCCCGTCATTTGGTTTACATTTGATTTGCTGCCTGCAAGCGCTATCATTTTAGATGGGAAAAAATTGTTGTAAAGCGTTAAGTACAAGATTAGGAGATCCATTCAGTGCGGCATGCCGCGGCTTTGTAATAGGCGAATATCGGGATTAAACTGAAAATCTGCATGGAACTTATTGTTCTCGCGGAAGTACCTACACATACGTTCTCGTATTACTGCGCCGATCAAAGGCAGTCGGAATAAAAGGCTTTGGATTTTATTGCGCGCTTCTTTTATTTTCTAAGAATCGGCAACAATAGTCCTCTAACCATAATAACGGTAATTTTGTCCCTTTTATTTGAATGAATATAAGCCTATAATAGGCTGGTAGACCAGTTTTGTAAGCTTTAATTAGGCGAACAGTCGAGCATCATTAAGACCCTATGAATGCGTGTAATTTTGTCACCATTTAATCACTCTCATTGAATTTCTGGTATTGACGTTTTCTTTTTTTCTGTATCTGATTCGAAGCAATATTTCACGTGAAATATTGTATTATATGTCGTGCAATGGTCTGTATTAGCATTAAATGAAGTCACGTACGTGTATGAGATTTATGGCTAGAACGAATGCAAGGGAGACAACTGAAACAATAACTGTCGGCCGACAAAACCTTGGACTTGCCAATAAATTAAGAATTCGCAGATGACGAATGGAAATAAATAGGGCTTAAACGATGAGACCTGTCTTATGAATTAATGGTAGCATTGTATAAAAAGTAGAAAATTTGGTTACTAGTATTCTCCCTTTCTCGTATAATGTTTTGAAAAGGGTTGAAAAGACCAAGAAACCTTGAGAAAGCGATGAGAGACAAACTGTCTCTTTTCTCTGAAAGTTAGTTCGGATTTGCTGTCATTTATAGTAGTCTCTTAGACTGGAATTACTTGACACCCGACAGCTTCTAGAGAGACAACTATAAGTAACACCAACGTCACGTTTGTGCTAATGACTAAAACTTTAAACTGCTAAATAAATGATAATTTCCTCACGAAATCAAAATTCTTTCCGACATGGGAAATACAGACTGAAGATCAGACTTCATGTTCTATGCAGTATGATCTTAATCTACAATGTCCAAAAAAGCGATTTGAGTAGCGCTTAGCAGCAAAAGGGTGTCTGTCATCTAAACGGTAAATTTTCATCACAGAATCTACAAATAAAAAAACTCTTACGTCAGTTAATTGATAATTTATTGCAAATATCAAAGTACATGTAAAATATTATAGATCTATCACAATTGGAATGAAATCACCATCACCAATCCAAACAAACAGTACAAAGGCAACACTCGTTGCCAATTTAAATTATGAGCCGCCAGAATTGACGTAAATGTTGCGTTACAAGCGTTGAAACATGCTCTGGCACAAGGTGTTTAATACATCTCTGGAATACATTAAACCAAGCAAGTCCTCATATTTTTATTGATCCATTTTGTCTAACAACCGACTGATTCCTGAGGAAGAGTGGACATGTAGAAATTAACAGTAACAAACATGTTTGACCCAGGTAGGCCTGTGTGGACTGCACAGGCTGACGTGAGTTGATATCTTTTGCAGATGCAGAAAACCCATTTTTAGAGCACATGTACCGTGGGTTATTATTTACTTCATTTCCTTTACACATGATTTATGTATCCTTGGATACTGGGCACTTAAATGTCCTTACTCAAAATATGTACCTTGGGGTATTATGTACTTTAATTCAGTTACACGTGATCTATATAGTTTTTTATGAATGATTTGTAACCTACCAATTAAATGGACAAGGGTTCTGGCATAGTTTTGTGCCCTCGCGGAACAAATTAATTAATTCGTTGTATATCACAAGAATTGAAAATTGTGTCAGCCTCGTATCCCTCAGTTCATAGATCATTAACTCTTTCAGTGTCAAAATGTATGAACTCTTTCGACAGCTTAAAATATAACCCACTGAAACTGAGAAAGAATTTGACCTCGACAAAACAAGCGGACAGCATAAATAAGAGATCAGATTGCACTTTCTGTGCAGTCTGATCTTGATCTATGCCGTCCGCAAAAGCCCCTGTTTTCGTCTACGGGGCTGAACGGGTTAATTTGTAACGGGATAAATGTATCTTAAAACCCATGGATTATAGAGCATGTGCAACGGAATAAAAGTACTTAAAATCCCACTGTACATATGAAATAAATCACCCTATTGCTCAAATAATTAAAAATTGGCAATTTCGTATAACGTTACTTGATGTCTGACAAAGCACGAGAACGTTGAAGTCGCGTAACGAAGTTGACGTAACTTCTTACTTGTAAAACAGGATTGGAATAATACACATATGAAAATGTGCTGGGGGGCGGGAAGATGAAGTTTTTTAAAACTCATGAAAAGCTTATAGCAGAAATAGAGCGCTTTATTTCGTGGAGTTTCATTCATTCTCTGTGGAATTCGTAGAACTACAGTACATATATCGTGAGCAACGGAATGTACATGTATGTATCCAATAACAGACATTACAAAGGTCGTCAGCAACGGAATGGGGTTAAAAGTACCTAAAACCACGGTATATAATGCAGATCATGTGTAACGAAGTCAAAGAACCTAAACACCCAAGGTACATATGTCGTGAGTAAAGGAATTCAGCAGTATAATCCTAAAGTGCATATATCTTGTGTAACGAAATCAAAGTACGTTATGTCCTTTGGCACATAGATTACATGTAACGAAATAAAAATACCTAATACTCCATGGTAGGCCTACATAATTAACGATCATGTGTAACGGAATTAAGGTATCTAATACTTTAGGGTCCAAGCATATTGAAATCAAAGCACCTTATATCCCATGGAATGTAGACCATATGTAACATTTTCAATATCCCAAGATGCATAGACTATTTGTAATAGAATTAAAGTAACCAGTTTACAACGATGCATAGATCATTCGGTAACCAAATTATAAAAAAAAGTAATGCTTTACGGTGCATCGATCATGTGTAACGGAATCAAAAAACTTTATATTCTTCGGTTCAAAGGCCGTGGGGGATCGGAATAAACAAATGTTTACTAGGTACATTGATCATTTGTAACGGAATCAAAGAACCGTATATCCTTCGGTGCAAAAATCATGAGTAACAAAATGGAAGTACTTAATATTCCACGGTACATTGAGTATTTGTCAAAGAATTAGAGTATCTTATATCCTTCGGTACAAAGGTCATAAGTAATTGCGTAAAAGTACCTAATATCTCTAGGTACATAGATCGTGTTACAAAACAGAATTAAGTACGGAATATCCTACTGCAAATAGATCGTGCATAACGGAATTGAAGTACCCAATTTACCGTGGTACATAGGTCATAACTATGTAACACAATAAACGTATCCAACGGTACATAGATAATATGTAACGTCCACAGAGTGGCTAATATTCCACAGTGCATAGATATTGTGTGACGGAATTAGACAATGTAATATCCCCCGTACAAAGATCATGAGTAACGGAATAATAGCATCTTAAACGTCACGGTACATAGATCTTGTATAACGGAATTAAATGCGGAATATCCAACTGTAAACAGATTGTTCAAAATTGATTTGAAGTATGCAATATCACAAAGTACATAGAGCATGTGAAACGGGATTAACGTGTCTAACATCCCACGATGCATAGATCATGTGTAATGAAATTAGAATTTCTAATATCCAACGGTACATAAAATAAGGTTCTCAGAGTACCAACTACTCCGAAGTACTAATAAAGTGTACTGGAATAAGAGTACATAACATTCCTCATTACATGGATCAATCAGAACTGAATTAACGAACTCATTATCTTAAAGAACACAGATTGTGTGTGATGGAAAGAATCTTATATCCAACGGTACAAAGTCATGTGTAACGAAATTAACCAACTAATATTCAACTGTGTATATACAACGGTAAAACGACTTTAAAGTACCTTACTATCCCTCCATGCATACATCGTGTGAAGTAAGAATTGAGAACTAATATTCCTCGGTTCAGAGAACATGTGTAACTGCATTAAAGTACTTCCATGGTACAAAACTAATGTGGTAACGAAATTAAAGTAACTAATTTCTCGGAGTGAATAGATCATGTGTAACGGATTCAAATATACATGTAATATCCTACCGTAAATAGATCGCACATAACGGAATGTTATGACTTATTACCAAAAGGCAAATAGATCATATGTAACGGATTAAAGTACGTAATATCCCACGGCACAAAGATGATATATAACGGAATAAAAGTATGTAATGTCCCATGGTAGCAAATGATATGTGTAATGAAATTAAAATAGCGTAGTTAACGGACGATACATGTAGGTCTTATTTAGAGACACCAAAATGTTGAGATTTTTCTGATAGAGAAATACTTATCAAAATTATTGATATAGCCATATATTCACGCGTGTTCAATCTTTTTTAGCACCAAAGGTCAAACCAGGGGCTATTGCTAGATCAGACTGCACTGAATGTGCAGTCTGATCTTAGATCTATACGGTCAGCTTGCTTGAAAAGCCTATGAAATTATAAAAAAAAAAGTATTTCCAGCGGTCGAAAGAGGTCGAAACTATATATTTGCAATGAACGAGTTAAAATATACTCGTAAATAAAGAAAACACCCATCTCTGAACGTAGGAGAGGTTTAGCACCCAGAAGACAATGATTAAAAAGTTACAACCGCGGTTATTTGGCGGGATATGTTTGATATGGCAGGATATTTTTGATACAGTGCCAGTTTGAATTTCTATTTTTACCGCAAGTGTATAATGCACTTACGGAATGCATAGACGAACATACTTGTATTCTAAAACAACGAACATTATAAAGAACATTACAGACATACACACTTTATCACAAAGAGAGTTGGAAATAAATGTTTTCCCCGAATGTAAAAACCTAAAAGGTTTTCGAGCTTTAATACAGGTTACTTTTCAAAACATCACTAACTTATCACTCACTACTTTAAGAGACACGACTTTTTCAACGTGTGCGGAAAATAATGTGAGAAAAGGGGCAATTACATGTAACTTGCAATTGCTTTATTTCCTACATTGCTTTTTTAACAGTCCACACCTGTTGGTATGTTCAAAGTAGTACTTTCATAGTAAATGGTGACAACATAATAGACATTCAACACATGAAAAGAAATAGAACTTCAGGATGAAGAAAATAGGCTTTGTGTTACATTGAGCACAAGAGAATCATTTAACTCTATACAAGAAGATAACATTTTTTTCCACATTTAAAGCCTTTGCAGACGATTCATTAGATGTGATGAATTAATTTTGTCTTTGATTGATTAGAAAACAATGTGCGAAAAAAGAGAAAAGTCTGGTCACCAGTATCTTCTCCTTTTCCCACTGTGTTTTATACCATTTCTAGGACAAGTATCCATCATACGAGCCAATTTTAATATGTTGTCTGCGACTGCCTTCATTTCGGACGAGTCTAAATTTTGTCGTCTGGTAAGAATTGATTTAGCACTCGGGACAGACTTGTACAAAACAACAAATGACTCTTTGTTCTCCATTGCCATTTATTGCGTCTGCATCTCCTTCCGACTTCTTCACTTCACCTCTTTATTCCAGGAATGCAAGAAAGAGCACTGCAAGCGGATTAAAACGCTCAGCAGTGGTGATTTTTCAGTGAAAATGTTACAATGAGTGGGGGGGGGGCGGGGGGCGGGTCTCATTATTGTTTAATAGAAATGCAGAAATACATGTATCTGCACGTATTCCTAATGACCAAACTCAAGTTTGTGTTTTTATTTCTAATGACCGCTGTATGTACTTCATTATAACAATAAGTTCGTGATTAGTTTTCTTAAATTAGTTCTTGATATTGCTTACTTAAACGTATGATATATATATAATGCTTGGGGCTTCTTCATACTTGTTTATAATAATTAGTTCTTAATTAATTTTCTTAATAAGTTCTTTATGATGGTTACTTAACAGTGCGAGAAGTATACAATGCTAGGGACATCTTGTAAATGTTGTATTTCTTCATGTTTTTAGGTACAGAGCAGTCCTAAGTCTATGTACCTCTTAAACAGTGACCATATTGGTGCATTGGTGTACATACAAAACTACTATTGTCATAGATTACGGGCACCGTAAGCTCATGGCTGTTAACATCTCATGTGACTGGATCTAGCCATAAATGCCAGGCTGTTATCTGTCCGCGGCAGTTAATATTCGAGTTCTTGCTTGCAGACTACAACTCTTGTACTATACAGTTAGCTCTCGCATTGTTCCTTGTAGACTGTAGTCTTATAGTATTTTCTAGAAGCTGGAACTGAAATTGTTAGACCTCAAGACTCTGTTGTAAACTCTGTTGGAGTCTATAGTGCCACATACATTGTATATATCCTGTTATTTTGGTGCCGCAACTGTCAACCTGACGGATTAAATCTTTGACCTAGGCCTCCAGTAGGCAACCAGACAAGCAAACCTAGGCTTTTGTAAGTGCATTTTTTAACCTTTACTTTAGTTATTTATCTAGTATGGCCAACATAGAGGACTTAGGTAATGTTTTTAGACATTTCTAACCAAATGAGTGGAATTGCAAATGAAATAAGCGGTGTAAAAACTGAAATAAGTTCTACAGTAGTACCAAGTTATTTAGGGGATTCAAAAATCATTTCAAAATTGGATAAGCTGTTTAGACAAACAAGCTATGCTTGACCGTTTGAATGATGAAAAATACTTATGATTTGGCTTTTAGGACTATTCGAGATGCCGTTTCTGATTCCATTCAACGCTTTTTACAAGATCTTCCAGGTGAAAGCTGGGAACAAACATGAATAAACATGCATAGGTTACTGACCAAATACATGAATTAACCTTGTTACACAACTTGTCAGCCAAAAGCATAGGTGAATGTACAGGTTTATCGAGAAAGATTGTAAACTCTCACTGGGCAGAGATAGTTTTCGTTTGGGAACGGATGGACAAATTATAGAACGCCAATTGATAGGGTTCATCATAGATGGGCTAAATTTAGATTCATTGAAAATTAATTGATGAGAGACAATCTCTCAAAGTTTCAAAATGCTGTTAACACTGCCCTACAAGAACAGAATTTGAGGACTAATCTATGTGCAAAGGGGAATTCCTATGGAGGTAGATCATATTACACCGTGGAGTCGAAAGAATCATAGTAGACATCACAGTCAAGGTGATCACATGGGTTATTTCAAACCTTGCGGGTTTAGGAAACACATAAATGAAAAGGGCCATGCTCATATACATGCAGTCAATGCCCCCAGGCATAAGTATGAAAACATTATATGCTACAGGTGTGGTACAAAGGGACACATACAAAAGATATAATGTTATAAGCAAATTAACACCCGTACAGTCATCTGAAACAGCTTCAATAAGTAATCCCTTGAAACAGAATGACTCACACGATGACACCCTGGACTTAAGATCAAATATTAATTTACCATCGGAACACAAGGAAATAATTACTAGATAAGTGGAAAATAACAAAGATATATTTGCTTTTCAAGACTTTTAAAGAGTTAGGCACAACTGAAACTTTCAAAATTAAAATTGACATAGGAGATAACCTACCAATAGAACTTAAAATCTTATAAAACGCCATATAAGAGTAGTAAAATTTTTGAAAATGCGGTAAGTGAAATGTCACTAGCAGGTATGATTCGCAAATCTCATGTCCAATGTTCTTGAAGGCTTACACGTCTACGTCGCGTACATTAATGATATACTTATCAACACGAAAAGCATATTCAGTGCATATTTGATAGGTTACGACTGAATGGGTTAAAACAGAAACTTAAGAAAAGCAATTTTGGTAAGGAAGAAACGAATTACTCTGGTTTTGTTATAAGTATAAACTGAATTAAACCAGATTTGAACAAAGTTGAGGCTATAAGCATCGTGCAAAATCCAACTTCAAACATGTAAGAAGCTTTATGGACAAATTCATGCCAAATTGCAAAGACCTGATTTCAGTGCCCCTCAGTTATCTCATCATAAAGTCACCCCATGAAATTCCATTGGATAGCTTCACCCAAAACTTGATTCGTTTGATCGCATTACTGCAGATGAGGGATTTACTTTCCTAATTGGGGATATTCGCTAATACTCATGTGTCTGTTTATTGTAATTATTCTAATATTGCACAATTATAAATCTATTAATTAATACTTGTTGGTCAAAATAAATTGTAGCGCGATGGGTTCTGATGCAAAAACTTGCCAATGGATAGCGTTTGTCAAGAGTTGTCCGGAAGAAGAGTTCTTGGACAGGAAGGTTCCCTGCCGTCAGCACCACCAATTCTAAATTGGGAATTGTCTCGGCCAAGTCTGCATGAAAAGATACAAGTTCTGTCAACGTGAAGTTGTAAAGACTCGAGTCATTGAAAGGAGAAAACATACTTCTGTAACGAGTTAAGTGAAATCATAAACAAAAGAATGAAGTAGACATGTAAATAACTGTATATATTATGGTGAAAGGAAATTCGGGACGAGCTACAACTGACAATCGCTTAACTAATGGGTTGTTAACATGATGTTAACCGGACTGCAGTAATGGTATGGGGATGATCAACTTATGCAACCAAAATGATATTATGCCATCAGTGATCTCAGAGGGTAGATGTTCAAGTCCTGAACAAAACCGAAGGACCAGCCCTATCGAAACGTTTCATGGGACCATTTCCTCTGAAACTGAAAAATTAATTTGAGATATTATGTTATGTGTTTTGTTATTCAGTTCGGTTGATTCAGCCTTGAATGTTACAATATTGGTGGATAGGGCTCACTGAATAGTCTGGGCCTCAATATTGTTTGCTAGAAATGCAGAAATGCATGTATCTGTGTGTATTCGTTGTATGTACTTCTTTATAGTAATTAGTTCTTAATTAGTTTTCTTAATTAGGTTTAATGCATCGATGTATATACATGTACAAAACTGTCAATATCATAGACTAAGGGCACCGTAAGCTCATGACTGTTAACATGTCATGTGATTGGCTCTGCTAGAGATGATTGACAAGACCTCTTGGTGTTGGGCTAAATATACCAAGCTGTTTTCTGTCCATAGCTGTTAATTTTTGAGATTTTATATTGTTCAGAACCTGGGACTGGTATTATTCGAATTAAAGACTCTGTTGTAAACTCTGTCGGTGTTTTCAGTCTATATAGTGCCACAAATTTCTTAGTTGATAAAGGGCCTAACTGTGTCAACAGTGTTGTGGGGGTCACCTGTTTGGGTTCGCATCTTAATGATTAACAACGAGCCCAGGTTTGAAATAAGTACCTTCAGTAATTACAGAGGTATGGGAAAATGTCGAAGTTCGCGCATGCCAACGCAGACTGAGCAAACGATATTTAGGGCTCGTCACACATTCGACATTTCCGTCGAAAACAGCAAAGCTAACAAAATAAAACTTTCAAAGTTCCTCAAACGATAAGCAATTTTTCGTCATCTGATTCTTCGTCTGTGTGTGATATTTCTTCATTTGCACGTAAATATCCACCATTTTTGACATTGGAGCTAATAACTGTTGCTAAGTGTATCAAAATACACCCCATTATAAATGCTAGCACTGCGCATGCACCGGTTAAAATTTGAAGCGATAACGAAGTTGATAGTATGACGTATTCTAAACAGAACTCTCTCGCAACTGAAGTGACGTAAGACTGACTAGCTTCGAAGGAAACCAACATCCAGGTGGACGCAGCTGAAAAGAAAAAGAATAAAGGACTGAAATCAAAATGTTGCAGATAAGAAAAATCATTACGTGTAGTTCTACATCTGAAGGCATTGGTAACAAATCTTTTTCAACATACATAATATCATTTATTATAACATTTAGTTTTTACAGTATTTGATAAAATAATGAGCCATGCTCTGTGAAAATAGGGTCTCATGCGTCTGCAAAAGATATCGACCCAGGTCAGCCTGAGCAGTCCTCGCAGGCTGACCTGCGTCGATACCGTTTGCTATTGGTCAGCTCTCTGCATGTCAACGGATTAGTCTGCCTCATGATTCAGTCGGTATATTGGACAATATGGACTTTATGGTTGACCTGGGTCGATACCTTGTGCTATTGGTCAACTTTCTGCATGTCAACGGATTAGTCTGCCTCATGATTCAGTCGGTATATTGGACAATATGGACGTTATGGTTATGTGATGACTTGCTTGGCACAATGCTGTACCGAGATGCATTAATTAAACCCCCTTTGCCAGAGCATGGCTCATACGTTTTGCCATTGATTGCACCCTAAACTCAAGAATAGGCCTACATCCCCATGTGGGGTTGTACATGCCTAGATCTGGAAACTGGAACGTTCAGGACAATGGGTGACCTTAATTACAAATTTGATAAATACATGTATTACCCATCAGAAAATGGGAGCATTCACTAACTACTAATACTGAATTCCAAGACAAACCATCCGATTGGCTAGGCCAAACGTCACAGCCAAACAAATAGCTAGTCTTAGAGTAAAACAATTAAACCAGTGTCCAAGCCGTTAATGAATACAGCAAATATACATGTAGCTTTGAACTCAGATTGCCATTCAGCTGATACATAATGCTCTGTTTCGTAAGACCAACTCAAAGCATGATTTTAAGATAATTTACAAGACTTTTGCACCCTTTTGGTGCCATAAATTATGTTAAAACGGGAGCTTTTGAAAACGGCATAGATCAAGATCAGACCGCATAGAACGAGCAATCTGACTTTGGATGAACAGCGTCCGTTTGTTCAGTCAAAGCATACGACAAAAGTCTATCCGAATTTCAGTAGATTGTATTTTGGAACGTTGAATGACACTCTGCACAGCCTGGCCCGTATTCACAAACCATTCTTAAGAACGTTCTTAGTCTTATTCTTCAAGATTTTCTACATTTGAAAGTAACACAACTTCTGATTGGCTAAACCATTTGGTTTAGCCAATCAGAAGCTGTGTTACTTTCAGATATAGAAAATCTTGGAGAACAAGACTAAGAATATTCTTAAGAATGGTTGGTGAATACGGACCCAGATCTTAATCTATACAGTCTAAAAGAGCCCCTGTTTCAGTCACATGTGGCGCTGAAAAGTTTGCATGATCCATGCTCTGTGAAATGGGGTTTGATGTATCTGCAAAAAGTATCGACCCATATCAGCGTTCGCAATCCGCCCAGGCCGACATAGATCGAAATGTTTTGCTATTATCAAAGTTTCTGCTTGTTTTTGACCTTTCTGTCTCATGATTCAGTCGGTTGTTAAACAAACGGGATTTCATTGATCCATAATTTTGTGATGGCTTGCTAGAGGTATAATACATCACGGAGATGCATTAAACCTCATTTTGACAAAGCATGGCTCATATTGAAGCTTCAAATCAAATCTTGCTCACCAGTAACTATGGTAACTTGAGATAGTCCATAATAGATCATCTTTGAGGGCTTTGTTGAGGCACTCATTGTAAATACGATACCCAAAGACAGCAGTGTAAATACGATCAAACCTAGTATACCGCTACATAGTACGTGGGAACTTTCACCTGAAATAGAAAGATTTTGTATTTTCAGTAGATTGGTTACCTCCCCTGATACAGCAAGCGTGTAGGGATCGGTACAGGCTACTGAAAACGGGCGGAATTCTGCCCGTCTATTTTTAGAACAGCTATGACGCGAGACTAACCAGAGATTCAGGGGAGGTCACTCTTAATTCAAGAGCAGCAGATTTTCCGATACTTTCGACCTCACGAATAAGTGAATTGTATTCTTGGTATCACCTTTCATGTGCATGTCTGCTAATATTCTTTTTAGTTTCGATTACAAATCTCAAATTGTGCAAAACATCGCAATGTTACCTCAACAGCCAAACTGGAAATGTGTATGCTGCTCTGATTGGCTATTTTGTGAAATACATGTAGCCCAATGAAAAGCAACGACACAAAAGCCTCTGCCAGTTTGTAATATGTATATCTACAACGGGGACCAGTTCATATTTTTCACTGATATCTAATATGTGATAGATATAGATGAGGAAAGACGGACAAGCCATGAGATAAACAAGAAAAATAAAACAGAAAAAAATAAGATGGACAGAATAAAGAACTGGCAACAAAAAGAAAGTAATACAGACAATATAATGGTAAATATGGAGGTAACATCGAAACTCAGACAAAAGGAAGAAAGAAACGAATGAAGAAAGAAATACTTGAAGAAAGTTACTAGAATTATAATGACCATCAACCAGCTTAAAGTGTGTTTAACCATTTACCACAGCATTCCGAGTTGTAACGACCTTGAGAAAGAAAGATTTTTGAAAATATTGTTGGAAAAGGAGAAAATGCTGGTAACCAGCATTTTCTCCTTTTTCCACAATGTTTTCTTCCATTCCAAAGACAAATCCTATCCTTTAACCCTTTACCAGCGACAACATTGTAGACTGGCCCAAATTGAAAGCATTTGCAATACGACAGTTTAAATGCAGCTCGAATGATGGAATTTGTCTTTGATAGGGTAGAAAACAATGTTGGAAAAGGAGAAAATGCTGGTGACCAGCATTTTCTCCTTTTCCGACAATGTTTTCAAAGGGCTTCTTTCAAAGGGTCGTTAAAACTCGGGATACTGTGGTAAAGGGTTAAGCCACATCTAATTTGTCATCCGTGAATGCTTTAATTCTGGACACGTCATATATTTTGTCGTTTGGTAGAGTTCATTCATTACCTTCAGAAACAGTTTTGCTGCTTGAACACAAGCTTGTAACTCTTTCAGCGTTTAATATATAAAGCTGACCTCAATAGAAGAAATCACTTTTCAACCCTTATCCTGCCGAATAAAAGAAATGAAATTTTCAAGCCGATAGTATAAGCCCAGAATTTTCCTGTTTCAAAGGTATTTTTTGGGGGAAGATATCTCCTTATCGGACAGTGTAGATCAAAGATCAGACTGCACGTTTTGCGCAGTCTGATCTTGGTCTACGCTGTCCGCAAAAGTCAGTGAGTCGCGATAAGCAGCCTAAGGATTAGAGGTAATCTCGCTGTGCAAATCTTGCTGTTAATTTTATCGTGAGCAGTAGCCAAAATCAGAAATCCATGTTTTTTTAAGGACGAGTGGGTGCGGGGGAGGGGATTGGCGGGGAGGGAGTAGAGACGAAAGGGTTCAGGTTAAGGGGAGTCTCTGCGACTCGGTGGAAACTAAACGATCTTCATAAATTTTGTGTCGTCGTAATTTTAGTGAAATTGCTGTTGAGAACAGTATGGGAAAAAAATACTTTACAAGGGAAGTAACTCTTGTGAAATCAAGTAGATCACTCATAAGTATTACTCCCCTTGATATACCTCCCCTCCACTTTTAAACCTTTCATTGTTAAAGGCGATTTGATTAAACCTTTTTGCAGGGTGTAGATCAAGATCAGACTGTACCGAAAGTACAATCTGATCTGTGATCTACACAAACGGCTAGTTTATGCGACCCTTTAACCAGCTGTACTGAAATTCTATTTTTAGACCTCAAAAACAACTCGAATATATCTAGCTGTCAGTTAAAGATTTAAGAGAAGCAATGACACACACGACAAAACGAAGAACATGTGTAGAACAGAACACGATATAATTTTGCCATGCTCTGTGAAAAGGGGGCTTATTGCATCTGCGAAAAGTATCGATTCAGGTCAGCCTGCGCACTCCGCGCAGGCTGACCTGGCCCGAAACTTTTCGCTATTGGTCAATTTCCCGTATGCCAATGGACCAGTCTACCTTATGATTAAGTCGGCTGTTAAAAGAAGTGGCTATTTTGGAATCATAATCACGTGATGGCATGATTGATCTCATGCATTACCGAGATGCATTAAACATCCTTTTCACAGATCATGGCTCATTTTATTACGACTTTTTTCAACTAACATGGTCAATTGCACATACATAACAGTGAACAATATGGCACATAGATATTACACATGTATAAAGCTGTTAGAGAAAATTCAATGTAGGAAAGACACTTCCTAGCCCTAGCCGAGTACTGGTAAAATCCAGAGCATACGAGGGTTTTGTACATGCAACTGTGAGCTGTCGCTGTGATATGACTAAAATAAGTTTTAAAGCGGCATAAAACACTATTTCATCAAACAATCCATCCATCGTTAATTAGTGAAATATTCAACGTTTTCCAAGTGAACATCATGAACAACCATTTATGTTCACTTGCGGTACGGCCACGACATTTTCTAAACGTATGAGCCATGCCCTGACAAAAGGGGGCTTAATGCATCTTTGTGATGCATGATACCAAGCAAGGCATCACATCGTTAGGAATCCATAAAATCCACTTTGTCTAACAACCGACTGAATCATGAGGTAGACTGGTCCTTGGAAATACACAAAATTGACCAATAGTGAAAAGTTTCGGCCCAGGTCAGCCTGCGCGGACTGCGCAGGCTGACCTGGGTTGATACTTTTCGCATATGCATTAAGCCCCCTTTTCACAGAGCATGGCTCATTTATAATTACCGACGTGTGCAATTAATCATGTGACAATTTTGACAGGCGAGTATTTAACTCTTTATAGGATGACAAAATTTTAGACTCTACCAAAACATGGAAAGGACTTGCACATGACATTCAGTGCAGCTTAAGGATGAAATCTGTGATTTTATCGATAGAAAACTTTGTGGGAAAAAGGAGAAAATGCTGGTTGCCAGCATTTTCTCCTTTTCCTAAACTGTTTTCAAATGCCTGTTTTTACGTTCGTGAAAACTCGGAATTATGTGATAAAGGGTTAACTCTTTACCAGATGACACAATTTTAGGCTAGCCCATGCTGGAAGTGTTTACAGGTGAAAAATAAAACGTGATTCAAACGACAGGATATGTCTGTGAAAGGACAGAATAAAAATTTTGGGAAAGAGAGAAAATGCTGGTTACTAACATTTTCTCCGTTTCCTAAAATGTTTTCAAAAGTCTTCTCAGTTGAGGGCGTCAAAAGTAAAGATTGTGTGGTAAACAGTTGAGTCTACATTAACGAAGACAACTAGATTCGTGTACATGTATGTATATAATGATATTTATATTTTAGCCATGCTCTGTGAAAAGAGGGACTAAATGCATCTGCAAAAAGTATCGACTCAGGTCAGCCTGTGCAGTCTTCGCAGACTGACCCTAGTCGAGACTTTTTGCTACCGGTCAATTTTCTGTGTGTCAAAGGACCAGTGTACCATATGATTTAGTCGACCGTAAGACAAAAATGAACTTTATGGATCAATAATAATGGGATGACTTGTTTCGTAAGATGTATCACGGAGATGCATTGAACCTATTTTGCCAGAGCTCATTTTTATTTCCCTGACGATCTCTACCTTCATATTGCCGAGCCTGGTAGCTCCTGGGTCCGTATTCACCAACCATTCTTGAGAACGTTCTCAGTCTTATTCTCCAAGATTTTCTAAATTTGAAAGTAACACAACTTCTGATTGGCTAAAACCTTGTGGGAAAAGTAGAAAATGCTGGTAACCAGCATTTTCTCCTTTTTCCCACAAGGATTTCTTCACTTTCGCAAACAATTACCAAATGGTTTAGCCAATCAGAAGTTGTGTTACTTTCAAATTTAGAAAATCTTGGAGAATAAGACTGAGAACGTTCTCAAGAATGGTTGGTGAATACATAAACTGAAGTCGGTAACGTTCAGGGCTTTGAAACCAGGCCGGGTCACCGGTTCTAATCCCAAACTCGACCATTTTTCCCCCAAAAATGGTGGAAGTCATTTCGAGAGGATTTATTTATCTCTCACCGCTGTTCATTATTTCGATGAATGCTATTTGAAAAAGTAGCAAGTGGCGTTGAGAGAATATTTCCTGAAGTACTGGCAAACTAAATCCCAGGGGAGCATGGACAGGTATGCTGGCCACCGCTATATAACTGAAATAATGTTGAATTGGCATACAGACAAACAATCCGTTTGTCTCGGTTTAAACGAAGTTTTTACCTGTCCAATTTTACAGCATTTGTAGACGAGAACTTAGTTGTGTTTTAAATGATAGGGTTTGTTTTGGGGAGTGCAAAAAAACAGTGTGGGAAAATGAGAAAATACTGGTTACCTGGTAATGGGTAAAGTATTACATATAACACCGCAGGTACAGGGAAATAAATTTGATATGGTTTGATACGAATTTGATACTATGCTCTAACGAAATTTATCTTTATGTGAGTTATGCTCTGTGAAAAGGGGTCTTAATGCATCTGCGAGAAGTATCGTCTCATGTCAGCCTGCGCAGTTCGCGCAGGCTGACATGAGTCGAAACTTTTTGCCATTGGTCAATTTTCTGCACGTGCAAGGACCACTCTACCTCATGGTACAGTCAGTTGTCAAACAAAATGTATCCATTGTTATGTGATGACTTGTTTGGTATAATGCATCACTGTGATGCATTAAGCCACCTTTTGCCAGAGCATGGCTCATATCTATGTGTCCTAGCCAGATTTTTTTTTTTCATTTTTTTGCCCAGCTGTTATCTTTGGTTTCAACAACAATTCATTCAAGTTCTTCCGACCAATACAGCTCTATATGGCTTTCTTTACCAGTATTGTTTTTAGTCGTTCGTAGCATAATTATTCTATTACATTTAGGGGGTCGTATGCATTGTTAACTTTCTTATTTTCTATTCTTTCTTTCTTTCGTTCTTTCTTTCTTTCTTTCTTTCTTTCTTTCTTTCTTTCTTTCTTTCTTTCTTTCTTTTCTTATCTTTTGTTTGTTTTCTTTCTTTCTTTCTTTTCCTTTCTTTCTTTCTTCCTTTCTTTCTTTCTTTCCTTTTCTTTTTCATTCATTCATTCTTTCTTTCATTCATTCATTCATTCATTCATTCTTTTCTTCATTCATTCTTTATTCTTTTCTTCCTTTCTTTCTTTTTTTCTTCCTTCCTTTCTTTCTTTCTTTTCCTTTCTTTCTTTCTATCTTTCTTTCTTTCGCTGCGATTTTCAAAACTTATGAATTTCTAAAAACACAACGAGTCAATTTGAAAACATCACCAGTTACCTATGGCACCAAGTGAAATTCATCATTTGGTGTTCTCTCTCTCTCTCTCGGTCTCTCTCTCCCGATATTTCTATCATTCGTATAAGTGTATATTTTGTTGATTTATTTTCATGAACGTTTTGTAGTTGTAAATCTTCAGTATGGAGGAAATAAAAAATAATAAAAACCTTTTTTGAAACACGCATTTAACCCTTTGCCACACAATGCCGCCTTTTAACACCCCTAAGAAAGAAGCCTTTTGAAAACATTGTGGGAAAAGGAGAAAATGTGGCAACCAGCATTTTCTCCTTTTCCCACAGTGTTTTCTACCATATCAAAAAAGAATTGCACCATTTGAGCCACACTGAAATTGTTGTCTGCAAATGCTTTAAATTTTGACAAGGCTAAAATTTTGGTTAAACTTTCACCAAACAATCTCGAGCTGTCAAAGCAGAGGGCCTTGGAAAACATTTAGTGAAATGAGGGAATAGCTTATTACAGACATTTTTTCCTTTTCTCACAATGTTTACAAGCCTTTCAATGACAAATCCCAGAATTCCAGCCATATTTGATTCGTCCTATGCCAATGCTTTCAATACGGAGAAGTCTGAAATGTTGTCGTGTCGTGAAGAGCTAAAATGACACGATATCAATTAACAGCATACGTGATAATATGGCCCGTAACATGCGAAATGAGACCTTCGGACATATGCGTAAATTGTCGTCCCGGATTAGCCTGCGCGGACTGCACAGGCAAATCCGGGACGACACTTTGCGGCTCCATAAGATTTTTTCATACAGTAGACTTTCGTGAAACAGAAAATTGCACAAAAACGCGAATTGTCGTCTCGAATTGGTCACAGACTGCACAGGCTGATCTGGGACGACACACTTTTATGCATGTGTCCGAAGGTCCCTTTTCACGTGTTGCACGCCATATATATTTTGTTGTACATTTCTTTAACGCATAACCTCCTGAGTAAAAGGAAACTTAAACGGTCAGCGCTGAAAAGTCCTTGTAAAATATTGATTAACAAAATGGTTTAAAGAGGAATGCTACAAGAATAAAAGTGAAAAAGTTGTTGCAAAATTATTCACTCGCTGTCAGCAATTTCTCCTTTCTTACCGATGTTTTTTTTTTTTAAAAGATCTCTTGCAAGATAAGTAAAACCGTTTACAAGTGTAAATGAGTTAATTTAAAAACAGCAAGTAATTAAGTGATAAATTATTCTTTTTTATTACAGCACGTGGTATGTTCTACATGTACTTGAATCTTCGTGACACGAAAAAGGACTGGTATGTATTTACAGAAAGAAAGGGAAATAGAGAGAGAGAGAGAGAGACAGAGACAGAGACAGACAGAGAGAGACAGAGAGAGGGGGACAGACAGACAGCGTGAGAATATGAGAGAACGCGAGAGGGATATAGTGACAGGAGATCGTGAGGACGGGTGATTCTTACGCAGAGAAAAAGAGAGAGAAAGAAAGTAAGAGAGTTACAGAGAGAGGGGAAGGGCCGTACAGACAGCATGAGAATATGACAGAAAGGGGGAGAGGGAAAGAGAGAGAGGGAGGGAGAGGGATATAGTGACAGGAGATCGTAAGGACGGATGATGCTTATACAGAGTCTGGCAAAGGGGCGACAGCAGATGGGAAAAGAGACTGATGACGTAAAGACAAACTCTGACAACAATCTGGCGCCACAAAAAATCAACCAATCGAATGCGACGATTATCAACATCAAGATACTCAACAACGGACCCAAGGTCCGTAGTCACTTACAATTCTAAATAGCACCTTCTAAACACTAATTCACACCTAAAAAAAGAAAGGCAATTTCTGATTGGCAACAACATTTGATTTTGCCGGTCAGAAATTGCTTTTACAGTGAAAATAACTTCTTTTGTACTTTTCTCCAAGTTACCATAGAAACGACGATAAATAGCTTGCAGTGAAGTCTAGAATTTTGAAAATATGGAGTTCGTCGAGTGTATCGCTCTATCGTTAGCTTGGTATTTGCTTGACTCTCTCAGAGCAAAATGTATAGCCTAAACTCGACCTCTCTCAAATGCTGAAAGTATTCTCTCCTATACCTTGGAAAGAGTTTTATCTTATAAGTACGCCTGAATGATTAACTCTTTACCAAACGACAAAATTTTGGACTGGACCAAATTGAAAGTATTTGCAGACGACAAATTAAATGTTGCCTAAATTGTAATTTCTGTATTTGATAGGGTAGAAAACGTTGTGGGAAAAGCAGAAAATGCTGGTTACCAGCATTTTCTACTTTTCCCACAATGTTTTCAAAAAGCCTTCTCTTTCAGGGTCGTTAAAACGATTGTGTGGTAAAGAGTTAAAAAAAAAACGGCACGTTTTCTACAGTCAGGTCTTGATCTATGCAGTCCGCAAGTCCCTGTTTTAAACAGCATTTGCCTCTAAGAAATATTGAAAGTGGCTCACTTGATACATGCGAAGAATTGACTCCTTTTCCGACGATTTCTTCCTTCCTGAAGCTTAAGTCATCTTCCTCTTGGTCAATAAATAATGGACTAATTTGGTAAAGGGTTAAGCCCATAATTATGGTAAAGTGTTGATACTACTAAAGACGAAAATTTAATATTGCTCTCTCTCTCTCTCTCCTAACCACAGATCCCAACAACTCCCCCTTTCTGTCGTTAACATGGCGCCCAAAAAGGTCGAGGGTTACACATTTAAAAGCACAGTCTATGACACATACATATTAAACATTTATGGCACTCCTTGACATTGACAACCTTCGTTATAACGTCAAAGAAAGTGCCAACTACATGTACATATTTAATGAGGAAGGAAACAATTTTCATCGAATGGATTTCCAACTTTGATGTTTAGTAGCAGGGTTTTAGTTTTCTCTTTTCTGTATTAAAAGTGAGCATATAAATTTTTAGTTAACTAAAAATACGAAATTTCCCCAGTTGCCTTAGTGTCGTCTTGTATCTATAATTACGGTAGAATCTGCAGCTAGTGTAGACTGAAACCAGGGTGCACTACACTTGAAGTTTGATTTTCGATCTTTGACTATCCTGTTGGCTAAGCTGAGAGAAAGGCTTTTGAAAACATTGTTCGAAAATTATTGTAACCAGCATTTTCTCCTTTTTCGATTATGTTTTACAGTCGCCTTCAACTGCATTCAATTTTGAACAATTTTACTGTATACTATCTGCTCTGGAGTACTTTAACCAGATTTCATTTTGCAAGTTTTTTTTTCGGAAAAAACTTAATAGACATCTAATTTTCATTCGCGTGTAAGACGGATATGAAAACACGCACCAATAACTAAGAATTACTAATTTTTTAGTATGTACTGTAAAATTTCCTACTCCGTTAGAAACGGTATAGCTGTTACTGCACAACAAGAGATAAATACATTTTTAACAGGGTAAAAAGTCCGTTGCCCGCATAACTCAGTAAAAGAGTCGCCGACGATGGTTTTGAAGGTCGTGGGCTCGAGTCCCACAAGAGGCAATTTATTATTATTATTATTTTTTTTTTTGTCATTTTTGTTTCCCTTCCCCTCACTTAGGCTAAACAGCGACGTCCCTATGATTTTTCCTTACAAAATGTCAACTTTCTCTCCAAAGGAATATTGAGGTCAAAATTTATTTAAATGCCCCTTTAAAAGTAAGTCTGAAATCATACTTAATTTTTTGTCTTTTCTTTTACTTGCCTAAAGTGTCCTTTTTGTTCATGTGGCGCTCTTAATATCTACAAAACCACAAAGTTTTAGATGCACATTGTATTGACTTCCTTTTAACCTGATTTACATGTATAATGTTTTCTAATTGCTGACACATGAGAAGAAACTTGATATAGAAATCTAAGCGTCGATTTAATCTGGCGCATGCCTCCCGTAATCCTTATCACGGAAATTGTGGTTTTTGCGGACAATGTAGATCAGACAGCACTGAACATATGGAGTCTCATCATAGATCTTTGTTCCACATTACCTGATGGTTCGCCCAAACTAACATCGAAATTGCAACAGTTTGGGCTGTCTTTTTGCCCGAAAAAAATATCAATTTTCTTCTACATGTATGTATTTAGTAGCCTTGTACACGTAACAAAACTTATACACCGCCACTAAATAACATATAATTTCCCGCCACTTGGTACAACAACATTGAAAAGTCAAATGACGTGTTCATCGAATTCTTATCTCATAACAATTTGTTGATTTTAGGCATCAGTATCATTGTAATTCTTCAATATGGGCTTTGGCGGTTGAACTCTAAACGAGAAACTTTTAGACTTACCCGAATTGTAAGCATTTGCAGACGACAAAATGAATGTAGCTGAAATGATGGTAATTGTTTGCGAAAGTGAAGAAAAAAATCTAGTAGGAAAAAGGAGAAAATGCTGGTTACCAGCATTTTCTACTTTTCCCACAAGGTTTTCCAAAGGGCTGAAAGTAACAACGGTTAAATAAGTTCTGTCTAGTGTAGATTAATGCATCCGTTAGCAAGTATTGACTCGATATAACAAGCAAATTCATCACAACTACTGTTTTGTTCATTTATTTCTCGTTTTAATATGATACCTTTGCCGTTCAGGGTTATTAAGCCTTGACTTAACGACTCTGATTTTAACGACCTTGACGAGGAGAGCTTTTGAAAGCATTGTGGGAATTTTGGAGGAAGGAGAAAATGCTGGACTTTACCGGGATTTTCTACTTCCCCCCCCCCCCTTCAACGTTTTCTACCCTAACGAAGACAAATCTCATCATGTTAGTTAAACTTTGTTGGCTACAAATGTTTTCATACTGTAGGAGTTTAAAGTTTTGTTTTCTTGTAAAGAGTTGAATCAACAAGCACTTTTAATAAAGCTTCGTTCTCTACAATTTAATTACACAAGATTGGACCGCACAGAACGTGCAATCTGATTCGTGATATACCCTCTGCAATAACTGAGTTAGATGGTTTGGCAAAAGAAAGCATTCAATTTGCAATACTGGGGGTCTTCTTTTTCTTGTACTACAAGAGGAAAAAATGTTTAGATTTTTTAGAGGTTTGGCATCCCTTTGTGGTCTTTTTCTGTCTAAGTTAATCAATTACACTAATTATGTCGTGAAAAGCACATTTAGTCTTAACTCTTTGCCAAACGAGAAATTTTGTGACTGGACCAAATTCAAAGCATTTGCAGACGAAAAATTAAATGTTGATAAGATTATGATTTCTGTCTTTGATAGGATAGAAAACATTGTGGGAAAAGAAGAAAATGCTGGTTACCAGCATTTTCTCCATTTCCCACAATGTTTTCAAAAGGCTTCTCTCTCAGGATCGTTTACAGTCGGGATTGTGTGGTAAAGGGTTAACCAAGATGTTGCCACCATTATGTTAATGGGTCCAATACACGTTAATGCTCCGAGCCCAGTGGCGCAGTCCGATTGATTGATTGATTAAATAGTGTTTTACGGCGCTTTCTACATTATTTCCGTCATATCACGGCGACAGCTCACATATTCATGTGTTTCCTGGGTTTTACCGGTACTAGGCTAGGACCCTGAAGTGTCTTGCCCAAGGACACACCCACGAAAAACCCAGCGGATCAGGTGGGGCTCGAACCCGGGACCTCCGGGTTATGAGTCCCACACTTTACCACTGAGTCACGCAGGACGCCCGGAGCAGTCCGAAGCGTAAAGGACTTTAGACTAGGGCGTGGCTGGTTCAAATCTTCAGCTCGGCCACCGCTTCATTCCAAGGTTTGACGATGGTCGATGCGACTGGATTCACTTCTTTCTAACTGCTGACCATTATTTCGGCGATGGTCATGTGGGAAAGCAACCAATGGCTTGGGAAGAATATGAGAGCCATTCTTCAGTTATTTCCCTTGATTCCTCTCCAGTACTGCGTTGGTCCTGATCAGGGGATTACTTGGATTTTATCCTTGAATTTCTTGCACTACACAAATATATTCTTGAGATAATATCTCTGGAAAATCGGGCTAGATTGTTTTACAAGTCGAGATATATGCATTTCTCTGATGATTGAGAACATGATTTGCTTTAAAATTACATGGGGACCTTAATAATGTCATAAATCAAATTATTTTTATCGCAATATCCCCAAAAGAATCAAGGATAAAAACAAAGGAATACAGGTAAAAGGACCAATCTGTTATTTGGTTACCTTTAGTCTTTATCTGGTAAGGGAGATAATTTTATTTACAAGAATGGCCCTCATTGTGCGAAGTACTGGTGAAAGAAAAAGTCCAGGAAAGCATAGATAGGTGCAATGATCGCCTCTATGTTAGTAAAATAATGTTGAAAACGGCGTAAAACACCAAAACAAATAATATGCAAACATTATTTCAGACCGTTTTTAGTAAACATATCTTTTAAATGGCCCTTATACTAAAAAGCAATAATTTTATGTTCACGTATATAAGCCATGCCCTTGCAAAGGGGGGATTAATGCCTCTCCGTGATCCGTAATACCAATCAAGCCATCACATTAATTTTTATGGGTCCATGACAGCCATTTTTTTTTTTTTTTTTTATAAAGAACCGGCTGAATCTTGAGGTAGAACGGTCTATGAACATACAGAAAATTGACCAATAGCAAAAAGTTTTGGCCCAGGTCAGCCTGCGCGGACTGCGCAGGCTGACCTGGGTCGATACTTTTTGCCAATGCATTAAGCTCCTTTTTCACACAGCTCATATATCCCTGCGGACACAGAAGATCAAGATATGACTAAGCATAACGCGCAGCCTTATCTTAAGTCTTGATAGTCCAATATTTATTGGGATCTGTTGACCTGTAACAATAACTGCTCCCTAATCCCACGGCAATCTTTTCATACGGCTAACAAACAATATTTTCATTTCCTTTAACTCTTTCAGCTTAAAATATATGAGCCATGCTCTATGAAAAGGTGTCTGAATACATCTGTGAAAGTTATCGACCCAGGTTAGCGCAGTCCGCGCAGGCTACTCTGTGTCGATACTTTTTGCTTCTGGTAAATTTTCTGCATGTCAAAGGACCATTCTACTTCAGTATTCAGTCGGCTGGTTAACAAAATGGATTTTATGGGTCTATAGTTTTGTCATGATTTGCTTGTTATATTTGATCACGGGAATGTAGCAAACCCCTTTGTGCCAGATCTCATATTAATTAACTGTACCCTTTTAAAACTATCGTTCAACCTTTAAAAAGCAAACTTAAACGGATACAAACGGATACAGGACCAGTTCCAACCATCGGAAAATTATCTTGAACCGCTACAAAATACTAGTATGTTGAATCCTTAGCTTAATAATATACCCAGAGTACCAAAGTTGTTGCTACCGCCGATATGAAATAGGAAACTGGTTAGGAAACTTTCGGTGAGAGAAGGCGTAAGCATAAGTTGATTCTCTCTTATAAAATGGTTAATAGCCTTTCTCTACATGAATTTATGTTCTTGTTTCTTTAGCGGTTGGTAATTCATCAGTTTATAATCAGCGTGTACCAAATAAATTTGAGATCCATTGGATACAGAAATAGTTTATATAATAATTCAATTCTGCCAACGGCAATGAATGATTGGAATTCCCTACTAGATGAGACTCAGAATGTAAAATGCTGACATCTTAAAGTATCATTTAACGTAAACAAACCTATTCCACTGTTCCAAACTTTACTTTTTTGGTGAAAGAAGAACTCAAATTATCTATGATAGGTTGTGCAACAGCTGTGCAGCTGTCTTAATTTTAATCTTATCAACATCTAAACTTAAAAATAAAATTGTGAAATCGCCTGTTTGTAGATGCAGTTCAGTTGAATCGACTGATTACTTACTAGAATACCCAATTTGTAATGACTTAGGACATAGTCATAACTTTAGTATAAATGGTTTAGCAAGAGTCTTTCTCCAAAAAATCCTATATTATGAAAATCTGAGTCTGCATGACAATTACATGATTTTTGCTGCACTGCATACTGCATAACTATATTCGTAATAGTAGAAAATTTACAGGTTAATGTATTGATTCTTAAGCCTTGCTTTGTTAGAACCTCTTTTGTAATAAAACGGATTTTTGTAATAAAATTTCAATTGAAATTTTATTACAAAAAAAAAAAACCGTTTTATTACAAAAGAGGTTCTAACATTGCCTTTCCTTGTCGAATTAAGTTTGGAGACCTCTTCAATGATCCCCTTCTTTTTCCTCTAAGTAAAATGGTTGATGTGTGCATTCTTAAGTTAACATATCCGGTGTATTTCAAAGTATGATATTGTTTCTACCAAATACAACACGGCACGCAACATGCGAAATGAGACCTTCGAACATTTGCGTAAAGTGTCGTCCCGGATTAGCCTGCGCAGTCCGCGCAGGCTGATCCGAGACGGCACTTTACGACTACACAGATTTTTTTTTCATACAGTAGGCTTTCGTGAAACAGAAAATCGCACAAAATCGGGAAGTGTCGTCTCGGAGTAGTCCCAGACTGCACAGGCTGATCTGGGACGACACACTTTTACGCATATGTCCGAAGGCCCCTTTTCGTGTGTTGCACGCCATATAACAAATCATATCATACCAAGCATTATCATTACTATTATCACAGGATGCACTGACAAACAATTTTAGCAGTAGTGGCGGTCAGGTTGTAAGTTTTCATTGCCTATTTAACTCTTTGCCAAAGAATGAAATATTACACTGGTCCAAATTGAAAGCACCGGTAGACGACAACTAAATTTTGCTATCTTGAGCCCTTATCAAGCTAACTCGAACCTACATAAATCTAACTTGACCCTATAGAACGCTATTTTTTTTTAGGTATACTATGAAGACACTGCGATTCATTTTCTGTCAACTCTGTTTCAACGTGTGTAAACCATAAGTTTCAGTCATTGCCTTTTGTACGGGGTGTAAGACTTCCGAAGCAGGAAAAAAAGTCGTTGTGCTTCCCAACCCTCCGTATTCACCTGACCTTGCCCCTTGTGACTTCTTTTTGTTTCCAAAGCTAAAAGAAAATACCTTTCAGGTCGAAAATTTGTTCAGCGCAAACATCTCGGTTCTGCAATATTCCAGTGTTTTCATAGTATACATAAAAAGACTATGAAAATGCCTTCAAAGATTGGATCCGGAGACTGAAACTTTGTACATGTATATCTATTTGAGGTGAATACTTTGAGGGAACAAAATGAAAAATTCAGTGAAACTTATGAAGAATCAAATTTTAGGTGCTTAGATGCATTCGTATATGAACACTCCTCGTATATAGAGAGTTAATTTGTACCTATAGAAAGCTAACGTGAACCATTAGAAACCTAACTCGAACCCACAGACAGCTAACTTAAACCGAAAGAACCCTAACTTGAACCCACAGAAACCTAACTTCTACCTACAAAAAGCTAACTTAAACGTCTAGAACACTTACTTAGACGTCTAGGAAGCAGCTTGAACCCTTAGAACGCTAACTTACGCCCACACACACACACAAAAACCGTTTTGAACGCAAGGAAAGCTAACTTGAGCCTTTAGAGCGGTTTCTCGGGCCCAAGAACGTTAACTTAAGGCTTTGGAAAACCTACGGGGATGAAGTAATCTAACTTGAACCAACAGAAGGCTAACTTTAATCTAGAAAGCTGTCTCGAAACAACAGGAAGCTTACCGAACCTGAAGAACGCTAACTAGAACCCAAAGAAAGCTAACATAAACCCACAAAAAGCTAACTTCATCCAACAGAAAACTAACTTAGACGCAGAGAGAACTAATTCGAAGTCATAGAACGCCAACTTGTACTTTCCAAAAAGCTAACCTGAACCCACAGAAAGCTACCCTAAGCCAAAGAAAGCTAACCTGAACCCACAAAAAGTTAACGTAAGCCACAAAAAGCGAACCTGAACCCACAGTAAGCTAACCTAAGCCATTGAAAGCTAAATTGAACCCACAGAAAGCTAACCTGAACCCACAGAAAGCTAACCTAAACCATGGAAAGCTAACCTTAACCCACAGAAAGCTAATTTTAACAGAGAGAACGCTAACTTTAACCCATAGAAAGCTAACCTGAACCTATAGAACGCTAACTTGAACTCATAGAAAGCTCAATTAAACTTGCTCACTTCAACCAATAGAACGCTAACTTGAACCTACCGAAAGCTAACCAAACTTGAGCCCACAGAAAGCTTACTTGAAGCAATATCTAGAAAGCTTAGATGAGCCCACAGAAAGCTAAGTTGAGCCCATAGAAAGCTAACTGGAACTCCTAGAAAGCAATATTGAACGACTTAAACGATACTTGAACCCTTAGATAGCTAACTTTATTGACTAGAAAGCAAAAGCTGTCTTGAACCCATGATCGCTAACTTGAATCTTTAGAAAGCTAACTTATGCTAGTCAACCTATAGGAAGCTAGGCAACTGTAGGGACTTTCGTTGACATTGCAGATCTGGATCGTCTGTACATAATTTGCGATCTTACCTTAGATCTATACTCTTAAGTACGTTGACATTCTGGCCCAAAAAAAAGGTGGCCCTGAAATTTACTTCTTTTCTATTTTCATTATACAGAGGTCTGCGACAGAGTGAAACAAACGCAACCGTTTTAAACGCACATGATAATTTCCATAGATAATCTGTATGTGTGAAATAACGAAATCTGGAAATGACACATATAGGTGACAAAATATAGGCAATAAGTGGAAAAATCATTGGAAAAGATTTGCCCCATGTGACATATTGGTTTCCATATTTGTCAATAATTATGTTCGACTGAACACAAAACAACTTATGCACAATGAATAGTATTTCGGGGTCAGTTACTGTGAGCTTGGCGACAGCTTGAGCGAACGATTTATCACGTTTTTACCGTTGTTTTGTTGTATTCAGTGATATGCTGCTTATTGCTGACACACTCCAGGTACAGTACTAAACCTTAGTCCTGCTCAACAAATTGAATGAATGATGCTTTAGGCCGCTTTCAACATTATTCCAGTCAGATTACGGCGACAGTTTGCTTCTTCATGTACGTCCTTGGTTTAACCAGCACCAAGCTATGGCTATGGGGTGTCTTGCTAAGGGACACACCAGAGAAAATGCCAGTCCTCTGAGTCGGTTTACATGACGACACACTACTTTTCTATGCATAGCTTTTGAATTATGCAAGTAAGACCATCTGTTTTAAAGTGCTGAAATACTTGTATTTGGGTAAACATATCAACGAGGATTGAATCCTTGGTGTGACCAACCCGCATAGCTCCGATGGTAGAACGTAGGACTTGTAAACATCAAGTCTTGAGTCACTTGAGGGCGTGGGTTCCAGCATCATGGCTGACCATCTAAAATTACTGATAGTCTTTCGGATGAGACGTTAAACCGAGGTCCCGTGTGACGGTGCTATACACCGAGCACATTAAAGAACGAGGCGTAACTTAGGATGAGTTTCGTCCTGTATCTTGCACTGTGCCCCGTAACAAAACTAACTGTCTTCAGGGAGCGTCGCCCATATGGGCAACCGGTGGCGAGGATAAATATAAACGCCAATTCATTCAATCAGTCCTTGGTATGGACCGGTATTGTAATGATATACCACAATTCGCAGATCGCATGTTCGATTCTCGGCTTAGGCAAGGATATTACAGAAACACCTTAGGTTGAATTAGTCTTATGCAAATGCTTTTGGATTTGGGACAAGTCCAAAATTTTGTGGACTGGTAAACAGTTAATCATTCTTCTGTGGTGTAGATTGTCAAGAAACAGCTTGTTACATTTAAATAAGCTTTAGAAATGATGGCTATACCTTATTTACGTGGATTAGTATTCAGTTGCATACAATCCTTATACGTAATACATAAAATGGCGTTATCCGTAGGCTGTAATCCACCTTTTTTTTTCTTTCTAAATGCAGCTGAACTATAATTCAACGGCGATAATGTGTCACTTGTATATACACAACAGTTCAATACAAAACCACAGAGCTAGGCCCGTATTCACCGACCATTCTTAATATCATTCTTGGTTTGATTCTCAAGAATTTTCCAAATTTCATAGGAACAAAATTTCTAAATCTAAACCAAATAGTTTAGCCAATAAGAAATTGCGTTACTTTCTAAATCTAGAATAAGACTAGGAAAACAATTTAGAATGGTTGGTGACTATGGACCCCAGGGTCCATTTGGTTCAGCCAGTCAGAAGTTGCGTTACTTTCAAATTCAGGAAATTCTTGAGAAAAAGACTAAAACTGTTCTTGAAAATGGTAGGTGGACACGGACCCAGGTCTTATAAATTTCAGAGTAAACGTATATGTACATTTTGGAATATGTTTGCTGTCCATAAGATCTTTTTCAAGATTATTTCTATTTGTCATAATTGTTCTGTTTAATGTCCAAATCATCAAAGCTTCTCCGGGTGCCACATTATCGCTGTTATACTATACCGAAATTTTCTATATTCCAAAGCAATATCTCTCGTTAGGTGAAGCAAAAGTTATCAGCATAGATATTTTTTCTCGCACTTATACTTTGTGTTTAAGCTTTTAACCTTTCAGTGTAGAACTGGCGAACATAGGGGCTTAGCGGACGGTTTAGATCAAGATCAGACTGAACAAAGCGCAGTCTGATCTTGGATCTATACAGCCCGGTTGTTTAGTCATGCCACTGGGAATGCTGTTACAAAACAAATGAAGTTATCAAACAACTTTCATCCTTCTGTGCAGTATAACCGTGATCTATGTCATCCGCAGAAATCTCTGTTTTCGCCATTTGATACTGGAAGGATGTAATTTCAAGACAAGTCGCCTGACTGGACTAGTCATATGGTGATTGGCCGAGTTAAGGGTGGATTTGCTGGATATGATTTGCAACAGGCAGTAAACACTACTAGTATATGGGCGGCGCTGTGCCAAAAGTTTCATCCATCTTCGTGATCCATGACATCAAGCAATTCATCACATAAATATAGATCCATAAATCCATTTTTTTATAACAATCGGCCTAATCTAAAGGAAGAATGGTCTTTTGACATGCAGAAAATTTAGAAAAAGCAAGAAGTTTCGACCCATATCTGCCTGCACATACTGCTCAGGCTGACGTGGTCTAAACTTTTTGCAGATGCATGATCCATTTATCCTGTTTCGGTCAGAGAAGCATACACAGAGGATGCGTATCAGAGAAAGAGAAAAAGGATGACAAAGAAAGAGAGATAGAGATCATCCCCTGGCCACTAATCTGCCATGGGCTAAAACAAGCTTAAGTCTTCCGCTGGGATAGACTGGAACATTGTTGAGGAAAGATGTATGGAAACGTTGGGGAAAAGGATGCAAAACCAACTACCACTTTTTTTTCCGAAAACGAAGAGAGAAAAAGATACGTACCATCGCTTCTAGACAGGATGACAAACGGCAAGAATTTCGTCGTTGATGTAACTCCGCTTGTGAGACGAACTTGAAGGTACCACAGACTTGAAGAGACAAACAGTCCGGAGTACTCGCTGTGATTTGATCCATGCACGTGATCAGAAACAAAAATTTGCGCCGTGGCGCACTTGGAAGTGTTAACATACTCGTCTATCACAAACCAGCCAGGAAGGGACGTTCCGAATAAATACAACGTCAAAAATAATAAACCTAACATTATTAATAAATTAAATACGTGTCTGTCAGCACTCATCACTAGGTAGTTGGTTGTTTTACCCTTTTTCAGATTGTCTTTTCCAGCACCCATCCCTATAAATAGTTTTCTTTAATAGATAAATTTCGCGCTCGTCTAACGTAAAGGAAACAGCACTAAAGTCTTGACTATAGGCTCAACTGAAGAGGATGAAGGAATAAATGTCTCAAAAAATTAACCCTTAAACTGCTAAATAAATGAAACGAAGATTTCCACTCAATAGTAGAAACCCAAATATTGCGATTTCAAAGTCGATTTCACCGGAAAGAAAATACCATATCAGTAAGTGTAGATCAAAGATCAGACTGCACGTTTTGTGCAGTCTGATCTTGACCTACACTGTCCGCGAAAGCACACCGAGTCGCACATAGCAGCTTAAGGTTTTAGAAACAGAAAAAATCCAAACTATGATGATGATGATGATGATTTTAATGATGATAATGTGAATAATAATAATAATAAGTGTTTCCTTGACTCTCCTTATTCAAGCAAAAAAATAAACAACTGACACAAATAAGAAAGCCTTGAATAAAAATATGGTCCTATAAAAAAGGTTGTCAAATACACATACAGCTGCTACGCAATTACGCAAACAAAAAAAATTAACCAAACATTTCATTTTCTAACCTCGTTTTACAACGTGTAAACTAGATTTATAATTCACCCAACCTTTTATGAAACTTTGCACCGTATAATTATAAACACCTTAACGGTTCCTATTACAACGAGCGTATTGTTTGTTTTTTGCACATTTAACAACTAGTTCACTTTCTGTAACATCCTTTTTGTCAACAAATGTAGTTGTGTCCATTCAAAGAAAAAAAGTCCGTCTTGAACAGTATGTTTTTTTTTCTTCAAAACTCTACTTTGCTTCTCATCCTCTACGTATAAAATGTACCTCGATTTCAACCTTAACCTGTCATTCATCTTTCGCTTGGCTCACCCATCCGTGAAACTTTATGTATGGGATCAATTTGCACAAAGAAACTTTGAAGACCGTCGTATAGGGAAATTTTACTTGCGTTTGTGGACTGTGTAGATCAAGATCAGACTGCACCTTTAGTGCAGTCTGATCTTGATCTACATTCTCCGTTATGCTTTGAGAGTGTTCTGTTCTAAAAGGCCTTTTAATTGGAATGTGTCGGTCGTTATCCTTTTTAAGAATTTTGGTGTTAACTCTTACCACACAATGCACAGTTTTTTAACGGCCATGTGGAAATAGCGTTTTGAAAACCTTGTGGAAAAAAAAGGAGAAAATGCGGGTAACCAGCATTTTGTCTCTTTTTCCCACAAAGTTTTTTACACTTTCGCAGACAATTTTCACCATTTTTAGTTACATTTAATGTGTTGTCTACAAAAACTTTCAATTAGGACATGTCGTGTAGTGGAAAAAAGAGTTAAACCATTTGAGCGGCATAGACGAATTTGAATGTTTTGCTGTCAACACGGACCAAGATGAGACTGCACAAAACGTGTAGTCTGATCTTGGATCTATATCGCTCGCTTCTTTAGTCAAGCCTTTGAGATAAAAATCTTAGGTTTTAGTGAATCATAATATATCTTTAGCCGTCGATTATGTTGAGATTCATATATTTTGCGCTGTAAGAGTTAACCGTTCACCAGACGACAAAATTTTAGCCTTGTCCAAATTGAAAGCATTGCAGACGACAATTTCAGTTGGCTCAAATGGTGCAATTTTTCTTTGATAGGCTCGAAAACATTGTGGGAAAAGGAGAAAATGCTGGTTACCAGCAATTTCCCCTTTTCCCATAAGGTCTCAAAAGGCTTCTTTCCCAGGGTCGTTAAAGGGCGGCATTGTGCGGTAAAGGTTTAAACAGTTCACTTCGCATTTAACCAAAATGGCGAAGAAAAAGTAGGTATACGCAGATGTTGAATCAAAGATTCGCAGGGTGCGATGTCTACTATTTTCTTTCCAACTGTTTTAGCAGATTTTGGTATACTTTTTCGGTTTAGTCTATTTGACCGTTTGGAGAGAAGGATTACTTTTGCCCGAGGGCTAATTATATGGTGCAACGCTGTCATCTAATGACAGCGGATGGATACGCCAGTTGAACTCATGGCGGTCGTAAATACATGGCTATGTACAGAGAATGTCACCGATTTTTTTTTCGGCGTAGCAGAATGTGGTGGCTTTTGACCTACATTTTGGTATTGATAACAAATGAATAAACAGGTATTTGTGATTGGTCAAAAATGTAGACATGTTTATTCCAAGGACCCCTGACAGCGAATGGATACGCCAGTTTGAACTCATGGCGGTCGTAAATACATGTACAAGGCTATGTACAGAGAATGTCACCGATTTGTATTTTTTCGGCGTGGCAGAATGTGCTAGCTTTTGAACTACTTTTTGGTAACGATAACAAATGAATAAACAGGTATTTGTGATTGGTCAAAAATGTAGACATGTTTATTCTAAGGACCTTGGCCTATTTGCTGGCAAATTTACGTCGTCTATCTTATTTAAAGATATTTCTTGTTTCCATTAACCCTAAATTCTTTTCCAAATGATAAAATTTTGGACATGATCAAACTGAAAGCATTTGCAGACGACAAATTTGAATGTAACTTAAATGGTGATTTACGTATGATTTATAAGGTAGAAAACATGGTGGGAAAAGGAGAAAATGCTGGTTACCAGCATTTTCTCCTTTTTCCACAATGTTTTCAAAAGCCTCCTCTGCCAGGATCGTTAAAACTCGGGATTGTGTGGTAAAGGGCTAAGGAAACGAATATAACGTATATGGCTTGAAAGGTGGCTTAAATTTCAAGCTCAGCCGATTTCTTTCCGAGGGTTGCTGATAGTCATTACAACAAGATTCGTTCCTCTCTCATTGCTTAAGGATGGAGCCTATGTGGGAAGGCAGCCGGAAGCGTGGGAAAAATATTGTGCGAAGTAGTGGTGAAAGGAAGTCCAGGAAAATGGTGTACTGGCGCCGCGACAATGGAATAATGTATAATGACGGGGTTAAACACCAGACAAACAATCAAACTGTTTACAAAACAAATCCTGGGCCCAGTTTCATAGAAAAACTTGGGTCTCTTATATAACTAAAATCTATTAACGGTCTCAGGTTCTGACTTAAGTTGAGTTTGTTATTTCAGGCACATTTCAGCAACGTTAACAGACCGTAGTAAAGTTCTCAAATCCCGAGTTGATACTATGTTAAATAAGCTTAAGTCACTCACTCGCTCACTCACTCACTCACTCACTCACTCACTCTGATCTTGATCCATGTTGTACGCAGTGGGGCATTTTGCCAGCTTAACAGCTTTAGACTTTTCGTTTACTGCCCAGCAGGAGAAAGGCAAGAAACGGCCATTTGACAGCTGTGTCAATATATCACCTGCAGGTATTTCCTAGATGGACAAGACATTGATATGATAAAATGAAATTAAAAGGAAAAAATGACCACTTCCTTATTTGAGAGAGCATCGACACATTGACTGTGACAGCATTAAGCCTTGGGCAGCTAAGCGAGACTTAAATACTCTTTGCGGACAGCTTAAATCAAGATCAGACTGCACAGAATATGCAGTCTGATCTTAGATCTACACTGTCCGATAAGGAGATATTTCTCCCCGAAAATGACTTTGAAATAGCAACAATTGGGATTTCTTCTATGGGCTTGAAAGTTTCATTTGACATTTTCAGTAGGTTACCTCTTTACCATACGACAAAATTTTAGACCAAATCCAAATTCAAAGCATTTGCAGACGACAAAATAATTGTGACTCAAAAGTATAAATTTGTTCTGGGACGGGTAGAAAACATTGTGGGAAATGGAGAAAATGCTCGTTACCAGCAATTTCTCATTTTCCCGCAATGTTTTCAAAAGGCCTTTTCTTCACGGTCGTTAAAACTCGGGGTTGTGGTAAAGGATTAAGGGTTAAAAAGAAAGATAAATCGTGTAGAAAACAAATCTTTAGAAAACACTTTTTTGGGATAATGAATAAATTCTTGAAAAATGTAGTAGCAAGTCCTGCTTACCACAAGATTTTCTTTGTTACATGTATTTAGAAAAAAGTAAATGTCCTTCTATTCCATTAACACTTAAGATGTTGAATAAACGAAACGCAAATTTCTACTCAATACTAATCAAAGCACTGAAGACGCTGAAGGCTTGGACATCAGAAAGGGTGAAGAGGTAGGAAAATGAGGCACAAAGTTGCTATCACATTTGTACATGTTTAAAAACTGCTATCACATTGGCACTGACTAATAAAAAAAAAATATTTACATGTCTAACACTGACAGTCTGTGGAGTTGACGACAGAATGGAAAAAAAAAACACATGAATTTGTAAAGGCCAATATAATGGATATTTTTGTATAGCCTTGGCCTCATGGTCTGTATGGATTGAAAGGAGATAATTTTCAAAGGATTTTCTGTGTCCTATTTTCTTCCTTTACGTTGCTTTGGCAAGAAATCATGATGGTAACAAACAAAAATAAGCAGGTGCAAAAAATTTCTGATAGAGGTCAAGCCCAGGGAATATTTCTGGAATGTGCAAAAAAATCCACAATGGCGAAGCAATGAATCATTTTTTTCTTTCATTTTACCATACGCAGTCTATGGCAGTTTTTAAGTTAGAATAGTAACCATGTCCTTTGAGCAATGAGAAGGAAAACACAAAGTCTTTGAAGGCTAAATCGTTTAGGCATTTCTTTTAATTGTTACATTTTGGTTTCTATGGCAACAAATAAAAAGATTTCCGTATTCGGGCATTCGGGCGCCAGTGCTCGGTTGATTTTCAGTGAAAACAGAAAGTTGAAAAAGGGGCATAACTTGATAGTTATTTACCCTTATTGTTTATGTTTCCCTTTTGATAGTTAACAACTTGTCCAAGTTTGAAGTAAACATCTTCAGTACCAACAAAGATATTGTTAAATGTCAATTATATTGCATGACGACGACACAAACGACGAAGATGATGACACTAAAGCAATGAAAATACCACGCCTGTAAAAACAGCTGAGCTAAAAGTTCTTATTCGAAAAAGGGGCATAACTAATTACTTTGCCGAATATAAATTCCCCTTTTAATAATTAATAAAACGCCCATCTTTGAAGTAAGTATCTTCGTTAATGACAGATGTGATAAAATGTCAAAGGATATGAAAATTCAAAGTAATAAAAAAGGGCGTAACTGTGTCAAAAATATTTCGATGGTTATCTGCCCCTAATACACTGTATATGGGTACCCCTTTTGACAGTAAATAACTTGTCCATGTTTGAAGTCAATATCTAAAGGAATAACAGAGATATTATAAAATGTCAAAGTTTTTGCAAGACGACAGTGACGCATAGGCTTTGACAATAATTTGACGTTTCCTTCGTAAACAGATGAGCTAAAAAGTACTGGTTGAATAAAATTATATAGATGATACAAGACTAATCAAGGAACATTTCTATAAAGGTTTTGTCAAAATATCTGCTGTAAATGCCACTTTTCAATTTTCCCATTGACAGTCTATGAAATCTCTTTAAGTTGTCATGATCAACCAAATTGGAAAGCCGATTTTCATCAACAAGAGGGCCGTTGGACCTGAAGCCGTCATCTGAGTAAAGTCATCTAGGATTGATAAATTTGAAGAGCTCCTGGTCGCGATTATGGACAACACAAATAAGCCGTGCTCTGGCAAAAGGGGGTTTAATGAATCTCCGTGATCCATCATTCCAAACGGGCCGTCATATATTTATGGATCTATAAAATCCATTTTGTCGAACAACCAATCAATATCAATATACCTTTATCCAAGTATTTAGGCCTCTGGCCCATATACACTTACATAATATACAACAATTTTGTACAATGAGTGACATATTTAAAACAATTTATAAGCTCCTGCATTTAACAACTCTTGAGAAAATTATAATATACGTTGTAATACATCTTCAGCTTATAATTGAAAAAAAGAAAGAGAAAATATAATACCTACTGACAATGTTCTTAAACCAATTAACATGTGAGCAAAAAAACTGATAGCTGAAGACCTTAAAGAAAAAATTGTGACAGAAGATCCTAATACAACTAAACGTTAACATTTAAAAAATAAATTCTCGATGTCTTCCCACAAGTTTGCTAGTTATCTTAATGTTTCAGATAGTTGACAATTTTGAAAATATTGTGACAGAAGTGTGTTATTCATTGAAAAGATTTAAAAAAAAAAGAAAGGAACTATCAAAACTATGTTGTCTTCAACCTTTTGGAAGCATTATGACAAAAGATACATTCTTAACCCTTTTTCTGCCAAATTACTCAAATAAAACTTTCAAGCCGATAGTAAAACCCAACCAGTAATATTTCAAGGTTATGTTATTGAGAGAAATATCCTCCCTATGGGACAGTGTAGATCCGAGATCAGACCATACGTTTTGTGCAGTCTGATCCTGATCCAAACAGCCCATCAACTGTCATCGAGTAGCGCTTAGCAGCCTAGGGGTTAAACGATTGGCAAAGAATCAAAGTACATGTGACAATGCTGCTAGAATATAACAGTGTTTATTCTGCAGTTTGTAGATTAGGAGAAAAGTGATTAACATCATGTCTAAATCGACACAAAACTCTATACAAACCTCATTTATATACACAACATTACAACTGATATTTAAAACAAGTATATGAAAAAAAAAAACTGAAGAGACAAAATTAGTGACAAAAAAAAAATCACTTTATATAAACGTTGGCATAAAAAATATTACAGCGATCCTTTATGCTCTTTTAGAGCAAAGCTTTTAAAAACATTGTGATTTTTCATGCCCATTTACAGGAAATCTTTTGAAAACATTGTGTCAGATGGTCACCTACTAAGGTTGGTATTTTAATGTTCTGGTAGAGGTAAGCTCTCAAAAAATTGCGACTTGTCATACTGTCTTGGAGGAAGACCACTAATAAATTTCGACTTTTCATGTACCTCTGAATGAATTCCCTTGAAAACATTGCGATAAAAGGTGATGTGACAACTACATGTTTATGCTCATTTAGAGCAAAACTGATGTTAATGCTGCGAATTTTCGTTTTTTTAGAGTGAAACTTATGAAAACATTGTGGCAAAAGGTTGCATTACATACAAAGATTGATATGAGATAGACTCATAATATCAACATATTTTAAAGGGAAAAAAACGATATTTACAATGCTTACGAGCACACCCTTATTTTATTTAACTCGTTACCAAACAACAGTATCCTATATCCGCCCAATTGAATGCATTTGCAGACGACAGAATGAAAGTGACTGAAAATTTAAAATTCAACCTGTGACGGATAGAAAACATTGTTGGAAAAGGAGAAAACGCCGGTTACCGGCATTTTCTCCCCTTCACACAATGCCCACTAGAGGCTTCCCTCTCAGGGTCGTCAAAAGTAGGGATTGTGTGGTAATGCATTAATACTGCTTTTATACTCCTTAAATTAAGCAAATCTTTCAAACAGAGAGAGAAAACAAACAACAATTAACAAAATACATAGATGGTTGGTTATATAATGATTATATTCAATTTCAATTGAACAACCAACTGAATCATGAGGTACACTGGTCCTTTGACATGCAGAAAATTTGCCAAAAGCAAAAAGTTTCGACCCAGGTCAGCCTAAATACCTATGGAGATCAAGATCAGATTGCACTGAATGTCAAGTCTGATTTTCGATATAAAACACCCATCAGTTACTTAACTCTTTACCACAAAATCCCGAGTTTTAAGGACTCTAAGAATATAGCCTTTTGGAAAAAGAAGAAAATGTTCTCATTTTTCCTACAAGGTTTTCTGCACTTTCACAGCCAATAACCAACATTTCAGCTAAATCTAATTTGCCGTCCGCAAATCTTTTGAATTAAGACAAGTCTAAAAGTTCATCGTTTTTTAAAGATTAACTGGTTTTCAGTGGCTCATTTTGCAAACTATAATACATATTTGACATTGTATGCGCCGAGTTTGCTTTGGTTCGAAATGGTTATGGGCCGAGATGTCATATCTGTGCAACTCTGACAGGAAGAAACAAGGCATATATACCAATCAAGTACATAGTTATAACTTCAGACACGATGTGCACAATAATTTCCCGAAAATTAAACTCTTACAGAGGTTAGTGAGATCCCTTTTCAGAGAAAGACCACACCGTCTGCGTAAAATACGCTATCATTATTTGTCTTTCACATGCTGTCTAGAAAAGGACAAACGAACGATCCCGATTAGTGCTCGGCAACAGCACTCGTCACAACTCGGTCGATTGCGTACCTACATGTACATCTGAACATTTGATCAACTATCACCCGAGGTTTGCCATTTGTTTCTTTCACTGTTAAGCGCACTAATTTGCAGTTGTGAATAACCTCACCAGGGCCGAATTCTCAGTCAACACTTTCGCACGGTTAAAATTGCACATCTATCGAAGTTTGTTGTGAAATTAAACCTTACTATGATGTTGAAATTACCAAAATTTCAACCCCATCCAAGCATTTACGGAAAAACCCGAGTAAAAGTGAAAAGTACCGCCTGCAATCCATCTCACTACGCTGAAAGAAACGACCCTTAAATAATGAAAATATTTCAATTTGAACATCATGGTAAGGTTTAATTTCACAACAAACTTTGATAGATGTGCGAATTTAATCGTACGAAAGTGTTGACTGAGAATTTTGGGCCCTGGTGAGCTTATTCATAACTGCAAATTCGCGCCCTTAAGAACAGTGAAAGAAACAATTGGCAGACCTCGGGCGATCGTTGATCAAATGTTTAGATGTAGGTACGCAATCGACCGAGTTGTGACGAGTGATGTTGCCGAGCACTAATCGGGATCTTTCGTTTGTCCTTTTCTAGACACCATGTGAATGACAAATAATGATAGCGTATTTTACGCAGACGGTGTGGTCTTTCTCTGAAAAAGGTGTCTCAAAACCTCGGTAAGATTTTAATTTTCGTAAAATTACTGTTGTCAAAGCCTATGCGTCATTGCTGTCGTGCAAAAACTTTGACACTATATAATATCTCTGTTCTTCCTGAAGATATTTACTTCAAACTTGGACAAGCTATTTAGTGTCAAAAGGAGTACCTATATAACAGGGGTAGGTAACCATCAAAATATTTTTGACACAGTTATGACCATTTTTACTACACTTCGAATTTTCAGAACCTTTGACATTTTATCATATCTGTCATTAATGAAGATACATATTTCAAACTTTGACTTTTTTTAACTATTAAAAAGGGAATTTTCATCAGTACAACAGAGGCAGGTAACCACCAAAATATTTTTGGCAAAGTAATTAGTTATGCCCTCTTTTCGACTTAAAACTTTTAGCTCAGCTGTTTTTAGAGACATGGTATTTTCATAGCCCTAGTGTCATCATCTTCGTCGCTTGTGTCGTCGTCATGCAAAATCTTTGACATTTTACAATATATTTGTTATTATTGAGGATGTTTACTTCAAACTTGGACAAGTTGATAACTATCAAAAGGGAAACATAAACAATAAGTATAAATAACTATCTAGTTATGCCCCTTTTTCAGCTTTGTGTTTTCACTGAAAATCAAGCAACTGTTGCCGAGCGTTGGCACCCGCATATGGTGGTCTTGTTACCAAGCACAACTGTTGCCGAGCATTGGTGCCCTTTTTATTTGTTGTCATAGAAACCAAAATGCAAAAATAAAAAGAAATAACTAAAAAATTGTTTTCTCAGACACCAAATCATGCTCTGTGATATTAGCCTCTAAAGACTTTGTGTTTTTCCTTGTCATTGCTCAAAGGACACTGTTACTATTTCAACTTATAGACTGAGTATGGTAAAATTAATGAAAAAGATGATTCATTGCTTCGCTATTGTGGATTTTTTGCACTTTCCAGAAATGTTCCCTGGAGTGTCCTCTATCAGCGGTTTTTTTCCACGCTGCTCATTTTGGTTTGTTATCATTTTGATTTGTTGCCAAAGCAACGTTAAGAAAGAAAATCCTTTGAAAATTATCTCCTTTCAATCCATAAAAGACCACGAGGCCAAGGCTATACAAAAGTATTCATTATATTGGCCTTTACAAATTTATGTTTTTTTTTCTATTCTGTTGTCAACTCCACAGACTGTCAGTGTGAGACATATAGATATTTGTTTATTAGTCTGTACAAATATGATAGCAGTTTTTAAGCCTGTACAAATGTGATAGCAACTTTGAGCTTCTGGGCCTCATTTTCTTACCTTTTCTTCCGTTCTGATGCCCAAGCCTTCAGCGCCTTCAGCGCTTTGAGTTTTATTCTTGTGACTATACAAATGCCCATATACTTTGAACTCTAGAGACCAAACAAAATGTCCATGCGCTATTTAGATTAGCTAAGCTGATCTATAGGCATCAGATTGACCTTGCTTAAATGTAAACAATAAAACCCACAGTTGCCAAATACTTCCTCACAGAAAGTAATTCTGCCTGCTATAAATATTCCTTTCTATGACAGTTTTGACAAAAACACTAAATCTCTAGCACCCCAATTTGATTTTTTTCTTGTCACCCAAGGTTTCAAACAATATGTTCATGTGCTTATCTGACTTTAGGAGCTAACAAAATAACAATGTGCTTTTAACTTACGCCAGGAACATATGTCCGTATTTTCTATCTACACTGTCCTCAAAAGCATCTGATATTACCACTCGGCACCGACAGGATGAACAGTCAGGTTTATCCGGGTCTGTATTCACCAACCATTCTTAAGAACATTCCTAGGCTTATTCTCTAAGGTTTTCTAAATTTAAATGTAACACAACTTCTGATTGGCTAAACCATTTGGTTTGGCCAATCAGACGTTGTGTTACATTCAAATTTATAAAAAATCTGGAAAACAAGACCAAGAACGTCTTTAAGAATGGTTGGTGAATACGGGCCCAGATTTCTCATTATTTCCAGGATGTGGCATTTTTCATAGGATCATTGGTGAAAAGTCCCTGGTCGGCTTAATTGTATTCCAGCCATATTCATTTTTAGACTAGCGAAGCTAGTCTATAGGCATCAAGATTGACCTAGAGTCAGAGTAAACAAAAATCCCCACAGTTGCCAAATACTGCCTCACAGAAAATACTTCTTTCTGTTAGAAATCTTAATTATGTTATATATGACAATTGTGACAAAAACCACTAAATCTCTACCACTTATATTTGAATATGTCGTTTTACAAAGCAACAAACTGAACAAGATGTCATTTATAAGGTACAAGATCGTTGCTTATATGTAAATTAAGTGACCTATGCAAAGCAGAGAATCACTTATTCTTACACCACTGTAACATTATATGGATTAATCTATTAATAGATAACTTGTAGCAAATCCCAGCTATATTAACCCTCACTTGATAGGGAACCCTTGTCATTCCTTCAGTCATTCATTATTTCGATCATTGTGTACAGTTAAACTGTTAAGCTAAACTGTTGTTCTACGTCTTGAATATTAACCCTTTACCAAACAGTCCCAAGTTTTAACGAAACTGGGGAAGAATCCCTTTGAATACATTGCGGGAAAAGGAGAAAATGCTGGTAACCACCATTTTCTCCTTTTCACACATTGTCTTCTGCCCTTTTGGAATCAGGTTTCATCAGGTCAGGCACATTCAATTTTGCAACAGCTTTGAATTTGGACGAGTGTAAAATTTTTCGTTTTGTAAAAAAAGTTAAATTATTAACTACATCTTGTGCTACATGTATCAGATAATGAATAATTGATTACATGCTGTTTAACGCCGTTTTCAACATAATTTCAGTGATATTGCGGCGGCCAAAGCACCTATCCGTGCTGTCCTTGAGCTTCTTTTACCAGCACTACCGTGACTCAATCACCTTTTGCGGACAGTATGGATTAAGATCAGACTGCACAGAGCATGCAGTCTGATCTTGGATCTACACTCCAAAATGTAGCTTTGAAATAGCAATATTCAGGTGTTTCCCATCGGCTTGAAAGTTTCATTTAACATTTTTTAGCAGGTTAATGTTATACTTAAACTGGAGTATAGTTAATCAATAGTACGCATATTCCCGGCAGCTCAGTCGGTAGCATACAGGACTCGAGAACAGGAGGTCGCTGGTTCGACTCGGCCAATTTCTTTCCGAGGATTGATGTTAGTCATTGCGACAGGATTCATTTCTCTCTCGCGTTTCGACGATGGTTATGTGGGAAAGCAGCCAGTGACTTGGAAATATATTGTGCGGAGTACTGGTAAAAGAAAATCCAGGAAAGTATGGATATCTGCACTGGCCACCATTACATAACTGAAATAATGTTGAAAACAGGCTTAAACACCATACAAACAATCAAATTCGCTAGTCTGTCAGTAATTTCAGTACTTTGATTTTTATCCAGTACGTATATTGCTCCGATGAGCTGTCTCAACCTTTAACTCTTTCCCAAACGACAAAAGTTTACACTGATCCAAATTGAAAACGTTTCCAGACGACCTTTGACTGCTAAGTTTCATCCGTGTGCAAAGTTGGCCTTTAATTTAGAATCTAGATATAAATACACGTAGAAAACGCAAGAGCACCGAGTTTCTTGTATTTTAACTGTAAACCTTACTATTCCACAAGTAATAGTATAGCCGTTATTTAATATATAGAGGATACTTTTTTTTTTTTCGATGAAAGATCGAAATTTGTTTCAAGTGAACATCATCGGTAATACCGGTATTTTCACGACTGAAGCAGCGGTGAGACACGAATGAATCCTGTTGCAAGGACTATCATCAATCCTCAGAAAGAAATTGGCCAAGCCGGGGATCGAACCAGCGACCTCCTGTTCTCAAGTCCTGTACGCTACCGACTGAGCTACGGGGGCTTGGCCGTAACCATGAAATATCAAACCATAATCCACCACTATTTCTCGATAAACTACCGAAAAAACATAGAATTTTTAGAAGAAAAAACAAATTAATTAAGTCAACAGTCATTTGCCTCAATAGCTCATTTAGATGAGTTGTCGACTATGGTTTTGTAGGTCGTGGGCTCGACTCCCACCTGAGGGGAAGGAACCTTTTAATACATTGTACATATTGCAATAGTGTTCTACTGCATTTGAGATTGTCTCCCTTCAATTTAAAATCGTTCGCCAGAAGGCTTTGTCTATTATTAAGCCTTAAGCTTCTAAGAGCGACTTACTGACCTTTTTACGGACAGTGTAGATCAAGATCAGACTGCACAGAACGTGCAGTTTGATCTTGGACCTACACTGTCCGTTAGGGAGATATTTTTTCACAAAAGAATAAGTTTGAAATAGCATTATTTGGTTTTCAGCCTGGGCTTGGCTTGCCAAGCCCTAGGCTATAGTAATCGTATACCAAAATTTCAACCCCATCCACATGGTCCGAGCAGTTACGAGTAAAAGTGAAAAGTACCGCTTGCAATGCATCTCACTACGCTGAAAGAAACGACCCCCAAAAATGATAAAAATGTTTTGGTTTGAACATCATAGTTAGGTTTAAGTTCACAAAGAACTGTGAGAGATGGCAAAATTAGTGAGCTGTAACACTGAAGAAACATTGGCAAATCCTTAGATGTAGTTACGGAATCGGCCGAGTAGTGACGAGTGATGTTGCCGAAGAATACTCGGAATCTTTCGTCTTTCCTATTTCTTGACACCATGTGCATGACAAAACGCAGACGATATCCTCTTTCCCCAAAACAGCTGAACATTTCAAAAAATCGGCAAGATTTATTTTAGCAAAATTACTGTGCTTCTCGTATCTCAAGGTATAAATATGTTTTGATTGGCCCAGTATGTACGATGCCTTATTTCTTCTTGTCAGAGTTGTCCCGATAGCCTATGACATCTCGGACCATGACAATTACGACCCATTTTGGGCATTAGAAACTCGGCACACAAAATCGAATATGTAACGTTACACAGGGTATAAAACTTTGTAATATGAGTCATGGACAACCAGTTAAGAAGACCTAAATGGCGAGCGTGTTATATCAAAGATCGGACTTCCCATTAAGTGCCATCTGATCTTGATTTTTGATCTCCTCCGCTATTTATCGATAATAAATTGCTTGACCTTAGATTAGCATCAGGTGGTAGGCGTTTTATATCGAAGATCATATTTATTACTCGGTGCAATCTGATCTTGATCTAAGCTGTCAACACGGGATATTTAACTCTTAGGCTTCTCAGCGCAACTCGATGCTCTTTTACGGTTAGTGTAGATTAAGATCAGACTGCACAGAACTTGCAGTCTGATCTTGGATCTACATTGTCTGATATGCTGAGTTATTTTATACCAACAACAATTTTGCAATCGCCATGTTACAGCATATATAAGTGGCTTGAAAACTTCATCCATTGTATTGAACAATTTAACCCTTTACCAAACAATCCCAACTTTTAATGAGAAAGAAGCCTTTTGAAGACATTGTAGGAAAGGGGAAAATGCTGGTAACCAGCATTTCCTCCTTTTCCGATAATGTTTTCTACCCTTCCCGAAAAAGATTTCAATTTTTCATCGCATTTATTGTGTCGTCTGCAACTGCTTTGAATTTGGACAGGTCTAAAATTTTGTCGTTTGGTAAAGAGTTAAGGGTTAAGTGATAATAAGTACTGAAAGAGTTAGGTTTTTCACAGAACAGAACAGAACAGAAGTTCATTACAAGACAAGGACACAGTTGTACATAGTCACAAAAAGTATCATTTATAAACATGAAATAACACGAGATCTAGAGAGTATGACAGACGCTAAAAGGACCTACATTATACAATATATGTGTGTAGCACTTTCAGCAAAGTCAAAAGATATGTTTCATATAAGTTTTACTTGACAGTGCTAGACACATATTTGTCTACTGAACAGTAGGTATACAAAAAATGAAACATAAAAAGAAAGAACTTTAGACATGTAGGCTTAGGGTGTTTTTTCGAATATCAATGGAATCTTTGATAAATGTCAGCAACAATAATAATGACATGTTACAATTTTGGAGTAAGTATGTCGGGGAGAATGACTTATGCCTGTAGTGCTTTCAACAAAGCTATACAATATATTTCATATAATTTAACTTTTAGATGAGAGCACTACACGTATGAGTTTCCAACAGAACGAAGCGAAAAAACAACATAAGAATTAGACATGTAGGTTTAGGGTGTTTTTACGAATATCTAGGGCATTTTTTATGAATCTCGACAAGTTAAAACGTTGTTTGCCATCATCGCTATTCATCAGTTGATTAAGTTTAAAAACTGAAGGCCTTACATAGTATCTTTTTACTTAAATATTTTTTTCTTAATCTATCATAAGAGGGACAGATACAAATGAAATGAAACACGTCTTCAATATCATTTGTGTTACAGCACTGACAAATGCGTTCATTTCTTGGGATCTTATTTCTGCCATAGCGGCCTGTTTGAATTCTTAAGGAATGTGAAGACAGTCTCTTTCTCGTTAAGAAAAATCTGCAATTATTTGGTAAAATGTCTAAATATGGTTCATATCCGAAATGGCTTTTAAAATGCTTATACTCTTTTAATGCAGCACTAGATTCTATTGATCTATACCAATCCTGTATAAAACAGTCGATAATCCTTTGTTTAAATATGCGCGGAAACTTTTCTAAATATATGGGGTTCGGATTATAAAAAACATGACTGAATCCATAATTGTCTAATAAATGTTTGACTCTATATTGCAATCTTCTAAACTTAATTTATAAACGGTACTTAAAATAATATTATTAGTAGAAACCACTTTACACCAATAATTAATTATCCTGTAGTAGTGCATCACATAGAGAGGGTAACGTGCTAATTCACCATATGCGCCTGAGGAACAAGTACTGGTTCGAACCTTAAGGATCCTTTTACAAAACTGCAAATGAACAAGCTCAATACCCTTTGCTTTAGAAAACCCCCACAGCTCGCACGCGTAACTTAAGACTGACCAAACAAAGGAATCAAATAATTGGCAGAGAGTTTTCGGTTTGAGCGGATATTTGTTACAATTTTTTAAAAGAACGTTAACAGCTTTTAATCCTTTACCAACTAGATATTCATTGTTACACGAAAATGAACCGTTACACGATAGGACTGTACCTAAATAATTAAACTGGTCCACACGATATCTAAAACATTGCCGTCGTAGTACCACTTTTCGGTATCGCGTATATGACCCCTTTTTCTTATGACCATGACTTTTGTTTTGGTAGAGTTGACGTCAAGTCCCCACAAATTACAATAATCAAGTAAGGAATCGAGAGAATTTTGAAGATCACGTGGACTTTCGCCAAATAATACCATGTCATCAGCAAATAGAAGCAACATTATATAAATATCGTTAACAGACAACCCAGAGTTAGCCCTATTACATAGGGATAGCTCTAGGTCCTCTAGAAACAAAGACACGAGGACAGGTGATATTATCTCCCCTTGTCTAAGACCTAATGAATATTCAATTAATTCGGACATGTTTCCACAGTGTTTTACGCGGGATTTCACATTCTCGTACATGCTCTTAATAACACGTAAAATTTTGCATTGAAAACCTTGTTTGGAAAGTTTGTATAAATGCGAGTTCCTGTTTATACTATCAAACATGTTTTTTAAGTCAACAAAGGCGACATACAGTCTCTTGTTATGGTTAATAAAATGTTCAATCTAGGAGTACAAAACAAAAACAGCATTAACAGTGGAACTACCTTTTTTTAAAACCAAATTTGGCATCCGAGATTTTTCCATTAACTGCGCAGTAAGACATTATTCTTTGATTCAAGATAACTGTAAAGAGTTTCGAAAAACAGCTGAGTAAAGTAACTCCTCGGTAATTGCCGCAATCCTTTTTGTCTACCTTTTTGAAAATCGGGATAAAAATACCTTCGGACCATGATTCTGGGAAAACCCCAGATTCTAGAATTTCGTTAAATAAGTCGCATAGGTGTGAACCCAGTATGTCTACAGTTTCGATCAAATACTCATTTAAAATGTTATCAGCACCTTGAGACTCGCCAGTTTTCAAAATTTTCACCGCAGAAATGACCACGTTAACAGTTATGGGATAATCTAAATCGTCATTGGAATCTAAGAGATTATCAAAATCGTAATTACGACAAAAAGTTTCAGCATCGGAATTTTTTAACACACTGCTTACGGATCCATATTTTTACTGCCAGTTGTTGCAGACAAATTTGACATAATTCATTAATAAAGTTATTGTGTGCAGATGAACCGCTCCTTCCAAAATGATAGGAACATATTTCAAAGCTGATGAATTTTCAAAGGTTGGTTGGTTGGTTGGTTGTATTGGGGTTTAACGCCACTTTAACAGCTAAGGTCATATCATGGCGGTCGGTGACGCACATGTGTTTCCTGGCTTTCTCACACCAGTACTAACACAACTTTCTTTCCAAAACCACCGACTACTTTTCTCACATGCTTCAGCAGAGGTGAGAGGCGAAAATACACCGGAAAAAAAGTTCGCCTCAACCGGGTATCGAACTCACAACCACCAGGTCATGAGTCCGACACGCTCACCACTGAGCCACCCAGGCGGGCAATTTTCAAAGGTGTCGGAGTGCAGGGCAATTCAAGACCGTCAATATTAATACTCATCTGTGTAAATCCACAATGTTACTAAGAATAATGTAAGAAAAGTATTTTATCGTCCAATCATGCATTTGGTTCGAGGCTAGTTTGTCCAAAATCTATGGCTTGGCCGTGGGCATGTTCTTCCCTGGGCTTTTTCATCCAGGCTTGTTTGTCCCACATTATAGCACCCTACTTTATTGAAATGAATTTTAAGTGGAACATGAATTTAAAAAATCAAGTAACATCATATATCTACAATTAGGAAGATTTATTTATTTATTTATTTATTTTTGTTAATGTCTGTGAATCACTGGTTTTCTTAGAATTTTCACCATCAGCAATGGGGGGAACAATCTCAAATTTGTCGCCATCATTGTCTACTTGACCCCCCTGTTCTCAAGTCTGGTTCGCTAACGACTTTGCTAAAGGGACCCGATTGCAGTAATTGGTTTTAACTTTTTACCAAATTATAACATTTTAGACTTAACCAAATTGAAAGCCTTTGCAAATGATGGAATTTGTCCCAGATAGGGTAGAAAGCATTGTGGGAAAAGGGGAAAATGCTAGTATACATAAAAGCAGCAGTATCTTGAATCACTTCGAAAATGTAGAAAATGAATTGAACAAGTTAGGAACAGGCCCAGTGTTCTTAAATTTTAAAGAATAAAAAAGAATAGAGAGCAAATTGCTTGTTTATAAAAAAGAGAGCCAGTTTCTTTTTACCCCAAAAAGGGCCATGTTTTGCTCCAAAAATACTGACCATCAGCAAATCATTTTTATGCACCATGTCTTGGATAAAGTTAAAAGTAAAACTGTAGCAAACACCAATCTTCTGAAGACTACATCTCTGGCCCAATCTTCACCACATTTAGTCCTAGTATTTGTCTATATATTAATATTTAATCCTTTACCACACAATCCTGAGTTTTAAGAACTGTGATGAAAGAGGGTTTAGAAAATACTTGAGAAGGGGCTCAGGAGAAACTGCTGGTGACCAGTATTTTCTCCCTTTTCCACATTGTTTTGCTACACTTTTCAATGTCAGCATCAGCATCACATTTGATTTGTCGTCTGCAGTAGATTTCAATTTGGACAAGTCTAAAATTTTGTTGTTTGATAAGGAGTTAAGATAATTTTGACAATTGCCACTATGCAAATATAAAAACTGGGCTAGCAAGTTTGTTTCCCAATTACAACGGTCACAAGATTAAATTTTGGTCAATCTTGGTAAAAATAGATAGGTCACACGAGACATTACAATCACTCTTTGTTTTTTTTTTTTGCAATAAATTAGAATTATCTTAAATGATTTCGAATGGTTGCTCCTCTGGTCACAACACTGACAACTTGTTTATACTTTTGAGACCATATTTTGATTACATGAACTGAGTTCATATTCACCAATTGTTCTTAAGAATGTTCTTTGTCTTATTCTCCAAGATTTTCAAAATTTGAAAGTAAAAACACTATTTCTGATAGGCTAAACCAGATGGTTTAGCCAATTAGAAGTGTTACTTTCAAATCTAGAAAATTCAGGAAAATAAGACTGAGAAAGTTCTTAGGAATGGTAAGTAAATAGAGATCCTGATCTGCCCATCTGTCTTATCCATTTGTGTTTAAAGCCAAGCCAAGACAGGTGGTTCAGTCTATTAAATACAAGGTTTGAAAGCCAAGTTTGCTGAGCTCTGCCTATTTCTTTCAGACAATTGATGATAGTCATGGGAAGAGGATTCAACCCCTCTCACTGCTGTATATTTCTTTCAACTATGTTTATGTGGTAAAGTAGCCAGTGGCTTAAAAAGTGCAAGTTAAGCCAATTCTAGGAAGGCATGTATAGGTGCACTGGCCTTTGCAACATAATTGAAATAATGTTGAAAATAGTGTTAAACCACAGAACCAAGTTTTGGTCCAAATTTACTGAAATTTATTGAGCCAAAATTTTGTCTAGATAATCTTTTTGACTTTACATTACCGATAGGTCCATTTGTATACATTTCAAAAGCAGTATAAGCATGGAAAATCCTAAAAGGATATCAACCAGGTTACCCTCCCGCCAAATATCAATGAAACTTGGTCAAAATGTTAGATTTCACTGTGTTTTAAGGTAGCTTTGGCTTTAAATTGAAATTTGGCAGAATATTTGTAATTTCAAACCAACGTTTCCCTAAATCACAGTGAAATCTAACATTGAAATTTGGCAGAATATTTGAGTCCAGCCCCAGTAGCTCAGTCGGTACTTGACTTGTGGGACTTGAGAGCAGGGGGTCGCTGGTTGGATGCCCGGCTGGGCCAATTTCTTTCCAAGGATTGATGATAGTCAGTGCGACAGGATTTATTCCTCTGTCAATGCTGATCATTGTTTTGACGATGGTTATGTGGCTTGAAAAGAATATTGTGCATAGTACTGGTAAAAGAAACTCAAGGAAAGCATGGATAGTGCACAGACTGCCGTGAAATAACCGAAATAATGTTGAAAAGGGTGTTTAACACTATAAATCAATCAATCAATATTTGACTTGATAAATATTTCAGACAAGTCTGAAATGAATTATATCGGGTCAAAAAGTAGGTCACTGGGGAAAATCGTGGCAAAACCTTGTTTGCACTCAGGGATAAAATGTTCGGTCAGATACTCTTGAAAATTGGTTGGATTTTTTGTCTTAATGACATCTCGTACAAGTTTGATATTAGTTTGTGTAGTATCAAAAAGTAGGTCACTTTTATGAATCAGAAAAACGTTGTGTGCACCATATAGGCCACATTTATCAGCAGTAGCCCTATTCCTTTTTGCATGCTGCTCATTTTGATTGGTTGTATGAGCCTTACAAATTTATGTTTTTCCATTCTGTTGTCAACTCTACAGACTGTCAGTGTGAGACACCGTAGAGATATTTTTATTAGTCTGTACAAATGTGATCTAGAAGTTTCAAGTCAAGCCTATACAAATGTGATAGAAATTTTGAGCTTCTGGGCTTCTTCTTTCTTCTTCGTCATCCCTTCAGTTGCCCAGGATTTCAGTGCCTTTTGCGCTTTGATTTACCATCGGCTTGAATGTTTCATTTAACTTATTTAGCAGGATAAGTGTTAACACTTAAGCTGCTATATAAATGAAACAAAACATTCAAGTCGATTGTAAAAACCCAATTTTTGTCATATCATTTTTTTTTTTGGGGGGGGGGGAGGGGGTAGAGAAATATCTCCATATCGGACAGTGTAGATCCAATTTCTGTGCAGACTGATCTTGATCTACACTGTCCGCAAAAGGTCAGTGAGTCGCGCTTAGCAGCTTAAGAGTTAAAGTTCTTATTCAAGTTTCTGAGAGATTTCGTCGTTAATTTGAGTACTGACCTTATAGGTTTCATTACCCTATAGATTTCAGTATCATGTCCCTCTGTCTGTGGTTTTGTGTGGTTGATATTTCAGGTGGCTTTTATATCCAGTACGTACCGCATTGGCTTCAATTGCTAAAATGTTGCGTCCTCCACACGTACGTAGTAAATAGCGCGTGCAAAATAGTTTTCTCAAATTTCCGTTCAATAAGGTAAGTCAAAGGCTTAGTTTTGTTTGCTTGGAATGGACCCTTAGCTGAGAGCGTGTTTTGGTCCATGCCTATAGCCCCTTACTGCTTTTATGTATATGCAAGTAAGGTCATTAGGAATGGAATGTTAAAATATTTTGGCAATGCTCTGTGAAAAGGGGTCTTAATGCTCTGTAAAAGTATCTTTCCAGGTCAGCCTGCGCAGCCTGTGCCGGCTGACCCCAATTGAATCTTTTTGCCCTTGGTAAATTTTCTTTATATAAAACGACAATTCTACCCCAGGATTCAGCCAGTTGATACACAAAAATGTATTTCATGAATCCTTAATTATGTGCAAAATTGCTTGATATAATGGCGGCGTAACACAGGTCTCCAGTGTTTTTGTCTCGGCCGCCAACAACAGACACAGGAATTCTGCCCTCAAAGGTCTAAATATCAGTCTGAAATGAAAAAAAAAAAAAAAAAAAGCATTTAAATGCAACAACTTAGTCCAAAATTGTCAATTTTTAACAATAAATGATGTTCAACTGGTAATCACTGACTTTATCCGATAAATGGTGTCGTCCGAAAAATTCGACAAAATTGGCTGTTTTTGTCTATCTTCCAAATTTCACACAACCCAAACCCAAGGGACTAGCCTAAAAATGCCAAGCTAAATTGAAGCCCAAAACAACCGATAATCTGGAGAAAAAAAAAAAAAAAAAAAGCACGTTATTTTTTTTTTCAATCATTCATGGCTTTACCCCCAGCCTTATTTTTGTGGCAAAAAATAGCCGATAGCTATTTGACCTCTGAGTTTTGCGAATTGGATCAAAACTATAGAACAAAGAAAGAAAGGTCATGACCCCCTGTTTCGAAGACAAACTAAATGTTTCTTTTCAATAATCTAACAAATTCATGGGTCTAATATCTACTCTTCGTGTCAAAATTTCATTGAAAACCTACCTTTATCCATTATCTTTAATTTTGGCAATGTCAAATTCGAAACTAACTGTTTACATGTGCCCTTCCAAGAACAATCAAACCTCTCTGCAACGTCAGCAACGGAAGCAGTGGAAGTATTCAATACTAGTGCCTGGATTCTCTGCTGTTTGTTAAGTCGTGGCACCGTTATTCGCGATAATCTTTCGGATGTCTGGTGTTTATTTTTTTTTTACGACAAACATTTTAGATACTGACACAACATGGAGTTTGTCTTAAAAAAAAAAAAATATGTATAAGACATAACTTGAGCGAGTAAAACATAGCAAAACACATTTCGTCAAGTTTATGACAGCAAACATGTCAAAATTACTTAAACTTGGTGCAAATGAATGGTAATAGGGAAATTCCGTATAATACCGTGTTGAAAGTTTTGCATGTATTACTCGAATGTGTAAAAGTTAATCGAGAAAGAGACTGCGTATTACTTTGTAACCCTTCGACTGCTAAGCACGACTCAAGGACCTTTTGCGGACAGAGTAGATCAAGATCAGACTGCACATAATGGATCTACACTGTCCGATAAGGAGATAACTTTTCCAAAAAATACTTTTGAAATAGAAAAATTCTGGGTGTCTACTATCTGCTTGAAAGTTTTATTGGACTTATTTAGTTATTTAGCAGTATAACGGTTAATGCTACAGTTAACAAATTTACTTGAACTTCGCTTTCAGCTGCAATTCAGCTTCACCAGCCGAAGTTTTCGCAAAAACCGCATGCTCGAACAGTACCATGATTATTGGTGACGTCATACTACAGGATGCTGGGATAGATCTACCACTCCTGTACTATATTCTGCCAATGATAGCGATTGATATCGTCCTTCGATTGATAGCCTATCTTGCTATGAGATTTAGAAAGGATACTATCTGTTAAAATAGGGGATAACTATTTTGTGTAACTATTTTGCAATGTAGAGAAACATACATGTTTGAAAGTTTAGTAGCAACAGGTTGGGAAGTTTCATTTCAGAACTGACAACAACCCTGGTCCAGCTGGATACAGCTTTGTGAGAAATAGACACGAATTTTGAATCCAGGGGCCGTACTAATCAGTGATACTGACACGAACAATCTTATGTTAGCAATTCCACTGGCTGGGGCTTTTCATGTTCGAGGTTTGTTCAAATATGATTGCATCTAAGCACCTAAAATTTGATTCTTCATACGTTTCACCGAAAATTTTATTTTTTTCCCTAAAAGTATTCACCTCCATCACATATACAAATTTTAAGTCTCCGGATCCAATCTTTGAAGCAGTTTCATAGTCTTTTTCAGGTATACTATGAAGACATACAAAGTATAAATCAAAGATCAGACTGATTTTTTTCATAAATACACTTAACACTTAACTTCCGGCAGACGACCAGCTTGCCTTTGCAGCAGGCATCTTTTGAAAATAATGTGTCAAAGGGAAATACTATAAACATTCAAGCTCGTCAAAGAAAACCAGGAAACTTCCAATTTTCACGACTTCGAAGTTCAATAACTGTTCCAATAATATAGGACAAACTGACACGACAAACAGTTTTGACTTAACCTTCGGGCGTGGAAGTGTGTGTGTGTGTGTGTGTGTGTGTGTCGTGCCACCAACAAATATTCACGTTTTAGTTAAACAAAATTGAACTACATTTAGTGCGCAACCTGGCATGAATGGCCTGAATCCTCTTTTCTCTAAAGAAATATAGCTTATTTGGATTTGTAAAGCATTCCAATTAGTAATATCAGAAAGTAAAAAGAAGTTTAAATTTATACACATTAGTTCTGCAAGCTATATTTTATAGATTATGAGATCCTCTTAGGCTGTAGGATGAAGTACTTCCTATTGAAACAGGCACTATAGAATTTAAATAAGAAGGTGCTTTTACCATTTAAAGAAAAAAAAAAAAAAAAAAGAAAAAATTGATAAGGTTGTGTTTATATCTTCTTTCGCTAAATGTTTCCCACCTGACTCCCAATTGAGATCCGCTATTTAAAGACGCACGTTTGCTGCATCCAGTTACAATTCTTGCTGCCTCATTTTGTACTTTTTTCAATTTGATCTTTCTGGTATTGCAATAGATTTGTTTAAATTACATCTGAATATTCAAGAAGTGGGCGGATAAAAGAAAAAACATAAAGTCTGAAGGAATGTTCAATCTAGGCTCGTCTGTAGACTTCGCATAATTCCAATTCTTTTCCATGCCTTCGTTAAAGACTGATTTACATAGTAACGCTAAGAACCACCATTAGAAATGAAAATACCGAGATGCTTATAAACTTGCACTGATGGAATTTCAACACCAGGCATAAAAAGCTTAGGATGAATAGGTCTATTACGTTTGCGGGTTATGATTAGAGATTCCGATTTTGAGTGATTAAACTTTACAAGCCACTTTTTTGCCCAATCTTTACTTTTATTGCTGTCTGTTTGTAAAATTGTACCGGCTGTATCAGGATCACCTGTAACCATGGATAAACTAGTGTCATCTGCGAAAAGGTTTATGTTTGACTCAATATAATTTACAATGTCATTAATGTAGACGACAAAAAGAAGATGTCCGAGAATAGATCTTGTGGAACTTCAGCATTACTAGAACTTAAGTCTGAAACAGCACCAGGTAGGACAACGCTCTGATACCTAATCAAGAGGTAGTCCGAAAACCATGAGACAAGTTTGCCACCGACTCCATCTTTTTGCAGCTTAAATAGAAGACCTTTATGTCATACTTTGTCGAAAGCTAAGTACTAATATTAAAATATAACTCGGATTTTTAGTCGTTCATCTAAGGCTTTGCGCAAATACATTGTTTATATGCGGTTGACAATTCTGCAAAGGTATACTGAAATTCACTCATAATTAAAAAAGATACAGGCCTCACACGAACACTATCGCTCCTCCAAAACATATTTAATTTGCAGTGACCTAGACCTTTAAGCTACGGACATAACTCTTGCGCACGACATGTCATGGTACAGTTATGTTGAAAATCATTCACAACCAGGAAAGTGACAGGCCGGACACGAATGTCACCACCTCTGTATTTTTTTTTTTTAAACATATTTGACTTTGTCGTGACCTTGACCTACTGGCACTCACATATTGTTTATTATGTGGTTGATACTGCTTCTGCAAAGTTTTACTGAAATTCATTCATAACTGAAAACGTTACAGGGCTGACACAAACACTAACCCCCCTTGAAAACTTATCTGACTTTGCTGTGACCTTGACCTTTAACCTGCGGACATAACTCTTATGCTTGACAAGTTGTATTGATGTAGTTAATATTGCATTTAAGTGATAGGAAAAAGTTATGGCCCGGACACAAAAACTGACATTTGACCTTACTGTGACCTTGATCTTTGACCTTCGACATGGTTCTTGCGAGCGACAGTCTTTAAGTGGGTGACCATTCTGCACAGTAATGTTGAAATTCATTCACAATTATTAAAAAAAGATACAGGTCGGACATGAACACAGCCCCCAAAATTCTCTTTTTAGACACATATGACCTTGCAGTGACCTTGACCTTTTACCTACTGACATGCTTCTTGCACCCACACATCATTTATATGTGGTTGACAATTCTACAATTCGGCAAAGTTATTCTGAAAGTCATATATAATTAAGAAAGTTAGAGGCCTCACACCTTTGAAAACATATTTGACCTTCCTGTGACCTTGACTTTCAACCTATGAACATGAATTTTGTGCATGACACATCATCTTGATGTGCTTAACATGTGTAAAAAATTATTTGAAGTTAAGTGATTAAGTGACGGGAAAAAAGTTAAATTGCCTAAAAATTGGATAATAGGGAAAAGGGAGGTGCGTGGAAAACTGGAGTAGACCTGAAAGCATCGGAATGGACCGGAATGAACTTTAATATGCAATGTAAACTCTGGTAGAGATACTTCATTTATTTGATATTGGTTTAGGGAAAAGATTAAACCTACATACGAGAAAGAGGGACCTGTACGACCTTAGGTACAGGGAATATGGCCTTTAATCTTGCTTATTGGATTTTCGAGTTACACACCTGTGCTTACAAATGCATTTTATCTATTATAACCGGAAATTGTCAACAAAATATCATTATTAATCAGGAACGAAAAGAAAAAATACCAAAATCTAGGCTAGAGGTGCATTTTAATATCCGACTTTGGAAACATCAGACAAGACGCCAAACCGGGACGATAATAAGTGAACCTGCTGATTTTCAAAACAAATAGAATACCGGGATCGGACTTAAACTTAATCGGAAACATCTGATTTCAGACGTAGGAATCATCAGAATTAACATGAACTGAAAAGATCCGATACTGGAATAAAACCGAAAAATCGGAAAGGACCTGAAATTTGAAAACATTGAGGGGAAAGGACCGTAACGTTCCGTGTTCAATACCCGGGAGGGGTATCAACTTTGGGACCGTTCATTGGCCCACACATTCGGCGCGAGTACTGGTGTAGTTTCCTGGAAGCAGAATCGAGAGAGATTGGTATAAGTTGCAAGAACTTGTTTCTAAATGGACGTAGGATAAATAAGTTTAACCTAAAGGACAAAAGGCTGATTTTCAACATTTTTTCCTTGTTCACAATGTTTTTCAAAAGGCTTCTTCCCTAGGTTCGAAAGTTACAACATGGAATTGTTGGGTAAAGGGTTAACTCTTCACTAGACGACAAATTTTAGCTTTTTCCAAACTGAAAGCAGACGACAAAATGAATGTTCCTCAACACTTGAAATTTGCCTTTCAAAGAGTAGAAAGAATGTGGGGAAATTAGAAAATGCTGGTTAGCAGCATTTTCTCCCTCTTCCACATTGTTTTCTTTATTCTTCTCATAAAGGACTGTCTTTTTAAAACTTGAATTGCTTGGTAAAGGGTACATTTTCCATACTGTGCGGTACAAGGTTGTTTTCAAAATAAGGGTGGTTTCAAAGTCATCTCGTGTAAATTTCTGCGATAATGTTTTGGATTCTAGTTTCCAGCAAGACAATCACGTTATATCAAAAATGTCAGTAACGTTAGTAAACATAAATGGGTTAAGTAGAGAACCAATATTTTACGTAACAGTTTTCGAGCTTGCCCAGTATTTCATTGTTCTTGGTTCTAAAAATATATCGCATGTGGACACAGCAAAACATTTCTGAGCATTCAAAAGCTTTGGTGGTAAACATGGTTTCAAGTGAACTGTGATCACTTTCCGAAACATTCAACCATAATCTGAGGGTCTAATCTTGGCCAAAAACATGAGACACCACGAACAAACAGTTTTTTTTTTAAGTACACAATATCGACAGCACTCACTCAGCTTGGCCTGTATTTTGACCCTTCTTAATTTTTAACCCTTAGACGCGACTCATTGACCTTTTTGCGGGCAGTGTAGATCAAGATCAGACTGCACAGAACGTTGATCCACGCTGTCCGATAAGGAGATATTTACCCATCAAAATAACTTTGACAACCTTAGGGTGTTACTATAAGCTTGAAAGTTTCATTTGACTTATGTAACGGGTTCAGGATAAAAATATGTCCAATGAAAAATAATTAAAGTTTGATGTTATATCGATAGAAGTGAATTTTTTGACACAAAAGGAGAAAAAAGAAAATTAATGCATTATTTTTTCCGGTAAAAACTGCAAAGAGAAAGATATTTGTATGGTGTTTGACGTCGTTTTCAACGTTATTTCAATTTCTGTCCCGGTCGTCAGTACACTTAACCATGCTTATCTGGAGTTTCTTTCATCAATTTTCGCGGCAATATCCTTCCCAGGCCACTGGCTGCTTTCTCGAAACAATGGTCAGCGCTGAGAGAGGACAGAAAAAGATAACAATCGTCTGTTTTTCTTTACATATCGACGTGGCATCATAATATATGAGCCATGCTCTGGCAAAAGGGGGCTCAATGCATCTCCGTCATTCATTATACCCAGCAAGATATCACATAATTATGGAACCATAAAATCAATTTTGACCAACAACCGACTGAATCATGAGGTGGAATTATCCTTTGATGTGCAGAAAGTTCAAAGATGGCGAAAAGTTTCGGCCTATGTCAGCCTGCGCGGACTGCGCAGGCTGACATGGTCGATACTTTTCGCAAATGCACTAAGCCCGCTTTTCACAGAGCATGGCTCACACACACACACACACACACACACACACACACATATATACTTGTAGATCTATTCATTCTTATCAGATTTGACAAATCAACTCCCTTATTTAACGAAAACTGCAGTGGACGATTATAAAGACATCCTTGTACAATATATCAAATTCAACTTGCGGTAAAATTTATGAAGTAAAATTTGACCCTTTACCACACAATCCCCAGATATAACAACCCTGGGGATGAGAGGTTTTGAAAACATTCTGGGAAAAGGATAAAATGCTGGTTACCAGCATTTTCTCCTTTTCCTATGATGGTTTCTTTTCTGTTAAAGGCAAGTTGCATCACTTATGCCAAATTTAATTTGTCATATGCAAATGCTTTGAATTTGGAAAAGTCTAAAATTTGTCGTTTGGTAAAGAGTTAATGCAGTAATATACATGTAAGTGAAAACATTTTACAAAAGGAGAAATAAGTATGTATTTTTCACCAAAAGAAATACCTTTTAAATGGTAAAAATTTGGTTTTTATTATCGGTTTGAAAGTTTCATTTTACTTACTTAATAGGACAAGGAGTAAAGTAAGGTGACTGCATTGTCGCAAACATTTTTTATTGTGGTAAAAGAAGCAAAACCGTTACATGCTCAAGACGTCTCAACTCTTTACAGCATGACAAAATCTTAGACTTGTCCAAGTTGAAAACGTTTGCAGACTATAAATTCAAAGTGGCTCAAATGATGGGATTGTTGTTGCAAGGTAAGAAAAATTGTTTTTCAAAAGGCTTCTACATTGGGGTCGTTAAAAGCCGTTATTGTGTAGTAAACGGTTCACCCTCGGACAGGAAATGGCCAAGCTGGGTATTCAAACGAGCAACCCCCTCGTGTCAAGCCCCGTGCGTTACCGACTGCACTACCGCGCTCGGCAGAACATTAGTAAGAGAAGATAAGACTGCACATTCAGTGGTCTGGTCTAAATCTACACAGTTCGCAAACGATAACTTTTGTCCTTGACCTATATTGTCTACAAAGCAAAATTTTGCTTAGCGCTTCAAACATTTACCAAACAATCCCGAGTCTTATCGATCCTGGGGAATGAAACTATTGCAAACAATGTTTGGGAAAGGAAAAAAATGTTAACCAGCATTTCTCCTTTTACCACAATGTTTTTTCTTTCCTTCCGGGGAAAATTCCCACCATTTGACCTGTATTTAATGTGCCGTCTGTGAATGCTTTAAAGCCCTTCCTAAACAAGCCCTGGTTTTCACGTGTCTGCAGTCCAAGTCTTTTGAAAACTCTGTGGAAAAAGGAGAGATTGCTCGTAACGAGCAATTTCTCCTTTTCCCACAGTGTTTTCTACCCTTTTTGATAACTTTCTGCCATTTTCATCAAATTTAAAATTGTTGTCTGCAAACTCTTTCAGTTTGGACCAGTCCAAAATTTGTCGTTTGGGAAAGGGTTAAGTTGGACATGTTTCACCTCTGTCGTTTGTTAAAAAGTATAGAGTTAGATTAACCCTTATCCTGCTAAATAAGTGAAATGAAACTTACGCGCTGATAGTATAAACCCAAAGTCTGCTATTTGAAAAGTATTTTGGGGGGAAACACATATTCTGATATGACAGTTTAGATCCAAGATCAGACTGCACGTTCTGTGCAGTCTGATCTTGATCTACACTGTCTGCAAAACGTTCTTAGGTCGCGGTTAGCAGCCTAAAGGTTAAGTGGGAAAGGTAAAGTGTGCTCCGTGTTAGCAAGTAGTGAAACAGTACGGGCGGACAACATAATTATAAACTTAAATAAATATTTGTAATAAAGCTTACTTTTTGAAGTCATTCACTGAATAAACCCGTAATTATTGTCTTTTGACCTTTAACCCTTTACCACACAACCCAGAGTTTTAACGACCTTAAAGAGGAATGCCTTTTGAAAACATTGAGGGAAAATGAGAAAATGCTAGTAACCCAGCATTTTCTTCTCTTTCCACAATGTTTTCATCCCTATGAAAAGACAACGTCTATTATTTGAGCCACATATAAATTGTTTTCTGCAAGTGTTTTCAATTTGGACAAGTCTACAATTTATTTCGTGTGGTACAGGGTCAATTTAATTTTCTTTATAAAATACCGATAAGTACTACTAAATATATTTTTCTTGAGATGGTATAATCTGTACGGTTACATTCAATACAAAGGCGTAAGTTTTTTGGAGATCAAACTCACAGCAAAGACATGATCAATCTAGACCCGAAGGAAGCTATCAAGAGCGTCTTTGACCCCTTGCTGTGTCCTTGACGTTCAGGCCTAGCGTCTGAAACCTCAGCTCTGCACATTGCATCATCAAGTTGAATATTATGTGTGAAATACTAACCACACGGCAATGTTTTATAATGGTCCATATTGAAAGAATTTACAATCGACCTTTCAAATATAAAATGGTCGGATTCACTTAAAATAAGGTCAGATCCGGTCTGAATTGGTTATTAAGTCCGATCCGGATTGGCCGGTTCTAATCTGGTTATCAAGTCTGGCCCGGTTCTATATAGTGACTTTACCCATGGCTCTTGTCCATTTACCTATCACAATAGGAATTACCACTGACATTTTTTGTTTGTTTGTTTGTTTGTTAATCTTTAATTGAAAAAAAAAAAAAAAAAAGCAAATAAGGAAAATATCAATGTGATGATAAAAATGGCATTTAGATACTTTCCAAAGTTTATTTTGGATGAACTTTCCATACTTTTGCCCTTTCTTGGACCAAATCATCGTTAGACGAGACCTACAACACCTGCGATAACTGTGAGCATGAAAAGGGTTGCATTGGGATAAGCGAAGATGGGCCTCATTTGCATGGGTTACTGACTTAACTTTTTACCAAACAACAAAATTTCAGACCAGTCCAGATTGAAAGCTTTTGCAGACGAATACATGTGACTAAGAAATGGAAATTTGGTTTAGGATGAGCAGAAAACCTTGTTACCAGCATTTTCTCTTTTTCCCACAATGTTTTAAAAGGCTTCTTCCACATGTCGTTAAAAGCCGGGATTGTGTGGTAAAGGGTTAATTAGTTTACATATTCATAAGCAAACATCTTGTACCTTGCCAGTGAAGTTTGACGAGCTAGGTCTAGTAGGAGGCTGAGGAAAATGAAATTTATACAATTCTGTGTTCAAACAGGATGGGACGAAGAAGTAATTGCGAACAAGTCCACGGACGAAAAAGTCTGTTCCAAAAATAGGCAACAGTTGAAACGGTAACAAGGCCGGCAGAAACCTACTACGTTGCACGTGCAGAATCCTGTTGTAAATAGAATTTTCGTTTCTGAAGTCAAATACGATGGAATAGAGACAGCCCGAAAGGTATCCTTACCCTCTTAAAGAATCGATAGTGAATCAAAAATGATAAAAAAACATAAGAAATTTGAAATAGAAAAGAACCCACATTTTTTAATTCGTCCAGGGCTTGTTCATCCCAAAGCCAGTTCGTCCCTGGTGTCGTTCTCCAGGGCTAATTCGTCCGACATTATTGCAGCATACTTTATTGACCGAAATTAATTTAAGTGCAACATGAATGAGAAAATAATCTTACATGAAATACCTAAGTGTGATTTTAGCTCGTCAGTGTGTTTTATGAATGTTTTTGCATCACTGTTATTCTAAACTTTGCAGTTTGTACTAGGCAGATGGTCCGGATTCTTCACCATTGTTGGTTACTTCTAGATACTTTGATAACACATTAAAATTTTTGATTAACCCTGTACTACACAACCCCAATGTCATAAATGTGCGAGCAAATAGGCCAGCAAGGTTCCGCCAAATAAACATGCCCACATTTTTTACCAATTGCAAATTGCCATTTATTCATTAGAATTCATTATATCAAAAAGTGGGTTGAAAGCCAGCTCAGCTACTCCGAAAAAAATTGACCTGCCTGTGGCAAATAATGTCTGAGCGTGCCATCTTTTGCTTCATTGAAAAGTTGTGTCTGGCTTACATTTGGTAAACATGTTTTACCACTGAAATCCATTTCAAATTCCATATTATATATACCTTAGTTCATTATGTTATTAGCTTGGCTGTTTTCAGAGAAAAAGTAGAGGTATTGCCTGGTGGTGGCATCATCTGCGTCGTCATGTGCATCGTCATGCGAAAACTTTGACATTTTATAATATCTCTGTTATTACTTTAGACATTTGCTTCAACCTTGGACAAGTTGTTAATTGTCAAAAAGGGAACCTGTACAACAAGAGCAGGTAAACATCAAAGCATTTTTGACATAATTATGCCCCTTTTTGACTTAAAATTTTCATTGAAAATTAAGCAATCGCAGCCGCGCGTTGGCATTCATATGCATTCACCCATTCTCAATAAGAGGGTGCACAGAAGGGTATAGAGAGTTGAAAAATCAACTTCACTTAAATGCATTAATGTACTGAAATCAAACTTTAACCTTCTGTCTTTGAGAAAAATTAAAACACCATGGGAAGGGAGAAAATGCAAGCCAATTTCTTTTCCAGTAGTGTTTTCAAAAGCCTTAGGAATAGCATGGACTTATTTGGTGAAATAAATAAATTTTTGTCACATGCACTGATTGAGTTGGGGGAAAAAAGACCACAAATTTCTCAAGAATGTTTTGTCAAAGTTATGCTGCCATGATGACACTCTAAATTTTTTCTGTTTCAATCCATTGAAAATTTATTACCATTTATGCAATGGTTCTGTTTTAAGACACATAGAAAGAAGATGCTCAAAAACATATTGTCAAAAAAGGAGAAAATGATTATCATAACCAGCCTTATCTCCTTTTCATACAGTGTTGTTTTACTCTTTTAAACACAACCCCATATTTGAGCAGCATTTGTTCTCCTCAAATTCTTTCAATTAGAACAATTGTAACAACAATGATCGTGGTCTGGTAGACAGTTTATTTACTGTTATGTATCTCATTTACTTACAGGCGACATGCTGAACATATTTCCAGATTTGTTATGTAGAGGTTCTGGGTTTGTTCCTCACTCACAGTTGTGGTATTCATGGGTGTATCCAGGGTAGTGACAATGCAGAACCCTAGTCTAAGCCTGATGAAACCCAGAAAACAGAAAGTTAGCTGCTGCCATGATGTAACTGGTATACTGCTGAAAGTGATTCAAAGAACCAGATAAATGGACATTGGGCAGAGGTACATGTACAAACTTTTTTCTGAATAATCAAAGTTCTTTTGATGCTTCTGCCATTGTAAATGCAAGTAGCATATGGTATCCCTCTGTCTATACTATAGGTATGTCATGGACATCTTGTTTGCTTGTGGTATCTGGTTGTCATCTTTGATTACATTTTGCACCAAGGACATACTTGAATGAGATGTTGCTATGATATGCTTGAAATAATGATGAAAATGGCGTAAAACTCCGAACAGTTAATAAATCTATCAATCGCCCCCAAACCTTTTGCTTCTCAGCTGATTTTTAGCTCACCTGAACATGAAGTGCTCAAGGTGAGCTTTTGTGATCGTGCTGTGTCCATCATGTGTCATCCGTTGTCAGCTTTTACATTGTGTACACTCTAGAGGTCACATTTTTGGACTGATACCCATAAAACTTAGTCAGAATGGCGTATGTTTTGATGGTATCTTGAGCAAATTTAAAAATAGATCATGTCAGGTCAAAAACAAGGTCACTAAGTCAGATCTATGGAAAACCTTCTGTACGCTATAGGGGTTAAATTTTCAATGATATTTTTGAAACTTGGTCAGGTTAGCTGTCTTAGTAGATTCTCAGACAAGTTTGTAAGTGGGTCATGTCTGGTAAAAAACTAGGTCAACTAGGTAAAATCTGTGGAACACCTTGTGTACACTCTAGAGGCTATATTTTGAGTCTGATTCTCATGAAAGACGAAATCTTTTTGTGATTAAATTCTGAACTTATGTGAAAATAGGTCATGTAGGGTCAAAAACTAGGTCACTAGATCAAAACTTTGAAAAACCTAATGTACACGCTACAGGCCGTAATAATCTTCAATTTGATACTCTTGAAACTTGTTCACATTGTTTGTCGTGGTTAATATCTCTGACAAGTTTGCAAATGGGTCACATCAGGTCAAAAACTAGGTAACTAGGTCATATCTTTGAAAAACCTTGTATATGCTCTAGAGGCTATATTTTCTGTCTGATACTCATGAAAGTTGGTCAGAATGTTTGTCATAATTATATCTCAGACAAGTCTGAAAGTGGGTTATGTGGGGTCAAATAAACTAGGTCAGTGGGTCAAATCTTTAAAAAACATCGTGTACGCTCTAGAGGCAATATTTTCAGTCTGATACTCATGAAAGTTTAAGTTGTCAGAATGTTTGTCTTGATGATGTCTCGGACAAGTTTGAAAATGGGTTATGTGGGGTCAAAAAGTAGGTCACTTGGTCAAATTTTTGAAAAACATTGTGTACACTTTAAAGGCTGTCAGATACTCATGAAATTTGGTCAGAATATTTGTCTTGATGAAATCTCGCCCAGGTGTGAAAATGGACCATGTCAAGGCAAAAAATAGATCACTGGGTCAAATCTTTGAAAATCTTGTGTTCACTCTGGATGTCAGATTGTCATTTGAATACATATGAATGTTTGTCTTGATGATGTCTTGGATGAGTGTAAAAATGGGTCATGTCCAGTCAAAAACTAGGTTACCAGGTGAAATCTTAGAAAAATCTTTTGTACACTGTATAAGTCATATTTTCAGTCCAGTACTCATGAATCAAAATATTTGTCTTGATAATATTTCCTATGATTTTAAAAATGGGTCACACTGGGTCAAAAACTAGATCAACAGGTCAAATATTTGAAAAACCTGTTTACATTCTCATCTTTCTAGAGGCCACATTTTCAGTCCAAAAGTCATGAAAATTGGTCAGATTGTTGCCAAGCTAATATCTCAGATGAGTTTGAAATTGGGTCACATGGAGTCAGTAACTAGGCTGCTAGGTCAAATCTTTGAAAAACCTTGTGTACACTCTTGAGGCCACATTTTTAGTCATATTTTCATGAAATTTGGTCAGAATCTTAGTCTTGATGGTATCTTGGATAGTTTGAAAATGGTTTGTGTCAGGTCAAAAATTAGGTCACCAGTTTAAAACATAGAAAACCTTGTGTTCACTCTGGAGGCCAAATACTCCATTGAATACTCATGAAAGTTTGTCAGAATACCTTTCTTACTGATATCTTGATGTACTCTGTGCAAAATATGTCATGTTGGCTCAAAAACTAGGTCATCAGGTCAGATCTTTGAAAAACCTTGTGTCCATCTTGGGGGTACATTTTCAGTCTAATACCCATGAACTTTGGTCAAAATGTTTGTCTTGGTGATATCGCAGTCAAGTCTGAAAACCGGTAACATCATGTCAAAAACTAGATCACAAGTATATGTACTTGAGTGGCAAGAGTTTTATTCTAATGCTCAAGAAATTTGGACAGAAAGTTTGTCTTGATGACATTTAAGACTGATTGCAGAATGTGTCACTTTAGGTTGAAAACCAGGTTACCAGGTCAGATCTTTGAAAAAGCTTGTGCACACTGTAGAGGCCAGATGTTTTAGTCCAAAACTCATGTGGGTTGATAAGAATATTTGTCATCATCATATCCCAGGCAAGTGTGAAAATGGGTCTCATTGGGTCAAAAACTTTGTCATAAGGTCAAATCTTTGAAAGACGTTGTTTACACTTTAGAGGCTATATTTTTGGTCAAATACTCATGAAATTTGGTCAGAATGTTTGTCTTGATGGTATTCAGGATGACTTTGAAAATGGTCATGTTGTTTAAAAAAAAAAAAAAAAAAAGCAGGTCACTTAAAGAAATTCTATTAAAAGCTTGTGTACACTCTAGATGCCACATTATCAGTCAAATACTCATGAAGATTTGTTAGAAGGTTTGTCTTGATATCTTGAAAGACATTGGAAAAAGGTCATGTTAGGTCTTATTTAAAGTCCAGGTGAGCAACCTTAGGGCCATCATGGCCCCTTTGTTATGTACTTACAAGTATGTTTTCATTGTAAACAGCGGTAATACATTTACCCTGAAATTGTCATGTAAACAAAATTGCAATTTTCAATCAGGAAAAATAAGGCAACAAATTGCCATTTCAAAACTCCTTTTGGACAGAATGTCTCTGCTTAGTGGTCAGTGTAGATCCCAGATCTGTCTGCAGTAATCATATGCAGACTGATCTTTGATCTTCACTGGCTGCAAAGGTAACTATAGTTGTGAAACTGCCTTTAGACAGATTATAATGGTTGGTGTAGATCCCAGGTCAGTGTGCAGTAAACATACAGTGGGATCTTGGTCTGCTGAGGCACAATATTGTTGTGAAAGACACTTGAAGGGTTTTAAAGAAGAGTTGAATCAATGTGAATTTTGCTTTCTATTTTCAGGAAGACAGTATGATTAGAGATGGGTATCAGACAGAATCTTTTCCACCTAGGAGTATTGGATGATGGAGTGAAGATTTAAGCTGTTACTGCCTAAAAAAAGAATTAATACATCAAGGCTGTTTTGACCCATGAGGAAATTTAGCAGATCTTCAAATTTTTTTTTTTGTCTAAAACAATAGGGCTTGGGCCCACAACTTTTATGCAGGCTTATACTGTAAAAATTTTTAAAAATCGTCTTTTTCCAAACTAAAAGGCAGCATCTGGTAGACCTCTTCCAAGAAAATCTCAATTATGCTCCATAGGGTCAAAAAAATCCTCTCAAAGTCAAATAGTTTTTAATAAGCTTCTACATGTACATACTTATTCTTCCATGTATATTTTGAAGCATATCATGAAATAGAATTGATTTCTTTGGTACATGTAGTTACCTTTAAAGTGAAAATCCAAGGAGTAGCTGCATTTTTGGCATGTGTGATTTTAAATCAAGACCAGACGGAACAGACGGAACAGAACAGGCAGTCTGATCAAGAATCTTTGTTTTGGCTTGGTATATCCCTGCTCTGTTATCTGTTTAAAGAGACAACCAAATTTTGAACCATTTTTTTCACATATTTTCATGTCTTTAACCCTTTACCGAACGACAAAATTTTAGCCTTGTCCAAATTGAAAGCATTTGCAGACGACAAAATTAATGTTACCCAAAACATCAACTTTGTCTTTCATAGGGTAGAAAACACTGTGGGAAATGGAGAAAATGCTGGTTACCAGCATTTTCTCCTTTTCCCACAATGTTTTCAAAAGGCTTCTTTCTCAGGGTCGTTAAAACTCGGAATTGTGTGGTAAAGAGTTAACATTGTGAAAATAGGAATTTATTTGGCATTCCAAGGGGAAATATGTGTTGTTATTTTTAAAGGCAGGTGTTTAAATCATTGTAAAATGCAGTCAGATGTTGATTTCTTTTCTTTATCTGCAATCATTTTTCCATGCAGCTGATGGAAAAAAGAAAAAATGATAAGATGATGTCAGTGAGGTTTCTGTCCATTTGCCACAATATTTTCAAGATTTGTCAGTTCAGCTCTTTACAAAAAAACAACCAAATTTTAGATTCGCCTGTTTTGAAACATTTGCAGATGACAAATGTTGCTTAAATGATGGGATTTGTCTTTAATAGTGTAGGAAACATTGTGGGAAAAAGAGAAAATGATGATTACCCACATATTCTCCTTTTGCCTCAACATTTTCAAAAGCCTATTTTCCTCAGGTTTATTAACCTTTTACCACACAATCCCGAATTTTAACGACCCTGAGGAAGAAGGCTTTTGAGAACATTGTGGGAAAAGGAGAAAATGCTGCTAACCAGCATTTTCTCCTTTTCCCACAATGTTTTCTAACCTTTCTGAAACAATTCCAATCATATGAACCACATTTAATTTGTCGTCTGCTAATGCTTTGAATTTGGACCAGTCTAAAATATTGTCGTGTGGTAAAGAGTTAACATGCTGTATTGCTTGATAAAGGATAGAAGATATCCAGCTTTCCGTATCTTATCTTTGCAATTTTGAATGTTTATAATGTCAAATACATGTAACTATGTAACTAAGATGGACAGTTTATAGTCTGTGGAAAAAGAGACAATGCAGTTTCTAAATGCTGATATCTCACAGAATATTGATACAAGACAGTTGAGATAAAGACCAGTCTACATTCTGCAGTCTGATCTACAGCCACACTGTCTAAGTGAAACAGATGAAAGGGAGGTCTGAACATTTTTCACAAAAATTTTTAATTGCAATATTTTGGATTTTTTTTCAACTATTTTTCATCCATTAACCTTTAGAGCACTTTTCACAACTTAACTCTTTACCAAGCAACAAATTTATAGACTAGTCCAAATTGAAAGCATTTGCAGACAACAAAATAAATGTAACTCAAAAATTGAAATTTGTTTTGGGAAGGCTAGAAATCATTGTGGGAAAAAGAGAAAATGCTGGTTATCAGCATTTTCTCCTTTTCCCACAATGTTTTCAAAAGGCTTCTTTCTCAGGGTCGTTAAAAGTCGGGATTCTGTGGTAAAGAGTTAAATTGCCTTTGTGGCCAGTATAGACCTAGATAATTCTGCACAAAACATGTGGTCAGGTCTTTGATCTGCTATCTGCTTTGCAGAAACATTCTAGACAAAAAAAACGTTGACAGTGCATTTATAACGATTTTTGGCTCTAGACTGTAAATGTGTGTTTGGTTCTTTTGGTGTTTGAGGGTTTGTTCCTTTATCACATAATTCTGAACTTGAACAACCCATTCCTAGTATGCTTTTGAAAACATTGTGGGAAAAAGAGAAAATGGTCACCAGCATTTTCTCCTTTTCCGACAATGTTTACTGACATGCCAAAGACAAAATCCGGATTTGAGCCATATTTGTCAACTGCAAATGCCTTCAACTTGGATAAGTCCAAAACTTTGTCATGGGGCAAAGGTCTAATAGTTGTAATAGCCTTTAGTTAAATGCATTGAAATGTTTGTAAATACATACTGATGCAACATTCTTTTCCAATATTTTAGTGTCGATGGTGAAGGTTGTAAGCTAAGTGAAAACATTGAAAAACAAGGAAACATTTTAATATCTCACTTCACACTTCACCAGACAAAAGAAGTTTAGCCTTGTCCACACTGAAAGCATGTGCAGACCACAGATGTTGCCTATCTATTTACCATGCAACAAAAGTTTTGACTAAATCTGATTAACACTTTACCACACAAGAAAAATGTAGACTGGTCCAAATTCAAAGCATTTGCAGACCACAAACTAAATGTGGTTGAATAATGGAATTTGTTCTGAAAGAGTAGAAAACATTGTGGGAAAAGGAGAAAATGCTGGTTACCAGCATTTTCTCCTTTTCCCATAATGTTTTCAAAAGCCTTCTTTCTACAGGGTCGTTAAAAGTCGGGATTGTGTGGTAAAGGGTCAAAAGCATTTTCTTGGGACAAAATTAGATGTGACTCAAATGGTGCAATATTTTTTTGAAATGGTAAAAAACAAAGCGGGAAAAGGGGAAGGACCTGGTTACTAACATTTTCTCCTTTTCTAACAATAATTTCAAAGGTGGTGTTCCGTAGGGATCTCAGAACGCTGGATTGTTTGGTAAAGGGTTGAATGGTGGAATCTTGTCTTTGAAATGGTAGAAAATATAGTAGGAAAGGGAGAAAATGCCGGTCACTAGCTTTTTTCTCCCCCTTTTTTTTTTGCACAGTGTTTTTAAATTTTTTCCTCCTCACTGTTGTAAAAATGTGGGATTCTTTGGCAGAGAGTGAACACATTACCATTTGAATACAACTGTATTTACTCACAGCAAAATCAGTGCATGAAACATCGTTGCAAAAGGAGAAATTGCTCAGAACAAGCAGTTTTCCCTTTTACTTCATTGTTTTGAAATGTTTAATGTTTTGAATGTAATTATAATTAATGCTGATCACCCTCAGTTTTGGCTCCTCTGGTCCAATGCAAGTAAGCCGATATCTTTACCTGGTGCCAGAACTGCTTGTTCTTTGTTTAACCCTTTACCAAATGACAAAATTTTGGACTGGACCAAATTGAAAGCATTTGCAGACGACAAATTGAATGCAGCTTAAATGGTGATTTATGTATTACACAGGGTAGAAAACATTGTGGGAAAAGGAGAAAATGCTGGTTACCAGCATTTTCTCCTTTTCCCACAATGTTTTCCAAAGCCTTTTCTTTCAGGGTCATTTAAACTTTGGTAAAGGGTTAAAGGGGTCCTGCGTGGCTTAGTGGTAGAGTGTGAGACTCGTAATCTGGAGGTTCCGGGTTTGAGCCCAACCTGATCTGCTGGGTTTTTCGTGGGGGTGGCCTTGGACTAGACACTTTAGGGCCCTAGCCTAGTACTGGTGAAACCCAGGAAATATATGAATGTGTGAGCTGTCACTGTGATATAACTGAAATAATGTTGAAAGCGGCGTAAAACACCATTTAATCAATCATTGTTTAAACTACTAACCTTTTTCCAAACAATCCCTAGTTTTAAAGACCATGAGGAAGATTGGGCTTTGAAAACATTGTTGGGAAAAATGTGGGTAAATCAGCTTTTCACTTTTCACTTTAAGAAGTAAGTGGTGTGATTTCAGCCCAATTGAATTTGATGTTTGCAAATGCTTTTAGTCTTAATTGTTGTTGCTTGGTAAAGAGTTACTTGATCCATGGCCAGACGTTTTACTGATTTTTTTAAAAGAATTTTGTCAAAAAAGTGAGGATGGTTTGTTTTCTCTGAATAAGCTAGTACATTGTATGTGACATTGTCAAAGGGAAATTGTATATGGGCAGTTTTGCACACTGTCTAGTTTTGAGGGTTAAAAAAAAAGTACGTTTTTTGTCAAGCTGGCTTGCAGTGAGTGAGACATAGTTGTCACATCGTCACTTTGGTGTATGTGCGTCTGTGTGTGTGCATCTTACCAGATTTTGTCCAAACCAGAACTTATACAGTTATGGATGGATTTCAAAATAATTTGGCACAATTGTTTTCTTTCATGAGTAGCAGTACCATTTGAAACATTTGTTCAGGTAGGGCCAAGGTAAAGGTCACGCTTGAAGGTCAAATGATAAAATTGTCATACTTATTGTTTGAGGTATAACTTCTACATCTACATTTGTAAATGGATTTAAAAATATTTTTACACAAGTGTTCTCCTTTACTAGTAGAAGTGCCATTCGAATAATTTGTTTATGAAGGTTCAAGGTCACACTTGACGATCAAATGATAGAATTGTCATAAATGGAGCACCCCTGAGCCATAACTTATATATTGATGGATGCATTGAAGGGTAATGGGCAGAACTTTTTTACCAGAAGAAGTGTGCCATTTGTATCATTCATTCAAGTAGGTCCTAAGTCAAAGTCACACTTAAAGGCCAAATGATAAAATTGCCTTACATAGAACTTGTCCAAGCAACAATTTCTACATTTATTGAATCCAAAAATTAATTTTCATATTCTGGTCTGTAGTTATATTTCGGAATGTCGTTACCAAAGACACATTGGGGTATGTGGAATTCGTAGTGATATGGATCTAACCCTTGTCAAGCCTTGTTGTCTTTGTACGGTTACTCCTGCTATGAATTCTGTCTGAACACAGATGCAGCCGGATGTATAGAGAGAAAGTATATTTACATGAAGTGGTCAAGTATGTAACTAACTGGTAAAATCTTCATTATCATTGATGAAAAATGTGGTAAGTTCTCTGTAAATTTGCCCTACTATCCCTACTTTTTCTTCTTATAATTCCTACCTTTAACTACTTTTTAAAAAAGTTTAACCCTACTTTTTCCTTACTTTTTTGCAGAAGGGCACTTGAAAGCCTGTTAAAGGTTAATCAACAATTTGTCTGTTGTGGGTACCATGTAGGTTCCGAACTTCCGATAATATCGCACAGTCTCATGAGACTTTTTTCTTTTCTTACCATATATGCACAAGAGCGCTATGAGAGATAACCCTATTGTATAATAATAAGTACTGCAGATGACACATCAAATAACAAGGGCATTATCAGGGGTTCAGAATCATTACCCACTCCGAATCAAGAGTGCTATTTCACCCTTTGGCTGCTTAGTGGCTCGCAGTGCACTTTTGTAAGCAGTGAAAACCAAAGATAAGACTGCAAAGATCAGACAGTCTGATCATGATCAACCCTGTCAATTGCAGTGAGATTTTCCTTCAAAAAGAAATCGGAGCTATATATATTTAGCTGTACTATCTGTTGGAAATCAAATTTTTTTGTTTTTAAGAGTTTTAGGCATAATTTTGAAAATAGAGTTATTCTGAAATTGATAAAAGAATATTTTTCCTGTTTTCCCATTTTTCCTACATTACCTGCTCATGTATTTTGCATTAAGGCCTTTGAAATATGGCAACATTGTTCTGAATAATTGATGGAACTTAATAAGTAATAAATAATTGTTGCTGTCAAAAAATGTGATTCTATTTTTGGTGTTGTGTTGAAAGAGTTAATTACTATTACCCAGTACCTTTTTTCAAAAGTTTTTGTCTCCATTCCTTTACTTTGTCTATAAGGTTTTGAGTTTGGAATAGTTCAACTTTTTGGTTTAAGGAAATCGGGTTCAGGATATCAATAATGAATTAAAAACTTCAAATTTGTTTGACTTTTTACCAAACTTAGACTTTTCAGTGGTGAAATTTTGTCTCAGAAGGGTAGAAGAAATTTTAAGAAAGTAGATGCTGGTTACCTGCATTTTTGCCTTTCTCCACAATGTTTTCAAAAGCCTTCCTCTGTAGATGTTTCAAAATATGGTATTATCAGCTAAAAGTTTAAGATTATAATGTAAGATTGTAAATAGTTCTGAAATTTTCGAAGCCAGTTTTGCAGCTTTTGAAAACGTTGTGAAAAAGGGAGCATTTGATCGTAACAGGTATTTGCTGACATTCACGAAAGTTATACCATTTTTTTCCTTCATTTCTCTGTTTCCCCTTTGATAGATTTGTGCTTGTTTTATTTTAATTCTAGAATAAGCATTACTGTTATGGGTTACAGATAACTGAAAAACTAGTCTCTTTACACAGTTTGGACAGTTTTTTGAAATTATAAAACTCTTTATTGGACTACAAAATTTTGAGTAAAAAATTTTGTCATTTGGTAACATGTTAAGACAGTCTGTATTGTGATGAGTTTATTGTATTAATTTTAAAATGTTATCAAACAGTTTTGTGTTATAAAAACTATATGTAGTGGGCTTTTGAAAACACTGTGGAAAATGTTGGAAGTGCTTGTAATCACCACCTTTTACTCTGTGTTTTGAATCTCTTAAAAAACAAATTCTATCATTTGAGCTACATTTCACTGTCCTCTGCAGATGTTTTGAAATTGGACAATACTAAAATTTGTTGTTTGGTAAAAAGTTAAAATGGTCTGTGTTGTAATGACTTTGTGTCAGTTTTAACCCTTTGTCAAACCAGCCATTGTTTAAAAAAAAATGGTTATATAGGCTCTTGAAAACATCATGGAAAGTGGTAAAACTGCTGGTAAGCAGCATTTACTCCTGATCCTCCATGTTTTCTTCCCTTTCATAGACAAATCATATCATTTCAGCCACATATGATTTGTTGTGCGCAAATACTTTTAATTTGGACGAATCAGAATTCCATCATTTGGTAAAGAGTTTTTTTTTTTAAAAGTATTCTGTATTGTGATGAGGTTGTTGTCTTGATTTTATCACCTCACCAAACAACAAAGTATTATACTGGTCGAAATTGAAAGCATTTGCAGACGACAAAGTAAATGTGAATAAAAATTGAAATTTGTTTCGGAAAGGGTAGAAAACATTGTAGGAAAAGGAGAAAATGCTGATTACAATGTTTTCAAATGGCATCTTTATGTCTTTGAAAGGATAGGAAAGATTTTGGGAAAAGGAGAAAATGTTGGATACCAGCATCTTCTTTTCCCACAATGTTTTCAAAAACCTTCTTCTTCAAGGTCATTAAAATCTGGGATTTTGCAGTAAAGGGTTAACCTTCTTTTCCCACAATGTTTTCCAATGCCTTCTTCCTCAAGGTCATTAAAATTCGGGATTGTGTGGTACAGGGTCAACCTTCTTTTCCCACAATGTTTTCAAAAGCCTTCTTCCTCAAGGTCATTAAAATCAAGGATTGTGTGGTAAAGGGTTCACCTTTTTCTCAAACTAGTCTTGTTTCTAAGCAAAAAAATATGTTTTAGATTCTCGAAAACATCATTGAAAATGGTGAATATGCTTATAACAAGCATTTTCTTTTTTTCACAGTTTTCTACTGATTGCCAGGCAAATTCAATTGTGATAGCACATTCATTTTGTTGTCTTTCCAAATGATTAGACAAGTTCAAAATTTTGTTGTTTGGTAGAGAGATAATGAACTTGTTTCAATCTTTTTGATGATTTTTTATTTTAGACTTTTGTATTTGTGAATTGATCCTTTACCAGATGAAAAAAAAAAGAAAATTAGAATAATCTGTATGAACTCTTTACCAAATGACAAAACTTCAAACCAGTCTAAGTTGAAAGCATTTGCAGATGACAAAATAAATGTGACTGAAAAATTGAAATGTGTCTTTGAAATAGTAGAAAACATTGTCGGAAAAAGGAGAAAATGCTGGTTACCAGCATTTTCTCCTTTTTCCCCATAATGTTTTCAAAAGGCTTCTTTCACAGGGTCGTTAAAAGTCGGGATTGTGTGGTAAAGGGTTAAAGGCATTTGCTGTTGACAAATATGGTTTGGATTATGGTAATTGTGTTCACTCTTTACCAAACGACAAAATTTTAGACTGGTCCAAATTGAAAGCATTTGCAGACGACAAATTAAACGTGGCCCAAATGATGAAATTTGTCATCGATTGGTTAGAAAACATGGCGGAAAAAGGAGAAAATGTTGGTTACCCGCATTTTCTCCTTTTCCCACAATGTTTTCAAAAGGCCTCTTTCTCAGAGTCGTTGAAAGTCGGGATTGTGTGGTAAAGGGTTAAAAGGTAGAAAGCATTTTGGGAAAGGGGGAAAACGTTGATAACCAGCATTTTCTCTTTTTCCCACAATGTTTTCTAAAACCTTCTTTTTTATTGTACATTGTTGAATTTGATTTTTGGGTAATATATCTCTGAAGTATACATCAAAATTTCATTTTGAGTATTAAATTTTTTTCTCTTTATACTTTGGTGTTCTTGCTTAAATTTGATCTCTGCACAGAAAAACAAGTTTTATGAACTTAAAAGGAAATTTCAAATATTCAAGTTCTATTAAACGCCTCTGTATAAAAATTGATAAAATTTCCAACACACACAGTAGTAAAAGGTAATTTCCCTGTGTCCCACCATCACCTAATCAAGTGTCTTTCTTTTCCGTTCTCTATCCGGCTGTTTGTTTCTCTATGCAGGAGCCTTTGTCTGTGCGATTTCTTTCTGGTAGTGTGCCGTCTCGATCTCGGTTCGCCGGGTTCCGAGTCGAGTCCCCTAACCATTACACCACCTTGGAGCCTATAAGAATAAGGTTGTAGTTTCTATTTGAATACTATGTCTTGTAAAAACATTGGGAAAAAAAAATCTACCGGAAGTCTCGCTGTAAACGTACAGGGGAGTTGTTTTACAATCGAAACGTGCTACCATACTTGCCTGTGTTTTACCAACCACGGGGAGAGGGCTTTTGAAAATATTGTGGAAAAGGGAGAAATTTCTGGTTACCAAAATTTTCTCTAGCCGCACAATAATTTCATTTTCAATCAAAAACCCCATTTTTTGGGCCACACTTGGTTTGCCGTCTGCACAGACGTTACAGACGATTCTTAAATTTTGCCGTCTGGTAAAACGTTCGCTTCAACTCGAAATACAAAACTCAGCATCTCCACAATCAAACACGTATGTTGCAGATAACTTTTAAAATATCCCTCTAAAATACTGATGTGATGATACCAAACAAGAATGCATGTGAAAAGATTGTAACAAAAGGAGCTGCTCAGCCTTGCTCTAGGCAGATTTCTCAACCTCTCCTTATTACGGTCTACACAGATCCTGAAAAATGCTCTTTAAATCTATACCGGCTTTTTGTTGTCGTTTTTGACAAATAGAAAAATGTCAATGAAAAAAAAAAGGAAGGGAAAAATTGATCAGACTGGAACCCAGGCTGCCGCTTTCAAAAGTACAAGCGTATCACGGCGGCGCTTCGCTTATTCGTAACATAGCATTTTTGATTCTGCATAAAGCCCCACTTGCATATTTATAGCTTACTATGTAAGAGACAACTGCTAGTCCACATGCGTGGAAAACAAAGATCAACATAGATTGTCATTGTCTGAGAAGTATGATATAATAAACAAATACGACTGAAGAAATTACATGTAGCAATATAGTGTATCAAAACCTATAGCGCCAACTAAAACCAATAGAATTGATTGATTGATTGATTGATTGGTTGGTGTTTAACGCCGTTTTCAACATTATTTCAGTCATATCGCGGTGGCCAGTACACCTATCCATGCTTTCCTGGAATTTCTTTTACCAGTACTCCGCACAATATTCTTTCCAAGCCACTGACTGCTTTCCCACATAACCACCTTCGAAACAATGGTCAGCGGTGAGAGCGGAATAAATCCTGTCGCATTGACTATCATCAGTCCTCGGAAAGAAATTGGCCAAGCCGGGAATCACCAATAGAATAGGATACGAGATTTTTTTAAACCCTGTGCCAAAGGACAAAATTTTAGACATGTCCAGACTGAAAGCTTTTGTAGACGACAAAATAGTTGTGACTGAAAAGTAGAAGTTCACCACCAGCATTTTCTCCTTTCCTCTCAATATTTTCAAAAAGCATTTTCCTTAGGGTCGTTAGAACTCGTGATTGTGTTGTAAAGGGTTAAGACTACAACAAGACTATCTGTCAGTCCGATCTTGATCCATAGTCTGCTACGTATTTCCTAAACATTGATAGCGCTAGGCCATTACTCCACCTTGCCAAAGGACACTCCACGTAAAACCAGTCTGGCCGGTGAGGATCAACCCCAAAACCTCTGCATCAATCACCAGGACTCTTGACCAGACGACAAAACTGTAGACTTGTCCAAATCGAAGTATTTGCAGACGACATTTCAAATATGGCTATCATTACATACATAGTATTTGTCCATGGTACCCTTAAAAATCCTGTGGGAGAAGAGTTATTTTTTCTACTTTCAGTCCAGTATTTTTTTCCAAAGCATTCTTTCTCGTGGCCTTTCAAACACTAGATTGTTTGGTAAAGTGTTACGGTGCTGCATTTGTAATAATCAAATTCTCGATCGAATCCCGCTTGCATTGCCATTTTAGTTGGAGTGCCCCTAAGCAAAGCATTACAGAACAGGAGTTTATTACAAGACAAGTACACAGTTGTACATAGTCACAAAAAGTATCATTTATAAACATGAAATAAAACGAGATCTAGAGAGTATGACAGACGGTAAAAGGACCTGCATTACACAATATATGTGTGTAGCACTTTCAGCAAAGTCAAAAGATATGTTTAATATAATTCAAGTTTTACTTGACAGTGCTACACACATATTTGTCTACTGAACAGTAGGTATACAAAAAAATGAAACAAAGCAAACAGACATAAAAAGAAAGAACTTTGGACAAGTAGGCTTAGGGTGTTTTTTCGAATGGAATCTTTGATGAATCTCAGCAACAATAATAATGACATGTTACAATTTTGGAGCAAGTATGTCGGGGAGAATGACTTATGCGTGCAGTGCTTTCAACAAAGCTATACAATATATTTCATATAATTCAACTTTTAGACGAGAGAGCACTACACGTATGAGTTTCCAACAGAACGAAGCGAAAAAACAACATAAGAATTAGACATGTAGGTTTAGGGTGTTTTTACGAATATCTAGGGCATTTTTTATGAATCTCGACAAGTTAAAAGGTTGTTTGCCATCATCGCTATTCATTACAAAACCCTAAGCTAGAACTGAAGAAAAGAAAGACATTGATAACCTGTTAACTAGTATTTTCTCCCTTGTCCACAATACTTACCATTCTTTCTAAGCCAAATCTAAAAAAAAATCAATCGTCTGCAAACACTTGAATAAATTTGGATAGGCTAAACTTTTGTAGTTCTGACAGAGTTTAGACTGATGTCCATGGCGATAAAATTATCGGCTGCTTTCCCGTGTCTAAAGTCCTAGGAGAAACGATTTCTGTCACAATGGCAATCATTTCACCTTAACTGTATTTTAATGAATGTTGTTTTACGCCGCTTTCAAAATTTTGAGTCATATCATAGCGACAGCTTACATTATTCATGTATTTACTGGGTTTCACCAGTTCTAGGCTAAGGTTCTGAAATGTCTTGTCCAGGGACACTCCCACGAAAATTTAAAATCTAGTGCTTCCAGCGAGGCCCAAACACAGGGTCTCCAGCCTTGCGGGGGGGGGGGTCTTTGGCTGCTTAGTGGTTCATGACGCTTTAACCCTTTACAACACAATCCCGACTTTTAACGACCCTGAGAAAAAGGCCTTTTGAAAACATTGTGGGAAAAGGAGAAAATACTGGTAACCAGCATTTTCATCTTTTCCCACAATGTTTTCTACCTTTCCAAAAACAAATTTCAAATTTTCAGTCACATTTATTTTGTCGTCTGCAAATGCTTTCAATTTGGACTAGTTTAAAATTTTGTCATTTGGTAAAGAGTTAAATATTATGTTAGTCATTTCACGGAGACAGCTTATTCATGTCTTCTCACAGGTACTAGGGCACGGTATTAAAGTGTTTTGCCCAAGAGCACTCGCGCGCAACCTAATCCTTTTCTTGTAGATTGAACTCCTGACTGGCCGACCTATGAATTTTACGCTTAAACCACTTGTACCTGATGCAATCTCGCCAGAAATTGATTTCACATGTTTTACGTCCCCAACTGAGCAGCCGGGCTCGGTCATCAAACCCACAACCCCTGAATTTCAAGCCCTGTTGTCACCAACTGAGCTACTACCTCGGCCATCGAACCAACAACCCCTAAATTTCAAGCTTTGTTGTTATCAACTGAGCTTCCGGGCTCGGCCATCAAAACTCGCAACTCCTAAATTTTCTAGCTCCATACATACCGACTGAGCCCATCATGACGACCATCATTTAACTTCGTCGGGGATGGCTTGGGTGGATACAAGTGACGAAGACGACGATAGTGAATTTGACTGTGATGTCACAAAAAATGACATTTCAAAGGGAGAAGAAAACCACAGCGATAAATTCACTCACCTCGGTGTTCAGTATTTTCCAATATGTATCCATTCATTAAATAATCCTCAAAATGAAATAAAAACAAAACATTTTATACAAATGACTGACACACTAAACAGTGAATACATAACGTGTCCATATTAAGCACGTGGAAAGTCTGCAAATTTGGTGGTTGTTTTGAAAAAGCGGGGAAGGGGCTGTCAAAGTACTGAAAGTACTGACAGACTGGTGAATTTGAAATAAGTGGCAATGGTAAAGATAAAACTTGGCTGGTCTATAAAAGATTGAAGAAAAATGGCCAAACTCGGTCATTAAGTCTGTACTAGTTACATGGGTCCATTCCGGTTATTAATTCAATTTCAATTCAACGCAGTTCGATCCGGTTGTTAAGTTCGATCCAGTTCAATCCAATGACTTTACCCACCAGTCTTAGCCATCTACTTGTCAAAATAGGATATAAATTAAAGTGCCAAAGGAACTGAAGCATGGGCATCTGAAGGGGTAAAGAAGAAGAAAGACGAGGCCCAGAAACTCAAAATTTCTATCACATTTGTACAGGCCTGAAACTTCTAGATCACATTTTTACAGACTAATAAAAACATCTCTACATTGTCTCACACTGACAGTCTGTAGAGTTGACAACAGAATGGAAAAAAAAAGAAAAAATTTGTAAAGGCTCATGCAACCAATCAAAATGAGCAGCATGCAAAAAAGAATAGGCCTACTGCTGATAAATGTGGCCTATATGGTGCACACAATGTTTTTCTGATTCATAAAAGTGAACTACTTTTTGATACTACACAACCTAATATCAAACTTGTACGAGATGTCATTCAGACATAAATTCCAACCAATTTTCAAGAGTATCTGACTGAAATTTTTATTTCTGAGTGCAAACAAGGTTTTCCTACGATTTTCCCCAGTGACCTACTTTTTGACCCGATATGATTCATTTTAAACTTGTCTGAAATATTTATCAAGGCAAATATTCTGATTGATTGATTGATTTATAGTGTTTAACATCCTTTTCAACATTATTATAGTTATTTCACGGCAGCCTGTGCACATATCCATGCTTTCATTGAATTTCTTTACCAGTACTATGCACAATATTCTTTCCAAGCCACTTGCTGCTTCCCCACATAACCATTGTCAAAACAGTGATCAGCGGTGAGAGAGAGGAATTAAACCTGTCGCATTGACTACCATCAATCCTTGGAAAGAAATTGCCCCTGCCAGGGATCGAACCAGCGACCCCCTGCTCTCAAGTCCTGTACGCTACCAACTGAGCTACAGGGGCTGGACTCAAATATTCTGCCAAATTTCAATGTTAGATTCACTGTGTTTTAGGGAAACGTCGGTTTAAAATTACAAATATTCTGTCCAATTTCAATTTAAAGCCAAAGCTACCCTAAAACACAGCGAAATCTAACATTTTGACCAAGTTTTATTGACAATGGGCGGGAAGGTAACCTTGTTGATACCCTTTTAGGATTTTCCATGCTTATACTGCTTTTGAAATGTATACAAATGGACCTATCGGTATTGTAAAGTCAAAAAGATTATCTAGACAAAATTTTGGCCCATCAATTATCAGTAAATTTGGACCAAAACTTGCTTCTATGGTTTAACACTATTTTTAACATTATTTCAATTATGTTGCAAAGGCCAGTGCACCTATACATGCCTTCCTAGAATTGGTTTAATTTGTACTTTCCAAGCCACTGGCTACTTTACCACATAAACATAGTTGAAAAAATATACAGCAGTGAGAGGGGTTGAATCCTCTTCCCATGACTATCATCAATTGTCTGAAAGAAATAGGCAGAGCTCAGCAACCCTGGCTTTCAAGCCTTGTACTTAATAGACTGAACCACCTGTCTTGGCTTGGCTTTAAACACAAATGGAAATTTGCATGGCATACTATTAAGACAGATGGACAGATCAGGATCTCTATTTACTTACCATTCCTAAGAACTTTCTCAGTCATATTCTCCTGAATTTTCTAGATTTGAAAGTAACACTTCTAATTGGCTAAACCATCTGGTTTAGCCAATCAGAAGTAGTGTTTTACTTTCAAATTTTGAAAATCTTGGAGAATAAAACAAAGAATGTTCTTAAGAACAGTTGGTGAATATGAACTCAGTTCATATAATCAAAATATGGTCTCAAAAGTATAAACAAGTTGTCAGTGTCTTGACCAGGGCAGCAACCATTCGCAATCATCTAAGATTATTCTAATTTATTGCAACAACAACAACAACAAGAGTGATTGTAATCTGTCTTGTGTGACTTATTTATTTTTAACAAGACTGACCAAGATTTAAACTTGTGACCGTTGTAATTAGGAAACGAACTTGCTAACCCAATTTTCATATTTCCATAGTGGCAATTGTCAAAATTATCTTAAGTCCTTATCAAACAACAGAATTTTGGACTTGTCCAAATTGAAATCTACTGCAGACGACAAATCGAATGTGATGCTAATGTTGACATTGGAAAGTGTAGCAAAACAATGTGGAAAAAGGAGAAAATACTGGTCACCAGCAATTTCTCCTGAGCCCCCTCCTCCAGTATTTTCTAAACCTTCCTTCATCACAGTTGTTTAAACTCAGGATTGTGTGGTAAAGGATGAAATATTATAAAGACAAATACTAGGACTAAATGTGGCGAAGATTTAGCCAGAGATGTAGTCTTCAGATGATTGGTGTTTGCTACAGTTTTACTTTTAACTTTATCCAAGATATAGTGCATAAAAATGATTTGCTGATGGTCAATATATTGGGGCAAAACACGGCCCTTTTTGGGATAAAAAGAAAATGGCTCTCTTTTTTGTAAACAAGCAATTTGCTCTCTATTCTTTTTGATTCTTTAAAATTTAAGAACAATGGGCCTGTTCCTAACCTGTTCAATTCATTTTCTGCATTTTCGAAGTGATACAAGATAATGCTGCTTTTATTTATACTAGCATTTTCCCCTTTTCCCACAATGCTTTCTACCCTATCTGGGACAAATTCCATCGTTTGCAAAGGCTTCCAATTTGGTTAAGTCTAAAATTTTATCATTTGGTAAAAAGTTAAAACCAATTACTGCAGTCGAGCCCCATTAGCACAGTCGTTAGCGTACCAGACTTGAGAACAGGGGGGTCACTGGTTTGAATCCTTAGCACAGCCCATTTCTGTTCGATGATTGATGGTAGTCATTACGACACAATGCAATCCTCTCTCACTTAAGCACTGAGCTTTTATATTACCTTAATTCTGAATTTTTGAAGATAGGTAATCTTGGTATTTAGAATAGCCAATGATGGCGACAAATCTGAGATTGTTCCCCCATTGCTGATGGTGAAAATTCTAAGAAAACCAGTGACTCATAGACATTAATTAAAGAAAAAAAAATCTTCCTAATTGTAGATATACACATGTATGATGTTTCTTGATTTTTTAATTCATGTTTGACTTAAAATTCATTTTAATAAATTAGGGTGCAATAATGTGGGACAAACAAGCCTGGATGAAAAAGCCCAGGGAACAAGCCCACGGCCAAGCTATAGTTTTTGGACAAACTGGCCTCGAACCAATGCATGATCAGACGATAAAATATTTTTCTTACATTATTCTTAGTAACATTGTGTATTTACACACATGAGTACTAATATTGACGGTCTTGAATTGCCCTGCACTCTGACACCTTTGAAAATTCATCAGCTTTGAAATATGTTCCTATCATCTTGGAAGGGGCGCTTCATATGCACACAGTAACTTTATTAATGAATTAACATCAAATTTGTCTGCAACAACTGGCAGTAAAATATGGATCCGTAAGCAGTGTGTTAAAAACCTAACTCTTTCAGTACCTATTATCACTTGACCCTTTAACTCTTTACCAAACGACAAAATTTTAGACCTGTCCAATTCAAAGCAGTTGCAGATGACAAAATAAATGTGATTGAAAAATTGAAATCTTTTTCGGGAAGGATAGAAAAATTATCGGAAAAGGAGGAAATGCTGGTTAGCAGCATTTTTTTCCCTTTTCCCACAATGTTTTCAAAAGGCTTCTTTCTCAGGGTCATTAAAAGCTGAGTAAAGGGTTAAATTGTTCAATACAATGGATTAAGTTTTCAAGCCACTTATATATGCTGTTACATGGCGATTGCAAAATTGTTGTTGGTAGAAAATAACTCATCGTATCAGACAATGTAGATCCACGATCAGACTGCACTTTCTGTGCGTCTGATCTTAATCTACACTATCCGTAAAAGAGCATCGAGTTGCGCTAAGAAGCCTAAGGGTTAAATATCCCGTATTGACAGCTTTGATCAAGATCAGATTGCACCGAGTAATAAATCTGATCTTCGATATGAAACGCCTACCACCTGATGCTAATATCAGGTCAAGCAATTTACTATCGATAAATAGGGGAGGAGATCAAAAAATCAAGATCAGATGGCACTTAATAGGAAGTCTGATCTTTGATATAACATGCTCGCCATTTAGGTCTTCTTAGCCGGTTGTCCATGGCTCATATTACAAACTTTTATACCCCGAGTAACGTTACATCTTCGATTTTGTGTGCCGAGTTTGTAATGCCCAAAATGGGTCGAAATTGTCATGGTCCGAGATGTCATAGGATATCGGGACAACTCTGACAAGAAGAAATAAGGCATCGTACATACCTGGCCAATCAAAACATATTTATACCTTTAGATACGAGAAGCACAGTAATTTTGCTAAAATAAATCTTACCGAGTTTTTGAAATGTTCAGCTGTTTTGGGGAAAGAGCACATCGTCTGCGTTTTGTCATGCACATTGTGTCAAAAAATAGGAAAGACGACAGTTCCCGAGTATTGTTCGGCAACATCACTCGTTACTACTTGGCCGATTCCGTAACTTCATCTAAGGATTTGCCAATGTTTCTTCAGCGTTACAGCGCACTAATTCCACTTTTAAATAAGATCATTATGGCTTGAAATTCTTAGTCAAATACTTTCGTTAGATTAACATCGCGCATCTCTCACAGTTCTTTGTGAACTTAAACCTAACTATAATGTTCAAGCCCAAATTCTTTTATCATTTTTTAGGGTCGTAGTGAGATGCATTGCAAGCGGTACTTTTCACTTTTACTCGGACTTTTCAGTAACTGCTCGGATCATGTGGATGGGGTTGAAATTTTGGAATACGATTACTATAGCTTTGGGCTTGGCAAGCCAAGCCCAGGCTAAAAAGTCTGTTTGTCGATCTTTAATTGAAAAAAAAAAAAAAAAAAAGGGGGGGGGGGGCAATTAAAGAACACATCAATTTGAAGATTTGGCATTTGAATACTTCTAGACTTCACTTTTGGAAAAAATTTCTATCTCGCATCATTTCATCCCCACTGGCAAAAGTGTACCTTTGGATGAATTTTCTATCATGTATCATTTCATTTCCATTGGCTAAAGCGCATCTTTTGCCTTCAGTATTAGTCGTATGACGAATGAGTCTGCTGTTTCTTCTGTTTCGATTTTGTTGTAGAATTGATATCTTGCAATTCTGTGGTTCAGTGTTGGTCGCACATATTTACGGAATCGAGTATGAGATGTGTCTAATTGGAGTTTATTTTCATCATCAGAAATGTTCGTCCAAGCTTGGCGAATATCCACTCCTTTGTCACCAATCCACAGTAACAAGTAGCCTACTGACACTTTTTCTTTGTTTCCTCGTCTTCACTTTTAAAGGTCCAGTATAAATAAGTTGATAATGACTTTTCTAGTTGTTTTGGAAGATTAGTATCGTCCAACTCTCAGTTCAAACATGGAGGTTGAATGTTTTCCATTTTCAAAATTGATTTGAAATAATCATTAAGTAAATTTAAGTCCAAGGTCATTGTTTATTTCTGACACCCTGTAATGTTAAAGTGCGTTTGTAATTAATCTTTAATCTGCTAAATCAATTAAATGAAACTTTCCAGCCCATAGTGAAAACCTGAATGTAATTTTCGGTGAAAAAAAAAAATCCTTATTGGACAGTGTACATCCAAGATCAGACTGCTCGTTCTGTGCAGTCTGATCTTGATCTACAGTGACTGCAAACGGTCATTGAGTCACACTTAGTAGCCTAAGCGTTATATATGTAGGGCTTCATTAACCCTTTCCCAAACGACAAATTTTGGACTGGTCCAAATTGAAAGAGTTTGCAGACGACAATTTTAAATTTGATGAAAATGGCAGAAAATTCTCAAAAAGGGTAGAAAACACTGTGGGAAAAGGAGAAATTAGTCGTTACGAGTAATTTCTCCTTTTCCCACAGTGTTTTCAAAAGACTTGTACTGCAGACACGTGAAAACCAGGAAATTGTTTGGGAAAGGGTTAAACTTAAACTGGACGATAGTGAAAGTAACAGTAGCTGCCAAAAGAAAACAAAGCGGGTGTTAAAATACATTTCAATTTAAATCATACAAGGTGTCCCAGAATATGTTACATTTTCAACGATGCCTAGGGTATACTGTTTATAAAGGTAACAAAATAAAATTCGTGCCATTTCATAAGTTTACGACGAAAGTCTTATGACATGCGCAGGATGCTAGGTAACAATGAAAAATAAAGTCAGCTAGCACCTTTAAAAAATACATCGATTTTCACCAAATGTTCATAATGACTTCCATTTTGACGTCGCTGGACATTTGGCTTCTTCACAAAATTCGCTTTTATCCATCTAGGTTAAGATCAGGCTCATCTTTGGAACTATTAATGCCTCAAGATCATCTCTTGTCCGAGGGTGGAGTTTATGCAAACTGTCCCTGAGAAAACCTCACAGTTAAAAAGAAGTCCAATGGGCTTATGTCCGGCAAGTAAGGTGGTCATGGCCGCTTTGTTTTCAAGATCACTCTTGATTCAAATTTGCCTGTCAACCATTCTGTTACGCTATTGGCTGTATATGGTATTGTACCATCTTGCTAAAACCAAATTCCCTCTTGTACTAGATATTTATGCTGGCATAAACTTTTGCTACAAGGAAAGGGCTGCAAATATCGTTTCCTGTAATTGCTGCAGGGTCTTCATCACTGTATTCAATGAAGAACGGCCCAATTATACCGCTCATACTCGAAGCGCACCATCAACCGTGTATAAAGTCCAGCCTCAGCCAACAAACTTAAGGCATCATTAGTTCCAGTGATGAGCCTGATCACAAGTCAGATCAATGAACATTTGGTGAAGATCGATGTTCATTTTGAAAAAAAACGCTTGCTGCATTTATTGTTCAAATGCTATCTAACACACTGTGCATGTCTTAAAACTTTTTTCTTAATCTTATCAAATGGTGTAAATTTTATTTTATTACTTCTATAAACAATATAGCTTAGGCATAGTTGAAAGTGTAACGGATATTCTGCGAAACCCTGTATCATTTTAAAGTATGGAAATTATTGTGAAGACGACAATCTGTTATTATAAGGTTGGTCCAAGTCGCTGGCACAGAAATTAATTTCAAAACTGGGTTAAACGTTGCCAGGTCACTCTAGACTCAGATGCCTCAGAGTCAGAGATAACTTCCGGCAAAGTTATAATGCCCTATCTCTCAAAGACTAGTGTTAGCTTTTCCGGGATGTCGTCAAAGTTCTGAAGGCATTCCTGGATAGTTCTGGAATGAGTTGATATCTTTTGTGCAATAAGAGGAGTGTTCAAATATGAAGCATCTAAGCACCTAAAATTTCATTCTTCATAGGTTTCACTGAATTTTTTATTTTGTTACCTCGAAGTATTCACCTCCAACAGATATATTAAAAAATTCAGTATCCGGATCCAATCTTTGAAGGCCTTTTCATAGTCTTTTTAGGTATCCTATGAAGACACTGGAATGTTGCTGAACCGAAGTGTTTGCGCTGAACAGTTTTCGACCTGAAGGTATTTTTTTACCTATGGAAAGACAAAGAGGTCGCAAGGGGTATGGTCAGGTGAATACGAAGGGTGGGGGAGCACAACGACTTTTTCCTGCTTCAGAAAGCCTTGCACCTCATACAAAAGACAATGACTTAAACTGATTGTTTACATAACGTTGAAATAGAGTTGACAGAAAATGAATTCAGTGTCTTCATAGTATACCTAAACAAGACTATAAAAATGCCTTCAAAGATTCGATCCGGAGACTGAAACTTTGTATATCTGTTGGAGGTGAATACTTTGAGGGAACAAAATAAAAAGTTAAGTGAAACCTATGAATAATAAAACTTCAGGTGCTTAGATGCATTCATATTTTAACACTCCTCGTATTCTCTAGTGAGCATCGTTGAGCAGTAGCCGAAGTGTTGCTTCCTTTTTTCTATATCCTTTCGCGCAACCAAATGGATCTGGGTCTTTTGGTCCTATTTCTTCTTTTTCCTCCTACCTGTTGCAATGTGGCGTTCCGTCTTCTTCATCTTGTCATGTTGACAAGGCAAGGTCTCAGACTACAAAGATAATTACTGCTTGGGAGGCCTTCGTTTTATACCATGGACACAAAAGTGCTCCACAAGTGCCCGTCAACCACGTTCCATCCCTCGAAAACATTAATAGAACGTGAAGAACGTGTTAGACCTTGATAGGAACGTTAGAAACGTGAGAGGGCTGATCAGAACTTGACAGGTCGAGCCGGAACGTACTCGCATTCGTGGCAAACCGCAGGTCGAACCGTAGTAGATCTTTGGGCATCGTGAACTGAGCAACCCCTTCCCTCCACGGCCGATCACGGATACCGTGGGGTACTATAAAGAAACCTAGCTAGACCTGACTTAACTTTGTAATGGAAAAAAAAAAACTACCAAAATCTCACGGCACGCTACGTTTCGGACAAACGGGGCTGCCGTGGTCTCCCGGAACATGTTGTAAATGTAGCATTAAAGTGGAAAATGTAAAATGAGTTCCGTGAAAACAAATAGTGAAACAGCACGAGCGGACAACATATAAATTTAGATGAATATTTGTTATAAAGCTTATTTTTTTAAGTCATTCGCCGAATAAAACCGTAATTATTGTCTTTTGACCTTTGTCCAGTTACATATTTTAATGACCTTGAGGACTTTAAAACACTTTTGACCCGGGAATTGGAGTAAAATGCTGTTTCCATTTTTCTCACTGTTTCCTAACTCTCTAGTGACCGATTACATCTTGAGTAAGATTAAATTTGTCGTGTGCACACACTCTGAATTTTACGGTGGCACTGAAGTGACATGTGCATTTTTTTGTATTTATCTCGTTCCCACGAGATAATAATTCGTTTTCTCGAGTTTATTATCTCGTGGGATCGAGATAAAAAAAAAAAAAAAAAAATGCGCATGTCACCTCAGTGCCACCGTAAAATTTTGACAATCTAGAATTTTGCTGTCTGGTAAACAGTTGACTTTTTACTTAACCAAACAGCAAAATGTTGGACTTGTCTAAATTCAAAACATTTGCTGACGACAAACTGAATGTGGCTCAATTTGTCTTTGTGGAAAACATTTTGGGCAAAGGGAAATCCTTTTCAAAAGCATTTCTCCTATCCCCAGGTTTTAAAATGTTATTTTCCACAGGGACATTAAAGGGGCCTATTAAAATTTTTATGCCGTAAACCAAATTTAACCCCTATCCTGCTTTCAAACCTATAGTATAAACCAAAATTTTCCTATTTCAGATATTTTTGAGGATAGATATGTCCTTACCGGGCAGTGTAGATCCAAGATCAGACTGCACGTTCTGTGCAGTCTGATCTTGATCTATGCTGTCCGTAAAAGGTCAGTGAGTCGCGCTTAGCAACCTAAGGACTAAGGATTAACTTTCTCATAAAAGACCGATGAATGTGACTAGAAATGAGCAATGCATCTGCCAGAAGTATCGATCCAGGTCAGCCCGAGCAGTCCGCGCAGGCTGTCCTGGACTATTTTTAGCCTGGGCTTGGCTTTCCAAGCCCAAGGCTATAGTAATCGTATACCAAAATTTCAACCGCATCCACATGATCCAAGCAGTTTCGGAAAACCTGCGTAAAAGTGAAAAGTATCGCTTGCAATGCATATCACTACGCTGAAAGAAACGACCCCCAAAAATGATAAAATTATTTGGGTTTGAAGATCAAATTTAGGTTTAAGTTCACAAAGAACTGTGAGAGATGCGCGATGTTAATCTAACGAAAGTATTTGACTAAGAATTTCAAGCCCTAATGATCTTATTTACAAGTGGAAATTAGTGCGCTGGAACACTGAAGAAACATTGGCAAATCCTTAGATGTAGTTACGGAATCGGCCGAGTAGTGACGAGTGATGTTGCCGAACAATACCCGGAATATTTCATCTTTCCTATTTTTAGACACAGTGTGCATGACAAAACGCAGACGATGTGCTCTTTCCCCAAAACAGCTGAACATTAAAAAACTCGGTAAGATTTATTTTCGCAAAATTACTGTGCCTCTCGTATCTAAAGGTATAAATGTGTTTTGATTGGCCAGGTATGTACGATGCCTTATTTCTTCTTGTAAGAGTTGTCCCGATATCCAATGACATCTCGGACCATGACAACTTCGACTCATTTTGGGCATTACAAACTCGGCACACAAAATCGAATATGTAATGTTACACAGGGTATAAAACTTTGTAATATGAGCCATGGACAACCAGTTAAGAAGACCTAAATGGCGAGCGTGTTATAACTTATATCAAAGATCAGACTTCCCATTAAGTGCCATCTGATCTTGATTTTTGGTCTCCTTGACCTGAGATTAGCATCAGGTGGTAGGCGTTTTATATCGAAGATGAGATTTATTACTCGGTGCAATCTGATCTTGATCTAAGCTGTCAATACGGGATATTTAACCCTTAGGCTTCTCAGCGCAACTCGATGCTCTTTTACGGATTGCGTAGATTAAGATCAGACTGCACAGAACGTGCAGTCTGATCGTGGATCTACATTGTCCGATACGATGAGTTATTTTCTACCAACAACAATTTTGCAATCGCCATGTTACAGCAAATATAAGTGGCTTGAATACTTCATCCATTGTATTGAACAATTGAACCCTTTACCAAACAATCCCAACTTTAATGACCCTGAGAAAGAAGCCTTTGAAAAGATTGTAGGAAAAAAAAAAAATGCTGGTAACCAGCATTTCCTCCTTTTCCGATAATGTTTTCTACCCTTCCCGAAAAAGATTTCAATTTTTCAGTCACATTTATTTTGTCGTCTGCAACTGCTTTGAATTTGGACAGGTCTAAAATTTTGTTGTCTGGTAAAGATTTAAGGGTTAAGTGATAATAGGTACTGAAAGAGTTAGGTTTTTATCCCACTGCTTACGGATCCATATTTTTACTGCCAGTTGTTGCAGACAAATTTGATATTAATTTCATTAATAAAGTTACCGTGTGCAGATGAACTGCTCCTTCCAAAATGATAGGAACATATTTCAAAGCTGATGAATTTTCAAAGGTGTCAGAGTGCAGGGCAATTCAAGACCGTCAATATTAGTACTCATCTGTACTCATCTGTGTAAATCCACAATGTTACCAACAATAATGCATGTTCATCCCTAGACTTTTTCATCCAGGTTTGTTTGTCCCACATTATTGCACCCTACTTTATTAAAATGAATTTTAAGTGAAACATGAATTAAAAAATCAAGTAACATCAATCATCAAAAAGAAACTGGTTGAGCTAAGGATTCAAACCAGTGAACCCCCTGTTGTCAAGTCTGGTACGCGAACGACTGTGCTAATGGAGCTCGACTGCAGTAATTGGTTTTAACTTTTTACCTAATGATAGAATTTTAGACTTAACGAAACTGAAAGCCTTTGCAAATGATGGAATTTGTCCCAGACAGGGTAGAAAGCATTGTGGGAAAAGTGGAAAATGCTAGTATACATAAAAGCAGCAGTACCTTGAATCACTTCAAAAATGCAGAAAATGAATTGAACAGGTTTGGAACAGGCCCATTGTTCTTAAATTTTAAAGAATCAGAAAGAATAGAGAGCAAATTGCTTGTTTACAAAAAAGAGAGCCATTTTCTTTTTACCCCAAAAAGGGCCATGTTTTGCCCCAATATATTGACCATCAGCAAATCATTTTTATGCACTATATCTTGGATAAAGTTAAAAGTAAAACTGTAGCAAACACCAATCATCTGAAGACTACATCTCTGGCCAAATCTTCACCAGTCCTAGTATTTGTCTTTATAATATTTAATCCTTTACCACACAATCCTGAGTTTTAACAACTGTGATGAAGGAGGGTTTAGAAAATACTGGAGGAGGGGGCTCAGGAGAAATTGTTGGTGACCAGTATTTTCTCCTTTTTCCACATTGATTTGCTACACTTTCCAATGTCAGCATTAGCATCAAATTCTATTTGTTGTCTGCAGTAGATTTCAATTTGGACAAGTCTAAATTTCTGTTCTTTGATAAGGAGTTTAGATAATTTTGACAATTGCCACTATGGAAATATTAAAAATTCGGTTAGCAAGTTTTTTTCCCAATTACAATGGTCACAACTTTAAAATTTGGTCAATCTTGGTAAAAATAAATAGGTCACACAAGACAGATTACAATCATTCTTGTTGTTTTTTTTTTTTGGCAATAAATTAGAATTATCTGAGATTATTTCGAATGGTTGCTCCCCTGGTCACAACGCTGACAACTTGTTTATACATTTTAGACCATATTTTGATTATATGAACCGAGTTCATATTCACCAACTGTTCTTCAGAACGTTCTTGTCATATTCTCCAAGATTTTCAAAATTTGAAAGTAAAACACTACCTCTGATTGGCTAAACCTGATGGTTTAGCCAATTAGAAGTGTTACTTTCAAATCTAGAAAATTCAGGAGAATAAGACTGAGAAAGTTCTTAGGAATGGTAAGTAAATAGAGATCCTGATCTGTCCATCTGTCTTAATAGTATGCCATGCAAATTTCCATTTGCGTTTAAAGCCAAGCCAAGCCAAGACAGGTGGTTCAGTCTATTAAATACAAGGCTTGAAAGCCAGGGTTGCTGAGCTCTGCCTATTTCCTTCCTAATTGATGATAGTCATGGGAAGAGGATTCAACCCCTCTCACCTGCTGTATATGTTTTCAACTATGTTTATGTGGTAAAGTAGCCAGTGGCTTGGAAAGTACAAGTTAAACCAATTCTAGGAAGGCATGTATAGGTACATTGGCCTTTGCAACACAATTGAAATAATGTTAAAAATAGCGTTAAACCATAGAAGCAAGTTTTGGTCCAAATTTACTGAAAATTGTTGGACCAAAATTTTGTCTAGATAATCTTTTTGACTTTACAATACCGATAGGTCCATTTGTATACATTTCAAAAGCAGTACAAGCATGGAAAATCCTAAAAGGGTATCAACCAGGTTACTTTCCCACACAATGTCAATAAAACTTGGTCAAAATGTTAGATGTGTGTTAGGGTAGCTTTGGCTTTAAATTGAAATTGGACAGAATATTTGTAATTTTAAACAACGTTTCCCTTAAACACCGTGAAATCCAACATTGAAATCTGGCAGAATATTTGAGTCCAGCCCCTGTAGTTCAGTTGGTAGCATACAGGACTTGAGAGCAGGGGGTCGCTGGTTTGATCCCTGGCTGGGCCAATTCTTTCCAAGGATTGATGATAGTCAATGCGACAAGATTCATTCCTCTCTCATCCCTGATTATTGTTTTGACGATGGTTATGTGGGAAAGCAGCAAGTGGCTTGGAAAGAATATTGTGCGTAGTACTGGTAAAAGAAACTCAAGGAAAGCATGGATATGTGCACAGGCTGCCCTGAAGTAACTGAAATGATGTTGAAAAGAATATTTTCCTTGATAAATATTTCAGACAAGTTTAAAATGAATCATATCGGGTCAAAAAGTAGGTCACTTGGGAAAATCGTAGGAAAACCTTGTTTGCACTCAGAGATTAAATTTTCAGTCAGATACTCATGAAAATTGGAATTTTTGTCTTAATGACATCTCGTACAAGTTTGATATTAGGTTGTGTAGTATCAAAAAGTGGGTCACTTTTATGAATCAGAAAAATGTTGTGTGCACCATATAGGCCACATTTATCAGCAGTAGGCATATTCCTTTTTGCATGCTGCTCATTTTGATTGGTTGCATGAGCCTTTACAAATTTATTTTTTTTCCACTCAGTTGTCAACTCTACAGACTGTCAGTGTGAGACAATGTAGAGATATTTTTATTAGTCTGTACAAATGTGATCTAGAAGTTTCAAGCCTGTACAAATGTGATAGAAATTTTGAGTTTCTGGGCCTCTTCTTTCTTCTTCACCCATTCAGATGCCCAGGCCTTCAGCGTCTTTGGCGCTTTGATTTTTTTTTTCACTTTTGATCAATTTCCTGCATGTCAAAGGACCAGTCTACCTCAGGATTTAGAGCAGTTCTTAGACAAAATGAATTTTATGGATCCATGATCATGTGATGACTTGCTTGGTATCATGCATCACGGAGATGCATTGAGCCCCTTTTTGCAAGAACATGGCTCATATATTTTTCTTCGAGATGGTATAATCTGTATAGTTACATTCAATAAAAAGGCACAAGTTTTTTGAAGGTCAAGCTCGTAGCAAAGACGACATGATCAATCTAGACCTGAAGGAAGCTATCAAGAGCGTCTTTGACCCCAGCTGTGTACTTGACCTGCAAGCCTGGCGTTTGAAACCTCGGCTCTGCTCAATGCCTCATCAAGGTGAATATTATGTGTGAAATACTTAAACCTTCACCACACGGCAACGTTTTACACTGGTCCATATATGAAAGAATTTACAAGCAACAATTTAATGTTTTGCAAATGATAGTATTTGTTGTTTAGTAAGTACATGTACAAAACGATGTGGCAAAAAGAGAAAATGCTGGTTAATACTGGTGAACTCTCTGACCAACTGCCATGATAATTGGACTATAAATGTGACCTTTAGAGCACACGCAAGATTTGCTTGAGATTTGTCTGTCTGACCTACTTTTGGACCTGATGTGACCCTATTTAAACCTGAGATTTCAAGGCAACAGTCTGACCTATTCAATGGGTATAAGACTGAGAAAGCTGCTAAAGTGCACAAAGTTTTCAAAGATTAGTCCCAGCGACCTACTTTTTCACTTGACCAAATTTTGAACTTGCCCGAGATATTATCGAGACAGACATTCTGAGCAAGTTTCATGAGTATTAGACTGAAAATGTGGCCTCTACAGTGCACAGGGAGTTTTCTAAGATTTCTCTTGGTGACTAATTTTTTGAACCGACATGATCCAATTTCAGACTCATCACAGACATTTTTAACACAAAGATTTTGACCAAGTTTCATGGGGATTCCACTGGAAATGTGGCCTCTAGACTACATACAAGGAAACTGTCGACGCTCACCTGTTGCGGAAAGCACGACAAACAAAGCACGTTCACAATAGCACATTGAGCACTTTGTGCTCAGGTGAGGTAAAAATCAGGTAAGAGGCTACATGATTATGAACTGGAAAAAATCTCTGAGCATGTTACCTTTGACTCCCTGCTTTGACCTTAACATCGGAGTCTGATACCTAAACTTTACACAACGTTTGATCAAGGTGCATGCATGCATGATTCTTTTAAGGCAGGCCAGCGGATCAAGAGCTATGATGCAGACAGGGGATAAGAAGTTGTCATTGTAAGCCTGTGATTTTCTATTTCATTGGCTAACTTATAGGAAACTAGTTATAATATGTTGTCAATGCAACTACTGTAGCATTTAAATGATAGTTTTATCATAATCAACAATTTCAGTTTTATTTCAAAATTGCAAAACTTATTGATGCAAAGACATCTTCAAAATCCTGAGCACTAAGGCTGTTAGAAAATGTTTAATGGTCTTTGTCTGGATCAGTCTTCACTTGTTCCTAAAACTTCCCACTATTGGGCGATCTCTGCAGTCTAACCTAACTGCGCCGCTGCAAACTGTTAGAGAGAGAGAGAGAGACAGAGAGAGGGACAGGGTTGGATATGATGTGTTACCAAAGATCTGTTCTGAATGAAGATACATGAAACAAAACAAAGTTCATGAGGAAATCATAATGTATTCATTAAGAATTGGGCAAAGTTCTTATTCTCAATAGCATGTACAAAAACTCCAAGATAATATCGTGACAAAAGGGGTGCGCTTTCTCTTACCTTTACATTTAAAATTGTTACAGATTAACTCTATAGACCCTTTTACATTAACGCAAACAATAAAGATTTTGACTCGTCCAAATTAAAAGCATTTATAGACGACAAATTTAATATGCCTCTCTTAATGAAGTAATTTTTCTTTGAAAGAGTAGAAAGCAGCGATGAAAAGAAAAAATGCTGGTAACCCACTGTTTTCAAATGCCTTGCTTCTTTGGAGTTGCTAAACAGGGGTTTGATTGGTATCGGGGCCCATCACTTGTAGGGGCAACACGCAAGTGAAAGTAAAAATAATGAATATCAGAAGGATATTGAAACCCTGCAGGAATAAGAGAGCAATTCCTTGTGACAAAAAACTGCTCCTTTTTCCCATGTTTAATTGACAATCCTTGATCAAGAGACTTTGTACTGTTAAAGCCAAAACAAACGACATATGTGTCACAATCCAGATAAGCATTTACTGACAAAAGGTTTACTTAAAGAGTTAACCCTTTACCAAAGGACAAAATTTCAGACTGGCCCAACTTAAAAGCACTAGCAGACAGCAAAATAAATATAGCTCAAATGATGATTTCTGTCTTTAATATGGTAGAAAACATTGTGGGAAAAGGAGGAAATGCTGGTTACCAGAATTTTCTCCTTTTCCCAAAATGTTTTCAACAGCTTTCTTTGTCAGGCTTGTTTAAAATCAGCATTGCATAGTAAAGGGTTAAATGCAGGTTTTGTCAGCGATCTTTCCACGAACACTACAGTGTACATCAGTGAAGTACATTGTGTGTTCAAAAGCCAAAAGTAATGCTTTTTTTTTTTAATGATTTTCCTCAAAAAGAATAGTACAGAGGCACACAATGTATCTTTCAGCATTTGTGTAGATTATGAATTCAACAGCCGAAGGCTAGTTTACTGTGATTTTAATGCAGTATGTGTATTTGTGAATAATCTTTCCTACAACAAAACAGTGGAGAAGCACAATTAGTATCTTTCAGCATTTGTGTACATTATGAATTCAAAAGCCAAAGGTTGGTGAAGTGAAAATGCCAGTCTTTTTTCTTTCCAAGAACAAAACCGTATAAGCACTTTAATCCTTCATCAAACAATCCAATGTTTTAATGACCCCGAAGAAACAGACTTTGGAAAACATCATGGGAAAAGGAAAAAAAAAATGCTGGTTATGGTGGCTACCTGCATTTTCTCTTGTTCTCACAATCTTTTCTACTCTTTAAAAGAAAAAAAATCATCAATTGGGTTGTGTTTAATTTGTCACCTGCAAAAGCTTTCAATCTAAACTTGCCTAAGAATTTGTCATTTGGTAAAGCATTGATTTTATTTTATCCTATATTCCAGGGAAAACTTCACCCTGTAAAATGACAGTGAACAAGTCTTTTGACACAGAACCAGTCGCTTTTATCTCACTTTCAGCTGTTATACAGTATCGTCGTATCGCCTGCATTAACTGCGACACATCCCAGCCTCGCTTTTGTACTGTCTCTATCACATCCTGAAACTAGAAGGTTCGGTTCGGGTTCAACTGACTGGACTGCAGCCCACTCTTTGAATTTTGAGGGGTCCTGCGTGGCTCAGTGGTAAAGTGTAGGACTTGTGACCTGGAGGCCCTGGGCTCCAGCCTCACTGGATCCATTCCGTTTTTTGTGGGAGTGTCCTTGGGCAAGACAATTCAGAGCCCTAGCCTAGTACTGGTGAAACCAAGGAAATACATGAATATTTGAGCTGTCGCTGTGATGTGGCTGAAATAATGTTGAAAGCTGCGTAAAACACCATTCAATCAATCTTTGTATTTTGAAGCCAGTCACTAACGAAAACTGTGCCAAATGGAGAGATTTCTGCTACTGCTGTGATTTTTCCATTGTTGATGATTATTTGCATTCTATAAAAATGTTTTTAAAGTCATCCGCTCTAAATTAACTCTTTACTGAACAACAAAATTTTCGACTGGTCCGAATTGAGAGCATTTGCAGATGACAAAATAAATGTGACTAAAAAACTGAAATGTGTGTTGGGAAGGCTAGAAAACATTGTGGAAAAAGGAGAAAATGCTGGTTACCAGCATTTTCTCCTTTTCCCACAATGTTTTCAAAAGGCTTCTTTCACAGGGTCGTTAAAAGTTGGGATTATGTGGTATAGGGTTAATTTCGGGGACTAATAAAATTTATTAACTCCATACCAAACAACAGAATTTTTGATGCCACCAAATTGAAACCATTTCCAGATGACACGTTAAATTCAGCTCAAATGATGATTTCTGTCTTTCATCAGAAAGGAAACATTGAGGGAAAAGGCAAAAATGCTGGTTACCAGCATTTTTTCCTTTTCCCACAATGTTTTTGAATGCCTCATTCTTCAGGGTTGTTAAAACCTGGGATTGTTTGGTAAAGGTTTAAGTGGTCTGATAAATTCTACAATATATTCTTGATCCTTCATGGAACTTATTTACTAGTTTATTTGTATACTTGAGGAAGTCTGGTGTCCTATCCAAATAAGATTAACTCCAATTTCCTCGTCTTCAATCCAATATTGAATCCATTGTTTAATTTGAACAATTCTAAAATTTTGTTGTGAAGTGTTTGTAAATTTTATTGAGAACAAGCTTTCCTACCTTCTCCATTTTTGGATGGTTAAATGTGTAATAAATCATGGCTGGGGTTCCCACATAGCTGGCTGCTAACCACTGTATCAAAGACTTTAGGTGGGGGTCTCCGCCAAAAGCACCACAACCCCAATTGCCTGTTGAAATGGGTCTCCCATACTGCCTCTGTTTAATTGCATAAAAATGTATACCTTAATCTTGTTTTGAAAAGTTCTTTCATTTAAAGCCCCAATAGCAAGTACAGAATGCCAGTGTCAAAATGCATTTGAATTTATATCATGCCATTTACAAGTATGGATTAAAGGGTATGACTTATATTTAAATGCATTTTAACATCAATTTTGTCTACTCTTGGTTGCTATTTAGACTTTAAATTAACCCTTTACCACACAATCCCGACTTTTAACAACCCTGTGAAAGAAGCCTTTTGAAAACATTGTGGGAAAAGGAGAAAATGCTGGTAACCAGCATTTTCTCCTTTTTCCACAATGTTTTCTAGCCTTCCCAACACACATTTCAGTTTTTTAGTCACATTTATTTTGTCATCTGCAAATGCTCTCAATTCGGACCAGTCGAAAATTTTGTTGTTTGGTAAAGAGTTAAGCAGCTGCTGCTTGTCCCTGAATTACAAATCAGCATGAGGGCTGCTATACAATTCACTAATTACCTCCTAGCAATCAACTTCACATTTTTTTTTTTTGCATACAATAGCTTATACTTACCAATATGATCATCATCACAACAACAAGGTCTGTATACATAAATTCCTTCCTGATGACATATTGCTACTGTCCTTTTTTTCTGTTTTAAAAACAAGTCAGAAGAGTGCAGATGGCCTACTGTCCCAATGTTTAAAGCCTTTGTCAATCAAATTTTGAGGTATACAAAATGACTTCTGAAACAGTGTATTCAGCTTTTTCTCACACCTAGTTTTGAACAGTACAGATGCCCAAATGTTTCAAGCCTTTTTACATAAATTCTTATGTGATACTAATGTCTACTGTCCCATGGTTTCCAGCCTTTCTACATTAATCTTTGTTATAGGCAGCTGTATAAAGGCTCTAGTCAAAAGCTATTCTCAAAAATTTTCATAGGTTTCAAGTTTCAAACATCAATTTTTGACAATAGCTTTTGACCAGAGCCTAAAGGTTTTCACTTTTTACATGCCAATATTTCTATGATGGCAGGTGACTACTGCATAGAGATTTCAAGCTTGTCCATAACACTTTCTGATGATGTTAGTACTTTCCCATTCCCCATAAGAGTCATTCCACACCTGTTTCTTTTAATGGCAGATGACTACTCCAGTCTTTCTACAACAGTCTTTGTAAATATCAGATGACTACTGTCGTAAGGTTCCAGCCTTTCAACATCTTTCTTAATTACATAATGATTCCTGCCCAAAGGTTTCCAACCTTTCACAATATCTTTGTCAACAGTAGATGACTACTGCCTTAAGATTCCTCTCTTTCTACACCTTTCATTTTCAATGGCAGACAACTATTGTCAAAAACCGATCATGTCAATGGGAAATGACTACTGCCTGAAGGGTTTTAGCCTTTCTAGACTGATCATGTCAAGGGCAAATAACTTCTGCTGAAAGGTTTTAGCCTTTCTAAAATGATCATGGAATGGCAGATGACAACTGCCACAAGGTTTAAAGCCTTCCTAAATAGCTTTTCTAAACTAATTGTGGGAATGGCAGATGACTATTGCCTCAGGGTTTTGGCCTTTCAAAACTGTTTGTGGGAATGGCAGATGACTACTGCCCCAAGGCCCCAAGGTTTATAGCCTGTATAAACTGATTATGGGAATGGCAGATGACTACTGCCCCACATTATGAAGCCTTCATAAACTGATCATTGTAATGGCAGATGACTACTGCCACAAGTCAAGGTTTATAGCCTTTCTAAACTGATCGTGGGAATAGCAGATAACTTCTGCCCCAAGGTCTTTAGCTTTTCTAAACTGATAGTGGTAATGACAGATGACTTCTGCCTCAAGGTTTTCGGTTTGGGAAACTGTTAATAGGAATGGCAGATGACTACTGCTACAAAGTTTATAGCTTTTCTAAATTGACTGTGGGAATGGCAGAATGATGACTACTGCCCAAAGGTTTTTGGCCTTTCAAAACTGACTGTGGGAATGGCAGATGACTACTGCCCCAAAGTCTATAGCTTTTCTAAGCTGACTGTGGGAATGGCAGATGACCCAAAGTCTATAGCTTTTCTAAGCTGATTGTGTGAATGGCAGATGAATACTGACCCATGGTTTATAGCCTTCCTGAACTGATCATTGGAATGGCAGATGACTACTGCCCCTCGGTTTTGGCCTTTTGAAACTGATTATGAGAAGAGCAGATAAGTATCGCACAAAGGCTTATAGCTTTTCTAAACTGATCATGGGAATGAGAGATGACAAATGCTTCAAGATTTATATTTATAACCTTTCTAAACTGATCTTGTCAATGACAGATTACTACTGCCACAAGGTTTATAGCTTTTCTAAACTGATTGTGAGAATGACAGATGACTACTGTCACAAGGTTTACAGCTTTTCTAACTGCTTGTGAGAATGACAGATTACTACTGCCCCATGGTTTATAGCCTTCCTAAACTGACTGTGGGAATGGCAGATGATTATCGCCCCAAGGTTTTGGCCTTTGGAAACTTATTGTGGGAATGAGAGATGACATCTGCCTCAAGGTTTATAACCTTACTAAACTGAACATGTTAATGGCAGATAACTACTGCCCACAGGGGATTTTGCCTATCTAAACTGATTGTGAGAATGACAGATGACTACTTCCACAAGGTTTATAGCTTTTCTAAACTGATCGTTGAAATGCAAGATGACTACTGCCTCAGGGTTTATAGCCTTCCAAAACTAATCAGTGGAATGGTACATGACTCCTGCCACAAGGTTTGGCCTTTCAAAACTGATCATGGGAATGGCAGATGACTACTGCCCCTAGGGTGTTTGCCTGTCAAAGCTGACTGTGGGAATGGCAGACGACTACTGCCCCAAGGTTTATAGCTTTCTAAACTGACCATTGGAATGGCACATGACTACTGCCTCAAGGTTTATAGCCTTTCTAAACTGATTCTTGGAATGGCAGATGACCACCGCCCCTAGGGTTTTTGCCTTTCTAAACTGACTGTGGGAGAGGGAAATGACTACTGCCCCAAGGTTTGTAGCTTTTCTAATTGATCGTTGGAATGGGAGATGACTGATTGTGGGAATGACAGATGACCACAGTCTCAAGGTTTTGGCCTTTTCGAAACTGACTGTGGGAATGGCAGATGACTACTGCCAAAAGGTTTGTAGCTTTTCTAAACTGATCGTTGGAATGGCAGATGATTACTGCCCCAAGGTTTTTTGCCTTTCTGAACTGACCGTGGGAATGACAGATGAGTACGGCTCAAACGTTGATAGCCTTTCTAAATTGATCATGGGAAAGGCAGATGACTACTGCCCCAAAGGCTTTTGCCTTTCTAACTTAATTGTGGGAATGGCAGATGACCACTGCCCCAAGTCTTAATGCCTTCTTAAAATGATCCTTGGAATGCCAGATGACTACTGACACAAGGTTTATAGCCTTTATAAATTGATTGTGGGAATGGCAGATGACTACTGCCCCAAAGTTTATGGTATTTCTAAATTGATCAAATCAGTAGCAGATGACTGCTGCCATTAGGTTTTTAGCCTTTTTACAACAGTATGACTAATTCCAGCCTTTCTACACAAATCTTTGTCAAATGCAGATGAAATTCATCTCAATGTTCCTGCCTTTTTACAACTACCTTTGACTAAAGAAGATGACTACAGCCCCACATTTCCTGATGACTACTGCCACAAGTTTTTTTCTAGTTTTTCAACAGAATCTTTTAATTAATAGCATATCCCAACTCTAGACGACAGCATATTACCACTGCCTGAAGGTTTCCACTACTGCCACATGAAATCTGTTTTTCTTGAATGCAATTTTCAACACTAGTAGATAGCGCAAAGATTTCAAATCTTTAAACACAGCTCTAACAATGCTGCCCCTAGCTTTCCAGTTTATAAACCAAATTATTGAAAATGCCAGATGACTACTGTCCCTCAGGATATCCAGGTCTGAAACCATTTCTTTTTACAATAGCAAAGCCCAACTCTTGAAAATGGCAAATGACCAGTGCCCAAAGGTTCCTACTATTGCCAAAGACTTGCAGAGTCTCAAACATCAATTTTGACAATAGCAGATGACTTCACTCAATAATTTTCAATTCTAAACCCAACATTTGACAATGGTAATGACTACTGCCCGTAGTTGTCTAGCTTTTAAACCAAATTAATGACAATGGCAGATGACTACTGTCACAAGCCTTCCAGTTTATTTATCAAAATTTTTGCAATGACAGATAACTGCTGCCTCTAGCACTTAAACACTATTTTTGACAACAGCAAGTAACTTATGTCCTAAGGTTTCCAGTTTTTAAACACAATTATGCCATAGGCTGACAACTACTGCAATAAGCTTTCTACTTTTTAAACCCAATTCTTGACAATAGTAGATGACTACTGCCCAAGGGTTTCCAGCTTTTATCCATAAATTTTCAGGATGCCAGGTGTCTATTCCTAAAATCTTCAAACCTCTTACACACCATCTTAGGCAGACAAGAGAGTAAATTCTTTCTGAACAAAACCTTCCGTGCTTGGGCATTTTGAATTTTCAGTTTTAAGTTTCAAATAGAAGAAATCATTAACCTCTGAAAGTAGGAAAAATCACATGTATAGACATACAGTAGATAAATGGAGACTCTGAACAATATTTCTGCCACTATGTTATCCAAATCATGTGAAAAGGTGTATGTAATTTGTCCGAATCTTTGTTCTTTATGCTGCATGCAATATTCAACACAGCATGTTCAGTAACTGATTGTCTTATTGACAGGTAGAAATGCTTTAACCCTTTACCACACAATCCAGAGTACCAATGACCCTGATGAAGAGGGCATTTAAAAAAATACTGTTGGAAAAAGGGGAAAATGGAAAAGCAGAAAATGCTAGTATCCAGCATTTTCTCCTTGTTCTACAATGTTTTCAACTCTTTCAGACACAAATTTCATCATTAGAGCCACTTTTTGTTTGTCTGTTAGTGCTTTCATTATGGACTAGTCCAATTTTCTTGCTTGGTAAAGGGTTAAGTGGCAAGAGTCTGCACTCATATACTGCAATATATAACAAAATTTACCCTTAAGGCTGCTGTTTGCTCCCTTTTTGTGATGGACACAGAATTTCTCAGCACAGTCAGGGCCAGATTTTCAGCATACTCTTCCAGTCTTGTAAAGGGGAAATCAAAGGCATCTTCATACTCAACACAACTAGAACCAGTCTCCAGAGATGTGGAAGAGGACCTGTAAAAATGTATACTCACTACAAAATGATTCCAAAGCAATACTTTTGCAGAGGACAAATCAAATGTAGGTAAGGTGGTGAAAATCGTCTATCAGAAGGTAGAAAACAATGTAAGACAATGCCAGTTACCAACTGTTTCCCACAATGTTTTAAAAAGCTTTCTCCATCAAGATCATTTAAACTCCGGAATGTGTGGTAAAGGGCTCAATAAGTAAACCATTTCTTAGGAATAATTTAGTGGATTGTAGAAATGACTCAAATAATCAAAGCCTTTTAATTTTAAAGCAAAAAGTATCACGAGAAATAATTCAGTAATAAATTCACTGTTTTTGTTGTTTTGCATCCTTTGTTAACAAGTAAGTATATTGTATTTTCACCTTTTGTTCTACATATCAGTGGTGTCACATTTTAGATATATCATGAATGTGGCAAAATAAGATAGCCAACAAAGTTAAAACATAAAAATTATGCAAAACTTTACTGTTTTTTCCACATAAGAAATAGTCAAACTATTAATATGATCGATGGAGATACTAGTATTTCATGAATACCGAATTCAACATATTCACTTGTGGTTTCACCACTCTTGAAAAAATACATAAGCCATGCTCTGTGAAAACAGGGTTTAATGCACTTGCAAAAAGTATCGACCCAGGTCAGCCTGCACAGTCCATGCAGGCTGACATGAGTTAAAAATTCTTTGCTATTTGTAAATTATCTGTATGTCCATGGACCATACTACTTCTTGATCCAGTTGGTTGTTTTAGACAAAATGGTTTTTATTGATCCATAATGATATGATGACTTGCTTTGTATAATGCATCACAGAGATGCATTAAACCTCCTATTGCCAGAGCATGGTTCATATTTTAGTCTTCTCTCATTGAAATGTATCTAGATATGAAATCAAAAGAACCACTGTCATTCATATCTTGGTAATTTAAAAATGGAATAATTTTGAATTGTGTAAAACTGCAACGATTAAACACAGGAGGGACTAAAAAAGTCGAAATAATAAGCATGTTCAAATTCTAGAAAAGTCATTGGAAAGCCCCTGAAGAATGAGTACATGTACTTTTCAGGCCATAGAGACTTAACTCTTTACCAAACAATCCCGACTTTTAATGACCCCAAGAAAGCATGCTTTTGAAAACATTGTGGGAAAAGGAGAAAATGCTGGTAACAAGCATTTTCTCCTTTTCCCACAATGTTTTCTACCCTTCCCAAAACAAAGTCCAGTTTTTAGATCAAAATTACTTTGTCATCTGCAAATGCTTTCATTTTGAACAAGTCTAAAATTTTGATGTTGGGTACAGAGTTGAAATCTTTGTACAGAAGTGAATTACAGCTTTTCTCAGGAAAAAATACAGTGGCTCTTTTTTACTGCTCTTGAGCAATTAAAGTCATGGCAACACCATCAAAATGATAAAAACTTTTGGGCCAAAAGTTTGAGTTAACCATCATTTATAATGGCCGAGCCCCGTAGCTCAGTCTGTAGCATATAAGACTTGAGAACAGAAGGTCGCTGTTTCGATCCCCGGCTTGGCCAATTTTTTTCCGAGGATTGATGATAGTCATTGCTACAGGGTTCATTCCTCTCTCACTGCTGACCATTGTTTCGACAATGGTTATGTGGGAAAGCAGCCAGTGGCTTGGAAAGAATATTGTGCGGAGTACTGGTAAAAGAAACTCCAGAAAAGCATGGGTAGGTGCACTGGCTGCCACGGTATGACCGAAATAATGTTGAAAACGGTGTTAAACACCATACAATCAAGCAATCAATCAATCAATCATATAACGAATTGAAGTATCTGGTACCAATTATAGACATTTTGCACCAAAATCAACATATCCATGGAAACCAGTAAAGCAAAGCAAAATTCTAATAGCCAAGTCATGGTCAGCAGTAAGAACCACTGCTGTTCCACTGTCTCTACATAAAAAAATCTTAGTGCCAGTTCCTGTGAACTTGAAAAACTAACAGAGATGTACCCTAGTATACTTGTCCTTTTGTTTCACCTATTAGTTTTACCCTTCACCACAGGACAAAATTTTAGAATGGTCCAAACTCAAAGCCTTTGCAGACCACAAATGGAATGTTGCACAAATAATGAAGTCTGTCTTTGAAAGGATAGAAAACAGCATTGGAAAAGGAGAAAATGCTGGTTACCAGCATTTTCTCCTTTTTCCACCAATGTTTTCAAAAAGTTTATTCATAAGGGTCACTAAAATTTGGGTCTGTGTGGTAAAGGATTAAAGTTTTTGTTGGAGAAACCATTATTTAAACAAATTTTTCTGGCTTCTTTATGTGCATTTTCAAGATCTTATTCCTTGCATATTGCCACAATTGACAAATCCTGTGTACATATCATTCCTTATGCACTATTGGAGTTCATTCAATCCATATATCAGTATCATTTCATACAGAATAAGACAGATGGTTTATTATTAGAAAAGATTTACCCTCCACTTTCTGTTGTTGGTGCTACTAGTGCAGTCACTAGCTCAAGAGTTTCACTGCCATATTCTCTACAGTGGGTTTCATCCGACCATGTGACCATTTTACTCTGTTCCAGTAAATCTGCGCACCTCTCCTCAGCTGCAAGTATAGCTGCACTTAAAATATCAGCAGCCAACATATCACTGTACATTTCCAGACTAAAGGTGGTTCTTGAAGAGCCAGGAATGTGACAAATAGTTGCTTTCAGTGCCTCACAAACAATTCTGCGGGCCAACAAATCGGCAAATCCTGACACTTGCTCAGAGCAGATAGGAGATGAACTCAATTTGACTGACTTTGAAGAAATCCCACTGAGCTCACTGTCAATAGATAAACTATTTATCCTTTGCTTCCCATTCCCATTCTTGTTTCTTGAGTCATTCTGTCTAGGAGAACACATACTACCCTTCATTTTGGACCAGGATATCTGTGTTCTGAAAGAGCCTAACCCTCTGTTAATGCTTGTATTCAACAATTCATCTTCAAAGCTTGCCAACAAGGGATCTCTAAATGAACTGATGGTACTGCAGACAGATCTGCTAGATCCACTAGTACTGACACAGTCACTCAGTAAGTCTAAGGTAGGAACAGACACATTGGCCTTCATCAGCTCTTCTGCAAACCTGTCAACAAAGTAAAATAAAATACAAACTCACCGTTCTATTGCCTTGTTTTATTTCTCACACTAGTATATTATGTTTTTTTTTTTTTTGTTTCTTATCCAAACTTTCCATTTCTACAATTGCGACCTATTCCTTTGAGTAACTGCCCAATTTACAAACTGCTATATAAGGCAAATATACAAGAGCACTGCATGCAAGTGCAAAAGGTCGGCTGCAGTTGCTTGATTCTCAGTGAAAATTCTAAGTCAAGAAAGGGGCATAACTGTGTCAAAAATATTTAATAGTAACCAGCCCTTGTTGTATAGATCCCCCTTTTAACTCTTTACCAAAGGACAAAATTTTAGACTGGTCCAAATTGAAAGCATTTGCAGACAACAAAATAAATCTGACTGAAAAATTAAAATTTGATTTGGGAAGGGTGGTAAACATTGTGGGAAAAGGAGAAAATGCTGGTTACAAGCATTTTCTCCTTTTCCCACAATGTTTTCAAAAGGCTTCTTGTCTCAAGGTCGTTAAAGTCGGGATTATGTGGTAAAGGGTTAAAAGTAACGATTAGTCTGAGTTTGAAACAAATATCTTCAGTAATAAAACAGAGATATTATACAATGAATGTCAAAGTTTTTGCATCACAGTATATTTTGCAGACATAGACAACAATGGGGCTATGATAATACCTCAGCACTTTCCTCAATAACAGCTGAGCTAATAATGGATAAACACAACCAACCTACATTTTTCATAAATGGTAACCCTTTCATCTTTGACCCTTATGTAAATGAAACATATTTTTTCCAGCCCATAGGTAAAACCAACTTACAGCACTTTTCAAGTTTGTAAGACTATCTCCCTAACAGGGCAGTTCAATGATCAAATTTGGTGCAGTCTATCCCTAATCATAGAGGCCCACTAGCGGCCAAAAAAAAAAACTATTCTGGGGTCAAATTGCAGGTAAATTTACTTTACACCGTTTAAAAGTATGGATCTTATTATGAGTCTTAACAACGTGCTACATGACAGTTTATCAATGTCCCGGTGGCTGGCAGAAAAACGACTTGAAAGTCGCCAACTTTTATGTTCTACTTACAATTCATTTTTCTGCCAGAAACTGGAATTTTGACAGACAGTACTGTAACACATTGTCAGACTCACAATAATAACCATATTTTTAACCCTTTACCACACAATAGTGCCTTTTAACGACCCTGGGAAAGATGCCTTTTGAAAACATTGTGGGAAAAAGAGAAAATGCTGGTAACCAGCATTTTCTCCTTTTCCAGCAATGTTTTCTGCCCTGTCAAAGAAAACTTGCACTATCTGAGCCACATTGAAATTTGGACAAGGCTAAAATTTTGTTGTCTGGTAAAGGATTGAATGGTATGAATTGAATTTGCCTGTATTTTGACTCCAAATTCTTTACTTTTGGCAGCTAGTAAGCTTTTAACTGCTAACATAACTAAATTCTGATTCCTGTATCATACACATAACTATCTAAATCCTTTTCTGAGTTATCTCTTTACCAGATGGTAAATTTTGGACTTGTCAAAACTGAAAGCTTTTGCAGGTGACAAAATAATTGCGACTCAAAAATAGAAATTTATCTTTGAAAGGGTAGAAAACATTTTGGGAATGGGAGAAAATGCTGGTTACCAGCATTTTCTCCTTTTCCAAAAATGTTTTCAAAGGGCCTTTCCCTAAGGGTTATTAACTCTGGATTGTGTAGTAAAGGGTTAAATGTGTAAATAATTTGGATTAGTAAACTCCTCAAAATACTGACAAAATGTGTTGTAATGCATTAAATTAGTAAGCTAAAACAATACTTTGCAGGGAATTATCACCTGTGCAAAATTTAAGTTTACAAAATGACAAAATTTTAGACTTGCCCAAACTGAACGTAATTGCAGAGAACAAACTGAAATATTCTTCAAATTTGTTGACTGCAAAAGCTTTAATTATTGCCGAGTCTTGAAATTTGAAATCTGATGACAAGCTAAAGGAATAACTTTTAACTCTTTACGCAACAACAAAATTTTTGACTAGTCCAAATTCAAACCATTTGAAGAAAAAATAATTGCGACTCAAAAATTGAAATGTGTGTTGGGAAGGGTATTCAACACTGTAGGTAAAGGAGAAAATGCTGGTTACCAGCATTTTCTCCTTTTCCCACAATGCTTTCAAAGGCTTTCTTTCTCAGTGTCGTTAAGTCAGGATTGTGTGGTAGAGGGTTATAAACAAAATAACTACTTACCTTGAAAGAACAGGATCTCTAAACCCAGTTGCTGTCCTTTGATAGCATTCAAGTTCATTAGACCAGGCTTCTTCAAATGGCCCTATATCCTCAACAGTCCTACTCTTTTGACTTCTTTTCCCATTCAAAGACTGAACAGAGTTTTCAAGCCTTTGAAGGGCAGCACCATCAGAAATTTGTAAAGGTTCACTGCTACGTCTTGGGTGCACGACTGGCTCATGGTGTTCTTGTACCTGCAGGAAGGCATTGGTCAACAAATCTCGGGACAGACAATTGGCAAACTGATCGTAATTCTTCTTTCCTCCAACAACATGATGATTGTGTTTGTGAAATCCACGCTGAAGATTATCCACTCGATTTACTTTTGTCTTAGAGTGATTTCCTTCTTTGGAATCATCAAGTTCTTTACTTGACCTTTGACCTGGTACCTCCCTCTCTTCCATGCCAGAATTAGAGGTTGAACTTTGCCTATCATTATCTGAGGTATGAGGATTTGAACTTTCTGATGAATTCATTATTGCACTTTTATCATCAGATTGTTTAGATGAACCATTGCCCCTATCACTAGAATACTTAGATTTCCTAGAACTGCTCTTGGACTTTAAATTTGCACTGCCTTTACTACTAGTTTTATATCTGTTTTTATGCGAGTTATAACTACTAGAGTCATACTGACTAGGAACTGAATCACAGGTCAGAGCTGAATGCATGTAGGATGGGTGATTACCCAGCATATCACAGAATTGATAATGATCTGTCAAACAGCTTACAGGTGCTCTGTCTGATGTCTGGGAGCTAGAACTACTTTCTACTGACTTTTTACTATGATTGTTTTGACTGTTTGCTGAGAAAAACCCTTGACTAAGGAGTCTATCAGCTATTTTGTCATATATATTGGAAGTTTTATCAGAGTGACTACTATTTGAGGAATGTAATGGTTGGGATGCTTGAGTTGTATCACAGGATTGTTTTTCATTATCTACATCGCTAATACCTTGATTGACTTGAGTATCAAATAGTTTTGACATAACACGCTCAGCAACAGTAACAGCAGGATTTGGAACGGAGGATGAATCTGATCGGCTGTGAGCTTGAGTGGGTTGAGCTTGTTTCATGGAAAATGATTGGTCCTTGTTTCCAGTGGAATGATCTGATTGGGTACTCTCTATTGATAGTTGAGCTTCATAAGATTGAAATGCAGGATTAAGGTATCTATATCTATACTCTGTGAGTGCTTCATCTATGGCTTGGGAAACTATGGAATCAGCTACACTGTATAAATATTCTTCATTTATATTGTCAACACCTTTATAAATAACTGCATTGCTACTTCTATCACCTTCAATCTCTCTAATACTTTTTGATAAAATTTCATTTAGTACACTTGTTTTTGAATCTGAATTACTTTCATGTTTACTTCCAAAAGGCCAGACAGTTTCAAACAATTCATCCACAAAGCATCTAATAGCAGTTTCGGCTGAATACTCTGATGGCAAACATACAACCACTGACTCCTGAGTATTCAAACGATATGGTTGGGGATTTTCCACATCTACAGGTCTGCTGTCATCAAATTCTTGAATTCCACTCCCAGCATCCGCATGTGAGGCTTCAGTTGTGCATTCTTTCAACAAACTTGCAGCTAAAGTGGAAGCAAAATCATGGATCCAGGAAGTTCCAACTTCTTCCTTAATGGTGTGGTATTTATATTTCTGATCCTGGCTTTGGAAGTTGTCATAGTATTCCTCGAACTCAGAACTGAACTCTGAGCTATACCCACGCATACTGCATCCACTACTTCTTCTGGACGCTACATCCCAACTACTTCTTCTGGAACTTAAATCACTTAAATTAGAACTGCGCCGACGGTAGTGAGCGTACCAATCACGGAAATTGACATCAAGGTGGTTCATATGGACTTCATCATTTGTTTGTGGCACTGGCTGACCACTTGAATCACTTTCTTGTTTATCTCCACGACTACCATCCCCTTGTTGATTGTTCAGGGCTTCAGGCAGGGCCAGAGTTATAGCTTGTCTTAAGAGGTTATCAACAAATTGGTCTATCGCTACCATTTGATCTGAAAGATTGAAGATAGGTATTTTTTGCAGTGCTTCATGTCACTTTGACTGTTGAAAGTAGTCTAGACATATCACAGTAATTCTTTGCACAGTTCATAACCTTAACTCTTTCATAACTATGCTTGCCCTTCTTGCCACTGTAGATCAAGATCAGACTGCACAAAACACGCAGTCTAATCTTTGATCTACACTGTCTGCTTTGCTGAAACACTATAGCCAAAGAAACCTTTAAGATGCAATTATTTGGGTCTTTTTTTCTGGACTTAAGATGTCTGTTGGGTTTATTTAGTGCTCTAAGGGTAAAGTTCCAACACTTTTCCACTCCAAGCAAGCTACAGAACATTACAGATGCTTTTGCCATGGTATATCTTACTGTCTGATTGTACAAAAGGTGCAGGTTTGATCTTTAATCTACATCATACATTATTTTGAGCGATAATCTCGTCAAAATCAAATAGAATTTGCAGTATCCAAATCTCAGGCATATGGATTAACCCTTTACCAGATGACAAACATGTAGACTTGTCTATACTAAAAGCATTTACAGACCACAAATTCATTGTGGCTCAAACAAGGGGGAGCGAAGATTTTTACTGGGAAAGATAACTTTCAGAGGATGTGAAAATGCTGGTAGCTAGCATTTTCTCAATTTTAAATAATACTTCAAAAGCCTTCTTCTTCTTGAGCATAAAAATGAAAGACCTTTAGTTACAGACTTCCTTAATCTTTAATCAAACCATCCTGTGTTTAATGACCCTGAAGAAAATGACTTGAAAAATTTGAAGGAAAAGAATTACTTGTATGCAGTTCCATGCCATTTCAACATTCTTCAGTTCTATCCCGGCAAACAGTGCCCCTACCCATCCTTTCCAAAAGTTCCTTTTACTAGTACTTTCCACAGTTTATTCTTCAAAAAACCTTTGACTACTTTCCAACATGACAATGATTGAAACAATGATCAGCAGTACCCCAATGAATATCATCAAACCTTGGAAACAAACTGACAGACAAGGAATTCAAACTGGCAAACCTCTGATTTCAAGACCTATAGGTTACCAACTGAGCAGGCTTAACTGTGGAAAAAGGAGAAAATTATGGTCAGCAGTGTTTTAACATTTTCCACAATGTTTAATGCACTTTCAAACACAATGCCCATTAATAGAGCCACTATGACATAACCCTTTACCACAACACAAAATTCTAGATTTTACCAAATTGAAAGTATTTAAAGAGGAAAAAATACATGCAGCTAAAAAGAAGATTGCTTTTTTGAACTGGGAGAAAACATTGCAGGAAAAGGAGAAAATGCTGGTTACCAGCATTTTCTCCTCTTACCACAATGTTTTCAAAGACCCTCTCCTTCAGGGTTCTTAAAAATCTCAGGACTGTATACTTTCAAAATGGACAAGTCAGAAATGTTGCTGTTGGGTAAAAAGTTAAACATGTTATGGGCGGGAAATAGCCAAACAGGTATACCATGTTTGTTTAAATCCTCTTCATCTGCCGTGTAGTAATCTTCTTCTGCAATATGTTTATCACCCTTTCCTTCAGGAATTATAAATGGTGTAGAAAAACCTGGGGAGACAAAAATAAATACCCATGTCATACCAACGAAAGAAGGTGATTTTTGATAGCTTTTGTCTGTTTGTTTGTATTGGAGTTTAACACCGTTTTAACAGCTTAGGTCAGATCACTGCAGTCAGTGCAACTTCACATGTATTTCCTGGCTTTCTTACACCAGTACTAACACAACTCTCTTTCCCAGTCACTGACTACTTTCTCACATGCATCAGAGGTGACAGGTGGAAGGAGAGTTTGCCTCAACCAGGTACTGAACTCGCAACCACCAGGTCATGAGTCACATACGCTAACCACAGAGCTACCCAGCCAGGCTTGTCAGCTTTTCTTTTCACATATTTTGTAGACAGAAGTTGATAAGTTAGCTTACAAACATATCAAAATACATTTGAGCTTCTTTCCTACTACACAGGCAAACATTACTCTTAGATTTCTATTCAATTCTTGTAGTACCGAAATAGACCTTGTCCTTATCAATACAGAAAAACATCTTTAGCCACAATATGCTATTAACTCTTTACCAAACGACAAAAATTTTAGACTGGTTCAAACTGGAAGCATTTGCAGACGACAAAATAAATGTGATTGCAAAATTGAAATTTGTTTTGGGAAGGGTAGAAATACCTCTGTTATTACTTAACTCTTTACCATACAATCCTGACTTTTAACAACCCTGAGAAAGGAGCCTTTTGAAAACATTGTGGGAAAAGGAGAAAATGCTGGTTACCAGCATTTTCTCCTTTTCCCACAATGTTGTCAAGAGGCTTCTTTTTTAGGGTCGTTAAAAGTTTGGATTGTGTGGTAAAGAGTTAAGTGGTAGACAGTGTAGATCAGAGATCAGACAGCACATGACTACAGAGGAGCATTTCCTAGCAGTCTGGTCATGATGTAACTCTTGGTAAAGGATTAACTCTTTCTCACACAACAAAACTGAAAGCACTTGCAGACCACAAAATTTGAATGTGGCTCAAATGATTGAATTTGCCTTTGAAAGGGTTGAATACAATGTGGGAAAAGGTTAGCCAGCATTTTCTTCTATTCTCACTGTTTTCAAAATGGCTTCTTACCCGTAGTGGTTAGATTGATTGATTGATTGATTGATTGTATGGTGTTTAATGCCGTTTTCAACATTATTTCAGTTATATCGCGGCAGCCAGTGCACCTATCCATGCTTTCCTGGAGTTTCTTTTACCATTACTCCGCACAATATTCTCTCCAAGCCACTGGCTGCTTTCCCACATAACCATCGTAGAAACAATGGTCAGCGGTGAGAGAGGAATGAATCCTGTCGCAATGACTATCATCAATCCTCGGAAAGAAATAGGCAAAGCCGGGGATCGAACCAGCCACCTCCTGTTCTCAAGTCCTGTACACTACCAACTGAGCTATGGGGCTTGGCGTGGTGGTTAGAACGTGGAATTGTTTGGTAAAAGGTTAGAAAGGAAGGATAATTATCTGTTTTTAGAACAGGGTTATTGAAATTTCTTGATCAAGTAACTTCTGTAAAAATCAGTGGTCCACATTTTTTAACTTTTGAATAGAATGAAGACTTCCAGCCAATAGCACATATAGAAACACTGCAATTACAAAGTGGTTGTTTCTGGAAAAAATCTTGCCATATTGGACAGTGTAGATCCAAGGTCAGTGTAGATCCAAGATCAGACTGCACAGAATGTGCAGTCTGATCTTGATCTACACTGTCTGCAAAAGAGCTTCAAGCTCTCTTAGCAGCCTAAGGGTCAATGTAGTTCTGTTGTGAATGGAACTTGCACTGCACATTCCATACTTTGTCTATCATCAACATCAACATGTACTTACCAACAAAAGCTTTATTTAGGTCTCTTAGTACATACTGATCCTGATACTGTCTGCCTAGTGACACACCCTCTGTGTTAGTGTAAGATATTGCATCTATAGCACACAGTGTGTTCTTTAGAAATCCGTCCACATCTCTCTAGAAAGGCATTAGAAAAACACCTTAACCATTTACCAAATGAGAAAATTTTGGACTTGTCCAAATCCAAAGTATTTGTAGATGACAAGTGTTCTTCAAATTATGGGACCTACCTTTGAATGGGTATAAAACACTGTGGGAAAAAGGAGGAACTGCTGCTTACCAGCATTATCTCCCTCCCTTACAATGTTTTCAAGCTGATTTTTTCTAAATGTCCTCAACTCTTTACCAAACAACAAAATTTTAGACCTGTCCAACTTGAAAGCATTTACAGATGACAAAATACAAGTGACTGGAAAACTGAAATTTGTTTTTGGAGGAGTAGAAAACATTGTGGGAAAAGGAGAAAATGCTGGTTACAAGAATTTTCTCCTTTTCCCATAATGTTTTCAAAAGGCTTCTCTTTCAGGGTCGTTAAAAGTCGTGATTCAGGGTTCCCCCTGGCCATTTTTTTTCTTGCGCCACCACTTTCGCCAAATGAGAAAAGTTTGCGCCACATTAAAATAATTGGAGCCAGTTGGTGCCATTTTTAAAATGGAAGTACATGGGGTCGGCCAGGATAAAAAATTGGTTAATAAAATATCTTTTCTTTGTTTGTATCATGGGCAATGAAATAAATGGGAAAACATTTTTCCATTTGATTAGTTTTTTAACCCATATCTATATACATTGCATGAATATGGTTCGGCAGAAGGTGCTTGATTTTCAGGGAAAATCCCAAGGTGAAAAAGGGGCATGGCTGTGCTTCAAAACGCTTTGGTTGTTACCTGCTTGTTGTATAGGTTCCCCTTTTGATAGTTACTAACTTGCCCAGGTTTTAAGTAAATATCTTAACTCTTTCCCAAACAACAAAATTTTAGATCGGTTGAAATTGAAAGCACTAGCAGATGAAATAAATGCGACTTTAAGATTGAAATTTGTTTTAGGAGGGGTAGAAAACATTGTGGGAAAAGGAGAGAATGCTGGTAACCAGCATTTTCTCCTTTTCCCACAATGTTTTCAAAAGGCTCCTTTCTCAGGGTTGTTAAAAGTCAGGATTGTATGGTAAAGAGTTAAGTAATAACAGAGGTATTCAAAAATTTCAAACTTGTTGCACGACGACGACGACAACAGGGCTACGGCAATATAACTCGACGTTGTATTCTTCAAAAACAGCCAGGCTAAAAATGTTGACTTGTCCGTATTGAAAGCTCTGGCAGACAAGAAATTACTGAGTAATAAATCTTGTCTTTTGAAAGGTAGAAAACATTAATGGGCAATAAGATCATAATCGTAATCTACCAATCACTGTTTACATAAAAAAATAGCGACCGACTTCTTTAACTGAGAAAGGAATAATCGATCGCGAAAATTCCAGTTTACAAACATAGGTGGCGAGCCGATAAATCAGTTATCCTGAGGTCCAATCTTCTTTCATTGACGTGTTAATTACCAAATTTAATCCACCTAAAAATGGTGTGGTCGTCGCTAAATACGAACCATAATGCACCGCATGTATCATGCATAACACAGAATCAAGGCGTGGCTTTAGAAATTATGGGCGGCGACTAAATCTCGTATCTGATTCCTGATTGGTTTGCAGTACTTCATGTTGTGTAAAAATTCTGTTTTCACACCCTAGGATGCAGATGGGGCGTGGCGAAATTGACATTTGATTGATTATTAGCATTGCATGGTGTATATGCGTGTATCGTGTGTAACTAGACAAATCCCACGTAATATACAGACTGTTATTTAGATCACCTGCCGTGACGGGGTGTATTGGCGACAATTTACAAACTGCTTATCGATTTTTCGGTTATAGATATGCTTTCACGCATTGAGGTGACGGGGACCAGTATCAAAATGTACGGCACCCCGATGTGAAAAATATCGACGCCAGTCATTTTCGCCATTTGGCTTTTTCTTGCGCCACATTAAAAAATCTATCGCAAATGGCGCCAAATGCGAAGCCCAGCGGGAACCCTGGTGATTGTGTGGTTAAGGGTTAAAATTCGAAATTGTGTAGGGTTGAGAATATCTTTAAACATTAGCACTACATATACAAAGGACACATTAGCGTAATATTGAACAATATGAGAAAAAGTACTTAATGAATTAAAGAAAAAACTGAGAAAATGAACAGTTGTTTCTAAACTACATACTGAATAAGCAGTTGGATATATGAGATATCAGCTGTTATTTCCGCTTGCTCAATTGTTTTTACTAATGTAATAGAGCTGTGTTTTCAAAAACAACTGAATCATACCAATACAAAGGAATAATTACAGAAGATAGCCAACTTCCAGCAAAAAATATGATTCTTGGGTTGTGCAAGTGATCACTTCATAAATATACACTTTAATAAAAAGATATTAAATAAAAACTGATTGATTGATTGATTGTATGGTGTTTAACCCTGTTCTTAACATTATTTCAGTTATACTGCGGCAGCCAGTGCACCTATCCATGCTTTCCTGGAGTTTCTTTTTACCAGTACTCCGCACAATATTCTTTCCAAGCCACTGGCTGCTTTCCCACATAACCATCGTCGAAACAATGGTCAGCGATTAGAGAGGAATGAATCCTGTTGCAATGACTATCATCAATCCTCGGAAAGAAATTGGCCAAGCCGGGGATCGAACCAGCGACCGCCTATTCTCAAGTCCTGTATGCTACCAACTGAGCTACGGGGCTTGGCACATGTGGTCTGATTCACTGAATTGCAATCATTACTAACAATGTATACGACACATTTTTGAACAAGACAACAATATTCTGTGATTGACTGAATGTGTCTGCTTTGAAGTGGATGTCTTGTATTGCACCATTGACAAGGTGGCCATTTAGACATACTTAACCCTTTTTACCACAGAATCTTGACTTTTAACGTGCCTGTGGAAGAAGTCTTTTGAAAAAATTATGGGAAAAGGTGAAAATGCTGGTAACCAGCATTTTCTCCTTTTCCCAAAAATGTTTTCTACCCTTCTTAAAACAAATTTCAGTTTTTCAGTAACCTTTATTTTGTCATCTGCAAATACTTTCAATATGGACCAGTCTAAAATTCTATTGTTTGGTAAAGAGTTAAGGTACTATTTATCTGACAGACTCAAAGTTTGTTGGATTATTTGCATGTCAAACAAATTTAACTCTTTACCAAATGACAAAATTTTGGACCTGTCCAAATTGGAAGCATTTGTGGACGACAAAATAAATGTGAATCAAAAACTGACATTTGGGTAGGGTGGAAAACATTTTGGGAAAAAGAGAAAATGCTGGTTACCAGCATTTTCTCCTTTTCCCCCAATGTTTTCAAAAAGCTTCTTTCCCAGGGTCATTAAAAGTCGGGATTGTGTGGTAAAGCGTTAACTCTTTTTACCACCAACAAAGTTTTAGACTCATCCAAATTGAAAGCATCTGTAGACGATAATTTGAATCTGGCTCAAATAATGGAATTTGTCTTTGATAGGGTAGAAAACATTGTGGAAAAAGGAGAAAATGCTGGTTACCAACCTTTTCCCACAATGTTTTCAAAAGGCCTCTTCCTACAGGTCGTTTAAACTCAGGAATGTATAGTAAAGGGGTAACAACATTTGTTTACACAATAATTATCAACCTACCTGGCAATGGTCTCTGTAATCGCTGACAAACATAAGTCCACTTGCATATCCACCTGTTTTAGTGAACTGTTCATATCCTTTTATAATTATTGCCTCATTTTCTTCCATTGATTCCATGAACAACATAGACACAATCAGCTCCGGACATACCATGAACCTAATCTCTTCCTGGACACGCCCCTTTCCTATGGTCCCGCCTCCAATGTACTTGTTTGCAAAGTCAACCTAAAAAGAACATTACAGTGGTATAAGTATTATTACGACATTATATCATGTACAAAGTCTTATCTTACCTAAGAAATAGTTTGTTACTTTTTTCATCCTTAAAAAGACATGTAAGGGAGAAAATGCTGGTAACAAGCGTTTTCCCTTTTAGCCCACCATGTAAGCCTCATTACTTTTGTAGGGGGGCAAGCCCACATCTACAGCTTAAGGTTACCCCTCGCACACTTCAGTAAATGAGCATCTCTGTGAAGCACCTTACCGAGCAAGTTATCTCATTATTATGGATCCATAAAAGCCATTTTGTCTACCAACCAACTACAGTCGAGCCGCATTTATCCGGGCTCCATAATTCCGGAAATCTCAGGATCCGGACAAAAACATCAGGGAACAGATATTTTCTGTACAATTTTTACTTTTTATTCCGGAAATCCGCGTTCCGGAACCGGAAAGAAAAAATTGGGAACGAAGGGTTAAGAATTAGTACAAACCTTGTCTGATAAACCAGACGTGGCCTGACTGTGTATCAGACAATTTAAACAAGTACCCGTTGTATCTCCCGTAACCGTCCGATAGATACAAAGATCAATAACAGGCTACCAGTTTACACACAATTTAGACTTGATATTTTCCCCGGTACCATAGACTGGTTATCATAAATACAGTCTACTTCGAGTGATTTCTGACTGGTGCGTCGTGAATAACACGGGTATCAGTCTAGTGTCATTTGTTGCAGATGATTTTCACATGTATTGAAAACACACGTGTTGTTAATTAGTAGTGTTTTCGAAAACTGTTAAATGATGTTCTCGTGCCAATGATAATTGTCAATTTTACAGATTATCCATACACATAGTACTGAAGTGACAATTCCATGCTTTTTTATTGTTTAATTATTACTGGATCTACTTGATTACAGTAATGATCGCTAAAAAAATAGCTGAAATGTCCGCAAAGATTTTGTGGGCATGTTTAAACTCATTTTTCAAAATTAAAGGCAAAACTAAAATATGAACATACCGGCTGCTTGCATATTCAATAATCCTTCGTTTAAAAAACAAATATTTTCTATTTAAATGGTAAACCATAAGAAAAAAAAGTTTGATTCACGCATTACTTGAGATGTTTATGTTCCCCAACATACACACAAAATGGCCGCCAAACACGATAAATTTCGTTAGGTTTTACTCCTAACAGACTATAAAGATGATTGAAAATATGCCTGTCTTTCATATCTCATCAATTTGCTATCAATATTCTCAATTACTCTTTGCCATTTTACCACTTTGAAAGCACAATTATCAGAAATCAACAGAATGTCTACACCACCAGCAAAAGACAACGAGTTGAAGTTTCGACTTCCGTGAAAAAAGACATTTGTCAGTACAAAGAAGACCATCCAAAAAACCACTATCGCGGGAATTCGACAACACATCGAAAAACACTGTGCATGTCGTGTTTTCTTTTTGTTTCGTCCTTTTCATGGTGTTTTCAAAAGTCATAAATGTGCCGAGCTTTACAAGCGCACCTGTTTGCACAATAGGTATGCATGTGCATGTAATTATGTACTAGGAAAAAGTCATGTACAAAAACACACAAATAACAGAAATGCAAAATGCAAATTTATGACACCCTTTATTCTATAAATCTGAACAATCGTTGGAGCAATAATATGACATGTATACAAGTGCTTGTGTAAAACATAAGCTGTTGTAATTCTTACGATGCACGGTGTCTCTTATCAACATGAAGGGAACTGACCTAGCTTAACTTGGATGCCATGCCAGCAATCCCAGTTTGTTGATCCGGAAATACGGCTGATCCGGAAACATTCATAGGAAACAGAAGTGTCCGGATAAATGAGGCTTGACTGTATATCTTGTGGTAGACTTGTCCTTCATCATGCAGAAAACTGACAAATGGCAAACAGCTTCGACCCAGGTCAGCCTGTGTGAATACTTTTTGTAGATGCATTAAGCCCCCTTTTCACAGCGCATAGCCCAAATACATTATTTCTGGCCTGATATTTCCCAGTTGGGGCTATTTTGATATTTTTTTTTTTCAGTTTTAGCTTTAGAGGGAAGAAATCCTTTAAAAGGAAGGGAAAAACTACCCCTGTGAACCTCATTTACGTTTGTGAAGGGGGAAAAGCCTACCTCTACTGCTTCAGGACAGGAATCTTCAATCACACCTTCATGTAGAACAGTTAGGTCACAGAGACTGGACGTGGAGTTCAACCAAGTATCAAGGGTGGGTAATTCTTCTTCCCTAACAACCTATGGAAATTAACAAAAATATCCATCCAACCCTGTTACATGTTTTCTTTTTGTCTAAACAAAAATTCTATTGGGAAAAGTCACACACATGCACAAGACATATAGAAAATTAACAGAAGGGAAAAAAAGTTTTCCAACAGTGTGGAAAACTATGCAGAGAAGAGGGAATTGCCTTTAACACACTCAACTGCTCAATCTCTATTTTTCATTTGCCAGTCCCCCGTAGCTCAGTTGTTAACGTACAGGACTTGAGAACAGGAGGTCGCTGGTTCCATCCCCAGCTTGGCCAATTTCATTCTGAGGATTGATGATAGTCATTGCGACAGGATTCATTCCTCTCTCACTGCTAACCATTGTTTCGACAATGGTTATATGGGAAAGCAGCCAGTGGCTTGGAAAGAATATTGTGTGGAGTACTGGTAAATGAAACTCAGGAAAGCACAGATAGGTGCACTGACCGTCGTGATGTAACTGAAATAATGTTGAAAATGGCGTTAAACACCATACAATCAACTCTATTTTCACGAAAGACAAGCACCGAAGTAGCATCCAACAGTCTCTCTAAAGTTATGTTTTAATTCTTGACCAGACACAAAATTGTAAACCTTGCCAGGTTGGAAGTACTGAAAGGCAACAAATTAAATGTGGCTCAAACGATGGAACATGCCGGTGAAAGGGAAGAAAACATTGTAGAAAAGGAGAAAATGCTGGCTATCAGTATTTTCTCCTTTTCCCACATTTTTTTCAAATATCAGACAGCAAGTTCTGTGCAGTCTGATTTTGACCTACACTGGTTGAACAGGTAACAGAAATACAGTCAAATTACAATTCTATATTGGACTCATATCAGGCGACCCATTCTTCTTCGAAAGGGTTGAAACATCATGTGGGTGAAGAAAGTGATGGTTTCTAGTATTTTCCTCCTTTCACAACATTTTTACATTTCTCTCTGTGGGCAAGTAAGTTCTAGCCTTGTGTATACTGACTGGTTTAAGGCTTTAGCAGAGGACATGTTCATTGCGGCTCAAGAAATGGGATTTACCCGTTTTCAAAGCTGCGGAAAACATTGTGAAAGGAGAAAACAGTGTCATCCGCATTTGTCCTTTTGCCATTATTTCAAAAGCTATCGTTCTTACGGCCATAAACACACCAAGTTATTTGGTTAACTCTTCACCATCGACAAAATTCTAGACTAATTGAAAGCACTTGCAGACAACAAAATAAATGTAGTTCAAATGACTTACGTCTCTGTAACACTAGAAAACTTTGCGGGAAAAGGAGAAAATGCTGGTCAACAGCATTTTCTCCTTTTCCCACAATGTTTTCAAAAGTGTTCTTTCTCAGGGTTGTTAAGCATCGGGATTGTGTGGTAAAGGGTTAAGATGATATAAGAACATACCAGACGAGTGAAGGAGATATTGCCCTCTAGCTCATTGTATTCTGCAGACATACGATCAAAGAAGTTCAGGATACATCGAAGCTTTGCCATTTGTGATGAACTGGAAATGTGAAGAAACCGAAACATTCAGCTACAACTCCATGATTAAAACTTTGTACATCACGACAAATAACAACTTTGGAAATCGTTGTAAGAAAAGGAACAACTGTGTATACAAAGCCACAGCTTTTTCTTCCCACACCATCTTCCATACTATTGAAACTCAGTATCTCTCATCGTTCAGATGTCTGCCATTGTGCAATCTGTGATAATATTTGGTGGGTACAAAACTGCCTAAAAAGTGATTGATTGTATGGTGTTTAATGCCGTTTTCAACATTATTTCAGTTATATCGCGGCGGCCAGTGCACCTATCTGTGCTTTCCTGGGATTTCTTTTACCAGTACCCTGCACAATATTCTTTCCAAGCCACTGGCTGCTTTCCCACATAACCATAGTCGAAACAATGGTTAGCGGCGAGAGAGGAATGAATCCTGTTGCAGTGACTATCATCAATCCTCGGAAAGAAATTGGCCAAGCCGGGGATCGAACTAGCGACCTCCTGTTCTCAAGTCCTGTCGCTACTGACTGAGCTACGGGGCTAGGCTTGACCTAAAAAGTGAACAATTAAATTCAGTAAAATGTCATATGTTCAAAACTATACAGACAAATTGATACCACATCTAAAAATTCATTTTGTCCATAACTTTTGTCTATTTTCCTACCAAGACTAACCCTTTACATATGAGTCATGCTCTGTGAAAAGAGGGATTAAGGCATCTGCAAAAGGTATCGACCCATCACAGCTTGCAAAGTTGGCGCAGGCTAACATGGGTTGAAACTTTATGCTATTGGTCAATTTTCTGCATGTCCGAGGACCACTCTTCCTCCAGATTCAGTCAACTGTAAGAGTAAAGGGATTTTATGGATCCATAATTATGTGATGACTTGCTGGTATACTGCATCAAGGAGATGCATTATGTTCCCTATTGCTAAAGCATGAATCATATATTTTGCCTGATATGGGAAATACAATTCTGGTCAAATAGACTGACAGAAATTCACCGAAGCAACATACAACAAGCAGTCCGACAGACATTGATTCCTATACTTTCTGTACCCTTCTAGATTCGTAATAATCATAACCCATGAAAGAAAAAAAGAATTTGAGCCATTCTCTGGCAAAAGGGGGATAAATGCATCTTCTTTATGCACTATATCAAGCAAAACATCATCTAATTATGGATCCATACAATCCACTTTGTCAAATAACCAAATGAATTAGGAGGTAAAATTATCCCTTGAAATGCAGAAAATTTAAAGATAGTGAAAAGTTTCGGCCCATGTCAGCCTGTGTGGACTGCAAAGGCTGCCATGGGTTGATACTAGTCAAATATCTATATCTCGAAAATCCATAACTCGAAACTCTCTCTTATTCGAAGTATTTTTCAAGTCCCGATCTCAATGCTCTTTATTTCTATATATTTCACCCTCCCTAAGTCGTAATCTATAACTCGAAACTTATCTATAACTCGAGGTAATTTTCAAGTCCGCTCAACATTGTTTGAACACATTCACACCTCTTTAACTCGAGGTGAAATTTTAAAGCATGGTGTTTGCAATCAATCCAGTTTTTCACACGTTTCGAGTTGTCTACTCAGGTAATTAACAACCATTCTGCAGTATTGGTTTTTCATTGTTTGTCCAATTTCGCTTGATTGTTTGTCTCCGAGATGAGAATGTCACATTTTTAAGTACACCTACGATATAACAGACAATTCAACTAGATACTGATTTCATGTTCGTAAATATTTTTTTACATGTATATTGTATGAAGTTCATGTATCAAATGCATATCAGTATTAAAAAATAAAATATTTAACATTTTGTTATATTTGTGTTCGATTGGTCTGTAGGATACTAATGAAACGTTGCCTTGTTTACTTCCGGTAGTTCGCCACAGACTTGATTCGTCCACATGCTTGAAAGATCCAAATCTCTGTTATCCGAACATTCTATAACTCGACGTTTTTTCGTAGGTCCCATGAACTTCGAGATACAGATATTTGACTGTATTTTCAAATGCACTAATCCCCCTTTTCACAGAGCATGACTCATTTATTTTTATCACTTACATTTTGAGAAATGAGAAGAACTTTGCAAAGTTGATCGTTCTGCCAAGTTTAGGTCTGTGTGTGTCTGGGATGAGACAAAGAAAAGCACAGGCAAGAATAGAGCAGCACAGTTGTCTCTCCAGTAGGCGTGTTTCAGCTGAAATATACAGAGACAATATCTTCAAGTCATTACCAGACGACCATAAGTTTAACCTTGTCCACATGGAAAGCTCTAGTACAGAGAAATGTGACTTAACTCTTTACCACACAATCCCGAGTTTTAATGACCCTGAGAAAGAAGCCTTTTGAAAACATTGTGGAAAAAGGAGAAAATGCTGGTAACCAGCATTTTCTCCTTTTCCCAAAATGTTTTCTACCCTTCCAAAAACAAGTTTATTTTTTCATTCTCATGTATTTTGTTGTCTGCAAAAGCTTTCAATTTGGACCAATCTAAAATGTTGTCGTGTGGCAAAGAGTTAAACGATCATTGATCAGTTAGAAGACATTGTGGGAAAAGGAGAAAATCCTGGTTACCAGCATTTTCTCCTTTTCCCACAATGCTTTCAAAAGGCCTCTTTCTCAGGGTCGTTAAAGTTGTGATCATGTGGTAAAGGATGAATGTATCTCCATCATGCATCATACCAAACAAGTCATTATATACCAGTATAATTATGGATTCATAAAATCTACTTTGTCTGAAACCTGACTGAAGCGTAACGTCCTTTGACATGCAGAAAATTGACCAACAGCAAAAGGTTTTAACCCAGGCCAACCTGTGCAAACTGCCCAGGCTGACTTGGTTCAATACTTTATGCAAATTCATTAAGCCCCCTCTTCATAGAGCATGGCTCATGGCTCACTTAGATTTGTCCATATTGAAAACACTTACAGACCATGATTCAAATGTGGTACAAATGTGGGGATTGTCTTTGAGGGGTAGCAAACACTGCAGGAAAAGGACGAAATGGTTGTAATCAGCATTGTTTCCTTTTCCTATGATATTTTCAAAGGGATTGTCTTCGAAGGATAGAAAAACAGGCTCATAAAAAGAGGAAAATGTTCGGCACCGAGTATCAGCCTGAAAAGGGCTAGAGTCCAATCTATTGCAATAACTGTCTTACCATTCTGTTGTTCTGAAACTGCTATACCCTCTGTTGGAAGAAGATTTTCAACTTTAAGAGCTAGATCTATGATAGCAGGCAATGTTTCTTGTAGGAAATGAGCTCTCTCTGCTGAGGTGGCCTTACTCATGAAGAACTGAGTCAGTGGGTAAAACACAGTCTGTTTGTACTCCAAAGAACCATAATCGCCGATACCAGTGGAAATGTTGATGATGGCCTGATGTTCAACAGCCACGGTCCTCAAATCTGTATCTCCCTTTAAATAAAATTATGTGAACATTCATCACAATAACTGTTTAGCAAACAATCTCCAGTTTCAACCACCTTAACTCTTTACCAGACGACAAATTTTGAACTGGTCCAAATTGAAAAGGTTTGCAGACGACAATTTTAAATTGGATGAAAATGGCAGAAAGGTCTCAAAATGGGTAGAAAACACTGTGGGAAAAGGAGAAATTGCTCGTTACGAGCAATTTCTCCTTTTCCCACAGTGTTTTCTACTCATTTTTCAAAAAACTTGTACTGCAGACACGTGAAAACCAGGGCTTGTTTGGGAAAGGGTTAAGGAAAAAGGCATTTGAAATTGTTGAGGAAAAGCCCTTTCTGATACAAATCCCATTATCTAAATATCATTTTGTTCATCTGCAAATGCTTTCAATTTGAACCAGTCTAAAATTTTATCCTTTGGTAAAGGATTAATGTCATCTAAAAACGTATTCTTTACAGGCAAGTCCAAAGTTTGTTGTGTGGTTAAGAGATAACTTTTTATTGCCCTGTCATTCTTGGAAAAGGAGAAATTGCTTGTGAAAAATTCTAGTTGTGACTGATCACTTCTTTCCTTGCCTGGTTTTCCATACCATTCAAAAATCCTTTCTATTTGTTCTGCGTTTCTCCTGGTCACTGTATGATTTTATTCTATTACATAACCTCACTTGATGTCAGTGTGATATACCCATTACGAAATTTCTCATCTTACACACATTTGAAATAAGCTTTGTTTGGCATCATTTCTGGCATCATTTTCTACTTCTCTCACAATACATGTACTTCTTTTTACAATATCACACTTTTAATGGCCCTGAAAGAGGTGGTTTTTGAAAACATTGTGGGAAAAGGAGGAAATGCTGGAAATCAGCATTTTCTCCTTTTCCCACAATGTTTTCTACCCTATCAAAGACAGAAGAGTCATTTTAGCAATGTCTGTCATCTGCTTATGCTTTGAATTTGGTCCAGGTCAAAAACTGTCATTTGTTAAAGGGTTAACTCTTTACCACACAATTCCGACTTTTAACGACCCAGAGGAAGAAGCCTTTTGAAAACATTGTGGGAAAAGGATGAAATGCTGGTAACCAGCATTTTCTCCTTTTCCCACAATGTTTTCTACCCTATCCACAACAAATTCCATTATTTGAATTGCATTTAAATTGTCGTCTGCAAATGCTTTCAACTTGGACCAGTCTGAATTTTTCATGTGTGGTAAAGAGTTAACCCTTTCCCACACAATCCCGACTTTTAACGACCCATTAGAAGAAGCCTTTTGAAAACACTGTTGGAAAAGTAGAAAATGCTGGTAACCAGCATTTTCTCCTTTTTCCACAATGTTTTCTACCCTTTCAAAAACACATCATGTTTAGAGTAGCATTTAATTTGTCGCCTGCAAATGCTTTCAATTTAGACCAGTCTAAAAATTTGTCGTTTGGTAAAGAGTTAAGAGAAGTGATGCAGGTTTTATTCATGGGAATTACCACATTGTGTGTGAATGGTTTTGCATATTCTGACTGATAATTCATGAAATATTGTTATGTGATAAAAAGAATCCTACGTTCCTTTGCTACTGAGATAAAATTATATGTAAGTTCTCAAAATTGAAATCAGTTGCAGGGGACAAATTAATTGTGACTCTATTGTATTTGACAGGGTAAAAAAAAAGTGTGGGTGAAGGAGAAAATGCTTGTTACCAGCATTTTCTCCATTTCCGACAATGTTTTCAAAAGCCATCTTGTTCAGGGCCGTCAAAACTTAGGTCTGTTTGGTGAAAGGCTGAAAAAAAAAAAAAAAAAAATCAAGAAAAGTGCAGGTCATGATCAGAATGCTCAGCAGATACACCCGACATGATATCTTAATCTATTCAAATTACCTGTTCACATAACTGCTTCAGTGCGTGAAGTCCTCCTTTCACTTGCCACCATGTTTCTTGGTCACATGGAAAGACAACCTTTGTCATATTGCCTCTAACAGGATATGCCACCCTAACATGTCTCGTGCATATCTAAAGTAGAAAAAAAATATATAGATATAGCCACATGAAAACTAACCCTTAGCTTGTTAACCCTTATCCTGCTAAATAAGTGAAATGAAACTTTCAAGCCGATAGTAAAAACCCAAATTTTGCTATTTCAAAGGTATCTTTTTGAGAAAAATATCTCCTTAACTCTTTACCACACGATCAAATTTCAGACTTGTTCAAATTCAAAGCATTTGCAGACAACAAAATACATGTGGCTCAAAAATTGAAATTTGACTTGGAAAGGGTAGAAAACATTGTGGGAAAAAGCGAAAATGCTGGTTACCAGCATTTTCCCTTTTTCCCACAATGTTTTCAAAAGGCTTTTTCCTCAGGGTCATTAAAAGTCGGGATTGTGAGGTAAAGAGTTAATGGACAGTGTAGATCTAAGATCAGACTGCACTTTCTGTGCAGTCTGATCTACGCTGTCTGCAAAAGGTCATCGAGTTGCGCTTAGCAGCCTGAGGGTTAAGTATCAGTATATATGTTTCTGCATCTGCAGACAGAAGATGAAGATCTGACTGCACTTTTGGATCTATAGTCCAACATGGTGAGATTTTGCAAGCAAATACAGAAAGAACTATGAAATCGCAAAATCTGAGGTGTCACGGATTTGCTTGTTTCTATGGCATTCAAGACTTTTTCAACATTACTTCAGTTATAACCCAACGGCCAGCGCACCTATACATGCTTTCCTGAAGTGTCATTTGGTAGTAATTTCATACAGTATTCTTTCCAGGACACTGGCTGCTTTCCGACATAACCATCATCGAGACAGTGATCAGCAGCCAGAGAAGAATGAATCTTGTTGCAATTAATATTGAATGAATGGAAAGGTTTGAAAAAATGCCTTACTCCATGGCTTGACACAAACTTTAGGACATATGTCCCAAAGACATATTCACCCAATTTTCGGGTCTCCACATTGTCACATGCTAAATCTAAGGTATCCCTTCCAAAAATTTGGAGTTCTCTCCATTATGGCACACTCTTGTTTTTCAATCCCAAGCTAACGCCACAACTCTTTCCAACAAAAAGTCCTTTGGCTCAGCTGCTTGATCTATACTGTAAGCAAACTTAATTTGTGCCTGGCTACTCTTTACCAGATCACAAAACTCTAAAAATTGTCCACACAGAAAGCAACGGCAGCTGAAAAGTTAATGGTGACTGAGACAATGTGATTTTGTCTAAAGTTGAACACAGGTCCAGGGAATCACCGAAATACCACCAAAATACCCAACTTGTTCATTAATGAGATCAGATAACTGATATAAGTAAGCAGGATTTTTCTTTCTTTTTCTTTTAAGAGTAAAAGTGCTTCATCAAAGTATTAATCATTAGTGACAGGAATGATGTTGTTAACATACATTGACCATGGATGTACATGGAAAACAATCACTGAAACACTCATGCATCTGATCTGTTACACACTGAAATACTTGATCTTGATTATGCCAGTCTAGACTAAAGCATTATCAGTATAACATTACCACTTATATTTATCATTTCTTTCAATGATGAACAGGCATACAAAATCATTTGTGAACAACGTAGACCTAAATCTGATCCATTGAAACTCACTAGTAGCTTGGTATGTTCTGTTCTGTTCTTCTGTTAAAGTGAAGCAATCATAATTGAAGGGATTTTGCTGATATGATCCAACTTTTTTGATGTGTAAGTTTTTCATTATTATTTCTAAAGTGACATGGTTATTATTAATAATCCTACCCGCTGAGTTATAATTGTCTTATCAATCTACACCTGGTAAGGTGTTAAATATAAAAATGAACTCTTTTTTTCAAGCATACTCATGGATAAAAATCAGACACATCAACTTTGTATAAAAGCTACTGTAGTGAGAATTTGGAGGTAGAATCCCTGAATCGACAAATTTACGACTTCAAGCCGGTCCTTAGGTGGACATTTACAGTATGGGTAGGCTATTCCTGGCCACATTCTTCATGGCGGGCTTCAACAGCATGTTATTTTGTCATTAAACTAACCCTCTTTAATCAAAATGATCACATCTTCTGTCAAAAATCACAACTTCAGTAATCTGAAATCAATAGTAATAAAAAAATGAGGGGTATTTCTGTGTTTCGGAGATATTTCGGAGATTCGGACCCATTGAACACATCATGAGAAAAGCAGAGAGACTACTAGTTAGCCTTTTCTCCTTTTCCCACATTCTTCTTTAGGGTACTGAAAACACATGATCGTCTGTTTAACAATAATGTTAACTTACCTTTGAGGAAGCCTTGAATATCAATTATCTTTAATCCATCTCTCAAAAAGACATTATACTCTGTACCAAAGTTTAAGCACTGTTAGAAAATGTCCATAACCTGAAATAATCAATTTTTTTCCTATCATTGATTAGCAGAGGGATTATCAAATTTTGAATGTGAGAAATCTGTATGAGAGACTGCCACAATGAGAATACAAGAGGGCCATCATGGCTCTTCAGTCACTCAACTTAGCTTTCTGACCGAACAAATTAAAATCTCTTCTGAGATTACCAAGACAAATATCATTTTCTCCTTTTCCCACCATGTTTTCTACCCTTCCAAAAGCATATTTCAATTTTTAAGTCGCATTTATATTGATGTCTGGAAATGCTTTCAATCTGGACAAGTCTAAAATTTTGTCGTTTGGTAAAGGGTTAAGACATTCTGAACAAGAAAACCTTGGCACTGCTAAAATTAGGATTTTATATGAAAATGCCTGTTGGGTTTATTCCACCCTCTTAGAGTTAAAATTATGGATCATTAATTATTAAATTGAGTTCAGAAACACAGTTCAAACTAGTAAAAATATTGTGGCAAATGAAGAGACTAAGCAAGCAAGATAAACAGTTAAACAATTTCTTTTTTGGCAAATACTTTTTTTTCAAACTGCAAGAGCAGTGTGTGATCTGAACATGCCCTGTCCCCTTTACTTTTTTGTGTGCAGTCTGATCTGCGAGTTTTTTCTTCTCCATTTGTGTTTCAGGTTTTTCACAAACCGGGGTTAATCTTTAAGATATATGGGATACTTCTTTATCTTGTTGGAAATGGGAGTTGTGAAAACAGGCTGTAAACATGTCTATATACAATATACAGAACTCCTTTCGCTCTCGCATAGTACATACTGGGTTTTCCTTGACGCACGATTTTGTGCTTTTTAACGCATTTATGGTTCAGGAAACTGGCCTGTATTTTTTTCAACAGTGCGTCATTGTGGATACACAAATACAATATAGGCTACTTACAATCGTCTTTTCTACCGACAATGTTACATCGCGAGTACATAAGAAAATTGAAGTATGAGAAGATAATGGGACAAAAAACTAGACTGTGTATCGATTTTATGAGAATACAGTCGGTCTCTAAACTGGTCCTAACTAAACCAGTCGATCTCTAATGAAAACAATATGGATCAGTCAAAATTTACATCATTCTTGCTCTCTGCAAGGAAAAGGAGACCTTGAACAACGACTAGACGATGATCACCTGGTTCGCGTAGCAAGCAAAAGATTTCAAGGGCTGAGAGTTTACTGAAAATTGGCTAGAGACATATGCTTAATTATTCGTCGAAAACGGCAGCATAAATTCATGCGACCCGCATATCAAAACACAGGAATCGGCCATTTGGTGAAAATGGTTTGTTGTCGGATGGATACTCTCTTCTTTAAAAAAAAAAAAAAAAAAACATAACATAGAGATTATCAAATCGGGCCAACAACAAATTATTTGTATCGATTAAATGGTTGATTCCTGTGATGAAAACAAAACACAATAACCTTTTTACCTCAGGGATTGGCTGCACAAACTCGCGCAATTCAACTCTTATGTGCGGCACCAAAACACAGTGGTCACGTTGATGCCATTGATAGACTGAAATTATGTAAATAAATGACAGCTTGTCTGCAGGTAGAGCATTTCTGCCTGTTAAAGAGGCTTTTAATAAAGCATACTCAAGACACGCTATGAAAAAAAAATGCCATCTAGACTGTAAGCCCCTTTATACAGAGAATCACTGGTGTTACAATGTATCTTGCATCATGCAATAATTCATAAACAGGTTATATAAAGCTTTGGGGTGAATCAGTGACACAAAAACATGCATTGTTTCATACATGGTAGTCGTTAATGTTTAACCTAATTTCATTTGGTTGTGACCCCCACAAAGTCCAGAATGACCCCCATTTTTTATGACTATGGGGTCACAATGACCCCCTATTCTTGTTGCTAAGGGAAAACCTTTTACGTATATGATTTCTTAGGCAGTGACATATTGATAAACGCACTTTAAAACCAGCAGACTGGGACTTGTTAACACCAGACCAGAATTGAAAACACTGTGGAAAATGGAGAGGAACAAAACAGAACAGATATCTGTATATTTTTTACCAAGCACAAATGTACATGGTCAAAAGCACAAGAAGTATCCAAAAAAGCATTGTCAAGGCCTCCCTCTCTATCTATCACTCCCTCTCATCATTTGCCCCAATGTTTCAAATGTAAATATTGTTATGTTTTTGGGGGGTCAGACATCAACACGTGCCAGTAATGTTCACTATTTATTTTTCTGAGGGTCAGACTACCACATTACCGATAAGGACAGAACAGAACAAATGCAGGGGTTAGACTAAAACATTCATAACATTCCTCCTCACTAGATGGAAAAGTCTAAGAGTTTTTTTTTTCTGTTGTTGTCGTTGATCTTTTTCCATTTCACTGTATATGTTCATATCCTGTAAAGACTATTTATATGACTAGATTGGAATCAAGTAACTTAACTGTCCACACAAAATCGAAACAAGGAAGTGCATTAAATTGTTAATAATCTTGAATGAAATTACCACATTTCTTAAAAACAAATGAATCAAAGTTGTATACAAATACATACAACCCTATTATGCAGATAACTCTTGAAATAGTAGCCGTAACTTTTTTTTTTTTTTTTTTTTTTTGAAAACATTACACCAGGACGCTCTTGCAGGTACTTTTCATCAGATACACCAGACTAATGATATCGAAAATAGATCTATTTACAATGAATGAAAATGAAAATAAACTAACTAAGAACCCTGAGGCTCTGCTAAGTTACACTAAGGATTATTATGCCTTTAAAACACAGTGTAACTCCCACTTAACAAAACTAAATATCGAGACGGCGCGGTGCCTTTCCTCTTGTTGATCGTACTGGATAGCGACGTGGAGTTGTGGCCATTTCTGGATTGTTGTCAGTTACTTGGTGTTTCTCAGGTGGCTGTTTTTCTGGTATGACACCTACGGCTGGGCTTCTTTTTGTCTCACAAGGCTGGGGCAATACGTTTTCTACTGGTATGTTACTTTCATCTTGTGTTGGTAAATCTCCTTTTAAAATTTGATCGGTGTGCCTTCGCCAGACTGCGCCATGTTCAACGTTAACCTTATATGACAAAGGTCCAGTTTTTGATGTAATTGTTCCGGATACCCATTTTTCATTTTTGCTACGATAGTCGCGAACACAGACCTTTTCACCCAAGTCAAATGTACGAGCCTTGCGGGTATCATTTTTGAACATTTTTTCTTGCTGATAATCCATTTTACGTTCTATGGTTGGTTTAATCAGACTGAGTCGTGTTTGCAGTGTTCTGCCCATGAACAGTTGTGCTGGTGCCTCACCAGTGGTTGAATGTGGAGTTGTTCTGTATGATAGCAGAAATTTGCTAAGCCTCTTTTGAAGTGTACCTCCATGCTTTCGTGAGGACCTCATTGCTTGTTTAAATGTAAATACTAATCGCTCGACTTGTCCATTAGTACGTGGATGATAGGGTGCTGAGGTAATATGTCGCACACCATTTACTTTCATGAAAGACTGAAACTCTTCTGAAATAAACTGAGGACCATTGTCGCTTACAAGGCACTCAGGTAATCCATTTCTCGCAAACACCTCGCGCATAACTTCGATAGTTTTGTTAGAAGTGGTTGTTGTCATTTGGATTATTTCTGGCCACTTAGAATGTGCATCAACCATTAACAGGAACATAGTCCCTTCAAATGGGCCAGCAAAATCGGCATGAACACGCTGCCAGGGTCGTCGTGGCCATTCCCATGGATGTACTGGTGCAGCGCATGGACTACTCTTGTGTGATAAACAACCTTCACAATGTTTAGCAATTGACTCCAAGTCAGCATCTATACCTGGCCACCACACATAACTTCGGCTTATGGCTTTCATCTTAACTATCCCCATGTGTCCCTCATGGATTTCATCTAAAACACGTTTACGTAATTTCCCTGGGATCACGACTCTCACACCCCACAGAATACAGCCTTGATGTACACTTAACTCAAGTTTTCTATTCAAGAATGGATCTAAATTAACTTCATTGGTTGTCCACCCATTCATTAAATTGTCATAGACACGAGACAGAATTGGATCGTCTCTCGTGGCTCTACGAACTTCTTTACAAGTCACAGGTAGGTTCTCAAACTGTTCTGTGAAAAATACATGAGTATCATCGACATCAGGGGCGTCATCATCAACATCATTTGGTGGGAGTGGCATTCGAGACAGGCCATCAGCATTACCATGACTTTTGGTACCTTTGTAATGAATTGTGTAGGTGAACCCTGATAGATACAATGCATATCTCTGTAAACGAGCCGCTGACGTTGCTAGAATACCTTTCTGTGGATTGAATATCGAAACCAATGGCTGGTGATCTGTAACCAATGTAAAGTTCCGTCCATAAAGGTATATATGAAATCGTTTAACTCCCCAAACAATACCTAGGGCTTCTTTATCTATCTGTGAGTAGTTCTTCTCTGCCGATGTCAAAGTACGAGAAGCGTAAGCTATCGGTCTTTCATCACCATTTGGTAACCTGTGTGATAAGACTGCTCCCAAGCCATAAGGAGAAGCATCACATGATACTATCACTGGCAGTTCTGGGTTGTAGTGAACAAGAACGTTGTTCGACGTTATCATCTGTTTGACTTCCTCAAATGCTCTGGAACACTTTACATTCCATTTCCAAGGTACATTTTTCTCCAGGAGATGATGTAATGGTCTCAATACCGTTGCTAGATTTGGTAAGAATCGTGAATAATAATTCACGAGGCCAAGAAAAGCACGTAATTGGCTGATATTCTCAGGAATTTTTGCATTTACCACTGCATTGACTTTCTCCTCTGTTTTATGTAGCCCATCTTTATCAATTTTGTGTCCACAAAATGTTAAACTGTTCATGAAGAACTGGCATTTCTCACTGTTCAGTCTCAACCCAAACTTTTCCAAGCGCTCAAGCACTTTGTCAAGATTATACAAGTGTTCTTGGTCATTCTTCCCAGTTATTATCATGTCGTCCAAGATACATTTCACACCTTCTAATCCTTGTAAAATCTGGTCCATTGTTCTTTGCCATATCGCCGGGGCTGATGCTATGCCAAAGCTTAACCTATTGTAGCGAAAAAGACCCTTGTGAGTGTTTATTGTCAAGTATTTCTTATCATTTTCATGGACCTTCATTTGCAAGTATGCGCTTTTCAAGTCGAGTTTTGAAAATTTCTCCCCACCGGCCAGTGAAGCAAATATATCCTCTACTTTTGGTAATGGGTACTGGTCAACCTCCAAAACTTTATTAACTGTAACCTTGAAATCTCCGCAAATTCTCACAGATCCATCTTTTTTACATACTGGAACGATAGGTGTAGCCCATTCACTTGTCTGAACTTTTGATAAAATACCATTTTCAACAAGACGATCAAGTTCTTTTTCTACTTTTGGTTTAACAGCATAAGGTACGGACCTTGCCTTGCAAAATACTGGGTTTGAATCTGGTTTCACCTTGATTCTGGCTTCAATTCCTTCCACTGAGCCCAATTCATCTTTGAAAATATTTCTATATTTCTGTCGTACATCATCAACAGTCAAGTTCACTGCTGTGAAATGCAAATCTCTCAATTTAGACCAATCCAGTTTCAATTTACTCAACCTGTCCCTACCAAATAAAGCTGGTCCCTTGGCATCAACAATGTGTAAGTCTAAACATTGGCTTTGTCCATTAATTTCAACGTTCACTTTAACTTGACCTTCAGGTAGAATTGTCTCCCCTGAGTATGTCTTCAGTCTCAGTAAAGACTTTCTCATCTTCCTTTTACTGAAATGTTCCTTATACATCGAAAGTGGAATAATACTGACAGCTGATCCTGTGTCAAGTTCCATCTTGACGACCTTATTTTGGATTCTTGGCTCAACCCAAATAACATCATTTTTCATGTTGTTGACATTTGCATAGTCTTCCTCAAGATTTCCTAGAAAACTTTCTTCTTCTTCTGAAGTGGAAAAACTGTCATCCAATGCATGCACTTTTTGCTTTTTTTTGCTTTTCCTTGAAAATTTCTTTTGTTTACCCTTTTTCTCAAATAAACAGCCACGTTCAATGTGTCCCTTCTTTTTACACTTGTAACAGGTAGCATTTTTGTACCTACAATCATCAGGTGAATGGTTTGTACCCTTACAGCGGTGACATTCTGTCCCTTTCTGAGAAGGTTTCGCAGATACTACATTTACTGACTCATGTTTACGCAGCTCCATGGCATCTCTTGCTGCAGTTTCCATAGCCACAGCAGTCTCTAAGGCTTTTTCATATGTTAAGTCTTTCTCGGTCAACAGCTTCTTTTGGATACCTTCATTGCGTAGGCCACATACAAGCCTATCTTTCAAAGAATCATTTAAATCAGCAAAACCACAGTGTTCGCTCAATTTTCTGATTGCAGCGTTGAAATCTCGGATTGACTCCCCTTCTTTCTGGTCCCTTTTATGAAATCTGAACCGTTCAGCTATTTGTATAGGCGTAGGATTAAAATGACTTCTCAAAACTGTAGTTAACTCGGCGTAGGTTTTCATACCAGGAATATCAGGCGATGTTAAATCTCTCAGGATGCTGTAAGTGCGTCCCCCCACCACGCTGAGTAAGACTGGTACCTTTTTCTCATCATCGACCTCATTTGCCAAGAAAAATTGTTCTAATCTCTCTTGATAGGAACTCCACAGTTCTGTCGTATCATCGAACACATCGATCCTACCTATTTTGCCCATCTCGTCGCCAATATGTTATGTTTTTGGGGGGTCAGACATCAACACGTGCCAGTAATGTTCACTATTTATTTTTCTGAGGGTCAGACTACCACATTACCGATAAGGACAGAACAGAACAAATGCAGGGGTTAGACTAAAACATTCATAACAAATATTATCTTTAATTCTGAATTCACATTGATTATCCATAATTTTAACCCTAAGAGCATCGAATATTCCGAACAGCCATTTTCATTAAAAAGAAACAGAATATCTAATATTAGCGATTTCAAGATTGTTCTTGTTCATAATATCTTAGAAAAGTATCTTTTTTGATAAAACATTTTTATAAAATTTGAGGAATGGCTTAAAGTTGGAGCCTGTTATCTGTAGGACCACAAGTTTAGGGGTGAAAACCGAAAATGAGATATGATGATCAAAATTTATTAATTAATTTCAAGTACTTATTGAAATGCAGCAACGAAGGAACAACATAACAAATATAATTATGCCAGAAAATGAGTAGCAATTGCAAATTAAAAAACAAGCGTGGCACAAACAGAAGTCATGTATTGGGTGCAAAAAACCTCACGATACTATATTACTGCCTTGTTACCAAAACATCGAATTAATTCAGTCTATAAGTCTAATCTACCAAACTTGTCTGTTACCAAAACATCCGTAAATCTTTCATCCATCTCTTCATTCCTGACTAAAGACTCATGCAAATGGAACTTAAAAAGATACAATTGTAGACTTTATTTCCAGCATTTGTCATCTTTATCCACAATGTTTCCAAACACCTTCTTTAGCAGGGTCATAAGAAGATGGGCTTGTGTAATAAAAGGTTAATTATTTACTAAAATTATCTTTAAAAATGTGCACAAGAGGTTATGAACACAATGTGGGGAAAGGAGAAAATGAATCTCTCTAGTGTCTGTCCTTTTCCATGGTGTTCTCTGTGCTGAGGCAAGTGCTATTGTTCATGCCACACCTCGTCTACAATGCTTCCGATATGGACAAGTCTTAAATGTTGCCGTCTAGTAAAAATCCAATGATCTGGTTTGACAGCCGATTTACCCCACCCACAAACTTAAACTGTACTGTAAGCCATTTCAAAGAGGCTGTTTGTATAGATGTCCTTCTTGTTTTTAAAACGTATGTTCTTAAATAAGGCAATAAAAATCAATAAAATAATTCATCAATCTAATTTGAAGTTGCTGGTGGTATGAATGTTGTTTATTTTTCTACTTACTTACCAATATTGGAAAGATGCGCACGCACTTCGACGGATGCTCCTTTTTCCAACCACAGAAGAAGGTCAACAGGCAACTGCAACAAACCACGAACCGGTGCAAAGTAAATTTTTACCCCTAATTTCCTTGTTGTCTGCGAATGTCATATTCTTCGGAGATTGATCATATCATGTTTTTCCGAGGCCACTGTTAACATGCGCTAATAATAACCTTAAAAGCTGATGTGCCTTTAACTGGTGATGTGGTTAACGGTGTAGATCAAGATCAGAAAGCATGTTCTAAACAATCTAGTTTTGGACTAAAACTGCTGAGTATCTTCAGCTCTAGATATTCTGGCAAGCTTAACCCATACTCACAAGAAATGATGATGTTAACTTTAAGAACTTGACAAAAAGGTAGAAAAAGCTGAAAAACAAAATTTTATTCTTTTACAATGTTCTCTAGCCTTTCAAAGATATCCTATGATTGGATTCAAGATTCATTCTTTGTCTAACAATGCGTTAAAATATGGTCAGGTCTTACAGACGATCGCCACAGTTTCATCATTTTTTTTTTTTTTAAACACTCAGAAACTTTGTTTGGTGATAGTACAGCCTGCTATCTGATCTTAAAAATTATGAGATAGAAATTGGGGGTCACAAGCTTTGGAAAAATTCTATGAGTACTTCTTTTAGTACACCCTACATGGCGGCAATTCTGGATGAAACCTACGTAAACTAAGTCTAGATATATATTTTTCCAGTGACTACAGTTATAAGCAAATTTTATCTCATTATATTGGCGAAACATCAAATGTAATTAAACAAAATGAATTTAAGGTATAATGAGTGTCAATATTTTTTCACGTTTATTTCTGAAAAACCCAATAAAGCCAAAGTATTTTTTAAATTTTATATTTTTCAAAGTTCAAACATTCAGATTTTCTTATTTCTTCCATGAATAATATTAAGGCACTAAACTACAAGATTCATGCTGAAAACAAATAGGTCACTAGGTTTATTCTTCGGGAAAATGCATTTTAAGTTTGTGGATGGGGAAACTACTTATGAGTAGGCCTAAATGTAAGTTTTGTCCCCACTTAGACAGAGACAGTAAATAAAGTACAGTAATAAACATTTTCAGCAATATCAGCAAAATAATAATATTGATAAGAAGTAAGCTTGTTGCTCACAATAAAACAATCCACAGCATATTTATGAAATACTGATGTGAGCATTTAAAAAAAATTACCAAACGACAATTTTTTACTCTTCTGAATTGAAGGAATTCGCAAACGATGAATCAAAACACTAGAATTCATGAATCGCAGTTCTCTCATGTACTGGGTTAGAAATCATTGTGCGAAAAGGAAAAATTGATCGTTATGAGCAATTTCTCCTTTTTCATCAATGTTTTCTAATGTCGTCTGCTGTAGACTCGTAAAACTAAGGAATTGACTGGTGAAGGGGTTACAACACATTGTTTTCTTTAATTTTCTGATTTTTATCTATTATTACAGATTTGTCTTACAATGGAAGATTGCAAAACATGCAGTACACTTGATTTATGCAATATGCAAATAGTTATAAAATGTGCAATACAGCTGTACTTCAAAAAATTAACTATACTGGGCTTTATATTACGGTTATTGTTGTCCTTTCAAGTTTGTAAACCCTTGACCGTATGATTATTTCGTGTTAGATTCCATCCAAAATGATTGCATGTACCTTAATTTGCTTGTTTGCACTTCAAGCAAATAATGTTTTCACCGTAACCAACAACATCGGCTCTATAATAGTTAATAAAGAAACAGAGCAGACCCACACCGTAGAGCTCTCGTAGGAGCTTGCTGATCAGGGTAAAGTCGGTTTACTATTTTGTACAATTTCACAGACCTATATGATTATTCTCTGTTGGTTATTGCCATAAATCCTTTCTTTATATACTGAAAGAAAATCTCTATCCTTGACACACTTTCAACCATTTCCCTCGTAGAAAAGACTTTTCACGGAGGCTGGAGTCGGAAAAGGAGGAAATTGCTTACGTAGATGCGAAAAGTCCTTGCGCGAAACCACCGTAATGTACATTAAGGTATCATTGCGAATGGTTATTGCTGAAAACCAGCTTTCCCGTTTCCTCTTTAAATTTTTTTCCACCTGGAACTGACACGTAGTCAGTTAGAGCGGAGGTTTCTGTACAGACAGTCTTGGTATTGCCAGAAAGAATACCCAATTGTTAATCGTCAACTTCGTCAACTTTGTCATCTTCGTCGTTAGACATCATTTCTATGATTTGTTACTGTCATCCATTTATGATGTATCATTGGGATGTACAGACGGAATTTTCAGCCATGTACCATTGTATCACTGGGATGTCACATGTCACAGGAAATAAAATTGCAAAAGAAATGAAAGATTGTCGCATTAAGTGTATTCATAGCCATTCCAAGAAGATTGTCAGTACATCATTAACAATTGATACTTACCAGATGGCTTCGCCAACCAGACAGAGAAAAATGACAGAAAGGGGTAGAGAGTATATGTGCGAGATGAAAAGGAAAGAAAGAGACAAAATTTTGAGAACTCTGGAACATACTACTTCAAAAATAGAAACAATGTTACAAAGTGACACTCCACCAGAACTTTTAAGAAAACTGCATTCTGAGTGGATATGTATCTACGAAGACTTACTACCAGCCCACGACGAGTATATAGCCTTTGTTAATCAGGAAGATATCGCCTCAGAACAGAAATGGTGTGAGGAAAAATGTGAAAAGATAAACCTTAACCAAGTGAAACCTGCCTTGGAACAATGGTTTTTACAAGACACGAGTGCTTCCAACACCAGACAAAAAGACATTGACACAAGATCTCAAGCAAGTGCTGGCTCAAGTGTTGCTAGTCAGTTATCCCTAGCATTATTGTCAGAACACAAAAAAAAGGCAGAACTACTTGCCAGAGTAGCTTCCTTACCACAGAAGAAGAAAATTGAAGAAGACAGGTCAAGGCTTCGAATGAAAGAAGAAAAGCTTGAAATCAAATGAAGTTGAATGCTAGCACTACAAACGTAAAAATGCTTGAAGATTTTGGATTTTGGATTTTGAAGATAATGTACTTACTCGGCAGCAGACTCATACTCAAAACACCAAGTTGGGAACTAATGTAAGACCAAATGATTCACAAGCAGATGTTGATGTTAGGAGAGACATGAATAACAACCACTTTTATTGTTCAACCTAACATACCTAAAATGCTGGTCTTATGGCGGTAGCTCGTGAACTTAACAAGCCCAAGGCTGAAATTATGGTTTTTAATGGTAATCCAATGGACTACAGTAGGTTCATTAGACAGTTTCAGGCTAGAATTGGTTCCAATACAGATTCATATGAGGAAAAATTGAACTATCTTCTCCAGTTTACTGGAGGTGAAGCACACAAAATCATTTTGGGTTACTCTAACCTTAATGGTGAGACAGGATACAAAGCTGCGAAGGAGGAGTTCAGCGATCGCTATGGTGATCCCGAGACAATTACACAGGCGTGTATGAAAAGAGTGTTTGAATGGCCAACTATCAAGTCAGATAATCCACAGGCTTTAGGTGAAATTACAATTTTCTTACGCGAGTGTCTGTTTGCAGTTCAAGATGTGAAGTGCGTTCAAGTATTAGAATATTCAGAAAATCTTAAGATCATTTTGAAGAAGTTGCCAATCTACTTACATGATAAATGGATAAACATCATTTTTGATCTAAAGTCCAAGAAGGAACAGTTAACTTCAGCGTATTTGGTGTCGTTCGTGAGAAATGAAGCCAAGAAAGTAAATGGTCCAATCTACGGCAGAGATATTATCTCTACACCATCAACAGCCAAGGGAAACAAACAGAACATCAAAACAAAACTAAATCCACAAAGACATTTGTAACAAACATGGTGGAAGACAACGACAGTGACCAAACCAAGAACAAGTCTACTCATAATGAATCTTTTTGTAATACTACTTGTTTGTATTGTAATTATTCTTTGCATGCATGTGAAAACATTCTAAGTTGTCTTTGAAAGATAGGTATACGTTTTTGAAAACAAAAGGCTTATGCTATGGTTGCTTAAAGAGTGGGCATTTGAAAACATCATGTAGAAATAAGCTGAGATGCACTCTTTGTCATGGTTATCATCAAACTATTTTACATGTAGACAAACAGATACAAGCTTGTTATAATGATCAGAATGACAGTGTATCAATAAATGCCACCTCATTTGCAATGCATATGGGGGCTGGCAAACCTCTGCTTCAGGCCTTGCCTATAGTCCCGGTTAGATTAAAGGCAAAGTCGGGAGACAAGTTTGTAGAGACATATGCATTTCTAGATTCAGGGAGCACTGCATCCTTTTGCTCTGAAAATTTGGCCAAGATGTTGAACTTGGAGGGTAGAAAAACTAAAATCAATTTACTGACAATGGGTCAAAATAAGGTTCATACTGTATATGAATTGTCAGGTTTAGAGATACCTTCACTTAATGGGTCAAATGTGTTAGACTTACCGCCGTTGTATACACGTCCAAGTTTACCCGTATCAAAAGATGATGTATCAAACGAAGATTTGAAAAATTGGTCGTATCTCCGACATATTCCACTCATTGATATAGATAGCCAGGTTGATCTTTTGATTGGCTTCAATGCGCCAAGGGCTATGAAACCTGGGGATGTTGTTCCCAGCGAAAATGGAGGTCCGTTCGCGGTAAAGACAATTTTCGGTTGGGTCATAAATGGTCCAAAAGAAGTTACTTCAGATAGTAATGGTAAAACAATTACTTCAAACTATATTAAAGCTGAAGTTACTTTACAAGAGCAGGTTAGAAACTACTTCAGCTATGACTTTTGTGCAAAAATCATAGACGATGCAGATGAAAATTCAAGGGAAGACAAAAGGTTTCTAGATATCGTGAATGCATCCACGGTAAAGAAAAACGGTCATTATTACATGGATCTTCCATTTGGAAATGACAGTGTCTTTATGCCAAACAATAAAGGGCAAGCGCTACAAAGGTTAACAAATTTAGGTAAGCGTTTTGAGAGAGATCATGAATTTTGTGACCAGTAATTTGGCTTCATGGAGAAGATCATTGAAAAGGGTTATGCCCAAATATTACCACAGGACGAGGATCAAGAAGATGGTCAAACTTTGTCCCTACCACACCATGGGGTATACCACCCCCAAAAAGAAGAAGATAAGAGTTGTTTTTGATTGATTGTATGGTGTTTAAAGCCGTTTTCAACATTATTTCAGTTATATCGCGGCGGGCAATGCACCTGTCCATGCTTTCCTGGAATATCTTTTACCAGTACTCCGCACAATATTCTTTCCAAGCCACTGGCTGCTTTCCCACATAACCATCGTTGAAACAATGGTTAGCGGTGTGAGAGGAGTGAATCCTGTCGCAATGACTATCATCAATCCTCGGAAATGAAATTGGCCAAGCCGGGGATCGAACTAGCGACCTCCTGTTCTCTAGTCCTGTTGCTACCAACTGAGCTAAGGGGCTCGGCAGAGTTGTTTTTGACTGCGCAGCAAAGTTTCAAGGAACATCACTCAACGATCAACTCTTACAGGGTCCAAATTTGACAAATTCACTGGTTGGTACATTACTACGATTGCGACAGGAAGAAGTTGCTATTATGGGGTACATAGACAGGTTCTACCAGGTTAGGGTAAGCAAAAAGCACAGAAGTTGTGAGAGATTTCTATGGTGGGAAGACAGCGACACCAATAAACATCCTACTGAATTTCAGATGATCGTCCACTTATTTGGGTCAGCCTCATGACCCAGTTGTGCTAATTATGCTTTCAGAAAGACAGCTGACGACTCAATGGGCCAGTTTGATGATAAAGTGCTACAAACAGTCAAAAGAAACTTTTATGTTGATGATTGTCTTCGATCCCTTCCTACAGTACCTATGACTATTACTATGGTTAAGGACCTGCAAGCTGTTTTACATGGTGGAGGCTTCGACATAGCGAAATGGGTCAGCAACAATAGAGAGGTTGTTAATTCAATTCCAATTCATGACAGAGCTGTAGACATTAAAGACATGGACCTAGACAAGGATGAGTTTCCAATGGAGAGAACTCTTGGAGTGAATTGGTCAGTTGATTCAGATGACTTTTGATTCACCGTTGATGTCAAAGAAAGGCCATACACACGCAGGGGAATTTTATCTACAGTTGCCAAGCCCCCATAGCTCAGTCGGTAGCGCACAGGACTTGAGAACAGGAGGTCGCTGGTTCGATACCCAGCTTGGCCAATTTCTTTCCGAGGATTGATAATAGTCATTGCGACAGGATTCTCACCGCTGACCATTGTTTCAACGATGGTTATTTGGGAAAGCAGCCTGTGGCTTGGAAAGAATATTGTGCGGAGTACTGGCAAAAGAAACTCCAGGAAAGCATGGATAGGTGCACTGGCCGCCGCGATATACCTGAAATAATGTTGAAAACGGTGTCAAACACCATACAATCAATCAATTATCTACAGTTAGTAGTATTTATGATCCTCTTGGTTTTATACCTCCTTTAGTTTTGGGAGCAAAGATACTTTTACAAGAATTATGCAAGCTTCAGATAGAATGGGACGAGCCTTTACCAGAGAAATATACCAAACAATGGATTCAGTGGCTTGAAAATGTAAAGAATATTTCCAATTTCAAGGTGAGCAGATGCTTGAAACCACCGGGATTTGGCCAAGTTGCAACTTGTGAGCTCCATCATTTTGCAGATGCGAGTGAAACTGGTTATGTAACAGTTTCTTATCTAAGACTAACTAACAAGGAAGGGAAAGTGCATTGTTCATTTGTGACGGGAAAATCTCGCGTAGCACCCATAAAGAAAATGACAGAACCCCGGCTAGAGTTAACTGCTGCCACAGTGGCTGTGCAAACTGATAAGATGTTGAAGAAATAATTGGATATGAAGACAGACAGTGCCATATACTGGACTGACAGTATGTCTTTTCTGCGGTACATCAACAATTCAAAGTCGAGATTTCATACATTTGTTGCGAACAGATTAGCCATCATACATGAAGGTTCTGATGTTGAACAATGAAAGTATATCAGCACCAAGCTCAACCTGGCTGACGTTGCCTCTCATGGGATGTCCATAAACCAACGATTATGGTTAAAAGTTCGGATGAATGCCCCAGAGTTTCTGTCTGCAAGTCAAACAGATTTACCCGGAACATTGCTGCAGAAGCTTGGGATGGTAGAAAATGACCCGGAGGTGAAAAGGGCCACAGTCACAAGGTCTGATGTGAAATCCACTGTTACCAAAATTGAGCCCGATACATCCATACACTGTTTCACAGATATTCCTCTTGTCACAAGGTGAAAAAAAGGTGTTGCATGGATTTTGAAAATTAAGAAAGAGCTGCTTAGACGAACAAGGGCAAAATTTAGACATAACCAGAGTCTTTGTACTGAAGAAAACCCTAAAATAGACTGTATATCTGTTGAGGATTTGGTAGATGCAGAACATGCCATTCTCCTGTATGTGCAACAGCATACTTTTGCAGATGAAATGACCTGCCTGCAAAAGGGACAAATTATTAAATCAAGTAGCAGTTAAAGAAAACTTGATCCTATTCTCTTAAATGGACTTTTACATGTTGGGGGCGTCTTCAGAGATAGCGCATGCCAGCAGAGAGTATGCACCCTATAATCTTACCCAAGGATCATCATGTCTCTATGCTTATTCGTATGCAAATTCATGTAAACCTCAACCATGCAGGTAGAAACCATATAGTATCTAAACTAAGAGAAAGATATTGGTTGATCAAAACCCCTTCTTGTGCTAGGAAATTGATATCCAAATGCACTACATGTCGACGGCTTAGGGCTCCTGTTGGAGAACAAATAAATGTCTGTGCTACCAGAAGATCGCGTAATGCCTTACGAACATCCATTCACTAAGGTAGGAGTAGATTACTTTGGACCTTTTGAGGTCAAGGTCAAAGGAAGTTGCGTTAAACGTTATGGTGTAATTTTCACATGCTTAGCCAGTCGAGCAGTTCACTTAGAGATGGCCTTTTCTCTAGATACTGACTCGTATATTCATGCATTACCTAGATTTATTGCACGTAGAGGCCAAGTGACTAAAATGCTATCAGATAATGGCACTAATTTTATTGGGACTGAGCGTGAACTGCAACAAGCTATTAAAGAATGGAACGTTTCTCAGATTTATGAGGAAATGCTGCAGAAGAATATTGAATGGAAATTCAATCCTCCTGCTGGGTCTCATCATGGTGGTGTTTAGGATCGCATTATTCGTTCTGTTAAGAACACTTTGAATTGTACCTTGAGAGATCAAACTCCATCAGATGAAAGTTTGATGACATTTCTCCGTGAAGTTGAGACAATTCTCAATGACCGTCCAATAGCTAGAATTTCAGATCAGGCTAATGACCTAGAAGCTTTCACTCCAAATCACATTTTGCTGCTTAAGCATTCACCAAATTTGCCACCGGGACTTTTCAGCAGGGTGATTCTTACTGTAAACGCCGCTGGAGGCAAGTTCAGTATATGTCAACTATATTTTGGAAAAGATGGGTCCGTAAGTACCTTTCTCTCATTCAAGAGCGTCAAAAATGGCACGAAAGAAAACGAAACTTGAAAGTTGGCGATGTAATCTTGATAGTAGATTATTCCGCGCCAAGGAATTCATGGCCTTCGGCTTTAGTTGTTGAAACATTCCCGGACCGTATGAGATTTGTAGGCCAAGTTGAAGTTAAAACAGCATCAAGTATTTTGATTCGCCCTGTCGATAAACTGTGTTTACTTCTTGAGTCAGAGTTAGAATAAGTGAATTTGGACAGATATAAATAATCCAGGATAATTTTGAATAATCCGGGTAGTTTATTCAAACTTGTACATAATTATTTCATCAAACATTAATCTTTCTATGTTGATGATAAGTGCTGGTATCTGTTTATTTGTACTTTAGATGTACAAGATTGTTTGTTATTAGTATTGTTAGTTATTAGTATAATAGAGTGTTCTTTTGGTAATTGCTTTGAAGTTACCCTTACTCGGCAATCAGGGGGCTGGTGTGTAGACGCAAAAATCCTTGCGCGAAACCATCGTAATGTACGTAAGGTATCATTGCGAATGGTTATTGCTGGGAAACAGCTTTCCCGTTTCCTCTTTAATATTTCTTCCACGTGAAACAGACACGTAGTCAGTTAGAGCGGAGGTTTCTTGCAGACAGTCTTGATATTGCCAGAAAGAATCCTCGATTGTTAATCATCAACTTCGTCAACTTTGTCATCTTCGTCGTTGGACATCATTTCTATGATTTGTTACTGTCATCCATTTATGATGTATCATTGGGATGTACAGACGGAATTGTCAGCCATGTACCATTGTATCACTGGGATGTCACATGTCACAGGAAATAAAATTGCAAACATATGAGAAATGAAAGATTGTCGCATTAACTGTATTCATAGCCATTCCAAGAAGATTGTCAGTACAGCTTATAACGAGCAAACACACTTTCCATTTACCAGATCTATATTTTTGCATCTTTGAAGCTTTCAGTTTGATCCGTTGATTTCCCTTTGTCTGATGTCCCTTACTTGTTTCCATCTTTTTATAAATAGTCTCCACAGTCACATTTTATTTGCAATCATTGATAGAACCAAACCCGTAACGTTTTTCTTCAACAGTATTTTTCAGCTCTAAAATATGTTGTATCACATCCCAACTGATTTGACAGCTCAACAATGTGTCTGTCAGATAGAACGCTCACTAGTGGCATAAATTTGTGACGAACTTTACTTGTTTGCTGAGGTAGTTTCGGTGTCAATTTGATATTTGAAACTTTTACCGCCGAATTCTTTACTCGCATGTATAATGCTTGATTAAAATACTTTTGTCTTTAGTGTTTTGCTGACACGACACGACCCATTTTTGTCCTTAGTTTTTCTATCACTGACAAGTTTAACAAGATCGACTGCGATAAGTAGGATTTCGAGTAACCGGTGAGCGTAATAGTTACACTAGCGTGATAATGGAAACTGTCGCGATCGTCTTCAACTCTTTACCAAAAGACAAATTTTAGACTGGTCCAAATTGAAAGCTTTTGCAGACGACAATTTAAATGTTGACCTTTCTGCAAACGCGAGCTTGGCGCGCCCATCTTAGTAACGTGGTATTTTGGTCGCTATGCCCGACAAACAAACTAGAAAATGGCGTTGATTACATAGAGAAAGAGCGTTTCTTTCAGTTTTATTCTAGCTTTTGTTTCGCTCTAAAACACCCGAAGTTTTTTTTCCAACTTTCTTACCAATTGGAACTAAATTGGCAACGTAACAAGAAAAAATACGTTGAATAATGTCGTGTTTAAAAGAAAGCGAGAAGTAAAAATAGCGCAGATATGTTCGTAAATCTGTGTTCGGTCTCACAAATGTGAGTAGTTAAACATATTTTATGTCATAAGTTGAAATGGGGTTGGGCCACAAGTTCTCACAACTTAGAATTGGCCCTTTCCCTACAGCACAAATTATAAAGTTCTAACAACGGTATGTACAAATACAAAAACAATGAAATATGAAAAAGAAAAGAAACGCAGTAAGAGAGAGCTAAAAGTTGAAATAGAAAGATTACAAAGATTAACAAAAAAGAAACAAAAAGAAAAGTTCAAAACAGGAAAAAGAAAAAAGAAAAAAAAAAGAAAAAAAAAAAAAAAAAAAAAAAAAAAAAAAAAAAAAATTGTGTTCTCTGTGATTGCCTAAAACTTTATAAAGTTGTCATTAACAGTTACAAAAATAGACTGAAAATTACGAAAAACGTTTAGATTCTTTAATGTACAACTGAACTACTTCAAATAGTAAACAATTTTGGTCGTGACTTAGGTCAGCACTGCCGAAAAGAAGTTTTATAGTATTTAGAGGATGAAATAATCTTGTTGCTTGGAAAACTGAGATTCTTATGTCTGTAAAGCGAGAGCACTTGAAAAAATAGTGTTTAGCATTTTCAATGCCATTACCACAGTCACATGTGGGATCTGGTTTTAAGTGATTCTGAAAAAGGTCCCCGTTTAAATTACTACAATTGTTCCTTAATCGAGCATGAATTACTGATATATATCTATTACCAATACAGTAGAGACTTAAAACGCTCGCGGGCCCGGTATGTGTTCTTAATTTTGATTTAAAAGAATGGTATGTTGTACTACATCGTATTTCTTGTTCGAGATTATTCCATAGAGAAATTGAGGATGGGATACATGACTTTTGTAACAAACTTGTTCTGGTGCGAACGTTTTCATAATTTTGGCTGTCTCTCAATTGGTATTGAGATATATTTCCAACTAATGGAGGAATTAATTCTTCTATGTAATGAGGAACAATATTGTTTGACACTTTATACATAAAACAGAGCTTAGAATTTTTCCTTCTAGATGATAAGGTTTCCCATCCACATTCTTTGTAAAGATTTTCAAGAGTTACTGATCTTGTGAGGCCTGTTACAATACGTGCAGCTTCATTTTGTAATTTTTCAATGGAATCCGAACATGAAATGGAGCAACCGTCCCATACAATAGATGAATATTCGAGAATAGGTCTTACATATGATAGATAAATTTGATTTAATGCTGCGCGAGTAAGAATAAACTGAAGTCTCCGCATAATTTGAATTATTTTGGATGCAGCCTCCAAATTATTATTAATGTGATCGTTCCATTGGCCTGAACTACTAAAAGTTAAACCCAGATGTTTATGCTGATCTACAATTTTAATTTTAGTATTATCAAAAAAAAAAAAAAAAAAAAGCTGGTTTGCCGTGGTCTTTTTTCGTTGAAAATATAACAGCTTCAGTTTTGTCTGGGTTGAAATCAACTAACCACTGTTTTGCCCATTTTGAAACGTTTCTTAGGTCATAGTTAATTATACCCTCTATATCACGTACCGAAGAAGCGGAATAATATAAAGAGCTGTCATCGGCGTACAATCTTGTAAGACTCAAAAGAGATTCAGCAATATCGTTAACATAGATTAGGAACAAAAGAGGCCCTAGAACAGAGCCCTGTGGTACCCCTGCTCTTAGGGGTAGGAGAGTAGATTCTGTGGCTTGGATTACTACTTTCTACTTTCTATTCTTGAGATAACTGGTCAGCCATGTAAGAAGACTATCACTAATGCCATGTTCTTTAAGTTTAAACAAAAGACCTTTGTGCCACACTCTGTCAAATGCTTTTGAAATATCACAGAATACAATACAAGAGAGTTGGTCATGATCAATAGCTTGGCATATATGGTGATATATGTCTATTAACTGGTAAGTGGTAGAATGTTTTGGTAAAAAACCAGATTGGTATTTATATATGAGGTCGTTAGACATAAGGAAATTATACATATGTTTAAAAATAATTCGTTCAAGAAGTTTTCCACAACAACTTAGTAACGAGACAGGTCTGTAGTTAGAAGGTAAGGACTTGTCTCCTTTTTTATAAATAGGTGTAACAATTGCTTTTTTCCAAGATTCAGGGAAAACCCCTTCTGACAATGATCGATTGAATATGATGTACAATGGGTTACAGATCGTGTTGATGCATCCTTTGAGCATTCTATGACTTATATCGTCTGGACCGCTGGCCTTGTTGATATTGATAGAATGAATGGTATCCTTAATTTCCGAAATTGTAACTTCATTAATTACCAGTTTATTTAGAGTTTTGAATTGACAGTTAGGTAATATGCTGTTTTTGTCATCAACCGTTGAAATGGATGCAAAATAGTTGTTTAAGCAATTTGCTTTTTCTTGGGAGGATGTGAACCAAATTTCATCTCCATTAGGTTGAATTTCACTCAAAGGTGGAAAGCTTGATTTGGAATTTTGTTTTTTTAGAAAGTGCCTAATAATTTTCCAAAAACTTTTTTTATCGTTACTTTGTAGTTCTGTCAATGTTGTTTCCAAATTTCTGAAAAATATTTCTTTCGCATGTTTTTTCATATTATTAACAGTATTACGTGAATTCTTATATTTTTGCCAATCGGTCGATTTGCATGAGTATTTGGCAATGTTTTTCATTCTATCTCTTTTTCGCGATAACCTTCTTATTGCACTATCGTACCAGGGTTGGTCGTCGGGACGAATACACACTGTTTTCCACGGAATACATTGCTCAGCAAGCTCAGTAAAGATTTTGGTAAATACGTCGCATGATTCATCAACAGAACCGTTGTGCAAAATATTCCAATTAAAGTTTAATATTTTGTGATTAAGCAGTTCATAATTAGCTTTACTGTATAACCAAATATTTCTTTTGTAACACGGTTGGATCTGATATGTAAAGGGTATAGACACATAGGTAGCAGAGTGATCACTGACCTCAGGGGGATTACGATAGTACCACTGTCTGGATATGCCATGGCATTAGAAATTAAAATAGGATCAAGAAGAGCATTTTGACGTGTTGGTGTATTAATTATATTAATCATAGAGTTCAGTATCAGTATATCCTTTAAATTATGAAAATTGTCATTTAATAAGTCCTCGTTCAAGTCGCCTAATATAATTACATTTTTTGAAATGTTGAAAGCTGCCTCGATGTTCAAATGAAGGTTTGTAAAAAAGTCGTCATCTGCAGTTTTAGGGCTATAGAAAGTTCCAATCAAAATAATTTCGGAGTTGAGAGAAATTTTTACCCATATTGATTCATTGCAATATCCTTCAAGATCAGTAACTCTGGAATGTATAAGGTCTTTGTTTAAATATACAAGAATCCCACCGCCGTGATTTGTTCTATCTTTTCTGTAAGGTATGTCAAATGAGTCAGATAAACACAGAAAGTCGTCTGTAATTATATCATTCAAATGGGTTTCTGTAAAACATAGTATGTTAAAATCTAGAAAATTATCTCTTACAAAGCTTAACTTGTTTCTTATACTTCTTATGTTACAATGTAACAATGATAGTAAAAACTTTTTTTCAGCTGTAACAGGCCCTGGGTTGAGTTCAACGTCCCCAGCTTGAAGAATGATTAGCCAAATAAAAATACAATATGTTGAAAAAATGTTGTATGTCATGAGACATTTTGCTGTGGATAAGATCAGATTCACCCCCTTAAACAATTTTATGAGAATATATAATAGTAAGGTGTACAGATTCAGTCGTATATGCTGCTTAAGTACTTTGTAAAGGACATATAATTTGCCATGAAACAGACCAATGGATGCTCTCCATGCATTCAGATCATTACCCATCAGGAAGCAAAATAATCCGTCTGCGCAGAACATCCATCAGGCCTGAGTCATAACAAGCATAATTCACAGAGGCACCATCAGAGACAAAAAGATGTAAAAGACGTGAGAAACAAATAACATATATACAATGATAACATATTCTGTGCACAAACATGCGATTTAAGGAGGGAAAAAGAGATACCTGAGATGGGTTATTTCGTACATTTTGGTTTAAGTATTTAAAGGGGTTAACAAATAGTTCTCATACAATAGTAAACAGAATGGTCAGTGTTGGAATATATGGTACCCATTATAACTCTCTATCGAAACGAAACATAGAGCTGTTATTAGGGTAGATGGACTTATCTCTATATCAAATTTGGTTTGGACGATAATGACAATATTTGATTTTAAAGGGTCTACATTTGTCGTTTAGAAATGGGTTAAAGATTATGTTTCGTTTTAAGTTTCATATGCCATTAAAGTATACATCTTGACAATAACAACAACAACAAGCAATACAATAAAAAGGAAAAAACGTAATTAAATCAACAAATTTTGTCTTTAACACGTTAGAAAACTTTGGGGGTAAAGGAGAAAATGCAGGTAACCAGCATTTTCTCCCTTTCCCACATTGTTTACAAAGGTACCTTCTTCATATTTGTTAAGATGAAATAATGGACAGTGTAGATCACAGATCAGACTGCATAGAAGGTAATGAAACAATGGATAGTGTAGATCAGAGATCAAAATGCACAAAAAATAATGAAATAATAGATCAGACTGCACAAACGATAATGAAATAATGGACATTGTTGATCGCAGATCAGACTGCACAGACAATAATGAAACAATAGACAGTGTAGATCAAAGGTCAGACTGCACAAAAGATAATAAAATAATGCACAGTGTGAATAAAAAAACAGGCTGTACAGTAGATAATGAAATAATGCACAGTGCAGATCACAGATCAAACTGCACAGAAAATAATGAAATAATGGACAGTGTAGATCAAAGATCAGACTGCACAGACAATAATGAAATAATAGACAATTCAGGTCAAAAAGCAGGCTGTACAGTAGATAATGAAGTAATGCACCGTGTAGCTCAAAGATCAGACTGCACAGAAGTTAATGAAATAATGCACAGTGTAGATCAAAAAGCAGGCTGTACAGTAGATAATGAAATAATGCACAGTGTAGATCAAAGATCAGACTGCACAAACAGCAATGAAATAATGGACAGTGTAGATCAAAGATCAGACTACACAGACCATAATGAAATAATGGACAGTATAGATCAAAAAGCAGGCTGTACAGTAGATAATGAAATAATGCACATTGTAGATCAAAGATCAGACTACACCTACACAGACGATAATGAAATAATGGACAGTGAAGATCAAAGGTCAGACTGCACAAAAGATAATAAAATAATGCACAGTGTGAATAAAAAAACAGGCTGTACAGTAGATAACGAAACAATGGACAGTGAAGATCACAGATAAGACTGCACAGAAGATAATAAAATAATGCACAGTGTAGATCACAGATCAGACTGCACAGAAGATAATGAAAAAAAGCACAGTGTAATCAAAGACCAGACTGCACAAAAAAATAATGAAATAATGCACAGTGTAGATCAAAGATCAGACTGCACAGACGATAAAGAAATAATGGACAGTGTAGATAAAAAAGCAGGCTGTAAAGTAGACAATGGAATAATACACAGTGTAGATCAAAGATCAGACTGCACAATCGATGATAAAATAATGCACAGTGTAGATCAAAGATCAGCCAGCACAGACAATAATGAAATAATGGACAGTGTAGATCGAAGATCAGACTGCACAAAAGATAATAAAATAATGCATAGTGTAGATCAAACATCAAACTGCACAATCGATAATAAGATAATGCACAGTGTAGATAAAAAAGCAGGCTGTACAGTAGATAATAAAATAATGCACAGTGAAGATCAAAGATCAGACTGCACAATCGATAATAAGATAATGCACAGTGTAGATCAAAAAGCGGGCTGTACAGTAGATAATGAAATAATGCACAGTGTAGATCAAAGATCGAACTGCACAGAAGATAATGAATCATGCACAGTGTAGATCAAAAAGCAGGCTGTACAGTAGATAATGAAATAATGCACAGTGAAGATCAAAGATCGGACTGGACAGAAGATAATTAAATAATGCACAGTGTAGATCACAGATCAGTACACAGTCGATAATAAAATAATGCACAATGTAATCAAAGATTAGACTGCACAGACAATAATGAAATAATGCACAGTGTAGATCAAAGATTAGGCTGCACAGACAATAATGAAATAATGGGCAGTATAGATCAAAAGCAGGCTGTATAGTAGATAATGAAATAATACACAGTGTAGATCAAAGATCAGACTGCACAAACGATAATGAAATAATGCACAGTGTAGATCACAGATCAGACTACACAATCGATAATAAATTAATGCACAATGTAATCAAAGATCAGACTGCACAGACAATAATGAAATAGTGCACAGTGTAGATCAAAGATTAGACTGCACAGACAATAATGAAATAATGGGCAGTATAGATCAAAAAGCAGGCTGTATAGTAGATAATGAAATAATGCACAGGGTAGATCAAAGATCAGACTGCACAAACGATAATGAAATAATGCACAGTATAGATCAAAGATCAGACTGCACAAAAGATAAAGAAATAATGGACAATATAGATCAATGATCTGACTGCACATACGACAATGAAAGAATGAACAATGCGGGTCAAAGATCAGACTGCACTTTCTGTTCAGTCTGATCTCCGTCCGCACCGTCCACATAACAACTTAAGTCAATTTAACGCCCATTGGATAAAATCTGATCATCACAAAGACTGATAGAGTATTAATTAATTTAGACTCTAATTAAGTTTTGTGCACAAAAATTCGACACTCTGTGGTCAGTTTACGACTGTTTTATCTGTAGACGGTGTTCCACGTCTTCTGATTGATTTAACCTGATCGGCCTACTCTCCTCTGATTTTTTAACAAAGATTCTGCCGTTGGAGGTCCAGAAGCTGTGCAACAAGCTTGCCTTTTTCAATGGCTGGAGTTTTTTAATGATCGCATAATTTGACCGAGTAAGATCTTCGCTGACGAATACAGGAGTATTTCGCAGGTTTGCTTTTGCAGAAAATACTCAGTGTTTGATGTGGTAGCTTGCAAATTTCACAATAATTTGGGGAGGCACATTGTTTCTTAATTGACCAATAGGATGGCATCGATCGATGTCTGTCTCGGACAACAAAGGGCCGTTTGGTAGCATTCGATCATTGACGAAAGCAGTGACTTTCTTTGTTAGTTCATTCTCCGGAAGCTTTGGATCTAATCCCATGTTTGAAAAACGCAAAGAGTTTCGTCGGCCATATTGTTCTAGATCATTTACTGATGTTTTAACTTTGTTTAGTTCAACTGATAAATTTTCACATTTCTGCTCCAATTCGACGATCAATTTTGTTTTCTCATCGAGTTTGTCTGCCTGTTCCTTTATTATCTTATTTTGTTGTTCAGAAACTTTGATCTATTCGTCAATAGTTTTTTTCAGTTGAACATTACTGGAAACAATATCGTTAAGTACACTCGAGCGAAGCATTTCAATTGCCGAGTCAACAGCCTTCTCGATTGCGGTTTGAATAGTCGGAGCTATCATTGTCTGCAATAATGGTGCGATGGAATTAGCAAAGTCGGGGTCCTTGACAGCCGCCAAAAATGATTCAGAGGAAAGCTGGTTTTTCTTGGAGGGCATGGATTTCCGGGCAGGGGTTGTTTTTTTTGGCAGCTGATTTAAACAGGGGAGATGCTTTGCGTTTACCAATTTTCCGTTTACTCTGGCTGTCAGCGAAGGGAGTAGACGCAGAAGGCAAGCTGGTGTCGAGGGAATGGAAGGACCCTTCATTGTCTATATCGAAAGGCTCTGTGCTGGTGTCCTCTGTTATATTGGAAGCCATTATCAAACAAGGAGAGATCAACTCACCATACACACAAATGATCACAACTGATTCAAACTGATTCAAACAGTACAGCACAACGCAATGATTCAGTTGTGTTTACAATTAGAAGTCTATATTTAGAAGTTGATGGGAGCTCGTGAATAGTATTTCAAACCGGTTTCCATCTGTCAGATACGTGTATATCTAAAAATATCTATCTTGTATACATGTACAATAGAGTTAGGAGAATAGATCAGTCTTTTCTGAAGAACAAAGGAATTACCGTTCAAATCAATACAAAGTCCTTATCCTTCATTAAATAAGTCCAGCACATATCCCACTAATCATATCAATAACTTAAATAAGTCAAAAAACACAGAACAGACCATAGTTATGGGAATAACAACACTACATCTCACAATATCATCAGACCTAACTCACACGTGTCCATGACATACCGCCATCTTGATTGAGTAGATTGCTGTCAGAAAGATCTATAATTAATAATAGGGGAACGAGGCGTAAGTTTTTAAGACATTTTGTGAGTATATAACATGTCAGTTTGAAAGAAAACAATATAAGAAGAGGACTTACAGTTTAAGCCTTTACCCCACAATCCGGTGCTTTAATAATGACCTTGAAGGAGGAGACTTTTGAAAACTATTCTCTTATTCCCTATATGTTTTCTACCCTTTTAAGACAAATCTCATCACTGGAGCAACGTTTAACTTGTCGACAGCATTTCTTTTTCTTTTCTTTTTTTCTTTTTTATTTTTATTTATTTTTTTTTTCAAATTAGACGAATCAAATGTTATGCTGTCAGGTAAAAATTTACTTAACACCTCTGAAACCTGTTTGAGTGAAAATCAATAGGTTTTATTGTAAGCAATAAATTAAGAAAGTGGTTTGTCGTACTTTTAACAGATGTATGTTGTAAAAACTTTCAAATTGGGGGAATGTTTGGTCACTTGAGGTGATTATAAGGATTATACTGATTTTAAATGATTTATTAATTATGCGACAATCGTGGGGAAAACAAACGATCGGTCGAACCAGGCCGAAGTGCAATTAATAGTCACATGTAATCGTCTTAATGAAACATAAGAGCTAAGTATTGTTCGCTAGAATATAAACGGACTAGCCTGCAAAATCTGTGACCATCATTTTGTGGAAATTATACAGTCCTATATTGTTATATTAACAGAAACGTGGCTTTCAAAAAACACATGCTATAATTTTGATATAAAAGGATACTCTTCATTTCATTTATTTTGTAATAAATCACAAAATATTACTAAAGGACGTTACTCCCGTGGGATCTCCATCTACTTCAAATCAAATCTAGAAAACTATATCAAAATTGTGCGGAATTGTTTGGTTGAAAATAAGTGAGTCGATTTTGAATTATGACTCAGGTGTTTATTTATGTTGCACCTATATTCCCCCAACAAACTCGAGAATTATAAGACAATCAGGTCAGGTCATGCTCGACCTAATTGAATCAGATATAGGAAAAAAAAAAAAGTTCTCGGAAAAATAATCGTAACTGGAGATCTCAAATCGAGAACGTCAAATGAACGGGATTATATTATACATGATCAATATTTAGATACTATTGATGACCTAGAAAACACCGTTTACTGTAGAGCCAGGGTAAACAGTGATCACGTGATTGATGCACGGGGTAAACGTCTACTCGACTTTTGTAAATCAACGAGTCTACATATATGTAATGGTAGACTATATGATGATAAGACTAGAGGCAATTTTACTTTTATCAGTAGAAGTGCTTCGACAGTAATTAATTATGTGTTAGCAAAACAAAATAGTTTTAAACTTTCCAATTCATTCGAGATACTTTCTCCAAATGAATTTTCTGACCATTGCGCAATTCATTTCGGTTTAAAATGTACACGCCCACTTTTGTCACATGACCAGACGTCAACCGTATCGAACCCGTCTTAGTGTGGGAAAACACGCGCGCCATGGTTTTCCGTGATGATTTAAACAAACAGCTCCCCTTATTAGTAAATCTTACTACGAGTTTACAAAACAATACTACTACGGTCGACGATTCGATTCATTTATTCACCTCGTTTCTGTGGGACACAGCATTCAAACATTTTGGTAAATCCCGGAACATAAAAAAACCCTCAAACAAACAAGAGTTAAAAAGAAATTGTTTAATACAGAATGTTTTTTCGCTTGCAAAGGAATGAACAAAGCCAGAAATCTAAATATTCGAAATAGAAACGAAGAAAACAGAATCTTTTATCGACAGAAAAAAGATATATGTACAAACGATACGTCGAAATAAAACGAAGTTTAATATTTCAGAGGGAAAAAAGATCTCAAAGCTAGCAAAAATCAATCCGAAATCTTTTTGGAGAAATATTAAATCCACATTCAAAAGCAAGACTTCGAATCCAACAAACATACGAATGCGTGAATTATTTCAACATAAAAATCTGTATGAAACACAAAATGATACAGACATACAAAATAACGAAAGTACACAACAACCAAACAGTAAAACGGTTTTCGATGATGATCTAGATCAACCGGTTTGAGACTCAGAAATAAAATCAGCATTTTTCTTTTTTTTTTTTTTTTTTTCCACAAAATAAGTCAAAAAGTCCCGGAAACGACGGTCTGATTGCCGAAATATTCAAATCTTCGGTCGACATATTACCATATCTCAAATCACTATTTAACAAATTCTTTAGCAATGGTTCCCAGAGCAATGGTGCGAAGGTTTATTTATACCAATTTTCAACGGAGGTAACCATGAACCAAAAAACTTCAGAGGAATCACGCTCAATAATATTCTATTAAAAATTTATTCCAAACTACTTGTAACTCGTTTAATAAAATGATCAGAAAAAAATGAAGTAATAATAGACAATCAATATGGCTTTCAAAAACATAAATCAACTGTAGATTGTATTTTTGTCTTACATGCACTGATTGCAAAATCATTAGCTTGTAATAAAAAACTATATGTTGCTTTCCTCGACTGGGAGAAAATGTTTGACAGAATTGACCGGTTTATGCTTTGGAGAAAACTTTTAAATCATAAAATCAGTTCAAAGTTTATTCTTGCATTGAAATCAATGTACAGTACTGTTAAAAGTTCAACACGTTATGAAAATTTAAAATCCGATCCTGTTCACTCATTTGTAGGCGTTAAACAGGGAGATCCTGCGAGTAGCTTGCTGTGTTTGTTCTTTTTAAACGATATATTAGATAATGTAAAAGTAGATTAGATGGAATAGTCAACTTTGACGGCATAAATATTTTCATTCTCTTATTTGCTGACGACGCGGCTGTATTCGCGCATGACCCAGTATCCCTACAATCGCTCTTGAACGACATCGAAAGTTATAGTAATAAATACAAACTTCGTCCAAATGTTGCTAAGACAAAGGTAATGCTATTTGAGAAAGGCCGCCATACGAATTTCGATTTTTTTTCCTTTATAATACCCGTATAGAAATCGTAGAAAGTTTTAATCTCGGCGTATTTCTTTTCAAAAATGGAAATTGGAACCGAACACAAAAACGCTTAGCTCAATAGCATCGTTGGCCCTACACAATCTTTTTATCATATGCAATCAAATTGAACTACCCTTTCAACAAAAAATCCAATTATTTCATTCTCTAGTCTCTTCAACACTAAACTACTCGAGCGAAGTATGGGGGCACACATGTAGCCCCAGATATAGAACTGATCCACACCAAATTTTGTAGAAAAATACTAAACGTCAAACAATCAACCAATCGCGACGCACTCTTTGGAGAATTAGGGCGAATTCCAATGTACATTCATAGAAAAATAACAATGATAAAATATTGGATAAAAATATTAAATCAACAAGAACATAGTCTCTTATATAAAACTTATAGCATGTTAAAAAGGGGCCCTGGAAATGGACTAACTTATAATGGAAACAACTGGGCACATAATATAAAGCAAATTCTAATCGAACATGACATATCTTTTATCTGGGAACACCAAACAAATATACGGATTGAGTTACAGCTGATAAAATTTCGTATGTTACAAATGTATCACGAGCGTTGGTATCATTCGATTAACAGCTCATCGCGACTCGAGTGCTATTCTCTTTTTAAACACTCTTGAATTTGAGCAATATCTGAACATAATAAAAGTTCCTAAATTCAGACTAGCCTTAACACGATTTAGAATTTCTGCTCATAATCTAGCCATAGAACAAGGACGATATATTGAACAACCTAGAAATCTACGCATCTGTGAAAATTGCAATCAAAACGTAATTGAAAATGAATTTCACTTCTTGTTAGTTTGCCCAAAATATATCCATCTACGACAAAAGTATTTCAAACGTTATTATTATTATTTGCTGACCGAACAAAAATTCATTAACTTTCTTAACAGAATCATCAACGACAGTCATCAACAACTTAAGTAAATTTATTTATTATGCAACTTCATTACGAATTTAGGTTATACTTAACAGTTTTTTCCCCCAGTCGTTTATTTCTGCTACTTCATATAGTATTTTTTTTTTTTTTTTATTATAGTGACATGTGTATACAGATACAGAAGACAATACTGAACAAAACATATAAACAAACACCCGGCCCCATGGGCCTATATGTCACTTTTAAACATGAAACAATATTATACAGAAACGTGATTGGAAGTGGAGTTATTCATTTGTAAGTAGTAGGTACATGTAGGTAAAAAAAAAAGAAGAGGTAGTGAGATTTTTTATATCATTATGATAAATTTCTGAATTTGAGCGGCAATTCTTATCCATTGACACAAAGTATTAACGGTTTGTCATCAGTCAAGCCATATCTCCCCGGTAGAAGACATGGATTGAGCGGAGGGCAAACCTTTATTAAACAACCTATTTTCTTGGACATGATTGACATCTCTCTCTCTAAACGTAACCTATCATGCTAAAAGAGACCGCCTTGTAACCGCAAAACGTATAGTTTCTGTGCATGATGACCAAGGTCGAAACTTTTTGCATTTAGTAGATTTTCTGTATGATTTCTGGTCATTCATTTAGCTCTCTCTCTCTCTCTCTCTCTCTCTCTCTCTGCACATATAATCTGTATAAATACATACATTATTTTAAATAGGCATTTATTCTAAAAAGGTCAAGGGTGACATAGCAGTATAATGATAACGAGATGACTGGAACGTTCCCTATCAAAACGAAATATGGAGACATTTCAGCTATGCTAATTTTTCTGTGCAATCTACGCGTTATATGTTAATAAATATATATAGGCTTTGCAAGGGGGGGGGGTTTCACATTCGCTCGTGTAAGCCAGTGGTACTCCTCTAACAAGAGCAGTAAAACTTAACGTTCCTTACCTCATTAGATTTCGAAACTGAAAATGAAAAATAAGAAATAAATGAAATAAAATGAAACCCGCGCAGGGGAGACCAAGATCAGGTTGCACAAATGAGAAGCCTATCCAAGTCTGCACTGCCCGGGGATATTTAAGCTTAATCTACTGTCTGGTAGGGTCGATTTAAGTACGTGTAATTCATTGCTGCGTTTCATTGGTATATAGAGCTTTACGTCTCAGGGTTGATGCTTTTAGAATAAACTTAGACAATTTTCTTTCATGATTTAAAACTAAATGCCTCAGTTTCTCGTCGGATGAAAGACTCTTAAACCAGTCATTATTTATGGTTTCGCCAAACACTTGATATCGTATATCATGATAACATGAACATATGGATACAAAATGACTTTCGTTTTCTATCCCACCGTCGTTACAAAACACACATAGACGGTCGTTGATAGCTTCTCCAACATAACGTCCAGTTTCTATACGAAGGGATAAAATACCACATCTGAGCTGAGCGAGCACTGAGCGTTCATCTTTTTGTAGATTAAGATTAATGTATCTTTCCGTCGATGGCTTTTGTTTGAAAAGTTTGTATGTTCGAAGTTTTGGTGAGTTTTCCACGCTATTAGACCATATAGTTTCATAATGCTGTTTCAACTTATTCTCGGCGAGATCAATATCAATGACACTTTTACTTTCGAAATAATTATTAAGGCCTATTCTATTTAAAATGTCCTTGATGTCACTGGTCCAATTATCTTTACATATTCTGTAATCATGGTTGAACAACGCCTTTGTTAGTCGATTATTATCCATGCGCATGAGTCTGTTCCAGTAACGAATAATATTTAGCCACTGCCTGTATAAGCATGGTATTCAGTCTATATCTCCTGTCAGTTTGAGAATTGGCACGTATCTATGAACCCCCATAAAGTATCTCATGGCTCTATTTTGTACGTTATCGAGACCTTTGTACGACTTAATTCCCCAGGTAGATGAACCATAATCGAGAATTGGGATATATGTATTATTTATTTCAGCTTACCTCAAGCTCTTCCTGTAAATCCACGTTCTCTGTTCTCTCAGTACATTATATTTGCTATAAACATATAACTGTTTGTTTAAAGCAATAAAAAGTTGAACTTAAACTAATAAAACAGAAAATAAAACATGAATGCTCCCTAAATTATTACAACAAGAATCAAACAATACCCGATGTTCGCAATGTCAACTTATTTATGAAAGGATGCTGTGTGGCTGTCAATAAAATATACTTCTTCCTGTTGCTCGTTTCGTACAACGATTACGATTGTCTATGAGTAATGCTTGGAATTTGAAAGATGTTCGTTGAATTAGATTCCAATAGGTTGTTTAACAATAAACTGGCATAATCGTTCTTTCTTTCCCGAAAGATTAAAAAAAAACCCTGCTTTTCTGCTGTCTGGTAGAGAGGCTGGTTTTTCGGAATCAGTGGCCTGGTTAAATCTACCGGCGACATTTACGTGGATATAGGTTCTTGGAATGGATAAATTTAGTTTTCCGTTCAGGGTATATAATGCAACAATTACCTTACCACATGATTCTTATCTGCAACTTTAATCCATTTTGAAATAATTACTTTGTATTGTAACGATGAATTTCCATATAGTTCAAATTAATTCCTAAATGTTTTATTCATGTTTTTTCTCTGTCCTGTCCTGTCAAATAACCGATGCACCATTTCAGCAAAGTATGAACAAAACACAGTTGGCTAAAAGTTTCGTGGTCAACTGTTGAAGTAAATTACGACTGGTAAATTGTCATAGAAACGGACAATACTGGTGAGCCGCTGAAATTTCATTTTGTACCACTGAAATAAGAAATTGTAACATAAAATTGTCACATTTCAATTCGTGAACGGTTTATTCCGATTCAAACTTGCAACCCGGATACATGTATGTGAGACAGCGAAATTATTATACATAATGTCTTGTATGTTAATTTAAGCCAAATTATCCATTTTTTTTACTGTCAATAGCACAAAAAACATAGAATTGGCTATCATGTTACAGTTAAATGTAAATAGCCAAAAAAACGTAAAAATGGCTATTTACAGTTAACTTTAAATAGCCATTTTAACGTTTTTTGGCTATTGACAGTTAACTGTAAATAGCCATTTTAACGTTTATTGGCTATTTACAGTTAACTGTAAATAGGCACTCCGAATAATTTATCTACAATCAAATCTTCTTTGGTTTAAGCGAGAAGAAAAAAATTACATTGTCTGTCAATAGTAAAGGCGTAATTTTGTCTGACCCCTGCGTTTTGATTGCCTGATATGACCTGTCAGTCAAAATCTGCAGAAAGGTCAATTATAAAATTTGTCATTGATAGGATAGAAAACATTGTGAGAAAAGGAGCAAGTGCTGGTTACCAGCAATTTCTTCTTTTCTCACAATGTTTTCAAAAGGCCTCTTCCTTAGGGTAGTTAAGTGTCGAGATTGTGTGGTGAAGGGTTAAGCACTAATGTCAATACTTTAGTCCATTTTCCGTTGTTTTCAAAAATCGTGTTTCCTGTCTTAAAAAAAAAAAAAAAAAAAGGTTGTGAGTAAAGAAGAAAATGTTGGTAACCAGCATGTCATAACTTTGCGTACTGCACCCTCTTTAAGATAGAAGTCATCATGTAGGCAACTTTTGGTTGGTCGTTTGCGGATGCTTTCAGTTTTGAAAAGAACAAAATTTTGCCGTTTAGAGAAGACTTAAAGAATTGCGAAAAAAAAAAAAAAAAAGAGAAAATGTCGGCCAATTGCATTTTCTCCGTTTTTTTTACACCCTTTCAAAAAAAAAAAAAAAAAGAAAAAAAATAATCTCAGCAACATGAATCTATTTTTTTCTGCAAATGCTTTCATTATGGATGGGTCTAGATTTTGTCCTGTGATATTTAACGTGAAGACCGGAGGTGTACTTGGCTATAGAAGATTATCGTGAAAAAAATTGCAAATTAGGATTTTAGCACTAATGTTAAAAACTTGGGAAAACTGAATTGGATCTAGATCTTTATAAAAAAAGTCCGGCATTGTTAATTCGTTGTTTCATTTCTTGTTTAACATTGTATGGCTCCAGCTACTTCTGTCATTCTTACCAAGCATTCTAATCTTCATTTTTATAAGCTGCGCTAACAAACATTTACGCCCCTACGTAGTTCCGACGGTCAGGGTGTAAGTTTTTATTGTCTCTATATATGGTTTCTTCCGTAGTGACATCTTCACCAGTAGATCCAACACTCCACACCGATCTGTCCCCAGAACTCCAGACAGAGATAGTGATTTTGATTTCAAAATTGAAAATATTAATAACTCTCCACTAAACCCTATGTTATGGGTACTCATTAGAATCGTCTCATCGGGACGATTCTAATGAGTACCCACAACATAGGGTTTGGAAGAGAAATACTGGAGTTAGAATGCTTTCACTCCCTCTTATCTAGAGGTCTGTGTCCCTCTTTTTTTCCCTCCATTTCTTTCTTTTCTATGTATTTTCTAGACTTCCTCTTTATATTGTAGCCTACTTCATAAATGCAATAAGCGGAAATTGGAGAAGAACTCTTTATGCCTTGCTTTCGTCCCAATCCATTTCTGCAGGAGTACTCTTGTTAACTGATTGTATTGTATCGTTTATGTATATTGTATATTGTACTTCTGTAGAATAAATTAATTCTGTTCAAATTTAGCTCAAGCGCTGTATTTCATTTAATATACTATTTAAAGGAAGAAGGGAGGGAGAGTGGAATGAGGGAACGTTGTTTTATTATTAATTGATAGCTAATGTCCTTTAGCACTCACGACAGGTTTACCTACTGTGCTTAGTAAAAGACACCGCTGATGAATATGCTTTTGTTTGAGTAAATATACTAGTATTTGCGAGTCTGGATATTTTATCAAGTAGTGCGTCTTTTAGCTCTACGAATTCATCACAGCTCAGGCTTTCCTTATTTCTTATTCAGAGACCATATTCATTATTATTCATGCCTGTTCGAAGATAATATTCATTCTTTTTTAACAGTCTAATGATCGAAAACCTAAGGACATTCCGGAGACTATGAAAGTGTTGTAAAAGTACTCCAAAATCAAACAAAGTCATGTGTATTTCGCCATTTAGAGAAGAGCCTCTTCACTCTCTATATCATTAAGCCACGATCTGCGATGCATTATACAAAACAAGTAATCATATAACATGGATCTATAAAATCCATTTTGTCTAACAACCGGCCGAATCCTGCGGTAGAATGGTTCTTGGACAAGCAGATAATATACCAAAAGCAAAACAGTTTCGAGTCTGGTCAGCCTGCGCGCATAGCGCAGGCTTACCTGAATCAATATTTTTTTTTTCAGGTGCATTAAACACCCATTTCAAAGAGTATGACTCAATTATAGTTTTAAATTAATTTCTGTCAAGTTTTGTTTCAGTCAATTCATGCATCTGGTTTACACATACTGATATTTTGAGGTTGATTTTGCATTCTAATGAAAGCCATTGAAAAGAAAAAAAAAGATACATGCATTGTATACTGTTCTGTGAAGATTCTCAAGACATGCATGTACATGTCTAGACAAGATTTATGTACAGGAAATGTCCAACCAACCAATTGTTTTGTTCGATGTTTATATGCCATTTCTATTGTTTTTCTTGTAAGGGAAGAAAACATTGTAAGAAAAGCAGAAAATGCTGGTTACCAGCATTCTCTCCTTTCCCACAGTGTTTTCAAAAGCCGTCTCTGTCAGGGTCGATGAAAATTAGGATTGCGTGGTAATGGATTGAAACATTGAGAGAAAAGAACTTTTTTCTTGAATGCTGCCCGTGCTTATCAAGCAGCCTAATATATTTTCACCTATATGTCACATACACTACTTCTAGAAAGGTTTAAATCATCCACTGCCAATAGCGACTTGAACTGCCCTGGCGGGCTGGGTAGATCAAGATCAGACTGCATAGAATGTGCCGAAGACAACACAGCCAAACAGAGAATCATACTCTAGGTCACAAAAATGATTATAACAACTTACAAAAGCAAGAAACATAATGTATAAAAAAGATGAAAAACCACACCAATAACATATCTATATGTGATAGACATTTTCTATAGACCTTGTAAAATCTTCAAACCGGATATATAGATGAAGGCTTTCAAGGTCCATGTTTATAACAAAAACGACACTTTTGTTTTACTACTACTAATAATAAAAGTTTTGAAAGTAACAATGAAGATAATGTCTTCAACCTTGATTTTTTTTCCAATAAAATTGGCTCTCTTTGGTTATATTTCTGTGTTTCTATTTGACTAGTCAGTTTCATTGCGAGGACAATTTTAATTCTCTTCCCTTCTGAGAAAAACACAGTTGGGATTTTCCTAAAAAAAATATATATATATATGCCGTGCTCTGTGAAAAGGGTACAAAAAAGTATCGACCCTGGTCGGAATGCGCAGGCTGACCTGGGCCAAATTTTTTTGCTTTCTGCATGTCAAAGGACCAGTGCACCTCATGATTTAGTCGGTTGCTATAGAAATAGGATTTAGGGATGTATAACACTGTGATGACTTGCTTGGTATCATGCATCACAGAGATGCATTAAGCCCCCTTTTAACAGAGCACGGCTCATATATATATATAATTTCATTGTTTGGATAATTTCGATCATGTGTGCAAGGTAAATAAGGCCAATTGCGGGATCTTAATCTTTTGTTCCATGCCAGCATTATACAATTTTATCAAATTCGAAACTAATTAAAAAATCCATTAACGTTTAGGCATTACGCTTCAAACCACTTACATAACACAGGTTTTGAAAACAACGAGAACTGTCGCAAAGCGGACAGAAATACCCCCACAGGCACCTTGTCACTGAAGCTGCACAATCAGAGAAAAAAAAAGTTCACCTGTGACCTTGACCTTTGACCCATGTTACAGAGTCGTCTGTAACTTCTCAGGCTAACTGTCAACAAATCAGTATTCTTTGTGCCGAATTACAGGACTAAAATTGGTTGATGTCAATGCATTCATCATGTCAATGAAATTAAAGTGGATACAAAGAATCTTAAATAATGACACCTTACAGGGGCTCTACAACCCATATATAGATAAATACAAATTAATGAAATGTGGCACAGATTACACTTTAAAGTCAATGCACGAAACATCAAGCACTTTCTGGAAAGACACTTTAAAAGCACACACAGAACTATGTAAAAAAAAAAAAAAAAAAAATTAACTCTTTAAGCATTTTATGTTATCCTCTTTTTTATAACTCTGCCACACAGATTGATAAAGTATTTATCTGAATTCTTGGTTCAAGGCAGCTGTACACTCTTGATAATTTCAGAACTTAAACGATTTCAAGTACAAATACAGTATGAAAGTTAATTACGTATATAACCTATATGAGTGTAATTAAATCCGTTAGAAAATTTTTCCAGTCAAAAAAGATTTCCATTGACGATGAAATTATCAGAGAATTTCAGAGACCAATGATACCACCACTAATCCAACCAATTCAAAAGGGGCAACAAGGTTCAATAGAAATATATCGAATTTTAATTGAAAATGACACAAAACCAGCCTGTGAAAGAAGGTGGTCAAAAGCACTAAATATATTTCAAACGAAATGCAGCTAGAAATCTATAAATGTCTTCTTCTCATAGAAAATAAATCACTACAATGGTTCCAGTTCAGAATTAACCATAAAATCCTTGGGAAAAATATTTTTCTCCATAAAATTGGATACAAAAAACTCACCTCTGTGTTACTTTTGTGAAGATGAACCAGAATCTGTTGAGCATTTGTTTGTCGACTGGATCCACACACAATGTTTGTTTCCAGGTTTGTTCCATGACAGTCCTCAGTTCAAAACTTAGCTCACTAAATGACACATCATTGTTGGCGTTTTAGAAAAGGGCCTGAAAGCGCTAAACTTTATATTTCTTTTGACAAAACGCTACATCTATATCGCTAAAACAAAACCACAAAAGCTAGCGCTAAATCGACTCAAACACTATGTTTAAAATGGATGCAAAACCTCAAAAAATGTATGCACAGTTGAAAACCAGTATGATTTATTCGACCATGATTTCAAAACAACCTTAACAGCAATCTTTCCTAGCGATTTTCACACAGTCTTCAACCGTTCGTCAGAAACAGACCAGATTGGTAATAAAGCACTTCCACTGGCCTAGAGGGCCGAATAAGTCCATGTAACATTTTCGCGTAGAAATACAATCAAAATATGTGCAAGTTCAAGTTTGCTTTCATTTAAAGGTTTCAGCAAAGAGACAGTGTAGATCAAAGAGCAGAATGCACATTTTGTGCATTCTGATCTTGATCTACATTTGCCGCAAAAACAACTTCAGTTGTAAAAGGAGCTTTAAGGTTTTAGATAAATGTATGTCGTAAGTAAAAAAAAGGATAAGTCATCTCAAAGTCCATAAACCGACAAAAGGACCTCCGTTACAAAAAAGCCAAATACGTGTGCTATGACTATCTCTTTTAACTTCTTTCAAAATTATTTCTGTTTAGTATTCTTCGTATCTTATCAACTGTTCTGAATATAAGCAACTGTAATGGACATTGAAAATAATGTTTGTATAGTGTGGAGAAAATAGAAATAAAGCTGTACAGAAAAATTCATTGTAAGCGCGTCTTATGGGATGAAATGATAGCGAAAATCTGTTGCAAATTTCTTTCAAAATCCTAGATAACTTTTGTTGTTTTTGCATATGTCTTTTCTACTTGTAAGTAACAGATGATAAAATATATTCTTGCAGAAACTCACAACAGATTTAATTATAACTGGCAATTAATGCTATCTGCTTTCTTCATCTATTTCTTAATTTCTTTATCTTCTTCTCCTTCCCCACAACTCCTCTTCCTCATTTTCGTTCTCTTTTTCTTTACCCCATATTCTTCTTCCTCTTCTTTTCCTGATCTTCCCCCTTCCTCTTCTTTTCCTTATTTTCCTCCTCCATCTTCTTCTAACTCTACCTCATCGTCGTGGTTTAATACACGAGTATGAAAAATGTATACAATTAAAACTCTTCGACACCCTATTAATTGTGTATCCATTTCACATCTTTTTCAAACCAGGTAGAAGATCAATGGGTAATCTGAACACAAACGGATAAATAGGGTCAAAATGTGTAAACAGTATATGAAATCGAATGGGAAAAAACCAATTACTCATTATTATTAAAGGAACAACAGTTGGCAAACAACAACAACAACAAAAACAAACAGTCACTGCTCTAGACCAACCCTTAGCAGACATCAAAATTTTAGACATCCATTTTACCCGCTTAAAATTGCAGGCGACAAATTAAATGGGACCCAAATGAAAAGATTCATAATAGATATTGTAGCAAATATTGTGGGTTACCGGCATTTTCTTCTTCTCCCACAATATTCTCAAAAGCCTTCTTCATCTGGGTCATTAAAATGGATTGTTTCGTAAATGGTTATTAAGATGAATTCACCAACCTTTGCTTCTATTGCTTGTACATAACTTCAGCGGCCGTGTTCACCGACCTTTCTTAAAGATTCATCCTTACAGCCAGAGAGAAATCAAATCGCCAAAGGCACTGAAGGCCTGGGCATATGAAGGGGTGACGAAGTAGGAAAACGAGGCCCACAAGCTCAAAATTTCTATCACATTTGTACAGGCTTGAAACTGCTAGATCACATTTCTACAGACTAATAAAAAAATATCTCTACATTGTCTCACACTGACAGTCAGTAGAGTTGACAACAGAATGGGAAAAAAATAAATAAATAAATAAATAAATTTGTAACGGCTCATACCACCAATCAAAATGAGCAGCATGCAAAAATGAATGGGCCCAGTGCTGATAAATGTGGCCTATATGGTGCACACAAGGTTTTTTCTGATACTGCATAACCTAATATCAAACTTGTACGAGATATCATTAGGACAAAAATTCCAACTAATTTTCATGAGTATCTGACTGAAAATTTGATCTCTAGAGTGCAAACAAGGTTTTTCCTATGATTTATTCCTGAGACCTATTTTTTGACCCGATATGATTCCATTTTAAACTTGTCTGAAATATTATCAAGGCAAATATTCTGATTGATTGATTGATTGATTGACTGATGGTGTTTAACACCCTTTTCAACATTATTTCAGTTATTTCGCGGCAGCCTGTGCACCTATCCGTGCTTTCCTCGAGTTTCTTTTACCAGTAGTACGCACAATATTCTTTCCAAGAATGACTGATTTCCCTCATAACCATCATCAAAACAATGATCAGCAGTGAGAGAGAAATGAATCCTGTCGCAATGACTATCATCATTCCTCGGAAAGAAATTGGCCGAGCCGGGGATTGAACCAGCAACCCCCTGTTCTCAAGCCCTGTACACTACCGACTGAGCTACAGGGGCTGGGCACAAATATTCCGCCCAATTTCAATGTTAGATTTCACTGTGTTTTGGGAAACTTTGGTTTAGAATTACAAATATTCTACCCAATTTCAATTTAAAGCCAAAGCTACCCTAAAACACAATGAAATCTAACATTTTGACCAAGTTTCATTGACATTGGGTGGGAGGGTAACCTGGTTTGATACCCTTTTAGGATTTTCCATGCTTATATTGCTTTTGAAATGTATACAAATGGACCTACCGGTATTTTAAAGTCAAAAAGATTATCTAGACAAAATTTTGGCACAACAATTTTCAGTAAATTTGGACCAAAACTTGCTTCTATGGTTTAACACTATTTTCAACATTATTTCAATTGTGTTGCAAAGGCCAATGCACCTATACATGCCTTCCTGGAATTTGTTTAACTTGTACTTTCCAAGCCACTGGCTACTTTACCACATAAACATAGTTGAAAAAATATACATCAGTGAGAGGGGTTGAATCCTCTTCCCATGACTATCATCACTTGTCTGAAGGAAATAGGTAGAGCTCAGCAACTCTGGCTTTCAAGCCTTGTATTCAATAGACTGAACCACCTGTCTTGGCTTGGCTTTAAACACAAATGGAAATTTGCATGGCATACTATTAAAACAGATGGACAGATCAGGATCTCTATTCACTTACCATTCCTAAGAACTTTCTCAGTCTTATTCTCCTGAATTTTCTAGATTTGAAAGTAACACTTCTAATTGGCTAAACCTTTTGGTTTAGCCAATCAGAAGTAGTGTTTTACTTTCAAATTTTGAAAATCTTGGAGAATAAGACAAAGAACGTTCTGAAGAACAGTTGGTGAATATGAACTCACTTCATATAATCAAAATATGGTCTCAAAAGTATAAACAAGTTGTAAGTGTTGTGACCAGGGCAGCAACCATTCGAAATCATCTCACATAATTCTAATTTATAGGAAAAAAAAAAAAAAAAAACCAACAAGAGTGATTGTAATCTGTCTTGTGGGACCTATTTATTTTTACCAAGATTGACCAAAATTTAATTTGTGACCGTTGTTATTAGGAAACAAACTTGCTAACACAATTTTAATATTTGCATAGTGGCAACTGTCAAAATTATCTTAACTCCTTATCAAACAACAAAATTTTAGACTTGTCCAAACTGAAATCTACTGCAGACGACAAATAGAATGTGATGCTAATACTGACATTTGAAAGTGTAGCAAAACAATGTGGAAAAAGGATAAAATACTGGTCACCAGCAATTTGTCCTGAGCCCCCTCCTCCAGTATGTTCTAAACCCTCCTTCATCACAGTTGTTAAAACCCAGAATTGTGTGGTAAAGGATTAAATATTATAAAGACAATTACTAGGACTAAATGTGGTCAAGATTTGGCCAGAGATGTAGTCTTCAGATGACATGGTGCATAAAAATGATTTGCTGATGGTCAATATTTTTGGGGCAAAACATGGCCCTTTTTGGGGTAAAAAGAAAATGGCTCTCTTTTTTGTAAACAAGCAATTTGCTCTCTGTTCTTTTTGATTCTTTAACATTTAAGAACAATGGGCCTGTTCCTAACCTGTTCAATTCATTTTCTACATTTTCGAAGTGATTCAAGATACTGCTGCTTTTATGTATACTAGCATTTTCCACTTTTCCCACAATGCTTTCTACCCTATCTGGGACAAATTCCATCACTTGCAAAGGCTTTCAATTTGGTTAAGACTAACATTTTATCATTTGGTAAAAAGTTAAAACCAATTACTGCAGTCGAGCCCCATTAGCACAGTCGTTAGCGTACCGAACTTGAGAACGGGGGGGGGGGGGTCACTGGTTTGAATCCTTAGCTCAGCCAATTTTTTTTTGATGACTGATGGTAGTCATTACAACACAATTCAATCCTCTCTCACTCAAGCACTGAGCTTTTATATTACCTTAATTCTGAATTTTGACGATTGGTAATCTTGGTATTTAGAAGTAGCAAATGATGGCGACAAATTTGAGATTGTTCCCCCATTGCTGATGGTGAAAATTCTAGGAAAACCAGTGATTCACAGACGTTAATTAAAGAAAAAAAAAATCTTCCTAATTGTAGATATATGATGTTACTTGAATTTTTAATTCATGTTTCAATTAAAATTCATTTTAATAAAGTAGAGTGCAATAATGTGGGACAAACAAGCCTGGATGAAAAAGCCTAGGGATGAACTTGCCCACAGCCAAGCTAGTTTTTGGACAAACTAGCCTCGAACCAAATGCATGATTGGACGACAAAATATTTTTCTTACATTATTCTTAGTAACATTGTAGATTTACAGAGATGAGTACTAATACTGACGGTCTTGAATTGCCCTGCACTCCGACACCTTTGAAAATTCATCAGCTTTGAAATATGTTCCTATCATTTTGGAAGGAGTGGTTTATCTGCACACAGTAACTTTATTAATGAATTAACATCACATTTGTCTGCAACAACTGGCAGTAAAAACATGGATCCATAAGCAGTGTGTTAAAAACCTAACTCTTTCAGTACCTATTATCACTTAACCCTTAACTCTTCACCAAACAACAAAATTTTAGACCTGTCCAAATTCAAAGCAGTTGCTGACAACAAAATAAATGTGACTGAAAAATTGAAATCTTTTTCCGGAAGGGTAGAAAATATATTTTTTTTTCCCTTTTCCCACAATGTTTCAAAGGCTTCTTTCTCAGGGTCATTAAAAGTTGTGATTGTTTGGTAAAGGGTTAAATTGCTCAATACAATGGATGAAGTTTTCCAGCCACTTATATTTGCTGTAACATGGCGATTGCAAAATTGTTGTTGGTAGAAAATAACTCACCGTATCAAACAATGTGGATCCAAGATCAGACTGCATTTTCTGTGCAGTCTGATCTTAATCTACACTATCCGTAAAAGAGCATCGAGTTGCGCTGAGAAGCCTAAGGGTTAAATATCCCGTATTGACAGCTTAGATCAAGATCAGATTGCACCGAGTAATAAATCTGATCTTCGATATAAAACGCCTACCACCTGATGCTAATCTCAGGTCAAGCAATTTATTATCGATAAATATCAAGGATCAAAAATCAAGATCAGATGGCACTTAATGGGAAATCTGATCTTTGATATAACACGCTCGCCATTTAGGTCTTCTTAACTGGTTGTCCATGACTCATATTACAAAGTTTTATACCCTGTGTAACGTTACATATTCGATTTTGTGTGCCGAGTTTGTAATGCCCAAAATGGGTCGAAACTGTCATGGTCCGAGATGTCATAGGATATCGGGACAACTCTGACAAGAAGAAATAAAGCATCGTACATACTGGGCTAATCAAAACATATTTATACCTTTAGATACGAGAAGCACAGTAATTTTGCGAATATAAATCTTACCGAGTTTTTGAAATGTTCAGCTGTTTTGGGGAAAGAGCACATCATCTGCGTTTTGTCATGCACATTGTGTCTAAAAATAGGAAAGATGAAAGATTCCGAGTATTGTTCGGCAACATCACTCGTCACTACTCGGCCGATTCCGTAACTACATCTAAAGATTTGCCAATGTTTCTTCAGTGTTACAGCGCACTAATTTCCATTTGTAAATAAGATCATTAGGGCTTGAATTTCTTAGTCAAATACTTTCATTAGATTAACATCGCGCATCTCTCACAGTTCTTTGTAAACTTAAACCTAACTTTGATGTTCTAACCCAGATATTTTTATCATTTTGGGGGTCGTTTCTTTCAGCGTAGTGAGATGCATTGCAAGCGGTACTTTTCACTTTTACTCGGGTTTTCCGAAACTGCTCGGATCATGTGGATGGGGTTGAAATTTTGGTATACGATTACTATGGCCTAGGTCTTGGCAAGTCAAGCCCAGGCTAATAAAACCGATGATTACCGAATTTTACCATTAGACTGCGCGATATACTTTTTTTTTTTTTTTCAATCAAGTAGCAAAACCCCGACAATTGCGAGCTTAAATACTGCCAGTTAAAAGTTCTTCCCGACGAAGAAATCTTACAATGTCGGACAGAGTTGATCAAAGATCAGACTGCACGTTCTCGATTACCAATCGAAGGCTTTAGGTGATATGACAGTGTATTGACGTTGTTTGATAGTGTAAATATATATTTCACTTGTCGGTATGGGACACAGGTTACAACAGACAATGCAATTATATATATCCTGAAGAAATGGATGGGAGATTAAGCGTTGATTTAAAGAGTACTTCTCCAAACATACTCGGTTTCTTGGCTGCGTATTGGCTGCGTGGCTTGATGGTAGACTGCAGAGCTCGTAGCCTGGAATTTCCGAGTTCGATCCTCACTCGAAGCGCTGTCTTTCGAGGGAGTATCCTTGGGCAAAACATTTTAGAGCTCTAGCCTAGTACTGGTGAAACCCAGGACATACGTGGGTATGACACGACTGAAATCATATTGAAGCGCTGTAAAACACCGTTCGTTCGTTAAATCAATCAACCAATCAACCAATCAATCAATTAATCAATCTTAATATGCTCTGTATACTTCTAGCGATATATTTCCTGTAAATACGTAAAGATAATTCCAGAATTCGAATGACCATCTGCATCGCTAGACCTTTCTTTAACCCTTATCTTGCTAAATAGGTGTAATGAAACTTCAAGCCGATGGCAAAAACCCAACTGTTGTTATTTCAAAGTTATTTGGAAAGTTATTTCCTAATCGAACAGTGTAGATTTCGATCAGATTGCACATTCTGTGGGGTCTAATCTTGATCTACACTGTACGTAAAATGTCCTTTAGCCGTGCTTAGCAACCTAAGGGTTTATCCAAGACTTACTTGGTATTGTCTAATTAGTGATATAAAGCAACAGAGTACAGATGTAACGTTAAAATATTACATGTATTTGTTATCTTATACGATGATTATAATTGTTGAATAGCAACATCGGCAGGGTCGTCCGTGGCTCGGTGCTCATGTATTGTTGAATTCTTTCTTTAATTAAGAGATCCTGGGTTCGATGTTCAGTGGAATCACTGTTAACCTGAAATCTTTACTTTCACAAGGCATTGTTGGGCTCTAACTTAGTGCAGGCGAAACAGATGAAACACTCGCAAAAGTGTGCCGTAACCTTCATGCAACAGTCAGAAAATAGTTTTCACAAGCTGCATCAATCGTCTTATTTAGATTTAGATGTCAACCAGGATGGTCTTATTCAAGTGAATTGTGTACTTTTCCATTCCATATTTTTATTCTGATTGTTTCTCGCTTAATTATCTTAACTAGTTCGAACCCCGCTGATATCGGAAACACTTATGCAAAAGTTAAGGCAGGTTGTTTTGTTCGTAAAGTTACGCAAAAACTTACGCTCGAATCAGTTACGAACTTTTTTAGTAAAACACACTCACGCATTTTCTTTAGAGTTACGTAAAAACTTACGAAAATTTTGTTCGTAACTACCTTAGTAAAACTGGGCCCAGATGATTGATGTTTGCTACAGTTTTACTTTTAACTTTGTCCAAAACATGGTGCATAAAAACGATTTGGTGATGGTCAATATTTTTGGGGCAAAACATGGCCCTTTTTGGGGCAAAAAGAAAATGGCTTTCTTTTTTGTAAACAAGCAATTTGCTCTCTATTCTTTGAGATTCTTTAAAATTTAAGAACACTGGGCCTGTTCCTAACCTGTTCAATTCATTTTCTACATTTTCGAAGTGATTCAAGATACTGCTGGTTACTAGCATTTTCCCCTTTTTCCCACAATGTTTTCTACCCTGTCTCGGACAAATTCAATCATTTGTAAAGGCTTTCAATTTGATTAAGTCTAAAATTTTATCATTTTATAAAAAGTTAAAACCAATTACTGCAGCTGAGCCCTATAAGCGCAGTCGTTAGCGTACCAGATTTGAGAACAGTGGGTCACTGGTTTGAATCCCTAGCTCAGCCAATTTCTTTTCGAGGATTGATGATAGTCATTACAACACAATTCAATCCTCTCTCACTTGACGCCCTTAAGCGCTGAGCTTCTGTATTATCTTAATTCTGAATTTTGACGATTGGTAATCTTGGTATTTAGAAGTAGCAAATGATGGCGACAAATTCGAGATCGTTCCCCTATTACAGATGCTGAAACTTCTAAGAAAACCAGTGATTCACAGACGTTAATTAAAGGGGAAAAAAATCTTACTAATAGTAGATATATGATGTTACTTGATTTTTGAATTCATGTTTCACTTAACATTCATTTCAATAAAGTAGGGTGAAATAATGTGGGACAAACAAGCCTGGATGAAAAAACCCAGGGATGAACATGCCCACAGCCAAGGTAGTTTTTGGACAAACTAGCCTCGAACCAAACGTATGATCAGACGATAAAATATTCTTCTTACATTATTCTTAGTAACATTGTGGATTTATATAGGTGAGTACTAATATTGACGGTCTTGAATTGCCTGCACTCCGACACCTTTGAAAATCCATCAGCTTTGAAATATGTTCCTATCATTTTGGAGGGTGCGGTTCATCTGCACACAGTAAATTTATTAATGAATTAACATCAAATTTGTCTGCAACAGGCAGTAAAAATATGGATCCGTAAGGAGTGTGTTTAACACCTAACTCTTTCAGTACCTATTATCACTTAACCCTTAAGTCTTTACCAAACGACAAAATTTTAGACCTGTCCAAATTCAAAGCAGTTGCAGACGACAAAATAAATGTGACTGAAAAATTGAAATCTTTTTCGGGAAGGGTAGAAAACATTATCGGAATGGAGAAAATGCTCGTTACCAGCATTGTTTTCCTTTTCCCACAATGTTTTCAAAAGACTTCTTTCCCAGGGCCATTAAAAGTCGGGATTGTATGGTAAAAGCTTAAACTGCTCAATACATAGGATTAAGTTTTCCAGCCACTTATATTTGCTGTAACATGGCGATTGCAAAATTGCTGTTGGTAGAAAAAAACTCATCGTATCTGACAGTGTAGATCCAAGTTCAGACTGCACGTTCTGTGTAGTCTGATCTTGATCTACACTATCCGCAAAAGAGCATCGAGTTGCGCTTAGAAGCCTAAGGGTTAAATATCCCGTATTGACAGCATAGACCAAGATCAGATTGCACCGAGTAATAAATCTGATCTTCGATATAAAACGCCTACCACCTGATGCTAAACTCAGGTCAAGCAATTTATTATCGATAAATAGCGGAGAAGATCAAGAATGGCAATCATATAACACTTAATTGGAAGTCTGATCTTTGATATTACACGCTCGCAATTTAGGTCTTCTTAACTGGTTGTCCGTGGCTCATATTGCATAGTTTTATACCCTGTGTAACGTTACATATTCGATTTTGTGTGCCGAGTTTGTAATGCCCAAAATGGGTCGAAATTGTCATGGTCCGAGATGTCATAGGATATCGTGACAACTCTTGACAAGAAGAAATAAGGCATCGTACACACTGGGCCACTCAAAACATATTTATACCTTTAGATACGAGAAGCAAAGTAATTTTGCCAAAATTAAATCTTACCGAGGTTTTGAAATGTTCAGCTGTTTAGGTGAAAGAGCACATCGTCTACGTTTTGCCATGCACATTGTGTCTTAAAATAGAATGGACGAAAGATTCTAAGTAGTGTTCGGCAACATCACTCATCATTACTCGGTCGATTCCGTAACTACATCTAAAGATTTGCCAATGTTTCTTTCAGTGTTTCAGCGCACTAATTTCCACTTGTAAATAAGATCATTAGGGCTCGAAATTCTTAGTCAAATACTTTCGTACGACTAACATCGCGCATCTCTCATAGTTCTTTGTGAACAGAAACCTGACTATGATGTATAAACCCAAATATTTTCATCATTTTGGGGGTCGCTTCTTTCAGCGTAGTGAGATGGATTGCAAGCGATACTTTTCACTTTCACTCGGGCTTTTCCGTAACTGCTCGGATCATGTGGATGGGGTTGAAATTTTAGTATACGATTACTATGGCCTTAGGCTTGGCAAGCCAAGCCCAGACCAAAAACACTTTTAAAACTTGATAGTGAGCAGAATATGTGTGAGAATATTATTATCATTTTCATTAAATTCAAGACGAATAATGGTCCAATGAAACTTTTGAAGAGTTAAACTTTATCAAGCAAAATCTAATATGCCCTAGGGACGATTAAACAGTCATTGTTAGGTTGGAATTTCAAGAAAAATAGATGTTATTTGAACATTGAAGGCTACATGCACCTGTACAAGCAATATAAAAGAGCTATGCTCTGTGAAAAGGGGGTTTAATGCAACTTGAAAATGTATCGACCCAGGTCAGGCTGCCTGGACTGCCTAGGCTGACCTGGGTCGAAACTTTTCTGCTTGTCCAGGAACTACTGTACCTCATAAATCAGTCGGTTGTTAAAAAGTATGGATTTTATGGACCCATAATTATGAGGATATTTGTTCGGTATAATGCATCACAGAGATGCAGTGAACGTCCTGTTCGCAGAATATGGTTCAAATATACTTTGAATAATTCTTGCCTAACTGAGAAAATGGCCTCATAAAAAAGAGACAAAAGATTCCGTCAGATGATTTATCTAGCAGTCATTATCAGGACAACAAGAACCATTCCAGATTGAAACTTAAAATCACAATACTGTCTGGTGCTTGTATGGTCCCAACTATTGCCATGCTGAGCGCAACCCTACGTTTGAGTATTCTTAGATCAGTAAAGCCGGGGCAAATAAAGAAGCCGTGTATGAAATGTTCCGCATGCCTTGTTAGCAGTAAATGACAGATGGGCATGGAAAGATGTTGACGAGGACAAGTTTAACGACAGAAAATGGGTGGATATCGACACTGAAATATGTAAACATGAACAGAGTCCTCGTGTCCAGCACACTTTCGGTTTGTCTTGAAAAACTTATTTTTCCGAGCTGAATTACCAGAGAAAATTGATTATATCAATCACGCAGGTGATCTGTTTTAGAGTTTTTGTTAAAATACTGGCAAAAGGTACCAATTTCTGGACAAATTTTGGCGGTGGTTTTTTTAATCATTATTATTTCAAATGAAGTTCAACGACTTTATATTACGGCTGTTTGATATACATTTGTTATATTCTAATTAATTAAAAATGTCAATTAATTTATTTGTTAAATCACAGGGACTTGTACTAAGCCCAGTAACAATGATTGCTATCTGAATAAATACATGTATTTTTCAGAGAGCATGAAAAATCAGCCTGCATGCACGTGTTGATTGATCTTCTTCGACTGTCGGCGCTTATTGTAAATTATTTCTATCATATAATCCAAATCACATGTAAATGATACTGCATAAAAAAGAAAATAGTGATAACTGAATATAAAGTGGGCACAATAGAGCAGGAAAATTCTAAATTGGAACTTTATATGCGGTATTCACAGTATAACCGTTCAACCATGAGGTATGTAGATCTGCATGGTCCTGTTTCGAGCCCTTTGCAATGAGACAGGAAGTATTATTCGGTGAGAATGACTGGCTATTCCGGCCAAAAGATAAGGTCCTCTAAAGCATGTTCCGGACAAAAATAAGTAGATTTGGATGTAGTAAATCAGATAGGCCATGATAGCCGTTCAGTTGTATCAAATGCAGAGTATTTATAATGAGCCAGGTAGTATGTGAGCGTGTATTTGTAACATGCATAGATTGAAATATGAGCCGAACTCACCTGCAATGAGAAGAAAGGTTTTAGTGCTCCGTTTATTCACTTTCGTGCATGATATTGAAATATGAACCTCTTAAATGCGTTGGAACATACTTGATATATAGAGGTCGATTTTGCTCATTTTTATGCATGATACTGAAATGTTAACCGAACCGACTACAACGGATATTTGAATAAAATGAAAATGGGTTTAGACAGGACACTTTAGTCCTGCCAATACCATGACAATTCTTGCTCTATGTAGGTTTTAATAAGAAAAACAAAACAAAGTATGTGTGACATTCCTCTCACAATAGCATGTCTACCTGTGAGATCAAGTCACATCTAGACTTATTAGTAAGTAGCAGTTATGATCTATGATGCAAAGCCCACTTCATATAGCCACAGGGTAATCGTAGGCTTTCTTCGACGTTTTTGTTCGTCAGCTGAACACTTATGGCAGATGTCTATGGTCGTATTGACCATCAGTTCTAATAATCCTTCTAATTCTCGGTTTCATGACGATCCATCTGATGGCCGAGACAGGACGTCATGGCCAATCACACATTTAGCCGTGGAATTGTATTTCAGAATTGCAAGCGAATACAGGCCCAGAAATACATGTACCAGCTAAATTTACGGTCATGCAGTTTTTGACGTTCATGAACGTCTTTTCGCAATAATTTTATCTAGATTTTTTTCTAAATAGTAACGACTACCAATCCAGTGCCTTCGGACAGAGCGGATCCATGATCAGACTCTTCGGACTGTCTATGTACCGATATACCCACATCCATTAAAAACAAGAGGGCCATGATGGCCCTGCATCGCTCACCTGAGTCAATAGGTGAAATTTCACTCCAGGGTCATAATGATCCAATTTAAAACTCATCTGAGATATTATTAAGACAAACATTCTGACCAATTGTCAGGTCCATTGAGCTGAAAATGTGGCCTCCGGAGTGTCCAAAATGTATTTCTTCAATTTGACCTAGTGACCTAGTTTATGACCCTATGTGACCATATTTCAAATTCATCCGAGACATTATCAAGACAATCACACCGACCAATTTTCAGGGCAATTGAGCAAGAATTGTGGCCACTAGAGCGCCCACGAGATATTTCTTTAAATCTGACCTAGTGACTTAGTTTATGAACCTATGTGACCCAATTTTGAACTCATCTAAGATTTTATCAAGACAAACGTGCTGATTAATTTTCAGGTCAATTGAGTAAGAATTGTAGCCGCTAGAGCGCCCAAGTTTCTTAAAGTTGGACTAGTGACCTAGTTTATGACCCAAGGTGACCAAAATTCAAACTCATCTGAAATCTCATCAACAAAAACATTCTGACCAATTTTTAAGTCAATTCAGCAATAAATGTGGCCTCTAAAGTGCCCACAAGGTATCTCTTTAATTTGACCTTTTGACCTAGTTTATGACCCAAGGTATCCCATATTAAAACTCATCCGAGATTTTATTTAAACAAAGATTCCGACTAATTTTCAAGACAATTGAGCAATAACTGTGGCCTCTAGACTGCCCACAAGGTATTTCTTTAATTTGACCTAGTGACTTAGATTATGTCCCCAGGTGACCCAATTTTGAAGTTATGCAAGATTTCACAAGGTATTTCTTTAATTTGACCTAGTGACCTAGTTTATGACCACAATTTAACTCCGAGATTTAATTAACATAAACATTCTGACCAATTTTCAAGTCAATTTAGCAAACAATGTGGCCTCTAGAATGTCCACATGGTATTTCTTTGATTCGACCTAGTGACCTAGTTTGTGACCCCAGGTGACCCAATTTCAAAAACCTCCGAGATTTAATTAAGACAAACATTCTGACCAATTTTTTAAGTCAATTACGCAAACAATGTGGCCTCTTGAGTGCCCACAAGGTATTTCTTTAATTTGAACTAGTGACCTACTTTATGACCCCAGATGACCAAATTTCAAAGTCATCTGAGGTTTAATTACGAAAAACATTCTGACCAATTTTCAAGTCAATTGAGCGAAAAATGTGGCTTCTAGAGTGCCCACAAGGTATTTCTTTAATTTTACCTAGTGACCTAGTTTTTGACTAGATATAACCCAATTTCAAACTCATCCGAGTTTTTATCAAGACAAACATTCAGACCAAGTTGCACAAGTATCTGACTAAAAATGTGGCCTATAGATCGCACACAAGGTTTTTCTAAGATTTGACCTAGTGACCTAGTTTGTGACCCCACATGACCCAATTTCAAACTCATTCGAGATTTTATCAAGACAAACATTCTCACCAAGTTTCAGAAGTATTTGACTGAAAATGTGGCCTCTAGAGCGCACACAAGGTTTTATTAAGATTTGACCTAGTGACCTAGTTTTTGATCCCACATGACCCAATTTCGAAGTTGTCCGAAAATTCATCAAGACAAACATTCTGACCAAGTTTCACATGTATTTGACTGAAAATGTGGCCTCTAGAGCGCACACAAGGTTTTTCTAAGATTTTACCTAGTGACCTAGTTTTTGAACCCACGTGACCCTATTTCAAACTTGTCCGAGAATTTATCATGACAAACATTCTGACCAAGTTTCATGAGGATCGGACTAAAATGTGGCCTCTAGAGCGTACACAAAGTGAAAAGTTGACGACGCACGACGCACACCGCACGACGGACGCTGGACACAGCGCGATCACAATAGCTCCCCAAGAGCACTTTGTGCTCAGGTGAGCTAAAAACCACACAGACACACGACAAAAAAAACCCCCACACATTCTGTTCTCTGTATATTTACATTGAGGACCATTTGAATACATCGCTAACCAAATACAAGTATTTATAATACAAATATATGTCATAAATTTTACAAAACTATATGAAGTATTTAGTACTAGGAGAGAAAACTTTGACTAGTAATGATAGACTCATATATCAATATAAGAGATAACAATCCAATTACTGTACACACATAAAAATCAAAGTTCTCTAAACGGCTCAATTACAATATCATTTATTTTGAAATAGACTGATCTAGCAACATTTAGTTTCAATTCAGTTTGTAATTACTAAATTGGCAAATTGATTTACTAAGCATGTATTTAAGGTGATAAACAGTAAAGATGAATACACAAATGATTTTAGACTTACAAACGCATCTCGAAACATTTTCACAATTCTAAACTTGACACAAAATTGTGTAAATGATTGAATGGTAAATATATGCGAACTATAGACAACAAATACACGTGAGATTGGTAGCCTATAGTTTCCATGCAACGTTTTGAAAAAAAAAAACAAAAAACAAAAACAAAAAAAAAAATAAAAATAAAAATAAACCACACAAAACGCATGGCTTTAAAAAAGAAAACGAAACTAATTTGAGTATTTGTGGATAAAAATTTCACTTCGCAATCATGCGAAAAAAATTCTTACGACTACGAATCAAGTAATGTTTATAGAAAGTCGACACTAATAGGATTTGACATGAGTTGGTTTTTAGGATAAAATTGAAGAAAAAAAAAAAAAAAAACACGAGTCTAGAATAATGTTATAATGCGAACCCTTGGCGAGCTTAATACCATTATAACATTGTCTACACTCGTTTTTTTTTCCTGAAATTTTAACTCAGAAGCTAATGGATATCGGGGTTTTTAAGCACATGACTGTATTTTAAGAGTTACTTGTATAAAGATTAGATCTATGCGAAACATTTTCACTCATAAATGAGACCTATTCACTATTTCGATAGGAGTGTACGTTTAAGATAAAAACAGAAGGAGTTTACATATAATTCATTAATTTGAATTTGAAATTGAAACAACTGTAAGCTATAACACGATCATCTGATATAAGAAAATATTGTCTATAACGTGTGTAAGATCAGAAAATTCATAACAGCGACTTTACACCGAAAACAAGGGAGTTTATCTGATAAATTCCCGTAGAAAGGGACCGGGAGAACTTGCAAACCATTGAGTGCATATAAAGAATGTTTGACAAAAAAGTGCAATTTGCAAGACTTGTATTTTTAAGATAAGGCTTGTGAGGTTCATCTCATAGCTAGATGGAATTTGATCTGCATTTACATGTATTTTGTAGTGCAGGAGAAAATACAGACTGTGAAAGTGTACCATGCTACAAAGTCACTAGATCTTGTTTAAAGGTGGTCTCGACATGGATTTGCACAGAGGAATAGTCTCCCATCAGAATACAATCAAATTCTTGGAAAGAGAAGCTTAGAGATATTGAAAGTTTTAATGCCACAAAAGTCCAAGTGTTACATCGAGGACACCGGTTCAAATTCAGGAGGTGCATAAGTCGCCCCACGGGTCCACGAGAGATAGCTACAACATATGGAATTTTTCCAAGAGTGCTATTCAACGAATAATTTACTAGTCCAACGTCCATATTGTAATAAGATGAAGCTTATAGGCCTACTCTTCAACGGTAGCAGAACTTAAAAATCCTTCCTCTTAAGGCACGAATTTTTCAAATTGCACTATATGTATTTTCATTGCATACCTGCGTAACTTATTATGGCCAGGTACCTGTTACCTATCATAATATAATAATCAGGCTCGACGAAATAATGGAATCAAAATTTAATAAATAATACATGTATATTTGATTTGCATAAGCCTGAAAAATGTTGTGGTGTAAAGCGTTTCAGATTATATAATCATACCAAAATTGAAAAATGTTCTGGCAACAATTTGCAAGTTATCATTTGACAAGAAAGAGGAAGATAAATTTATTTTCAATGGTATGTCCTTCATGTATTTTCGGACTTCGCCCCTGAATTTTGCAAATGATTGTGTCAAATGATCAATAACAATGGCACTCGACTATTTTGGATTGTATTTAAAGAGGTAGGATATTTGGTTTCGTGAATATTAAGGGAATCTAATTGCAAATTTACCAAAGGCATGGCTTGACGAAAACAGAACTCCAGAGTTAACTAAATAATTGCTAGTATACAATGGTGAAAGTAAGAGATAAACAGAGATAAAGAGAATATTCTTGTCCTATGTGAATGAATAGCGTTAACGTAAACATTGTTATTGATATATATAGTCTAAAAATGAATAATCAATAAAACCCCAAATTAAGTTTTTTTCCGTCTTTCAAAAAAAAAAAAAAAAAAAAAAAAAAAAAATAGGCTCGAACTTTAAAGCATTATTCAGAGCTTTCATACAGTAAACAAGGAAAAAAAATCATCTTCTTGCACGTAAAATGTTTATTTATGAGTGCATGTTTAATGGAAAGCGGTGCATTTCGGGGAATACATCGTGGCAGTCCCCCTTTCAGGAGAATAGAGTTTGCCATTTACGTATGACCAATTTGAATTTGGACCAAAATAATTTCCCCACGGTGATGAATCCACAACAGTGAAAGGCACTCGCCAGAACTTGATTGTTGTTTTGGTTAATGGCATCACTCCAAGATTGCTCCCGGACATTCTTAAAATTAAAACGCTGAAGGCGCTGAAGGCCTGGGCATCAGAACGGATGAAGAGGTGTGAAGATGAGGCCCAGAAGCTCAAGTTGCTATCACATTTGGCTTAAAAACTGCTATCACATTTGTACAGAGTGATAAAAAAATATCTACATGTCTCACACTGACAATCTGTGAAGGTGACAATAGAATGGAAACACATAATTTATTAAAGCCAATACAATGAGTATTTTTGTATAGCCTTGGCCCCATGGTCTTTATGGATTGAAAGGAGATAATTTTCAAAAGATTTTCTGTTTCCTATTTTCTTCCTTTACGTTTCTTTGGCAACAAATCACGGTAACAAACCAAAATGAGCAGCGTGTAAAAAATTGCTAATAGAGGACAAGTCCAGGGCATATTTCTAGAAAGTGCAAAAAATCCACAGTGGCCAAGCAATGAATCATATTTTACTTTCATTTTACCATACTCAGTCTATAAGTTGAAATAGTAACCATGTCCTTGAGCAATGACAAGGAAAAACACAAAGTCTTTAAAGGCTAATGTCACAGAGCATGATTTGGTGTCTGAGAAGACAATTTTTTAGGTATTTCTTTTTATTTTTGCATTTTGGTCTCTATGCCAACAAATGAAAAGACGTCCACATTAGGGCGCCAATGCTCGGTTGTTTTTTCAGTGAAAACACAAAGTTGAAAAGGGGCATAACTTAATAGTTATTTACCCTTATTGTTTATGTTGCCCTTTTGATAGATAACAACTTGTCCAAGTCTGAATTAAACATCTTCAGTAATAACAAAGATATTGTAAATTGTCAAAGATTTTGCATGACGACGATTCAAACGATGAAGATGATAACACTAGGGCTATGAAAATACCTTGTCTCTAAAAACAGCTTAGCTAAAAGTTATCAGTCGAAAAAGAGGCATAATTAATTACTTTGACAAAATATTTTGGTGGTTACCTGCCTCTGTTGTACTGATATAAATTCCCCTTTTAATAGTTAACGAAAAGTCCAAGTTTGAAGTAAGTATCTTCATTAACGACAAGTATGATAAAATGTCAAAGGTTCTGAAAATTCAAAGCAATAAAAAGGGGCGTAATTGTGTCAAAATATTTTGATGGTTACCTGCCCGTGATGTATGGGTATCGCTATTGACAGTAAATAACTTGTCCAAGTTTAAAGCAAATATCATCAGGAATAACAGAAATATTATAAAATGTCAAAGTTTTTGCACGACGACAATGACGCATAGGCTTTGACAATAGCATCACGCTTTCTTCGTAAACAGATCAGCTAAAGACTACCAGCTGAATAAAATCATATGGATGATACAAGACTGCTCAAGGAACATTTCTATAAAGACTTTGTCAAAATATCTGCTGTAAATGCCACTTTTCCATTCTTCCATTGAAAGTCTATGGAATCTCTAAGTTGCCATGATCAACCAAGTTGGAAAGCCGATTCAAAAAGAAAAAAAAAAAAAAAAAAAAGAGAGCCGTTGGACCTAAAGCCCTCATCTAAGTAAAGTCATCTAGAACTGATAAATTTGAAGAGCTCCTGGTTGTAATTATGGAAAACACAAATAAGCCATGCTCTGGCAAAAGGGGGTTTGATGCATCTCCGTGATCCATCATTCCAAACGAGCCATCATATATTTAAGGATCCATAAAATCCATTTTGTCGAATGACCGACTGAATCATGAGGTACACTGGTCCTTTGACATGCAGGAAATTTACCAAAGGCAAAAAGTTTCGGCCCACGTCAGCCTAAATACCTATGGAAATCAAGATCAGATTGCACTAAATGTCAAGTCTGATCCCGGTATAAAACGCCCATCAGTTAATTAACTCTTTACCACATAATCCACAGTTTTAAGGGACTCTAGCGATATAGCCTCACAAAAACCTATTGGAAAAAGAAGAAAATGAATCTTTTTTCCTATAAGGTTTTCTGCACTTTCACAGCCAATAACCAACATTTCAGCTAAATCTAACTTGCCGTCCGCAAATGTTTTCTGTTTAGACAAGTCTAAAATTTCATCGTTCTTTAAAGATTAACTGGTTTTCAATGGCTCATGTTTCAAACTTTAATACATATTTGATATTGTATGTGCCTAGTTTGCTATGAGTCGAAATGGTTATGGGCCGAGATGTCATACCTGGACGATTCTGACAGGAAGAAATATATACCAATCCAATACATAGTTATAACTTCAGACACGAGGAGGACAGTAATTTTATGAAAATTAATATATTACGGAGGTTTTGAGACACCTTTTTCAGGGAAAGAGCACACCGTCTGCGTAAAATACGCTATCATTATTTGTCATTCACATGGTGTCTAGAAAAAGGACAAAGGAACGATCCCGATTAGTGCTCAGCAACAGCACTCGTCACAACTCGGTCGATTACGTACCTACATCTAAACATTTGATCAAAGATCACGCGAGGTTTGCCAGTCGTTTCTTTCACTGCTAAGCGCACGAATTTGCAGTTATGAATAACCTCACCAGGGCCCAAAATTCTCTGTCAGAACTCTCGTACGATTAAAATCGCACATCTATCAAAGTTTGCTGTGAAATTAAATCTTACTTTGATGTTCGAATCGAAATATTTTTGTTATTTTATGGGGTGGTTTCTTTCAGCGTAGTGAGATGAATTGCAGGCGGTACTTTGCACTTTTACTCTGGTTTTTCCGTAAATGCGTGGGTGGGGTGGAAATTTTGGTATACGATTCCATTGGCCTTGAGCTTGGCAAGCCAAGCCCAGGCTAAAAAAGTGTTAATGAATTGTTCAAAATCAACAAGGTAAAACATCCAGTGTTAATACTTTTTAATGCTTCCTCAAGTATAGATACCGATATGGTTAAGGAGCCGACAAATTACCATAGCTGTAACACAAGTTCTAGACTATTTTCGAAGGAAGCTATCAATTAGCGGATTAGCCTTTCCCCGATTTTTAAGTGCTTGCACCACTAGGCGTTTCTGTTAAATGTGATCAATAGCAAGGTCTATCGCCTTCGATTCGGAAGAAAAAAATCGAAACATTATATTGAAGGCGAAAGTGATATTATTCGCCAACGAGCACGACATCCGCAGCAACTTTCTCCTCATCTTTTGAACCACTTACATGTCATATAATTGTTTGAACAATTGTAGCATTTGCTCTTCTGTCTCCTGGATTTTCTCTCTCTCTCTTTCAAATTGATAGGATCCGCTGTAGTATTCCCGATTTAATGAGCATTACAAAAAGATATGATTATCAGAAGTCCGTGGAGGGATTCCTGATTTCCGTTTTTGTTTGTTTGTTTCGCAACATCGTCCAGATCGAAATCCAGAGAATTTCAGAGTGCGAACTGTTCAAAAGAAGCTATACGACGTTTTCCTTTTTCAGATATACATGTTTGTCCAGCAGTTCAACTAAAGTATTGTGCGTAGGAAATTTCGGATGAGATTTTAACTTTAAGTAATACTGCATAGAACATTTCTTCCAGTGTAAATATAGAGATACTTCATGTGTATCAGTTCAAAAACTATTGACAGGGGATGTTTGAAAGGTACAAGATGCTAAACGCAAACCTTAGTTATGAACAGAATCAAGTTTACGGGGGGTACTCTTGTACGCTGATCCATGTAGAACTCAGACATACATGTAGTTAAACTTTGAATGGACAAGTTGTCTATAAAGTCTCAACAAGATTTTTTTTGTCGGCTCCTAAGTCAGTACTGAGGACAACACGTAGAAGATTACGATATTTTTGCTATTTATTGCCAGAGTGATAGATATGGGGATGAATGAAAATTTGGAGTCAGAGAGAAATGGATGAAAATTTGGATGTCGAATAACAGACGCAAGAATCTAAATTCACGGACGACTTCAATATCAATGTGTCCCACTATGTGTAAGCCCAAAAGCCTTTCAAATTCCAATGAAACGGTAACCATACTAACAAATATAACGCACCTCAGATTGAAGTACATGTGTAATGAAATGCAATATCGGGTTTGTGGTTGTGTTGTGTCACAGCAATCCTACCACAGTAACAAAGTTACGAAAAGGCCCCACGTGACTTATAAATAACTTGTCATTCCAGTGACACAAATTGAAAGGTCTGTCTAAATAATCCGTATTTTGGTTAACCACCGGTCTAGGTTCTGTGAGATGAGAATCTAGTTTATACACATTGCGTTGACGTGATGAACAAATATACACATTCAAATCGGAATCCGCACAGATCCCTTTTGGTGCCGGAAATACGATTGTTGTTTCTGAAATTACTTCATCCTGAAAATTTCTACATTGCACTTTGTCGCTCCCATAATCAGTTAAAAATAGTCTCCCAGAAATAACAGCAATGCTAGAACTTAAAAAATTAAAAGAGATATTTGTGTATAAGATGTTAAGTGTTTCTCCATCTACAGATTTTATATAAACAGAAACGTAATCATCTCTACATACGGTAAAAATTTTGTGATCATAAAATGATATACCATAAGATTCTTTCTCGGTTGTTATAACTTTACACACAAGTGCCGGCGTTTTACCTAGATCCAAATACAATATTTTACGTTCATGTTGTGACGTTATAGCCACCAAACACTGTTTAATGGATTCATTCAGGTCTGTGACCGAAATATCAGAACTGGTGCTATGCGATTGAGCAGAACTTTGTTTTATCCATATTTTTGTAATATCCCAAGGTCGGTAGCCTGTAAGCCGTATATAACGTCGTAATACGTTACTTCCTAGTTCAAACATTTTCATACAATTATTATAACAATCACAGACTATCCAACCCATGTTTCCTATTCCACATAATCCACTTATGTAACAATTCTTGCTATCTAATACGTGTTTTACTTGTACACGATCATATACACTTATATTGCGATTTTGGAACCTTTCTTCTCTGTCTATGTTGTTCTCATTTTTTACATCCTCCCATAATTTCTCAGCCATTCTCCTTTTCATACTTTTCTTTGTTCTCTCTCGCTTCTCCCTCATAATCTTTGAGTCACTACTCTCCTCCAATTTTACTCTTTTACTTTTCTTTCCTAATCCCTCGCTTTCCGTTTCCATTCTTTCACTTTCTATGTGCATAACCTCATGTAATTCGTGATCTTTTGAACAAGAAATACATACGTACATTTCACAGATAAAACATATATATATGGCAACACTTTCTGTAAATCCTTTTCGTGCACAACCTACACATTTTGTGCTATTCTGTTCCACTTCTACATTTTTTTCTTCCAATTCTATTTCCTTTTCAACTTCTGTGATACTCTTCTTTTCCTCTTTTTTAGGCACCTCTAGGTAATGGGCCATTTCACTTGCCTTTTCTGTGAAAAAAGATTAGTCACATGATAATGATTTCAACTACTAATCATGCTTATCATTTCATACAAATATATAATTAAATTACAGAGTTTACCTGAACCTTTGACATGCAAATGTTCACACATAGATATCCAAATACTGGCCAAGATATCGTAACAGTGTTTCGCAAATTTGCCTCTCTACAGTCAAGTTGGCGTGATATCAGAAGATGGTGTATATTATTTTATCAAGCTAAACACGATATCTAATTTATCTAACATTTTAAAGCAAAACGTATTCTGAATACATCATAAGGGACATTTCCTTTCCTTTAATGACACCTTGCTTTTGTCTGCTTTGCCTTCATCTTACAGCATATTGTTTACTTCGTCTTCATCTTATAGCACAGTGTTGTCTCTGTCTACCTTAACGGTACCATTATGGCACTGTCTGTATCTTACATCACACTGTCTTCTCTGTCTACATCTTACATCAAACTGTTAATCCTGTCTACAACTTATGACACAATTTTTACACTGTCATCATGTACAGCAAATGTTCTACTCCATCTACGTCTTATCGTAGGCTGTATACTCTGCCTGTATATGTAACAAATTTTCCACGATGTCTTCATCCTACCGCATGCTTTCTACTCTATCTGCATTTAAAGAAAATTGTCTACTCTGTTTTCATCCTATAGCAAACTGTCTACTCTATAAATTTACAGCAAATTGTGCATTCAGTGTTCATCTTATTTCACGCCGTCTGCTTTGTATACAATTACAGCAATATATCTGCTTTGTTTACATTTACAGCAAACTGCCTCCTCTGTCTACATTTAACTGCACCCGTATACTTGGTCAACATCCGAAAGTACACCATCTACTCTCTACTTTTACAGCAAAATATCTACTCTGTCCACATCTAACAGCACACTCTGCTCTGCTTACATTTCAGCATAATTTCGTCTTCGTCTACATTTACAACGAATTGCGTACTCTGTCTACATCTTACTGTACACTGTCTCCTTTGCCAAAATCCTACAGCACCCTGTCTACTCTCTCTGAATTTAAAGCAAATGCCTACTTTGTCTTCACTTACAGCACCCATTTTAACTGTCTACATTTACACCGAAATCTCTTGTCTGTCAACATCTTACAGCACACAGTCTATTCTGTCTACATTTACAGCACAATGTCTATTTTGTCTACAACCTACAATACCCTATATATTTTTGTCAACATCTTATAGCATGCTGTCTATTCTCTCTACATCTGCAGCAAATTGTTCCGTGTCTACCTTGTCTAGATCTTATTGTACATCGTCTAATCTGCCAACATTTTCTAATCTGCCAACATTTACTGCACGCTGTGTTATCTGTCTACATCTTACACTGTCTAAGTTGTTTGCATATTTCGACGCACTGTCTAATTTGTCAACATCCTACAACACATAGCATACAACGGCTACATTAACAGTAAATTGTCTACCTTGTATACATTTACGGCAAATTACTTACTCCTTACAGTTCACTGTCTACTTTTCAACATCCTACAGCACACTGTCTACTTTCTGATATCACACTGTCGTTTCTGTCTACATCTTACAACACACTGTCTTTTCTGTCTTTATCTTACAGAAAATTGTCTACCCTGATTACATTTACAGCACAGTGTCTACTCTTCCAACATTTATAGCACACTGTCTACTCTGTCTACATATCACAGGAAAATGTCCACTTTGCCTACATTTACAGCACGCAGTCTACTATTTTTACATTTAACAGCAAGATGTCTAATCTGTCTCCATCTCAAAAACACTTTAACCGTCTATATCTTAGTATGCATGCACTGTCGACTCTGTCAAAATTTACAGCGTATATTCTACTTTGTCTTTATCTCACAGCACTTTGTCTACCCTGTCTACATCTTACAACATACTGATTATTATGTGTACATCTTACAGCACACTTTATCCTCTGTCATTATCCTAAAGCACATTATCTTGCCAGTGTACATTTTACATACAGCACACTGTCTACGCTGTCTTGATCTTATAGCACACTGTATACTCGTCTATATCTTACGGCCAACGCCTATTTTATCTACAGTTTACAGCCTACTATCTGCTTTGTCTTTATCCTACCTCACACTTTCCTAGCTTTCTACACGTTTCTGCAATATCTGGTCTGTTTGTCTACATCTTATAATACACTGTCTTAACATTCTATACCTTACTGCAAATCTACTCAAAACATATCGCTTTCAGCCTCTTTTGGTTTAGGCACATTACCTTCTCCACTTTTAACTGAAAGCACAACGTAGTCTCTCCCTACAGATAAACGATATGTTGCCTACATTGAGAGTCTCGTGATCACTAAATAGACCAGTTTCATAATTGCAAAATTTTACCTATCTGGCCTAATCTCTAATCTTGAACGAGTCTCGCGCTGTATGCCCCGATCCAAAACATCCAACAATGTTGCATTGTCATATCGTTACTTATCGTGATTTATCTGCATATGAAGTTTCAAGTTGATAGCTTTCATACTTTGGAAACTATGCTCCGGACAAAACTCCAATTTGTAAAATAACCAGGGGCAATAACTAAAATATAATGCAAAGAGCTGATCTAAGTAGTATACTTAGTTAACAATATGTCTACATGTCATTTAACGAAACGAAAATGTTTCGAGCATTATGCGGAATCGATACTCTGCAATCAATTCAATTAACATAGAAAACAACGTCAGCCGATACATAGTTAAATGATAGTTTTAGACAAGGTACCAGGTTGTCCTTGTCTTCCTTGAAACCCATATTAACGGAAGACTCGCTCGATTTGCTGGTTTTTTTTTTTTTTTTTAGCATACGCTATGAATTCATGATGCAAAAAACAAAACAAAACAAAACAAAAAACAAACAAACAAACAAACAAATGGAGGAAAAGGTTGTTGCAACTGGGCTTGAACCCACTAAGATAGCACAAGCAGGCATGGTGAATTGAAAAAAAAAAAAAAAAAAAAAAAAAAAAAGAAAAAAAAAAAAAAAAAAAATTGATAGTAAAAAAAAAAAAAAAAAACCTGAAGTACAATTTCTCAAAACTAATTGTTTGGAATCCAGTCAAATTTGATAGGGTTTCAGTACTCATTATTTTAAACAATCCCAGCAAGTTTCAAAGAAATGTGACCAATAATGTGGACTGTGTTGAGTAAACTATACTAAGTCATCAAATGGCTGTTTTTCCTAAATCGATTGCTTTATTTTCTTCATTCTTAATAGAGTTCAATCCCTTGATGATACAAATAATCTTTGCAAGTTTCAAAAGATTGAATAAAAAAAATGTGACTTTATTGCATAAACAAGAAATGTAAATTTTCAACTTTAAATGGCTCCTTTTCCCAGACTGATTTTCAAGTTCTTCTTTTTTTTTTTTTTTTTTTTTTAATCCATAGGGTTTAAGCCGTTGATAATATACAGAAATATGCAAGTTTCATGAAAATTCAACCACAAACCCGTAAACTAGAATTGTAAATTTTCAAATTGAAATGGCTACTTTTCCCATACTAATTGTCTTCATTTTTTTTTCTTTTTCTTTTTTTTCTTTTTTTCAAAATCAATAGGATTCAAGATGTTGATGATACAAAGCAACTGTGCAAGTTTCATGAAAATCCGACTACAAATACAGACTTTATTGCGTGAACAATAAAAGGAAATTTTGATCTTTAAATAGCTGCTTTTCCCCTACTGATTGTCAGATTTTTTCAAAATCAATTGGGTTCAAGCTATCAATGAGATAAACAAACTATGTAAGTTTCACGAAAATCACACCACAAATGAAGACTTTATCGCGTAAACAAGAAATTAGAATTTTGAAATTTAAATGGCTACTTTTCCCACACTGTTTTTCAGATTTTTTAAAAATTGATAGGATTCAAGCTATTGATGAGATAAACAAACTGTGTAAGTTTAAACGAAAATTTGACCACAATTGCAGACATTATCGCGTAAACAAGAAATTGAAATTATTAAAGCTATTGATGAGATAAATAAACTGTGCAAGTTTCACGAAAATCCGACCACAAATGCAGACTTTATTGCGTAAACAAGAAATTTAAATTTTGAACTTTAAATGGCTACTTTTCCCACACTGATAGTCAGATTTTTTTCAAAATCAATATGGTCCAAGCTATTGATAAGATAAACAAACTGTGCAAGTTTCACAAAAATCCAACCATAAATGCAGACTTTATCGCGTAAACAAGAAAAACGGATGGACTAACAGACGACGGAAACCACGCCATGACATAAGATCAGCTGGCTTACAGCCAGTAGAGCTAAAAAAACGTTATATATACTGCGAGGTAGGAACCATTTCAAACAGGAGGAACCTAGTTCGCATACAAGCATACATACAGACTTATTTTGTTTATACTGTGCGAGTTTATGAAGTTTTAATCGTTTCATACTCACACCAAAGGATTTTCGATAGTTTCGGTAACAGTTTCGGTATATTGGTCTTATATAGTAAACTACAGAGCTTTCGGTAGAGGTAACTATCAAGTATTATTTGCACGTTTTTCACCAACAATACCTAGGTTCGACTTGTTCATCATCCGTCTCTTTCATTTCTGATCATTAATCCCTCATCGCGAAGTGGGCAGGGATTATAGGAGTAGCCTTCGTCAGTCCATCAGTCCGTCTGTCTGTCAGTAGTATATATAATGCTCGATCTAGCTCCCCCCCGTTATGCATTTGTCTATCCTTATGTCTTCTAGCTCGCCCCTTAAGTGAGTCATCTTTTTTTCCTATAGCGTTACGATAGCTTAAGATTTTCTAGCGATGCCCTTAAGTGAGTTAGCTTTTTTCCCCATAGCGTTACGATAGCTTAAGATTTTCTAGCGATGCCCTTAAGTGAGTTAGCTTTTTTCCCCATAGCGTTACGATAGCTTAAGATTAAACAATACGCTTATTCAGCTCAGTTGCCCTTAACTCCTTAACGCACTTGTCTGCCATTACCAATTTTATGTAACATTAACACGCTTGTCTGCCATTACCAATTTTATGTAACATTAACACGCTCATAAAATTATCGCGCTCATAAAACTTACGCAAAAACCACTTGACTAGCTTCATAAAACAAAATGGCTTAACTTCATTATTATTCATTCTTTCTTAAATTCAATTTTTTATTTTTTCCAAAAAATGTTTTGATTCCCTAAAATTTATCATGACGCGCACCCCTCATTCAATAGCTATCCAGTTCACCATTGCACTGCACGCCCACATGCATAAAAAATTTTTGAATTTTATGTAATAAATTCCGGGGTAATAGTATAGAAAAATAATGGCTTCTTGGGACGAAGATGATGAATATTTTCAAATGTGTAATAGACTTGATACATTTTTAGAAAAAATAAAAGAATAGATAGATGTGATAAAAGAGAACAGAGATCAAGCTTTAACTTTAAAGCTATCTGGCCCTAAAATGGCATGACTCATAGTAAAAATATATGCATTACTTATATGTCTATGGGATGAATAAACTTTATTTTTAAAAAAAAAATTATTTTCTTTGTGATGATAAAAAATTTGAATTTACTTTTATAAAACTGAACAAAAGCATAATATAAAAAGATGTCTGTATTAAATAAACTTACAAAACAGGAAAGAAAAACATTAAATAGATGCTTAAAAGATAGAGCCCTATATATTAATAAAAGTCCAATAGTAAATAAATCGAAAACTTTATCATTAAATTTTAATAAAACATATGGTGAGTTTAGAAATTTTAAAAGAATACTAGCTGCTTTTTATTATTTGATTAGTAGAGAAAAAATAAAAAATGAAGAAGACTTTGAAGTTGATATAGCATGTGTAAAAAAGGTAGAAAATATGTTTGATTATACAGATAACATAAATGATATTATTTTACTTCATAAAAAATTAAAATCAATTGAAATTTTTTATTCTTCTAATTTAAATTTTTTAGAAGATGTATCAAAAAATTTTAACCCTTATTTTTCAGAAATATATTTTTTATTTATTGGTGGTAACTTTGAAGAGGAAGAAGTACAAAATATTAATAATGGTAAATTATTTAGATTAGAAAAATGTATAATATGCATGGAAAAAACGGCAAATATACATTTTGTTGATTGCGGTCATACTTGTATATGTGTTGATTGTTTAATAATAAAATTTAATAAAAAAAAAAAAAAAAAAAAAAAAGAAAAAAACAATACTAAAAAATGCCCAATGTGTAACACAAAAAATAATAATTTTGAAATTTTAAATATTTAATCTGGTAAAAAAGATTAAATATTTTTTGGTCTTCCCCTATGCTTCTGGAATCCTATGATGCCCAATTGCTAAAGTATCATAACTTCCATCTAAAAGTATATACCTTTTATCATCTTCAAAACTTAATGCTCTTTTGTTTATTTTCACAGTGTTTAATTGATGAAGATAACTTCTTATTCCACCCATATTTGTATAATAATCTTTTCCTGTATCTAAACAATCCTTATAAGTTTTAAATCTTATTTCATTCTTAATAACAGACTTTTTTACCCCCTTACATCTTTTGATTTCTTCATTTTCATTTTCATCTTCATATATAAATTTACCATTTTTATCTAAAATTGCTTTTGGATTAGGATTTTCTTTTGTTTCCTCTTCTCTTTTTAATGTTAGTTTTTTACAACAATATGTTTTTGCACCTACACTTACAAATTCAGTCATGATATCCCCTTTTAATTCATCCTTAAACTTACCTAGCACATTTCTATTTTTTTCACTATAAAATGGATGGTTGGGTGGGTATTCACTAAAATCATACATGGTATCAGCATCTTTTTTCATATCTTCATACAAATCTTCAGTTTCTATTTCAAGTATATAACTATCAGTATCAGTATAACACATTCTTACTTTTTCACCATATATTTTCTTAAAATGTTCATAATAATCTAATAACATTGTTGTTTTACTAATATCTAGTATGCTTACACCTAAATAAATAGGCTTATCATATAATAACCCTATTTTTTTCATATGAACAGCAACTAAATCTGAAGAAAATATAGTATTATGATGATAGTTATGTTTTGCGGTTAGCTTTTTAAAACGTTCACAATTTTCACCATTAACTAATTCTATATTTACTCTGTTTCTTATGTCTTCCATAGTTTTACCAAAAACAGCGTTCATCATTAACTTAAATAGTTGTTCTAAAAAAATATTTTTTTCTATTTTTGCTTTTGTTCTTAAATCTACACACTTATCAATATATTTTTTAATATCACTACTTTCTTCAAATTTAATTCCTTCGTGTATTTTTTTAATTTTTAATCCTAAGCGTGTGTAAGTTTTTAAAGCTTCATAATGAAGTGTATATTTTTCTTTATCATTTAAGTTTGGAATTAATTTTTCTACTTTTCCTATTTTTAATCGTTCTGCTGCTAGAGGCATATCGCTATGTTCATCATGTAATTCTTCTGGATACTCTAAATCAACCACTAAAAAGCATGGGTAATTTTCCCAATTATCTAATTCTTCTCTAGTCATCCATTCAAAACCACCTACAGGTAAAGGTTTAGTCATAGCCCATGGATAAAGACTGTTTTTATCAATATAGAACAAATATTTAGAAGGTTTTGATGGGTCATACTTATCACCCATATATTTATTGTTAGCCTTTGCATATCTTTTACTACACATGCTTACACCACCCCTTTTTATGCTTTCAATAAAGTAAAGTTTATCTCGGTCTGTTAGTAGTTCTAGTTTTATCTCACTTTCTTTAAGCATTACATCATATCCATATCCTGGCAAAGTATAATACCAAGCAGGGTCTAAACCAAAATTCTTAAGACTAGAAAATCTAAAGTTTTCAATAATATCAGCTAAAAGTAAAACATCTACTTCATTGTATAGCTCTAAATAATCCCTAAATGTTTTCATCTTAAATTCTTTCCAAACTTTTAAAGCATGTTCATAATCTTTAGGTTTTATATGCTCTTTGTTAAAACTTGAATAAAATGCTTCTATAGGTGGTAGTTGTGTTTCTTCTAACTTATCAAAAGAATCTAACCATTCATATGGAAAAAAAGCCTTTCTTCTTAGTAAATCTACTTGGTCTTTTGTATAGTTAAGTTCTAATAAATTTTTAAAATCTTCATCTTTTAAATGTTTTGAAAGTTTATCTAAACTCTGTGGTAAAAATTTAAAACTATCAAGAAACCTTAATTTAAGGTAATTTTTCTTCCCCACCATAACATACTTAGTAAAACTAATGTATTTTTCTTCACTGTTTGGTAAGCAATCAATACGTCCATTTGTTTTACCAAGATAGTTAATAAAAATATGAGCATCATAACCAGATAAATTATGGAAAAAAACAGGGATAAAATTTGGAATTTTTGCTTTAAGATTACATTCATTATGTGCGGCTCCCCTATATTTACCAGTAAAATGACGATGGTCATGTACTTTTTTATTTTCTTCAGTAAATTCACCACCGCATATCCAACATTCTACTTCATTATTATATTTCCTATCTTCATCTTCTGATATAATAATTTTTACTTGGTTTTTATAAAATTCATAATGAAGTTGTTTAACATCCTTAGTTAAGTTATCTATAAATTTTTTTTCTGCATCTTCACCAACATATCCTCTTAATACTGGTTTTAAAACACTTCTATCAAAACTACAAATTAAATACTTATAACTAACTGGTATATGCTTTTGTGTTTTAATTGTATTACTTTCTTTTTGGCTTTGTTTTTCTATAGGTACCAACAAGCATTCAAAATCAGCAACTACAATAAAAGGCACCATTATTTTTCTACAATAATTTTCAAACTTTTTTATAACTTTTTCTGGCATTATTAAATCGACTCCATCATAATCTACACAACGTTCCATATGCTTTTCTAAAAGTTTTTTACTTCCAAAATGCCCCATACAAAGCATACAATACTCAACATTATGATAACCAGATACTTGTTCTCTCATTAAAGCTTTTAAATTTTTTATTAAAACATAATGTGATTTTTCACCATCTTCAATATAAAGTAAATTTACATGATTTTCTCTTAAACTTTTTATAACCCTAATTCGTCTGATTTTTTTCTTATTTGTATATTCAAAAACATTAACACTAATTTTTGGATTTTGTCTTTCAAACTTATCTATATCAAGTAAAGAAACAGGATATTTAATTCCTTTCATATTTAAGCTATTTTTCTTAGATTTTAAATCACCATCTACTCGTTCAGCATTTTTTTCTTTTGGATTTAAATACCTTAAAATACAATCTGTAAAACATTCATCATTTTCACTTTTCATATTAATACATGCTTTTTTATTAGCAATCCATTTAGGTAAAGGTATCCACCCACCACCTTTTAATGGTTCATAAATAACAGTATGCACTTTTAAATGAACCACACTATCAAATACCCACCCACTACCACTCATTAAAAAACTAACATAATTTTCTAAAATCCTTTCAACCATATCAAAGTATAAATCTGTTACATTGGTTCCTCTTAAATTAATCTCATTTACATCAGAAGAAAAATTTGCTATTACTCTTTGTTCATTTACCCCTTCTCCTCTTTTCATGATACATTGAAGATTCATTTTTACTTTAACCCCACGCTTACTTTTTAAAAGTTTTGTGACTGTTGGTTGTGTCAGCTCTAAAAACTCTTGCGGTGAAGAAACTGGTATTCCTTCTATTTTATGTTCTTCAGCATAATTTTTTAAAGCAGATTTACTTATTTCTATATTTATTTGCTCTGCTTTACTATATATATCTTTTATCTTCTTTTTTAAAGCATTAAGTTCTGGTGATATACTTGGTTGTTCCTCTCTAACATTTTCTAAATCTTTCATCAAATTATTAATTGAAATAGTTGGTTTTTGTCTTGTTATTGGTGGTAAAGGTTGAGCTATTGTTGGTTGTAATATTGGTGCATCAATAGTTTCAATATCACTATCTAATATGGAAGGTCCCGTATTAATTAAACGGGTTATTAATTCATCACGTCTAAGTCTTGAGTATCTTCTTAATCCCCTTTTCCTTGCTAAGTCTCTTAATCCTCTTACGGTATATCTATCAAATTGACGTTCCATTTTTTAAATATAAAAAATATCGACTTAAGTCAAAATTTTATTATTTTATGAAAATAATAAAATTATTGAATATCAATCTTATATTTATCATTCCATACTCTTCCATTCCAGTTTTCTATCGTTTGCGGACAACGGTCTATGTATTTACTAGCTTTGTAAATTGATGGAAATTCAATTACTTCATCAGTTTCAACATTTTTTAAGGTAACCCTCTTTGGGTTTTTTGAAATATCCTTTAGCCTATCATAATTAGGAATTTTTTTAAATTTTTTTTTTTTATTTTCTTCTTCTGGATACAATCCATGCTCCTTCAAAACATCAATATACTTTTTCTTACTCCAGAAAGAGTAAAACTTAATATTGTTATCTGATAATATTTTTTTAAAATCAGCAATCTTTGGCATTTTATTTAACATAAAAATTACTTAATACACTACACTCATTTTATTTCCATCACTCTGAAAGTTAATTAATCTATCACTAAGTAAAACCGCAAACACCTCAGTATTTGCTGCAACAGGTGCATTGAATTCTGCTTTAACGTGGATATCAGTTACAGAATACTTTAACCTTTCACTTTGTTTAGATAAATCAAACACAAACAAAGGAAAAATAAATTTATATTCATAAGGATTAAAATTTGGGTTTGATACTAATTCATCCATGTTAAAAAACTTTTTTCTAAATAAAGAAGCTTCACTAAATACTCTACTAAATTTATTAGTATTAAAATTTATATCATAATCATATGCTGGATATTTTTTTGCACCTAACATTACATAAATATTTTTTACATTTGCAGTATTAAATGTAGCTGGGTTTCGTTCTTGGTTATTACTTTTTCCTGTTTGAAAACCAGCAATTAAAAAACGCGGCACCTCAGGAGATGATTTAGATGATAACCTCCAAGTAAAACCTGTTGCTTGTGGAACAGCGATAGAGTCACATTGTAACATTCTATATCCAACTGGAAATTTTTCTTTCTTTTCAATGAATTTAAAAAGTTCCAACTTGTTACCATCTTCCGGTGTTACATGTGGCATAAACCAAGATACTTTACTTAATCCAACTTTACCTACATCAACTGCTGGTAAATCTCCTCCATCAGGTGCTCCACCTGCAATTATACCTCTTTTAAATATTGCATCATTATCATTGTTTCTTGTTAAGGTTAAAGTTTGTTTCATACCGTATAAAATTTTGTTATAATCTTCACAAAAACCAAATATATGTTTTAAGGGTATTCTAAAACTAAATGTTCCAATTGGATTTGAACTAAAACTATAGGTTTTTCTTAATGAAAAACCACTATTAGTAGCACTACTTGCAATGTCCCCGGTATCCTTACACCATAGTTGGTTTAACCCCTGTGATTTAGAAAAGTCATCTGGGTATTTTAACAGCCTTAACATTGTTGTAGCCTGACCAGGATAATTAATTGATTCTATCTCTTGCCCACTAAGTTGATATCTAATATTTTTAAACAGATACAACAATCCGTTGTTTGTTAAGGTAACCTCATTTGCTGCCCCATAAGCTGTACCATCATTTTTTAATAATCTTCCTTCAATTTCTAAATATGAATCTGAAGGATGATAAAAAATATCTTGAGTTTCGATATCAATCCTAATATTTCCTCCAGGGTTGTTTAAATTAGTCCCTGTAATAGGTAAATATTCATAATATTCATATTCATCAATACTATCATCTCTTAAAATCGGCGCTTTAATGTTTAGAATATTCATTTATTATATACAATTATAATTTTTAAGTCAAATTATAATTGTTTTATTTTTCTAGCCATAGTTGAGGAAATGATTTGTTTTCATCATTTACATACACACCCTTAAGTTTAATATTTTTAAGTTTTTCTGCATAAAGATTTTTTCTCATTTTAGGATAAATTTTATCACCATAAAGAATGGTTACCATAGGTAAACCATTTTTTTCTAAATATTGATTTACATCATCTTCAAATTCCTTAATGATATCAGCTTTTTCAGGTGCCAATTCTAAAACAACCTTTTTATAATTATAACTTGTATCAGTAGTCTCTAAAACTTCACAATCTTCATTAAGTTTTAGATTTCCATAAAGGATATTAACCCTTTTTGTATTGTATTTTTCATAATTTTTTATATTAAATTTTAGCGTTGTCATTCTTTTTTATTTAATGTGATATTTTACTTAACTTAATTTTATAATACTTTAACTCCGGAACCCTTAATACTATTTAATTTCTTAACTAAATCTTGTATAGCAATGGCACCACCATCCATTAACTTGCTAATATCTTGCATTGCAGGTTGAGGTGTTGTAGTAGGCTTTTGAGTATATTTTTCTATAATCTTTTTAGATTTTGGTGTTAAAGCCCTTTGAACTAACTTTTTACCTGCATCAACCGCGGCACTCTTTCCAATCTCTAATGCTTTCTTTGCTCCTTCCTTAGCTACACTCTTGCCAACATCAACTGCAGAAGATGCAATTTGTTTAGCTGCGCTGCTTGTAAATAGTCTTGTAAGAAAATTAGCTAAGGTATCAAATATCCCTGCTCCTCCATAAGCATAAGTTTTTTTAAATCCTCTCTTTTGTGATGTAATCATTTTATAGTATTGACATTAATTTTTTATAAGTTTTTGTATTTAATACACGTTGTCTTTTTAATTCATCACAAATACTAACAAGTTCATTTCTTACACCTGTATTACCAGCTTTTTTACTTGCCATTAAGAGGTCTAATCTTTCTAATAGTGAGTTAGGGTTAGATGGGATAATGGTAATTCCTTCTCCATATTTTTCTTTTTCTTCTTTGATTTCTTCCCAAATAGGACTAATTATTTTAGTCCATTTATAACTTTTACTGCTCCTAACTTTCTCAGTTCTTGGGTCATTTTTAATATAAACAGCGTTGGTTTGTTTTATTAAGTTACTATAATTTTTATAATCATCATCATTATATTTACTTTCGTTTGGGTTTTTAGATATTAGTAGCTCCCAAAAACCGGGTGTACCTTTATAGGTTGTATGTTCAACTAAAACATCATTTCCTAAAATTTCTGCTTTCTTATCACCAATATAAAATTTACCATTTTCGTCACGTAACCCAAACGTTGTATCAGCTTTAGATTTAGTAGCAAATTTTCTTAGGTACGCTGACGCAACTGGTCCAATAAGTAATAATGGCTCTTCATCCTCATCTTTATCTTCTTTTTCTTCGTAAGCCGTTATAGTAGGAAAGGCTGGTAAATCAATAGCCTGTGGCAACTGTTCAATCCTCTCTTTAATAGGTTTAAGCCCTTCTGTAATCTCCTTTGTTGCAGCTTTCTGTGTTTCTGTAATAGGTCTAAAAAACTTTGAAAGGTCTGTTTGTAATTCGATTTCACCCGTTTTCTCTGCAATCTGGTTATCACGAATTCTTTTCTTTGTTGCAAGATATTCTTTTACAGTTTGCTCCCTCTTTAAAGGGTCTTTTATCTTTAAAAATGACATTTTTTAAGTAAAAAGTTTTTTTAATTAGTATTATCTATCTCGCATGCACAAGAAAATTTAAACTTAGGTGGTTTTATTCTTAATGGGTTCCATTGTTTCTTTCTACTAGTCTGCGGAATTCCTCCCGTGCTTCCTGTTTCCCCTTCTCTATTAAACTCTCCTGTTCCTCTAGCTTGCTTTTTTTCTTTGACTTAACACGTATTTCTTCCTTCATTTGTTTGTATTTTCCCAATTCATCCATAATTAAAGTAAATTCTGAGTGATCTATTTCATTGTCGCTGATAGCCTTAGATATATGTGTAAGTAACGTATTTAACTTTGAATCCGCCAACATTTTAATTTGAAGATGTTTTTCTGATTTTATTCTGGTTCTTCTAACCATAAATTTACCAACTAATGCTGTAATACCAATAACCAATGCGCTAACCTCTAATGCTATCGTTGCAGGAATTGCTACAATGGTAGATAGTAAAGCGATACCTCCTCCTCCAGCGCCAAGGGCTATCACTGTTAATCCTGCCTCTACATTGTCTACTGTCTTACTAATATTTAAGTATTTTTTAGCAAGTTGTTCCCTAACCTTAACTTCATTTTCAAGAAATGTTTGAATTTCAGATATTTTTTGTAACCTGAAGGATTTACCACTATCATCTTCTTGTATTGGTGCATTTGGCATATTTCGTGTTTCTGGTAAAACTGGATATATCTTTTCTTTGAGCTCCATTTTATTAATTATAACTATTTTTTAAAATAATATAGCAAAGACGACATAAAAAGGTATTTTCATCAATTTTTAATAGTTTACTAGAGTTGTTTGTACTTGTGGTAACCACATCAGGGGTTTCCTCTAATACTACTTCATTTGTTATACTTAACTGTTTGATTTTTAAATTGTATGATAGAGAAATTAAAACAGCCCCTCTACTCATCGAAAAACCAAAACCTAAAAACAATGGTTTTAGTTTCACCACCTTTTAATATTAATGGTTGTTGAGTATAAACATCCCAAGTAACAGGATTTACTTTTTTAGCTGGATATTTAACTTCAACCGGTTTCCAAAAAAATTGTTTTTGGTTGAATCATTTTAGGTTTAACTCCAAATTTATAAACATTCATGTTTTCTTTTTGTTTATAAATTATTTATAATATAGCTCCTAATATAGGAATATTAGCAAATGGGCTATTGGGGCCTAAAAGAAGGCCTTTTCCATCATAAATTTTACCTCCTTGTTTTAAAAACAATCCATCACCAACAGAACTCAATCCTTTTCCTTTAGCCGGAGCAAGATATAAACCTTCTCCATCTGTTTCTACTTGACATACACAACCACCTTTTTTAAGGTAAAGACCGTTACCCATTGCCTTTTGAACACCTGAAGAGGCTAACCCAGATAAAGCACCAACGCCTAAAGCTTTCTAACGTAGGTAGAACTGATGATGCTAAACCAGCTAACATTCCAAGAAATCCACCTTCTACTTTCATGTTATGTTTAAGTTGTTTTGTTGACATTCTAAACGTGGCTCCCTTTCCACTTTTATAAGCTTTTGTAAGTTTATTTACTTGTGATTTGGTTAATGCTATTACATCGTTACCATGCAAATCTTCATTCTTTAAACGGATACTTGCTGGACTTTTGTTTTTAAAAGCATGTAAATTTTTTTCCTTTTGACCTTCTGATATATTTACTTTAGCATTAATATAATTTGTCATTTTATATTTATCTCGCTTCTCTTATATGAAATCTAATTGTTAATTTCTCGCCTCTAAGATTTAGTAATGTTCCATCTTGGTCTGTAATTGTTACATTTAAATTATGTATTTCATTTAATGTTAACGGAAGATAAACTAAATTTACAGGATTTTCTATTATTTTATAACCTGGTGATACATTGGGGAAAAAACTATAAATTGTATTTCTTTGTGACCCGTTGACATAACTTCCTGAAATTAAATCAATGTTGACTAGTAAGCTATTAATACTAAGAATATTTACTACATTTTCAGATTCGTGAAATTCCTGCGTATATTTAGCATGAGTGAATCCTAATACTTTGGCAATAGAATTTTGTTGGTTAAAATCTACCTGATAACCATTTTCTAAAAAAAGAACAGACTTTAAAGTATTAGTGTTTGCTGAGATGTTAATAAAATATTCTTCATTTATTTCATCATAATGTCCTTTTTTTCTCATCTCTTGTTGAATAAAATGTAGTACCATTGTCTGGGGAATAAACAAAAGTATTGTTGTTACTGTCAATATTTGGAAATGAATAGTATGTTTCAAGATTAACCAATGCTATTTCATATTCTTTATCCTTTTCTAATTCAAGAGGTGGGGTAAATCTTGTTCTAAAACTTGTTTCGTTGCTGCTTACTATAATTTGAGTTGATGTTTTATGGTCAGTGTTTCTTACTATTTTTTCAAGTAATTCTTCCATTTTTATATTTACAAAAATATATTTTAAGATAAAATATATTTTTTTATAAGTTTTGTTGGCAGTAAAATTCATTAGCTCTTAGCCTTGTACGATATACACGTCCATATTTTTTACTTAATCTAAGTGCTAATTCTACTGCAAATATTTTATTTACATTAGGATTTATTTCTTTTAAATGTCTCCTATGTTCTTCTTTTGTTCTATCCAATTCTTCAGTTTCAAGAATCTCTCCATGTTTATTTATGGCAGAATATAGGCTTGAAACAAAGTCTTTAAAAAAATAAATATATTTTTCTCTTTCATTAAAAGTAATGTTTTTTCTTGTAAAATCATTAAGCTCTTTTTTTAGATTAATAATATCTTTGATTTTCTTCTTTAAATTTGGTGTTGTAGTAACTTCAAGAAGTTTTGGTATTTTTGTTTCTACTGTTATTTTGGCAAGCAACAAAATTTGTTTTAAACTTAAACCATGAAAATCATTTGTTCTAAAATCAAATGCACCAATATCACACATTTTCACAATTATATTTAAAATCTTCTTAAGTTATTTTCAAATTTTCATTTTTTAAAAAATTTTTAAATTTTTAATAATAGTTGTTATAATTTTGTGGTATATAAAAGTCGTCAAATCCATTTCTATTTTTACCGTTGTCTTTATTATTGGTTAAATCAATCACAACAAAACCATGAGGTCTTCCCCAACATTTTTTACAAAAATTAACAAACTCGGTTTTTGTCATATCATCCCCTACATGGTCGCTAAAAATATGATTAAGATTTTTTAAGTCTTGCCTAAACAAACAAATAAAATTTGCATTCTCTCTAATAGTTTGACGGGGTAATCTAAAATAATTTTGTGATAGATAAAAACAGTCAGTGTTACTATGACTCCCTCTTACGTAATAGCTTTCACATTTGTTTTGTCTTTCCAAAAGTAAATCATCAAAAATCATTAAATTTTTGTTTTGACCGTTTAAATCACTTGGGTCAGGCACATCACTAGCATTTTCAAAAAATTCACAATTAATATCAGATTTTTCTTTAATTGTTTTGCTCCATTCTTCAACTAACGCTGTAGGTGAAACGTCACGGTTTTGAACTTCATTTTTAAGTGAAAACAACCTTAATATGTATTCTTTTGGTATTTTTTCTTCAAAGGCTTTTTTAAGTATATGATATTCTGGTTGAAACAAACGTTTGCCAAAAACGCATAAGTTGTCATAATCTAACCAATCTGGTCTTAGCAAAAAGTTAAATAAAAGTGTAGTTTTACCACATCCTGATTTACCTACTATTAACCCCCTAATACTTTTTGGTAAAAGGGGGTGGTTAAATCTTCTTGCCAACGCTTCATTCCATGATAAATGAACAATATCCATTTTATATTAAAAAAATTTATTTAATATAAAAAATGTATTGTGTTAAATGTAAAAAAAAGACTGATACTACAGATATAGAATGTGTGGTAAGTAAAAATGGTAAAAATATGATGCGAGGAAAATGTGTAAATTGTGGTACACGCAAAACACAATTTATTAAACAACAAGAAGTTGGATCATTGTTAAACAAGGCTATCAATAACTTACCTGTTGAAATGCATTTACCTTGTCATAATTTTACTGGACCGGGAACTAAGTTAAAAAAAGATTAAATCCTGATTTAACGCCTAAAGAATGGTCAAAGCCTGTAAATCGTGTTGACAAAGCAGCATATCATCATGATATATGTTACATTAAACATAATGATACAGCAACAAGAAATTCTGTTTGTGATGCTAATATGCTTAAAGAGTTAAAAGGTATTTATAATCCTACTATTAAGGAAAGAATGGAAAGAGGATTGGTTTCCTCATTGATAGGAACCAAGAAAAGATTTGGAATGGGAATTAAAAAAAAAAAATTCAGAAAATATAATGCTAGCAGAAGAATTACATAAACCTGTAAAAAGAAAATTTAAGAAAAGGAGAGTTAGAGTAAATGGTATTGATAGGATATGGGCTGCTGATTTAGTAGATATGCAAGCATTTTCTAAACTTAATCGCGGTGTAAAATATCTTCTTGCTGTCATTGACATCTTTTCAAAATACGGGTGGTTGATACCATTAAAAGATAAAACGGGAAAATCTGTTTCTATTGCATTGAAGAGTATTTTTAAGGAAAGAAAACCTGAGAAAATATGGGTGGATAAAGGTAAAGAGTTTTATAACAAAGATGTTAAAGACTTGATTGAATTATATTCCACTGAAAACGAGGAAAAATCAAGCGTTGTTGAAAGATGGATTAGAACAATGAAAGAAAAAATGTGGAAGTATTTCTCTGCTCACTCAACAAACGTTTATATTAACGTGTTACAAGACCTTGTTAAAGAATATAATAACACAAGGCATTCTTCTATTAAGATGACACCAACTGAAGCAAGTAAGAAGAAGAACGAAGTTAAAGTTTGGAGAACATTGTACCCTGATTATAATCAAGTAAGGGAGGATATCGAACCAAAGTTTTCTGTTGGAGACAAAGTAAGGATAAGTAAAAAGAAAAAGACTTTTGAAAAAGGTTATACCACAAGATGGACTGAAGAGGTTTTTACAGTTTCAGAAGTAAAACATACAACACCCGTAACATATAAAATTGAAGATTTAAATGGAGAAGAAATAAAAGGAAGTTTTTATGAACCTGAACTACAAAAAACTAGACAAGAGGTGTATAGGATAGAAAAGGTTATTAAAAAGGGAAAAAAGAAATCTCTCGTAAAGTGGAAAGGTTATTCTGATGAGTTTAATTCATGGGTTGATAATAGTGCTATTGTAAATATTTAAATATATAAAAATGTATGATATTTTAATTGATAATATAACTTTACCAAATAAACCTTTAAGCAATTTCGAACTTGAGGATGCTGCAAAAAAATTAAAAATAAAAAATTTTAGAGGAATATTTTTAAGAGATGTCCTACCTAAAAAAGTAAAAAATAAAGAATGTGGTATATTAAATCTTGATGACATAGGTGGACCTGGTACTCATTGGGTTGCGTGGTATAAAAATGGTAAAACTAAAATTTATTTTGATAGTTATGGTATTCAACCACCTCTTGAAGTTATAGATTATTTAAAACATCCATTACAATACAATACAGACCAATTACAACAAGCTGGGGAAGTATTTTGCGGTCATTTATGTTTATATGTTCTTAAAGAGTTGGGTTTAGGTAACAAATTTCAAAATATTTTAAATAAACTTTTTTAGAAATAAAAAATGCCTGTTGATAAATTTGGAAGAATGGATGAAGTTAAAACAACTAGTGATGGTGTGTCACTTGCTTACATAAGTAATAATTTTTTACGTAAAGATGGAACAACCACTGTTACCGGTTCTATAAATATGAATGGTAATACATTAACGAGGGTTAGTAATCCAGTAAATCCGCACGATGCTGCAACAAAGGATTATGTTGATAGGGCTGGAGGGTTGCTAAATGAAAATGGTGGATATCATATGGCAGGATATTTAAACATGGGTTTTAATAAAATAAAAAATATAGCTGACCCTGAGGAGCCAAGTGAAGCTGCTACTAAAAAATACGTAGATGATTATAATCGAGCTTTTGATTATGGAGCTGATGGTTATACTGCAGGTGGTGACATTTCTATGAGTGGATGGAGGATTAACGATGTTGGTTCACCTATAGAAGGTCAACAAGTTGCAAATAAGTTTTACGTAGATACTGCTGTTGAGGCAATAACTGCAGGTAATAACGCTTTAACAAAAAACCATGCTGGTGCATTTTTAGCAGCTGGTAACATAGTTATGAATGGTAATACGATTACAGGTTTACCAAATCCAACAGACCGTGATGCTGCTGTTAATAAAAATTATGTTGATAATGGTGGAGCTATCGTAAAAAATCCTGATGGAAGCTTTACAGCTGTAGGTAATGTTGATTTACAAGGGTTTAGTATAAAAAAAATGCTGGAGAACCTGTGGAGAATAGGGATTTAGCAACAAAATCGTACGTGGATAAAAAAGTATCGCTACCTTCGCTGATAGGACCTAAGCCTATTATAAGTGTGTGTGCAGAGGAACAAGGTTCTTTAGAAAATGGTAATTATGAGTTTTCTTTCGGTAATGGAAACACAGGAAGAAGTCATGGAATAGGAGGTTATTGTATGTCTGCTCCTGGTAGAATTAAAAGAGGTTCTTTAATGGTTGTTAGAGGTAACAGGTTTTTGAATGAAGAAGCAAAAGTTAATATAGTTATAAACGGAGTTGAACAGGCTGATTACTCCATAATAAAAAATGCTAAAGAAAAATGCAGTTGTACAGCTTTCCCGCAACCTTTAGAAGTAAATCAATGTGATGTTGTAAACTTTATAACAAGGTCAAATAACCCTGATGCAAAAAGTTCGTATGTAACCATATTGATAGAATTAGATTTATAAAAAAGCTTAAGTAAAAATATTTATATATAAAAATGAAAGAAATATTAAAAAGGAATTTTGGAGTAAAACAAGAGATGGAGGCTCTTGACATCGTTTTAAAAAGGATGCAACAAACACGAAAAGAGCTTTTGGAGTACATAAGTTTTTGTACGTGTGATGTTAACAAAGAAAATTGTGAAAAAGAGGTTGATTATATTTTTAATATTTTAAAAACAGAACTTAAAGATTTTTTTAAGTTATATTATGAAGAAAGGATAAAAGAGTTTGTGAAAAATATTTAACCTGGTAAAATGGTTAAATATTTAAATTATTATAAGTTTCACCTGTCACATCCACAATCTCCTCTTATGATTCTGAATCTGAATCACTGAAATACTCTTCTTCCTCTTCATTTCTCATATAATCTTCGATAAAATCTTCGTCACCAAAATAATTAATATCTGCAAATGCATGAAGCCTACCTAATTCCTGGGTTAATAGTTCATTTAATCTAGGAAAAAAACAATCAAGTAAATGCCTATCATTTTCAAAGTGAATAAAAAAATTACCATTTTCAGGGTGGATGCTTTTAAGTCTTTCACCACTTATTTCATTAAAATAAAATAAATCATCTTGTATTTTCTTTAAAAAATTTATCTCATTGTTGTTAAAATCAATATCAAGAATAAATAAACTTATGTGACTATAAAAAGATTCCGGATAATTTTCACCCACATGCATAAACCACCTTTCTCCAGGATGTTCATATTTCATACGGCTATATTCATAATATAGAGGAGCATTATCATAAAGATGAGAATAGGGTGGTTCATCATTTTTATAGTAGTCAGGAAAATATACTTGTCTTTTATCGAGGTAAGCAGAGTGGTAATAACTTTGTCTCATTCTTACACATTGTTCTATTTTATTAATCTCTTCCTGTGCCAGTTTATTTAACACGCTCATTTTTCTATACTATTGCCCCGGAATTTTAAAAGATAAATTCAATTTTTTTATCATCACAAAGAAAATATTTTTTTTTTTTTTTTTAATTTTTAAATTATTCTTTTTATGGTGTTTTCAGTTCTGCAAACTGGACATTTAGTTAATGGTTGTAAATTGTCGCAATCTTCACATATAGGTACATGACCACAGTCACAAAATAAAACTAATGGATTATTAGAACTACAAATAACACATTCATCTGCTTTAATCACTCTTCGTCCGTTTACAGTATTAGGATTAGTTGGGTCTTGGGTAGGATTAGTTGGGTCTTGGATATTGTAAAATTCATCATAAATTAAATTTTTTACTTCTGAAGTGATTGGATTACAAATTTCCGCACTGCTTTCATTAAAATAATATTTGTAGTCATTATGTACACACACAAATACATTAACAGTGTTGCAGTTGTGTGTTTCAAAATGTTCATCATTAAGTATTTCTCTTAGTTTACTGTCGAATGTTGATAAAAAATTAAGGTAATCTTTGTAAATTATTGTTATTCCTGTGAATATAGGTTTGTTAACTCGTCTATAGTATGAATATTCTAAACCACTCAGATCTCTATTATCTAGCCAAGGAACTAATAGAGAAACTTCAAATCCAATCTTACTTTTATCTGTATTTTCATGTGCCCAAAGCAGTAGTCCTTCTCTAAATCTAAATCTATATTTATCATATCAGACTTAATATTATTCCGTTTTTCTTTAAATATTATTTCATGTTTACTTTGTAAAGATCTTAAAATATCTTCTTGCTGTTGCTGTATCAGTTTATTTAACACCCTCATCTTACTATACTATTGCCCCGGAATTTATTACATAAAATTCAAATTTTTTATCATCACAAAGAAAATAATTTTTTTTTTTTAAATTTTTATATTTTTAAATTTTTTATTTCTTTATTTTCAGTTTTACATAATGGACAAATAGCAGCGTTTTTTTCACTTGGTGGTATCTCTAAAAAACATCCGTAACAAACACATATGTGACCACACTCAACATAATATATATCTGGTTTATTTTCGTAACATACAACACACTCATTAGATGTGAATATTTTTCCATTGTTAACATTTTGCAATTCATCTTCAAGAAAGTTTCCATCTTCAAAGAAAATAAAAAAATCATGAAAAGGAAGAAAAACTTCACCTAAAGCCTTTAAAAAATTTAAATTAGTGGAAGAAAAAATTTCATTTGTTTTAAAATTATTATGATCTGCTAAAACATAATTATCAAAAAATTTTTTTATCCTTTAAAAAACATTCAATATTTTTTAAACAATAAATACTAATATCTAACTCTTCTTCATTTCCTACTTTTTCTCTACTATAGGCATAATAGGTACTCGCTAATAATCTTTTAAAGTTTCTAAATTTATTACAATAATTTGGAAATAAAAATCTAATTGATATTGCACCATCTATTACAACACTGTTTCTACTAAGTACTGTGGGTCTATCATTCAAACATCTATTTAATGTTTTTCTTTCCTGTTTTGTAAGTTTATTTAATACAGGCATCTTTCTATATTATGCTTTTGTTCAGTTTTATAAAAGTAAATTCAAATTTTTTATCATCACAAAGAAAATAAATTTTTTTTTTAAAAATAAAGTTTATTCATCCCATAGACATATAAGTAATGCATATATTTTTACTATGAGTCATGCCATTTTAGGGTCAGATAGCTTTAAAGTTAAAGCTTGATCTCTGTTCTCTTTTATCACATCTATCTCTTCTTTTATTTTTTCTAAAAATGTATCAAGTCTATTACACATTTGAAAATATTCATCATCTTTGTCCCAAGAAGCCATTATTTTTCTATACTATTACCCCGGAATTTATTACATAAAATTCAAAAATTTTTTATGCATGTGGGCGTGCAGTGCAATGGTGAACTGGATAGCTATTGAATGAGGGGTGCGCGTCATGATAAATTTTAGGGAATCAAAAAATTTTTTGGAAAAAATAAAAAATTGAATTTAAGCAAGAATGAATAATAATGAAGTTAAGCCATTTTGTTTTATGAAGCTAGTCAAGTGGTTTTTGCGTAAGTTTTATGAGCGCGATAATTTTATGAGCGTGTTAATGTTACATAAAATTGGTAATGGCAGACAAGCGTGTTAATGTTACATAAAATTGGTAATGGCAGACAAGTGCGTTAAGGAGTTAAGGGCAACTGAGCTGAATAAGCGTATTGTTTAATCTTAAGCTATCGTAACGCTATGGGGAAAAAAGCTAACTCACTTAAGGGCATCGCTAGAAAATCTTAAGCTATCGTAACGCTATGGGGAAAAAAGCTAACTCACTTAAGGGCATCGCTAGAAAATCTTAAGCTATCGTAACGCTATGGGAAAAAAAGATGACTCACTTAAGGGGCGAGCTAGAAGACATAAGGGTAGACAAATGCATAACGGGGGGGAGCTAGATCGAGCATTATATATACTACTTCTGTCCGTCGATCTGTCCAGACGTCCGTAACACTTTCTTGTCCGCTCCATATCTCAGAAACCCTTTGGAATATTTTCATTAAACTTTAGTCAAATGTTCATCTCAGTCAGACAGTGTGCATTGCACAAGATCCATAACTACGTCTTCATTATAGTTTAGTTATTGCCCTTAGTTATTTTACACATTGGATTTTTTTCCGGAGTATAACTTCCAAAGTATGAAAGCTATTGACGTGAAACTTCATATGCAGATAAATCACATTAAGGACAAGTGCAGTGCACACGGTCCATAACTTTGTCTTCATTATTCTTGGAGTTATTGTCCTTAGTTATTTTACACATTGGATTTTTGTATGGAACATAACTTATAAAATGTAAAAGCCATCGACTGCATATGCAGATAAATTACATTGAAGACAACTGCAGTGCACGTGATCATTAACTCTGTGGTCAGTTTTTTGGAGTTATTTATATGCAGATAAATCACATTGAGCACAAGTGCAGTGCACAATATCCATGACTCTGTATTATTTTGGAAGCATTTTGCCCTTTTGTCGTTTTACAAATGTACTGCTTAACGCCATTGGTAGTTCATCTTGGCTTTTATGAGATCATATTGTCAACGAGTACTGGGCATCTTTAACACAGTACATATTTTGACTATATCTAAGAGCACATTGGCTACTTTTTCTACTTCTTCAAGCACACTTTCTCGTTTGTCAACATTCATACGAGTATATATTTCTGGTCGACATAGTTTCACATACCTAACAATTACATGTATGTACAAGTTCGCGTTTCAACTTTATCTAGATACATTCAACAATTCGACAATTTCTAAAACTGACTTAAGCCATTTTTGCCTTTAAAACGTCGAATACTGAATTCAAACGTTGTTTGTTCTGATGAACGTCAAAATCAGCGAAACGGATCTTTTTAGTTTTCTATCAAAATCGTTTACTTCTACATGTATTACAATTATATTACACAAAGTTAGAAAAAAAATCACCTCTAGTAGAAATAAGAAATAATCTCAGCTCGATGGAATCGAAAGTACAAAAGCTCTTAAAGATGTAAAATACTATGTGACGTATCCTCCACTGGATCGTGAAAGTAAATCCACAGACAACTGACTCCCATAGCTTGTAATGCTATGTATAGCTTCGTAAACTATTATATTCACGATGGAGAATTGCAAGCATGAAGATTAGATAACAAAGGAGAAAAACCTTGAACAACCGCTCATTACACTATCCAATATCTAAAAATCTATATTTAGTAACCACTCTTCACGTGTTGTTCAATTCCAAACTAAAATCGTTAATATAAAGTCGACTCTTCAACCCTTTTTGAATACATGGTGCAAACATTAAAAGACAGGTATTGTATTGCCTTTAGAAGAAAGTTCGCAAGGGTAAAAAAAAAGCCAAGGTGAACAGCCAGTGGCGTTAAGCACTACATTTAAATTCTACTGAAACAATATTGATCCAAAGACGTGCTCCTGTCGAAACAACCACTACTGTTTTCAATAATAAGGGATGAGCATTCGGCCTTACCAGCATAACCTCGATTTCGGGTTTCAAATTCGCGATGCCCTAAATTCAAGCAATTTCGCCAGCTTAATGACACAAGGTAATTGCTGATATGAAAGATTTAAAAAAAAAAAATCATTGCTGTTAAGTAAAAGAGTAGATATGCGCTTACTCGATCGATAAGGGTGTATTTCTGCGAGGTATAAATTATACAACCTACCATTATGTCTGTATGAATTGAAATCCCATGCTATTGTGTATCCAATTACGTATAACAGAAATTTAAATCAGTCTGCTTTAAATCCGACCCTGTCTGACAATCAGATAGGAATACAGTCCATGTTACTCGCTATTTTCCTTGTGAATAACAAGTCAGTGGAGCGATAATAACAAATGGTCTAGCAAATCAAAAACTGCATTAATCTTCAAATCTAGAACTAGACTAAGAATACAATTTACAGTGTTTGGTGAATACGGTCCATGAACAACAATGAATACGTCAGTTGCCTAAAAGGAATGCAGACAAAGACAGCTTCGGTCAGTATACCTTATACAAGAGGACCATGATGGTCCTAAATCGCTCACCTGAAATGCAACTCAGCTCAACACCATAATGCTACATACCAAATATGAAAGCTCTAGCCCTTATGGTTTGGGACAAGAAGATTTTTAAAGATTTCCTTCTTTATCTCTATGTGAAATCCGAGAACCCACAACATAGGGTCAAATTTTAACACCAGGGCCATAATTTAAAGTATTTTGGTAGAGGGTCACTAGATGATGCTACATGCCATATATGAAAGCTCTAGCCCTTACGGTTTGGGACAAGAAGATTTTTGAAGATTTCCTTCTTTATCTCTATGTGAAATCCGAGAACCCACAACATAGGGCCAATTTCAACACTAGGGCCATTATTTGAAGTATTTTGGTAGAGGGCCACTAGATGATACTACATGCCATATATGAAAGCTCTAGCCTTTATGGTTTGGGACAAGAAGATTTTTACAGATTTCCTTCTTTATCTCTATGTGAAATCCGAGAACCCACAACATAGGGCCATTTTCAAGACTAGGGCCATAACTTGAAGTATTTTGGTAGAGGGCCACTAGATGATGCTACATGCCATATATGAAAGCTCTAGCCCTTACGGTTTGGGACAAGAAGATTTTTACAGATTTCCTTCTTTATCTCTATGTGAAATCCGAGAACCCGCAACATAGGGCCAATTTCTACAGTAGGGCCATTATTTGAAGTATTTTGGTAGAGGGCCACTAGATGATACTACATGCGATATATGAGAGCTCTAGCCCTTAGGGTTTGGGACAAGAAGATTTTTAAAGATTTCCTTCTTTATCTCTATGTGAAATCCGAGAACCCACAACATAGGACCATTTTCAAGACTAGGGCCATAAGTTGAAGTACTTTGGTAGAGGGTCACTAGATGATGCTACATGCCAAATATGAAAGCTCTAGCCCTTACGGTTTGGGACAAGAAGATTTTTACAGATTGCCTTCTATATCTCTATGTGAAATCCGAGAACCCACCACATAGGGCCAATTTCAACACTAGGGCCATTATTTGAAGTATTTTGGTAGAGGGCCACTAGATGATACTACACGCCATATATGAGAGCTCTATCCCTTATGGTTTGGGACAAGAAGATTTTTAAAGATTTCCTTCTTTATCTCTATGTGAAATCCAAGAACCCACAACATAGGGTCATTTTCAAACTACGGCCATAATTTAAAGTATTTTGGTAGAGGGCCACTAGATGATGCTACATGCCAAATATGAAAGCTCTAGCCCTTACGGTTTGGGACAAGAAGATTTTTAAAGATTTCCTTCATTATCTCTATGTGAAATCCGAGACCCCACAACATACGGCCATTTTCCACACTAGGGCCATTATTTGAAGTATTTTGGTAGAGGGCCACTAGATGATACTACATGCCATATATGAGAGCTCTAGCCCTTATGGTTTGGGACAAGAAGATTTTTAAAGATTTCCTTCTTTATCTCTATGTGAAATCCGAGAACCCACAACATAGGGCCATTTTCAAGACTACGGCCATTATTTGAAGTATTTTGGTAGAGGGCCACTAGATGATGCTACATGCCAAATATGAAAGCTCTAGCCCTTAAGGTTTGGGACAAGAAGATTTTTACAGATTTCCTTCTTTATCTCAATGTGAAATCCGAGAACCCACAACATAGGGCCATTTACAACACTACGGCCATAATTTGAAGTATTTTGGTAGAGGGCCACTAGATGATACTACATGCCATATATGAGAGCTCTAGCCCTTATGGTTTGGGACAAGAAGATTTTTACAGATTTCCTTCTTTATCTCTATGTGAAATCCGAGAACCCACAACATAGGGCCAATTTCCACACTAGGGCCATTATTTGAAGTATTTTGGTAGAGGGCCAATAGATGATACTACATGCCATATATGAGAGCTCTAGCCTTTATGGTTTGGGACAAGAAGATTTTTAAAGATTTCCTTCTTTATCTCTATGTGAAATCCGAGAACCCACAACATAGGGCCATTTTCTACACTAGGGCCATAATTTGACGTATTTTGGTAGAGGGTCACTAGATGATGCTACATGCCAAATATGAAAGCTCTAGCCCTTAAGGTTTGGGACAAGAAGATTTTTACAGATTTCCTTCTTTATCATTATGTGAAATCCGAGAACCCACAACATAGGGCCATTTTCAACACTAGGGCCATAATTTCAAGTATTTTGGTATAGGGCCACTAGATGATACTAAATGCGATATATGAGAGCTCTAGCCCTTATGATTTGGGATAAGAAGATTTTTAAAGATTTCCTTCTTTATCTCTATGTGAAATCCAGGAACCCACAACATAGGGCCATTTTCAACACTAGGGCCGTAATTTGACTTTTTTTGGTAGAGGGCCACTAGATGATGCTACATGCCATATATGAAAGCTCTAGCCCTTAAGGTTTGGGACAAGAAGATTTTTAAAGATTTCCTTCTTTATCTCTATGTGAAATCCGAGAACCCACAACATAGGGCCATTTTCAAGACTAGGGCCATAAGTTGAAGTATTTTGGTAGAGGGTCACTAGATGATGCTACATGCCATATATGAACGCTCTAGCCCTTAAGGTTTGGGACAAGAAGATTTTTACAGATTTCCTTCTTTATCTCAATGTGAAATCCGAGAACCCACAACATAGGGCCATTTTCAAACTAGGGCCATAATTTGAAGTATTTTGGTAGAGGGCCACTAGATGATGCTACATGCCAAATATGAAAGCTCTAGCCCTTAAGGTTTGGGACAAGAGGATTTTTACAGATTTCCTTCTTTATCTCTATGTGAAATCCGAGAACCCACAACATAGGGCCAATTTCCACACTAGGGCCATTATTTGAAGTATTTTGGTAGAGGGCCAATAGATGATACTACATGCCATATATGAGAGCTCTAGCCTTTATGGTTTGGGACAAGAAGATTTTTACAGATTTCCTTCTTTATCTCTATGTGAAATCCGAGAACCCACAACATAGGGCCATTTTCAAGACTAGGGCCATAATTTGAAGTATTTTGGTACAGGGTCACTAGATGATGCTACATGCCAAATATGAACGCTCTAGCCCTTACGGTTTGGGACAAGAAGATTTTTACAGATTTCCTTCTTTATGTCTATGTGAAATCCGAGAACCCACAACATAGGGCCATTTTCCACACTACGGCCATAATTTGAAGTATTTTGGTAGAGGGCCACTAGATGATACTACATGCCATATATGAGAGCTCTAGCCCTTATGGTTTGGGACAAGAAGATTTTTAAAGATTTCCTTCTTTATCTCTATGTGAAATCCGAGAACCCACAACATACGGCCAATTTCAACACTAGGGCCATTATTTGAAGTATTTTGGTAGAGGGCCACTAGATGATACTACATGCCATATATGAGAGCTCTAGCCCTTATGGTTTGGGACAGGAAGATTTTTAAAGATTTCCTTCTTTATCTCTATGTGAAATCCGAGAACCCACAACATAGGGCCATTTTCAACACTAGGGCCGTAATTTGACGTATTTTGGTAGAGGGCCACTAGATGATGCTACATGCCAAATATGAAAGCTCTGGCCCTTAAGGTTTGGGACAAGAAGATTTTTAAAGATTTCCTTCTTTATTTCTATGTGAAATCCGAGAACCCATAACATACGGCCAATTTCCACACTAGGGCCATTATTTGAAGTATTTTGGTAGAGGGCCCCAAGATGATACTACATGCCATATATGAGAGCTCTAGCCCTTATGGTTTGGGACAAGAAGATTTTTAAAGATTTCCTTCTTTATCTCTATGTGAAATCCGAGAACCCACAACATAGGGCCATTTTCAACACTAGGGCCATAATTTGAAGTATTTTGGTAGAGGGCCACTAGATGATTCTACATGCCATATATGAAAGCTCTAGCCTTTAAGGTTTGGGACAAGAAGATTTTTAAAGATTTCCTTCTTTATCTCTATGTGAAATCCGAGAACCCACAACATAGGGCCAATTTCCACACTAGGGCCATTATTTGAAATATTTTGGTAGAGGGCCAATAGATGATACTACATGCCATATATGAGAGCTCTAGCCTTTATGGTTTGGGACAAGAAGATTTTTAAAGATTTCCTTCTTTATCTCTATGTGAAATCCGAGAACCCACAACATAGGGCCATTTTCAAGACTAGGGCCATAATTTGAAGTATTTTGGTAGAGGGTCACTAGATGATGCTACATGCCAAATATGAACGCTCTAGCCCTTACGGTTTGGGACAAGAAGATTTTTAAAGATTTCCTTCTTTATCTCTATGTGAAATCCAAGAACCCACAACATAGGGCCATTTTCAACACTAGGGCCATAATTTGAAGTATTTTGGTAGAGGGCCACTAGATGATGCTACATGCCAAATATGAAAGCTCTAGCCCTTAAGGTTTGGGACACAAGATTTTTAAAGATTTCCTTCTTTATCTCTATGTGAAATCCGAGAACGCACAACATACGGCCATTTTCAACACTACGGCCATAATTTGAAGTATTTTGGTAGAGGGCCACTAGATGATACTACATGCCATATATGAGAGCTCTAGCCCTTATGGTTTGGGACAAGAAGATTTTTAAAGATTTCCTTCTTTATCTCTATGTGAAATCCGAGAACCCACAACATACGGCCATTTTCAACACTAGGGCCATAATTTGAAGTATTTTGGTAGAGGGCCACTAGATGATGCTACATGCCAAATATGAAAGCTCTGGCCCTTACGGTTTGGGACAAGAAGATTTTTAAAGATTTCCTTCTTTATCTCTATGTGAAATCCGAGAACCCACAACATACGGCCAATTTCAACACTAGGGCCATTATTTGAAGTATTTTGGTAGAGGGCCACTAGATGATACTACATGCCATATATGAGAGCTCTAGCCCTTATGGTTTGGGACAAGAAGATTTTTAAAGATTTCCTTCTTTATCTCTATGTGAAATCCGAGAACCCACAACATAGGACCATTTTCAACACAAGGGCCATAATTTGAAGTATTTTGGTAGAGGGCCACTAGATGATGCTACATGCCATATATCAGAGCTCTAGCCCTTACGGTTTGGGACAAGAAGATTTTTAAAGTTTTTTCTCTCGGTTGCCATGCCAACCAGATGTTCTTCACGGAATTGAAATCTTTGAAGTATTTTGAAAGTGCATCACCTACGGATCATTTCTGTGAAGTTTCACTGAAATCTCTTGGGCGGTTTCAGAGGAGAAGATTTTTTAAGTAATTGTTCACGGACGGACGGACGGACAGACGGACGGACAGACGGACGGACGGACGGACGGACACACGGACGGACGGACGCCGGACAACGATCGATCACAATAGCTCACCCTGAGCACTATGTGCTCAGGTGAGCTAAAAAAGCATACACTGTATATTCCATATCAGACTTCATATTGTAATTTTAACTTTTCTATAAATTATCTTAATTGCTACTGACACTCTGAGAATATTAAAGATCCATCTATACTCGTTCTCAGCGAGTTCTTAACCAATTTCATCTTTATTCTATAAAACTATAATCAATCTTGTATCTTCATGCCAAATGCTGCCCCTGACGCTTGTATGGTTGCACAGATTATGTGAGATTAAAGATGCATTTCATTTTCTGGAGGCCCTAAAAATCACTGTTATCGTTTCCTGTTTTAAATGAGGACAAATCCATTGAGTTTGTTCTATCATATGTATTGGTAATTTATCTATGTTTACGGAGATGACTGAATTCTTACCCATTCTACACACTATCAAGTTTTAAGTGCGTTTTTTCACTGTCTAGCTGTAAAAATGTATCTTTAAAGCTAAGAACAGCGATGTATATATCTGCTGTGTTTCTATGATTTACCCTCAGTCGGTAGTATCTTTGTCGGATCGTTAAATATAAAATGTAACGGCGATATGTTAAGAAATATTTCCATGTTAGACCTAACATGTACAAATTTATCGAACTGATGAATTTAAAAAAAAAAAAAAAAAAAAAAAAAAAAAAAAACTAGGTTTTTATGTATACGAGACTCGTATGAGACTTTTATGATCTGGCCGGTGTTTAAAGAGCAAATCCAAAGATTTTTTGACTGCTTTTTTTCCCTGCAATCATCTGTAAATAATGTCAGTAAAACGTCTGTGCGTCATTTTTTCCGCAATTACTACCCGATAACATACCATAAACTACGGTTCAATTTACGGCTTTCGATTTACGGCCCGAAAATGGTCCATCGCTTACTTCCAATGATTTGCTTATCTCCCGTCCTCGTGTGACGTCATAGCGGCACTTAGTCTACTACCTTTACATAGGAATGCTAATATTCGGGCGCGTTTATCCAAGTGTTAAACGGAAATTTACGCCGAAAAAATGACAATTAGTGCAGCCTTTGGCTGTAACGTCAATTCGGGAATTCATAGAATTAGTATGTTCAAATTTCCAAGATAATTAAAAAGGAGAAAGCTATGGATTCAACGATTAAACCGGGGTCAGACAGTACCGACGCATTTCATGCCAACGAATAATTCTAAACTGTGTCTGAAACACTTTGAGGACGGCCAGTTTTTAATAAGTCCAAATCTAGAAAAGACAGTTGGTTATAGCAATTTTAGGCTACAATTGAAACCTGACGCTGTGCCAATATTATTCGAAACTCCAAATCGGAGAGAGGAAAAACCAAGACACTCCGCGAGAGCCATTTCCAAAGAGAAACTTCAGCATGAAGTAAAATTTTTTTTCTTGAAATGAAGACATTTTGAATTGGTATTTGTACTATTCTACCGTTTTCTGTATTATCTCTTCATTGTGAGAGAAGGAGAAAATGCTCCTAACTAGATCTGGCTACTTTTCTTTTTTTCGAAATGTTTTCAAATTCATGTTGTGGCGTATTTTTGTGTGACTCGTTTTCAAAAGCATTATTCCTCAAGGTTTGGGGGTTGGGTTATGTGCTAAAGCGTAACTCTTTACCAGAAAACGGAATTTTAGATTCATCTGATTTCAAAATCTTGCTTACAATAAATTCAATTTTGATCATATGATTTATGGTAAGTTTTTACTAGACTACAAATTATTTTACTTGAATTTGAACCCCTCAATTTTTCTTAACTCTTTACCAAACAACAATATTTTAGACGTGTACAAATTGAAAACATTTGCAGATAACATATTAAATGTGGCTCAAAAAAGAAAATTTGTCTTTCAAAGGGTAGAAAACATTGTGGGAAAAGAAGAAAATGCTGGTAACCAGCATTTTCTTCTTTTCCCACTATTTTTTTTCAAAGGGCCCCTTTCTCAGGGTCGTTAAAAATCAAGATTGTGTGGTAAAGGGTTAATGGACTCCCAAAATTCAAATTCAAATGATTTGCCTTCTTTTATTCATTTGAAGGGAGGCCAATAAACCCCATATTAGAAAATGAAGGGAAAACCCAGCACATTAGGTATCTTTTTCTCCCCACGTTGATTTTCAAACACTTTCTTTTTAAGGGCACATGTAGTCAAAACTATGTTTGTTTGGCAAAGGGTGAACTCAGGCCCTTATTTCAACTGGTCACGGTCATAAATGTCAATTATCACAACCAGTTAAAACAATACAGGAAATGATTACATAACTCTTGCATATCTCACCCCTTTACACTGTTATATTTGTTTGTGACAGTGTCACTGTCTTCACTTTGAAGAGAAGGAATTGATGGTAACAAGCATTTTTTTTCTCACGATGTTCCCACCCTTTTCAAGGCAAACTTCATCATTTGAAACACAGTAAAATTGTTGTTTGTAAATGCTTTCAACTTTGACAATTTATATTCTGTAAAGTGGAAAGAATTTAATAGGAATCAGAATGTTCCTGACCAGCTTCAAAAATCAATGCTTTTACTTTTCACCTCACAGTCCGGAATTTTAACCATGATTACGGAGACGACTTTTGAGAACCTGGTTGGAAAAAGAGAAATTCCTGGAAACCAGCAATTTTTCCCTTTCCCTACAATACTTTCTACCCTTTTTCGGACCCTTCCCATTGTCAAAGCCACATTTGTCGTCTGCAAATACTTTCAGTGTGGACAAGTCTAAAATTCTACCGTTTAGTAAAGGGAGTAAAGGCTTAACCGTTTACCAAATTGTAAGATTTTAGAATTGTCCAAATTTTCAAAGCATTGGAATATAACAAATAAAATATGGATCGCAATTTGTCTTTGAAAGGGCAGAAAATATTTTGGATAAAGGTATGAAGCTTTTTCAAATTTTTGAAAAGCGTTTTTCCTTGGGTTGTTGATACTGGGGAATTTGTGGTTAGTGTTAACATCGGCTTTTTCTGTCTGTGCAGAGAATTTTTTTCTTTATAAATGTAATGTAATGGTCGGTCTATTTGTTTGCTTGTGCATCTGTCTGCATTTTTTTGTGAATTACTTATGTCACGGTTTCATGTTGTTGAAAAGACTCCCACTAGCTTATTGGAATCTGACTCGTGCATACTTCATTTTCTTCTACCTTTCCTTAACTCTTTCCCAAATGACAAAATTTTGGACTCAACCAAATTGAAAGCGTTTGCAGAAGACAAACATAGTTCAAATGACAATTTCAGTCCTTGATAAGGTAGAAAGCATTGTGGGGAAAGGAGAAATACTGGCTTTAGCATTTTCTTTTTCCACAATGTTTTCAAGAGCCTTCTTCTTCAAGGTCGTTAAAAGTAGGGGTTGTGTGCTAAAGGGTTAATTAATAGGGATACATATCTCATTGCAAGGAAATTCGTCACGTATATATATATCTCCGTCGACGAATAATTAGATGAAATAATTGTTCCAAGTATCGAAATAAATTAACAATCCAGAAATTATGAAAGTGCACTAACTAGAGGCGCTTGAGCGCCTGTATCGCTCTACAGGCCTGATATTTCTATAATGGCGAAAAGAAGTTTTTAACAATTACCATTCAATCCTGCATTTTAGCTCACTGAAGAAAAAAGGTATGGAAAAAACTTGTGAGAAAAGAAGAAAAAAATGGTAATCAGCATTTTCTTAGTTTCCCACAATAATTTCTATCCTTTTTTATATATGTCTTACTAATTTGAAGATATGTTGTCTGCAACAGGTCCTTTCACAAACCATTTTGGGTGGGGAAACATCAAAATATAGAAAATATGTCTTTCTCAGGGTCGTTAAAAGTTGTGATTGTGTGGTAAAGGGGTAATCTAAAAGAACAGCTAGGAGGGCAAATGAATGAATGTTATAGCAATATAGATCAACTTACATCAATACACCAGATAGAATGAAATATGTTGGCATACAATGAACACCTAATCCCTAATAATCAACTTTTCACAGTCACAGTTAGAATGTCTTCTGTGGCAAACAACACAAAATGGTCTACAAATGCATTTACATAAATCAAATATCCTGCTCCAGGGCACAGATTAATTCTGGTGTACTGAAGTTGCGGGATCAGTTTGACTGGATAACATTAATGCCTTATCACAAATGTAAAGCCCTGTCCCACTGTGTACCAGGTCACCAGGATTTACACCCCTTCTGTCCACTCTGCATTTACTCATTAGTAGGTCAACAAACCTTTACCAGAACTAATAAAAGTGCAGAGGTTCTCTTGTTCTATATCAAAAGGACTATAAAGTACCTACAACATGGGGGTTTTGTTATTAAAATACTTTTTCTTTTTTATCTTGGCATGGTTACTCAGGCTTAGTAATAAGGTAAAATTGAAAAGCTCAAGTTGTGAAAGGTGCTCAAGCTTTTATCTTATTTATGGCCAGTGATATTTTATTACTAGTACTAACTAATAGCATATCATTGGAGTAAATTGTGATCTTAATACCAAGGAAAATGTGTGGGCTTAAATAGGACAGCCCTGACTAGGTCAAGTCAATCCAATTTTCTTCCTTTTTCTTTGTTAGTCGATAAAACTAACACAATAAATAGTTTTGGAGAAGAACATTTTTTTGAAATATAAGCCTTGTCTATAAAAAAATGTGTTTTTAGGTGTATCATTTTTTTAAAAGGAATTTGGTATACAACCACCATAGAAACAATTTGGCAGACAACCACCATAGGAACTTACCTGCAAAACAACAATGAAATCCAATGAATAGTTTTAGAGAAGAAATTTTTCAAAGATTTTACTTTATACCATAAAAGGAAAATGAGTCTCCCATAAAAGCCATGTTTTTTGACAGATCATTTTCTTTTAAAGGAATTCTGTAAACCTGTATCTAAGGAACATTCCTGCAAAATAATAATGCTATCCAAATAGCGGTTTTGGAGGAGAAGATTTTTAAAGGTTTTTTTTTACTTTGGTTGCCATGGCAACCAGAATTCTTCATGGAACACAATTATTTGAAGGAATTTGAAAGAGGACCACCAAAGGAACATTCCTGTGAAATTTGGTAAAAATCCAGTCAATAGTTTCTGAGGAGAAGTTTTTTAAAGAAAAAAGTTTACGGACGCACGCACGGACGAACGGACGAACGGACGGACGCACGACGGACACAACGCCATGACAATAGCTCGCTGGCCTTCGGCCAGTGGAGCTAAAAATGTTTTACAAGTTTTTTTCTCCTAATTCCGCCCGTCGACCGACTGAAACTTCTTCAAATTGAAGAAACTTTATGCTATATATTTAATTCTATCACGTATAAATCATTTTTTCAATAAGCAATATCAGCCTCATCGTATCCAAATTTACCGATGTGTGATACTCACCATGTTGAAACGTCCGCCACAAAATCGCCAATTTCATAGTCTTCACCAAACGAAGAATATACGGCCTTACGGGACCATAATCGTCTATTTCTTCGTATTCAATACTGCTCTAATCGCTATCAAACACAACGTCCATTTTGAAACAAGTACGGCTATGACGTCACAAATCAAGGGACGCAACAATAAGTAAGGGAGATAAGCGATGTAGTAAAAACTAATAAGCAGAAATACAAATTGGAATAAAGTACTTTTTCCGATTTTTTTTTTTTTTTTTTTTTTTTTTTCAAATTACAACATTACCAGGTTACCAACTGATAAATGTAGTTTTGAAAATTAACATTTTCTGAAACCTGTAGATTTGCCCTTTAATCTATTTTATTCTATTTTCTATACTGTTTTAGATATTACCACTACTAGTATGCCAATTTCAACGTTTATAATAAAAGCATTATTATGTTTACTTATATTTATGTTTATCACATAGGATTTATTTGCCTTTAGTATGACTCAAGTTGTCGTTTGATGTCAAACAATTTAATATGTGCAGGTTAAATCAATAAAATATTCTGTTTTGCTCTGTCAACCGTTTAGACCGTATTTAAGGCAGCTGCCAAACAATGCTTAAACATATCTAAGAAAAAGCAATATGTTACTTTACGAAATATTCATACACACATTTTCAAAAATATAACTTATCAATTCTTTGTTACTTTATTGGATTTTTTTTTTTTTTTTTTTTTTTTGGGGGGGGGGGGCGTAGCTGTATAAGCTAGCATTCAGTTTATGTGTTGATACAAGTCTGGAATCAATAAATGGTTATTTGCGAAAGGGAAAAACATGTGCGAATGGGAAAAAAAAAATGTCCATATGTTTATTCAGCGGGCCACTGCGGACCCATTTATGACATCAGTGTACAACGTTACTACTGTTAATTGAAACCCCTTTGCGCTTATACATATTTTGCAAAATGAATATTATAGGGTATAATCCTTTTCTTGTATTAATTTATAATGTATTTTTTTTTATCTCATGCTTACCCTATAACCAATTACTAAAGTACAATCTACATTAAACTTTAGCAGCAACTGCTTTTTTTCCTATGATGAGTTGGATTAACATCTAATCTTGAAAAATATACCTAATTGAAAATTCAACTTCTCAACAAACTGCAAATAAATAAGGAAAAAATGCTGGCGTGCTTACTGTTTCTCTTCTTTACTACAAAACAGTTTAAAGTTATATTCCAGTACCTCTTACGCCATCATTTTTTTTTTTTTTTTTTTTTTTTTTTTTGAAGATCTGTCTTAATTTATGTTGCAACCTCTGGCAAATTATCAAACCTGTTAATTGTTGCAAATAACCACAAGCTTTGCGGTAACACCGTTTTATATTTAAAAAAAAAATATATATGATTTTGATTCGTTCTGGCTTTTAGTCTTAATCTAGATTCGGAAAGCAAAACGATATATGGATCCCGGTTGGACGATATTATAGGAAGGCCGAGGATTGGTTTGAACACTAACCTAAAGGAAGAACCAAAGTGTCAGGATTTCAATTTACTATATACTTTAATTCAACAATTGATATTCAAGCGTTCATAAACACACAAAAAGAACAATAATAATCTAATACAGTCATGTTGGATTGTGACCATCGTCTTATATCAATATCCAGGTAAACATTACCAGTCTAAGTTTACTTTAGATATATTTATTTTCATCCTAAAAAGCGTAAGATTTGCTGCCCCGGAACACGCCTCAAAGTCAATATTGTTGTGCTTTTAAAAACGGTCATATTTCAAAGTTGTCCGATTCAATTTTTTCTGAAATTATGTCAACGTAATTGGTGGCTCCATTTGACGTTCTTTGCGAAATTTCTGATGTCATTTCCAAAAACATGGTTAGTGCGATAGTTTTTGTAATAGCTATTGAAGGAGAAATATTGTTCGTTAAGGAAGTAGTAGAAACTCGCACAGCGATAGAATTCTGTGTTAACTTATCGCATAGTGCGTTTAATTTATTAAAAGAAGCTGGAGTAAAGCAACAGTTCAAGTGGCATGCATGCGTGGTTTAAAACAACGACGAAATAGTATTGAATATGATCTGACAGGGAGCGACATTACACTAAACAACATCCTAGTTAAACGACGTTAACGTCATGGCGTGCTTTGGGTAGCCGTTATGATCGATGTAAAAAGAGTCATAGCAACTACGTTTTAGAATCAATTTGTCTGAAACTTACCAATTTTGTCCGTGATGACTGGATCTTAAACATATGAAAATGTAAGTGTAATAGCACTAGCAGTTTTGTTTTAATTAACAAAATTCCACGAACTTTTGCTTAGCCATCTTATATGCAGAACACTAATTCTCCTATCACAGTTCTTTCATCTAAGTGCTTTCCACCTAGCTTAGAAGGTATTTACTAATACATGTCTAACCTCCGTCCTTGGTAGTACTCTCCAATGATCTTGTATATATGCAAATGTCGTCCTACTCACCGGTATTTTAGACCTCTCCCAATAGCTCTCGGTGTATCCTGGTCTTAGCGACCGCCAGTATATCTTTTTCAAGCCAACTGGCACCCAACTATGTCACGTGGGACCCTCAACTACCAATTAGAGACTACCTCCAAGGTTTTCTTTCAAAACCTGTAGCCGCTCTAACTTCAATTCAAATTTAATTTTCTCCTCATTTTATACCCATATCTAACATGTACCCTGTAATAAATGTTTACTCCTATACTACGTTGTAAACCCTCTCAAACTCTGAGCTTCAAAACTTAATGTGACATTACCTCCCCTCATCCGAGAAATACGTAATACTTTGTTGCATTAAGGTTTTGAAAGGTATTTACATATTTGTAGTATACTCAAATAGTCAGCCCCCGCATTATCATTTCCCTTAATTGCAGTTATTTTAAAGCTGCATGACTGTATACTTTGTGCCCATCTCAGTAACCTAGAATTTGTTCCCTTCATGGAGGACAAATAAACCAGTGGTTGGTGATGAGTCTCCAACTCAAACGTATTTCCATAAAAGTATTTGAATACTTCTGTAGAGCCCACAAAATGGCTAACCACTCCTTTTCTTGTGTTGAATAATTCAACTCGCCCTCTTTTAGTTTCCCTGCTAGCATAGGCTATATATACAGGCAATCTAATTTCCCCTTCTCATTGTAATAAAAATGCCCAAAGACCAAACTTTGAGAGATTTTACATGCAATACCACATCTGAACTCAGTCTTTCCGGTACATGTACGTCTTCCGGCCCTTGTGTCATTTCTTTACAAAAAATCCTGTATACTTACCTGATCCTCTTGGTTTTTCGTAGTTTCCTCATCAGGCTCAATCACCCTTAAAGCACGCACTAATCCGGGCTTTCTTCTAACATACAACTTAAGTTAGTTTACATGTTCAAAATGCTTTCTACACGCCATCCATGTCAATTCGGTAATCTGTTTTTCTCAACATTTCAGTAATCGGAAATATACTTTCCCAATGCATAAACAATTTCTTGGCGTCAGTGGATAACAAAACTAAGACTTTATCACCTACCTTCATAGACCTTATCCTGGTTTTCCTATGGCATTATTTACAGTATCTTCCTGTAGCTTTATGTAAATTCTCTCTTGCCGAGTTGAAGTGAGTTCCTGTTTCTCAAGCAAATCAGTCACGTACTGGTAAGTAGATTTCGTTTCAAAATCGGCAACCTCGTTTGTCCGTAACTCCTTCATGGGCCCGCGAACATTTGTTTCAAAGTTCCATTGAACTTTTCCACCAGACCATGACGCATAGGATGATAAGGTACCGTAGTTAACTGTTTTATAGAAACTAAACGACTTACCTCTGACGAAAGTCCCGATGTAATTGTGTACCTATATCATGCAACATCACTCTTTGTACATCTATTCTTCAAGAAATATCCACAGTACCTTCTGCAACTCTGTTTCAACGTAAGATAGCGGCACTGCACCTGGAAACCTGGTAGCATAGTCAACTAATGTGAAAATATAACGGTTACCTTTTGTGGTTGCACGATGTATAGGACCGACTAAATCATCTGCAACACAGTGAAACGGTCATTAATGAGGGGCATTTTCTGCAGAGGCACTTTAACGGTTTTCCCATTTGGAGTGGCACGCTAACATATATCAGAACTTTGACAGAAGCGACATGTGTCGGCTTGCACACCAGGCCAATAAATTTCAGACAGAATTCTGAGAACAGTTTTCCGGTTTCCAAAAGTGCTCCTACAATGGAATCATGTGACAAACGCACGAATGTTTTCCTATGAGGTTTTAGTGCTAGAAACTGAGTAAACAAACGCCCATCACCAACAGTAGAGGACTTAAATTCTCTACACACTGAGTCATTTTTCTTCATGTATTTGACTTTGCCGTTATCCGAACAATGCGCATTTTCTGATGCCATATTAAAAAAATTCCCAACCGTCGGATCTTGCATTTGACCTGTCCTCAACTCATCCCGACTTATATTTTCTCCTTTAATATCTGGTACTTCCATTCCTTTGTAAGCGAAATCTCTTACGTTAGCCTGCTGTCGTGTTTCCACCTACATCTGGATCCAATGATCCTGCAATGTTTCCAACCATAACACCATGAAGTGCACTATCAAAACCACATACCAATGCCATTCAAAAATAAGATACTCCATCAGAAGTCTTGCCTATTCCGGACATGTCAATCCAACCCTGAAAGTAACTTAGGAAGCGACTAGCAAACTGTACTAACTCTCACCAGCTTACGGTTTACAAGAACGAAACTTCCGTTTAGAAGTCTCTTCCGAGTCATTATGCTGTAATAAAACAGCCGTTAAAAAGTCATAATCTAATGCTCTCTCATTAGATAACAAAGCATAAACATCAATGATTTACCCTTAACCCTTTCCCAAACAAGCCCTGGTTTTCACGTGTCTGCAGTATAAGTCTTTTGAAAACACTGTAGGAAAAGGAGAAATTGCTCGCAACGAGCAAATTTCTCCTTTTCCCACAGCGTTTTCTACCCGTTTTGAGACCTTTCTGCCAATTTCATCAAATCTAAAATTGTGGTCTGCAAACTCTTTCAATTTGGACCAGTCCAAAATTTGTCGTTTGGGAAAGGGTTAAGCAACGCGCTTAAATGCATAGCCCATTCCTCTTTCCTAATGCCCTGTGCGATAGCATAAACCTCAAATCTTTTGAGATAGCTATCCATCGCATCATGTGCCTCGTTAGAGGGTGGAATTGTAGGTCCCCTGGATCGAGATGGTCTCAATGATACCGAACCCTCACTTGCCAGTTCGGTCTCAATGCTACCCAACCCTCACTTGCCAAATCACTTTTTCTCAACTTTAATCTCTCTAGCCTCCATTTTCCTTTTTCGTCCCATCTCCTCCCTCTGTCTTACTGCCTTCTCACGTACCCATCCCCTTCCCTGAGCTCTGTCATCCATCAACCTGTATTGTTCCTCCTTCACATAATGCCCCGAGACTCTCCCTTTCAGAAATATAAATCTTAACATCCTCGCTCCGCTTCTCCCGTGCAAAACACTCTTGAAACACACTTCCTTCTGGGGCTGCTACAAAAATAGAAATGCAGATTAATACTATATGCAATAACAAGCTATTTTCTGTAAATATTGTTTAGTCGTGGAAGACGTAAGGGACAGACTCTCTGACAGAAATCAAACAAAATTTATAAGTTAACTTCTAAAGAAACAAAATAATCATTGACCTACAATGTACCTCAACTAGCCAAACAATCTAATTATCTATACAAGAGATGTAACAAATGACTTTTGACGCAAGTTGTCGAAACCATCTATCAGTCCCACTTATGATACAAAATGTCACAACAAAGCCAAGGGTTTTGACACTAACCTAAAAGAAGAACCATAGTGTCAGGATTTCAATTTACTATATACTATGTGTTTGTCGTAATTAAAAACAAAAGCAGGTAACCAGTAGAAACGGGGATCAGAAGTACATGTATCAGTTATTGGCATATTCAACAAATGTGTATATTTCAAATATATATCGTTGATTAAAAAGTATTTATTTCTCCCACAGTTGCTGTATCTTCATATAGAGAATCCCAAGATTTTAATTCTGTTATTTGCAAGCTGATAATTATATATCATAAATGAACGCACAGAACACTTTATTATCATAATCTTACCAGTAAAGTGTTTTATTAGTTCCCATGTTCATTCGGTTCAATTCCTTCGTTCTTGCGATCGTTCGATAGCAAAATGTTTCGAAATAGGTCAGTCTGCGCGGACTGCCCAGCCTTGCCTGGGTCGATACTTTTTTGCAGATGCATTAAGCCCCCTTTTTAAAAATTCCCCGAAATGTCTAAATTTATTTCCTGGCAGGAACTTGCGACATAAATAAAGGGAGACAAGTCGTGAGAAACTCCACTTTTTATAATTTATTTCTCCCCCTTCCGATGTTCATCGTTCATAGCAGAACAAGACAGGAGCAGAGCGAGAGGCATACGGATGGACAATCCGGCCGAGTGCTGGTGGCGGGAAACGGGAAATATTAACCCTTAAACTGCTAAATAAATGAAACGAAAATTTCAACGCAATAGTAAAAAACAAACTATTGCGAGTTCAAAGTTGATTTTACCGGAATGAAAACAAACCGTATCGGACAGTGTAGATAAAAAATCATACTGCACGTTCTGTGTAGTCTGATCTTGATCTACACTGTCCGCAAAAGGTCAGTGAGTCGAGCTTAGCCCCTTAAGGGTTAATAACTTTTTGTATGCATGTGTGGAGAAAAAATATTTTTCCTGGAGAGAGCCCGATTAATATTACCCACGGCATTTCCTCACCAACCATTCTTAATTTCATCCATGGTCTCATCTTAGAAGTAAAACAACATCTGATTAGCTATGTTATGAAGTGTCTTGCCCAAGGAACATCATTCGTCCTATTAATTCTCTAGGATTTAAAAAAATGTATCAGCCAATCAATGAATGAAGAATCCTGACAAACTTTTTAAATACCAAACGGTCAGGACTGTGTTTTGCGACGCAACCTTTGAGAAGAAGGCATTTGAAAATAATGTAGGGGAAAAAAAGAAAATACTAGATCTAGTTACAGTTTTTTTTTTTGTTTTTTTTTTTCTTCTTCTTTTTCCCGCAAAGTTTTCTACGATTTCATGGGCACATCCTATAATTTAAGCCACATTTAATTCGTTGAATGCAAATGCTTTCAAATTAAGTTTGATAAGTCTAGCTGTTTCGCCTGATAAAGAGTTAATGGCGGCCATTCTGATTTCTATCATCACGCCGAACTGTTTTTATCACTTCTAATTAAATCAATGCCTTTAACAAACACTCATCACAGTGACAACTAGCCTCTTACGTTTTTTTTTTCCTTCAGATTTCGCGCCAGAATTTCGCAAAGACAGGTGAAAAAAAATCACATTATGACTCCGTCAATTATGTCAGATAGGAATGTGCCATGCTCTGTGAAAAGAGGCTTAATGCATCTCCGTGATGCATGATACCAAGCAAGTCATCACAGTGTTACAGATGCTTCCTTTTTGCATTACAACCTCGTGAATTATTAGGAACACTGGTCCTTTGACATGCAGAAAAATTACCGAAAGCAAAAAGTTTCGGCCCAGGTAAGCCTGCGCGGACTGCGCAGGCTGACCTGGTCGATACTTCTTACAAAAGCATTAAGGTTCCTTTTCACAGAACATAGATCTGGTATACTGTAATGACGTCATATCTGGTCTAGAAAGAGAAGGCAGGAGTTCCCGATTACAAAGCGACCGTCCTGTCATTTTAACTCTTTAAACTGCATCTTGTTTTATCGTGGAGTTTCGTTATACTTGCCGGGAAAACTCTATTTAGTATAGCTGTTTTCTATCAGTGTTTTAACCATTAACCCTTTACCGCACAATGCCGCCTTTTAACGACCCTGGGAAAGAAGCCTTTTGAACACATTGTGGGAAAAGGAGAAAATGCAGGTAACCCGCATTTTCTGCTTTTTCCCACAAGGTTTTCTACCCTATGAAGAGAAAATTTCACCATCTGAGCCACATTGACATTGTCGTCTGCAATTGTTTTCAATTTGGACAAGGCTAAAATTTTGTCCTCTAGTAAAGGGTTAAAGCGCCTTTCACTGCTTTTGTTGCCTTTATAGCGAACTCAGATCGAGCTCAGACTGCACTAAACGTGTAGTCTGACCTTTGATCTCTACACTTGCCCCTTTACTGAGATATTCTAGACAAAAACACCTTGATATTCCGCATATTAAGGTTTTCATTCTAGACAAAAAATGTTCGCTGGGTTATTTGGTGCTTTAAGTCTTAACCTGCAAAGTAGGTGAAATGAAACTTTCAAACCGACAGTAAAACCTAAATTTTACTATCCTACATGTATTTCAAAGTTCAGGGTGTTTTGGGGTTTTTTTTGTTTTTTTTTTGCGCAACCTAGTGCGCAAAGAAACGAGCTTTTTCGTCCCCGAACTTGTTCGCCCGAGCATGTTCGTCCGGGCTCGTTCGTCCGAGCGTGTTCGTCCTTTTGAATGATCTCATTTCTTTTCAAATCAAATCTGGAGCTCTAGGAAGGCAAAGTATAAAGGACGATGTTGTTATTTTTCAGCAAAACTGGGAATTTTTGTATAAAAATGTTCTATGGTTGCCATGGAAACTATAATTTTGTGAAAATCTGAACTCGACAACCTATTCTTTTTTTGTTAAATTTGAAGAGAAGATACTTCAACGATTCTACACAGAAATCAAAGCGCTTAAAGCGCTGAAGGCCTGGGCATCAGAATGAGTAAAGACGTAGGAAGATGGGGTGGCCCAGAAACTCAAAGTTGCTATGACATTTGTACAGGCTTAAAAACTTCTATCACATTTGTACAAACTAATAAAAAAATCTACATGTTTCACACTCACAGTCTGTGAAGTTGACAACAGAATGGAAAAACAGAAATTTATAAAGGCCAATGTAATGAGTATTTTTGTATAGCCTTGGCCTCATGGCCTATATGGATTAAAAGGAGATAATTTTCAAAGGATTTTCTGTTTCATTTACGTTGCTTTGCCAACAGATCAAAATGGTAACAAACCAAAATGAGCAGCAAAAAAATTGCTGATAGAGGACAAGTCCAGGGAACATTTCTGGAAAGTGCAAAAATCCACTATGGCCAAGCAATGAATCATATTTTTCTTTCATTTCACCATACTCAGTCTATAAGTTGAAATAGTAACCATGTCCTTTGAGCAATTACTAGGAAAAATCTGAAGGCCTGGGCATCAGAACGGGTGAAGAGGTAGGAAAATGAGGCCCAGAAGCTCAAAGTTGCTATCGCATTTGTACAGGCTTAAAAACTGCTATCACATTTGTACAGACTAATAAAAGAATATCTACATGTCTCACACTGACAGTCTATGGAGTTGACCACAGAATGGAAAAACAAATTTCTAAAGGCCAATATTATGAGTATTTTTGTATAACCTTGGTCTCATGGTCTCTATGGATTGAAAGGAGATAATTTGCTTCCTATTTTCCTCCTTTACGTTGCTTCGGCACAAGTCATGGTAACAAACCAAAATGAGCAGCGTGAAACAGCAGGGAATATTTCTAGAAAGTGCAAAAATCCACAGTGGCCAAGTAATAAATCATATTTTTCTTTCATTTTACCACACTCAATCTATAGGTTGAAATAGTAACCATGTCTTTTGAACAATGACAAGGAAAAACACAAAGTCTTTAAAGGCTAATGTCACAGAGCACGAGTTGGTGTCTGAGGAGACAATCTCTTACGTATTTCTTTTTATTTTTAAGTTTTGGTTTCTATGGCAACAAATAAAAAGGCATCCGCATTTAGGCGCCAATGCTCGGTTGATTTTTAGTGACAACACGAAGTTGTAAAAGGGGCATAACTTGATAGTTATTTATCCTTATCGTTTATGTTTCCCATTTGATAGCTATCAACTTGTCCAAGTTTTCAGTAAACATTTTCAGTAATAATAAAGATATTGTCAAATGTCAAATATTTTGCATGACGACGACACAAACGACGAAGATGATGACACACGGGCTATGAAAATACCATGTCTCTAAAAACAGCTGAGCCAAAAGTTCTCAGTCGAAAAAAGGGCATAACTAATAACTTTGCCAAAAGTATTTCAGTGGTTACCTTCCTCTGTTGTACTGATGTAAATTCACCTTTTAATAGTTATCGAAAAGTTCAAGTTTGAAGTAAGTATCTTCATTAATGACAGATATGATAGAATGTCGAAGGTTCTGAAAATTTAAAGCAATAAAAAAGGGCGTAACTGTGTCAAAATATTTTGATAGTTACCTGCCCTGTTATATGGGTACACCTTTTGACAGTAAATAACTTGTACAAGTTTGAAGTAAATTTCTTCAGGAATAACAGAGATATTAAAAAATGTCGAAGTTTTTGCACGACGACAATGACGAACCTAATAGCATGACGTTTTCTTCGTAAACAGATGCGCTAAAGACTACCAGTTGAATAAAATCATATGGATGATACAAGACTGCTCGAGTACATTTCTATAAGTTTTGTCAAAATATCTGCTGTAAATGCCACTTTTCAACTTTCGCATTGAAAGTCTTTTTAATCTCTAAGTTGCCATGATCAACCAAGTTGGAAAGCCGATTTCATGAACAAGAGGGCCGTTGGCTCTAAAGCCCTCATCTGAGTAAAGTCATCTAGGATTGATAAATGTGAAGAGCTCCTGGTTGTGAATATGGAAAACACAAATGAGTCACGCTCTGGCAAAAGGGGGTTAATGCATCTTCCTGATACATCAGTCCAAAGGAGCCATCGTATATTAATGGATCCATAAAATCCATTTTGTGGAGCAACCGACTGAATCATGAGGTACACTGGTCCTTTGACATGGAGAAATTTTGCCAAAAGCAAAAAGTTTCGACCCACGTCAGCCTAAACACCTATGGAGATCAAGATCAGATTGCACTGAATGTCAAGTCTGATCTTCGATATAAAACGCCCACCAGTTACTTAACTCTTGACCACACATTCTCGAGTTTTAAAGAGTCCAAGGATACAGCCTCATGAAAATCTTTTGGAAAAAAAATAAAAGAAAATGCTCGCTTTTTTCCTACAAGGTTTTCTGCACTTTCACAGCCAATAACCAACATTTCAGCTAAATCTAACTTGCCGTTCGCAAATGTTTGCAGTTTAGACAAGTCTAAATTTTCATCGTTTTTTAAAGATTAACTGGTTTTCAATGGCTCATGTTACAAACTTTAATACACATTTGGTATTGTATACTCCGAGTTTGTTATGGGTCGAAATGGGTTATCGGCCGAGATGTCATATCTGGACAATTCTGACAGAAAGAAATAAGGCATGCATACCAATCAAATACATAGTTATAACTTCAGACACGAGGTGCACAGTAATTTTACGAAAAGTTTTGAGACACAGTTTTCAGAGAAAGAGCACATCGTCTGCGTAAAATACGTTATCATTATTTGTCATTCACATGGTGTGTAGAAAAAGGATAAACGAACGATCCCAATTAGTGCTCGGCAACAGCACTCGTCACAACTCGGTCGATTGCGAACCTACATCAAGACATTTGATCAACGATCACCCGAGGTTTGCCAATTGTTTCTTCCACTGTTAAGCGCACGAATTTGCAGTTGTGAAAAACCTCACGAGGGCCCCAAATTCTCAGTCAACATTTTCATACGATTAAAATCGCACATCTATCAAAGTTTGTTGTGAAATTAAACCTTAAAGTGATGTTCAAATCGAAACATTTTATTATTTAAAAGGAGCGTTTCCTTCAGCGTAGTGAGATGGATTGCAGGCGGTACTTTTCACTTTTACTCGGGTTCTTCCGAAAATGCTTGACTCGTGTTTTTCCGTAAATGCTTGGATGGGGTTGAAATTTTGGTATACGATTTTGGTATAAGCCTAGGCCAACACAGAGTCTTTAAAGGCCAATATCACAGAGCATGGTTTGGTGTCTGAGAAGACAATTCTTAGGTATTTCTTTTTATTTTTGCATTTTGGTTTCTATGGCAACAAATAAAAAGACGTCCGCATTCGGGCGCCAACGCTCGGCAACAGTTGTGTTTGGTAACAAGAGCACCATATGCGGGTGCCAACGCTCGACTGCAGTTGCTTGACTTTCAGTGAAAACACAAAGTTGAAAAAGGGGTATAACTTGATAGTTATTTACCCTTATTGTTTATGTTTCCCTTTTGATAGTTAACAACTTGTCCAAGATTGAAGTAAATATCTTCAGTAATAACAGAGATATTGTAAAATGTCAAGGATTTTGCATGACGACGACACAAACGACGAAGATGATGACACTAGGGCTACCAAAATACCATGTCTCTAAAAACAGCTCAGCTTAAAGTTCTTAGTCGAAAAAGGGGCATAACTAATTACTTTGCCAAATATATTTTTGTGTTTACCTGCCTCTGTTGTACTGACACAAATTTCCCTTTTAATAGTTAATAAAAAGTCGAAGTTTGAAGTAGGTATCTACATTCATGACAGATATGATAAAATGTCAAAAGTTCTGAAAAATCAAAGTAATAAGAATGCGTAACTATGTCAAAAATATTATGATGGTTACCTGCCACTGTCATATGGGTACACCTTCTGACAGTAAATAACTTGTGCAGGTTTGAAACAAATATCTTCAGGAATATAAGAGATATTACAAAATGTCAAAGTTTTAGCACGACGACAGTGACACATAGGCTTTGACAACAGCTTGGCTTTTTCTTCTTAAACAGATGAGCTAAAGACTACCAGTTGAATAAAATGATATGGATTATACAAGACTACACAAGAAACATTTCTATGACAGTGTTGTCAAATTATCTACTGTAAATGCCACTTTTCAATTTTCCTCACTGAAAGTCTATGGAATCTCTAAGTTGCCATGATCAATCAAGTTGGAAAGCCGATTTTCATAAACTAGAGGGCCGTTGGACCTAAAGCCCTCATCTGAGTAAAGTCATCTAGGATTGATAAATTTGAAGAGGTTCTGGCTGTGATTATGGAAAAAACTAAATGAGCCATGCTCTGGCAAAAGGGGGTTTAATGCATCTCCGTGATCCATCATTCAAAATGAGCTGTCATATATTTATGGATCCATAAAATCCATTTAGTTGAACAACCGACTGAATCATGAGGTACACTGGTCCTTTGACATGCAGAAAATTTGCCAAAAGCAAAACCTGTCGACCCAGATCAGCCTAAATACCTATGGAGATCAAGATCAGATTACACTGAATGTCAAATCTAATTTTCGATATAAAACGCTCACCAGTTACTTAACTCTTTACCACACAATCCCGAGTTTTAAGGGCTCTAAGGATATAACCTTTTGAAAATCTTTTGGAAAAATAAGAAATGTTCTCTTTTTTCCTACAAGTTTTTCTGCACTTTCACAGCCAGTAACCAACATTCCAGCTAAATCCAACTTGCCGACCGCAAATGTTTTCAATTTAAGTCTATAACTTCATCAAAGATTAACTGGTTTTTAATGGCTCATGTTACAAACTTTAATACATATTTGGTATTGTGTGGCCCGAGTTTGCTATGGGTCGAAATGATTATGGGCCGAGATGTCATCTCTGGACAACTCTGATAGGAAGAAAAAATGCATTTATACCAATCAAATACATACTTATAACTTCAGACACAAGGTGCACAGTAATTTTACGAAGATTACAATCTTACCGAGGTTTTGCGACACCTTTTTCAGAGAAAGAGCACACCGTTTGCGTAAAATACGCTATCATTATTTGTCACTTACACGGTGTCTAGAAAAAGGACAAACGAACGATCCCGATTAGTGCTCGGCAACAGCATTCGTCACAACTCGGTCGATTGCGTACCTACAGCTTAACATTTGATCAACAATCACTCGAGGTTTGCCAATTGAATTTTTCACTGTTACAGCGCACTAATTTGCATTTATGAATAAGCTCACCAGGGTTCAAAATTCTCAGTCAACACTTTCGAACGATTAAAATCGCACATCTATCAAAGTTTGTTGTGAAATTAAACCTTACTATAATGTGCAAATCGAAATATTTCTACTATTTTAAGGGGTTGTTTATTTCAGCGTAAGGCGATACTTTTCACGTTTACTGGGGTTTTTCGGTAAATGCTTGGATGGGGTTGAAATTTTGGTACACGACTCCTATGGCCTTGGGCTTGGCAAGTCAAACCTAGGCCAAAAATGGACAAAATCTATGAAAGGATATTTCTGATAATCCAGTTTTATTGCAGAACTCTTAATCATTTAGGCATTTCTGTGAATACAAAATTGTTAAAAATGGCTCTTTCTGAAAAAATATGTATGGAAAACAAATTTTCTAGATGTTAGATAAGGATATACAAATACTTATATAAATTATAAAATTACAGCTAACAATTTTATAATCATTTTCAAGCAAAAGTCAACATTTTTAGAATTTGAGGGTATACTGTTACCATGGAAACAGGCATTTTACAAAAAAAAAAAAAAAAAAAACGAATTCGTCAATATACCATTTTCTTTTTATTTTGGTATTCAGCATAAAATTTTAACATAATACATGTAAAAAAAAAATCTAGAAAATTCCTTACTTTAGGGGGGTATCTCCTTATCGGACATTGTAGATTAAAGATCAGACTGCACCTTCTGTGCAGTCTGATCTTGATCTATACTGTCCACAAATGGTGCTTGAGTCGCGCTTAGCAGCCGAAGGGTTTCATTATTATCATCATTATCAAAACATGATTTAACGACAATAGGGTCGTGTTTAAAACTGTCTCATAACTGTTACATTTTTCCTGAGTGGTATATCATTAACGACAATGACGTCGATAAGCAAGATATTCATAAACAAGACATTTATTGCCTAGGTTACGGTATTATCTCCTAATTAACGAGGGATTAACCGTACTTACGTAAGTTTCGCCTGACCTTTCACCGAAATATAGACGATCTATTGCGATAATGTGATCGTGTCTCAAAAGTTCAATGTTAGCCATTGAGGTTGGGAGAATTTATCAAGAAAAAGCTCTTCCGAGTTATTGTTGTCAACAGACACTGGTATACCCAAAGTGTGTACCTTAATGAAGACGATGGAAAACGAGAAATTTCAGCGTTGCCAGCATGAATTATCGTAACCAACGCAGCGATCGAGACATCAAATAATGCAATGTTTCAAGTTCATCATGATGCTTTGGCTGATTTTTCTAGATCAAGATCAGAATGATCCGAATGAGTAATATAATATGGGCAAAAGTGGCTTTAAAGACGATCGCTGCAGTTTCATAATATTTTTCAATAAAACTTTCAGAGTTTCACGAAACTTTGTTTGGTGATAGTATACTACCCGATCTACGAAATTATGAGATAAAACAGGAGGTCACCGGCTTTGGAAAAATTCTATGAATATTTCTTTTAATACACCCTGTATTGCGGCATTTCAGAATGAAAGTTCACTAACGAAAACTAAGTCTAGATAATTTTTTTCTTAGTGATTATAATTATATACACATTTTATCTCATTATATTGGCAAAACAACAAATTTAATGAAACGAAATGATTTAAAGTGATACTAAGTGTCAATCTGTTAGAAAATACCTTTACTTGTGGTTAAAACATAACTTCATTTCGGAAAAACTCAATTAAAAACAATAGCATTTCTTAAACTTTAGCCTATATTTTTCAATGTTCAAACATTCAGATTTTTCTTTAATTCTTCCATGAATAATAATTAGGTACTAAACTACAAGATTCAGGCTTTAAAAAATTGTCACCAGCCTTATTTTTTTCAAAAAATACATACGAAGTTTGTGGGTGGGGCACACACGAATGAGTATTGTCCTCAAGACAAAGACATTATATAAAGTACAGTATTACATTCTTTTTTTTTAAACAATATAACAGCATTGATGAGAGGTAACTTTGTTGTTCACATTACACCAATACACAGCATATGAATGGAATACTAATGTAAGCATTTAACCCATTATCAAAAGACAAATTTCAGAATCTTTTGAATTTAACCAGTTTGCAGACCAAAAATATAAAACCTAGTATTCCATGATTCGTGGTTCTTTGACGGGTTAGAAATCATGGTGCACAAGAGAGAAATTGATCACCATGATTTTTTTCTTTTTCCTCAATGATTAAAATACGTTCGTGTTTTGCAGACACGAAACGCCCAATTTCTGTTCTTAGTTTATCCTTTTACTGCAGATTGACAAGTTTAACAGGATCGACTGTGAGAAGTGAGAAGTTCGGATTCGAGTAAACGGTGGGCGCGATATTTACACTAGGGCGATAATGGAAACTTTCGCGATCGTCATTAATACATCTCGATAATGCATTATATTAGACTAGTCATCGCATAATTATAGATCCATAAAATCAAGTTTGTCGAACAACTGATTGGATCATGAGGTAGACTGGTCCTTTGGCATACAAAAAATTGACCAATATCAAAAAAAAGTTTCGACCCAGGTCAGTCTGCGCAAACCATCGGATGCATTGAACCCCCTTTTTACAGACCATGCCTTATATCTATGTGATTTCCACTGTCAGATACTCTGACCGAAACGATACTAAAATTTTCAAACTAGATAAAGCCCAGGTTGGATCCAATTAGGTGATTTTGTCCACGATGGAGTTCGGTAAGTCGTTAAAATGGGGGGGGGGGGGGGCGCGGGGCGGGGAGGGGGTTTCATAGTAATCATATATGTAGCCCCAAAAATAAGGGAACCCCGTTACTTGTTTCTTCTGACATGACACGACAATATTTCAGCAGATTCCAAGGGCAACCATACGCCGAAACATCTCCAGCATGCCGGCTAAGTGTCGTGCAGGTGTTGCTGCACATGGAGGTCACACCTGATACTGACTTGGATTCCATGTATATCATATGTTTCAGGTAAAATAAAGAATTACCTCAAGATGAAATACAAGGGTTCCCTCATTTTTGCTTCTACGTGTACATCGGGAGTCAAATGTCCCGATTCGAAGAATGCAGCAGACGTCTACGCTTACGCCAACGATACCTCTGCCTCCAGTAGAGTAGGAGTAGGGCGCCGGACTAACCTCTTTACCAAACGACAAAATTTTAGACTGGTCTAAATTGAAGGCATCTGCAGATGACAGATATGGATCAAATGAAGGTATTTGTATAGAAAATAGTTGAAAACATTGCGGGAAAAGAAGAAAATGCTGGTTTCCAGCATTTTCTTCTTTTCCCACAATGTTTTCAAAAGCCTTCTTTCTGGAGGTTGTTAAAAATAGGGATTGTGTGGTAATGGGTTAAACACCAGGGATTTCGAGTTCTAATCCCAAGTTGAACAGGGTCAACCTTTGGAACTGTTTACATCACGGTGCGAGTATTGGGTAAGATTTCCATGAAGTTATCGCCCGCCCGGGTAGCTCAATGGTCAGCATATCTGTCTTGTGACCTGGTGATTGCGAGTTCGATACCCGGTTGAGGCAAACTTTCTTTCCGGCGATTTTTCACCTCTCACCTCTGATGCATGTGAAAAAAATAGTAAGTGGCTTTGGAAGGAAAGTTGTGTCAGTACTCGTGTGAGAAAGCCAGGGAACACATGGGTGTGTCACTGACCGCAATGATATGACCTGAGCTGTTAAAATGGCGTTAAACTCCAATAAAAAACAAACTACCAAATCCATGAAGTTATCATTCAGAGTGATTAATTAAGGTAGAAGAAAACTTGTTTCACAATCGACATGAAACAAATCGGGGCCCGTACAAACCAACCATTCTTGACAACATTCCTAGTTTAATTCTCAAGAATAACGCAAATTCTGATTGGCTAAACCAATTGGTTCAGCAATTTCCGAATAATAAGACAGAAATAAGATTTCTAAGACTGGTTAGTAATACAGTGTGGGAGTTGTTAGGTGGGGGCTCCAGGTTCAAGTCTCTCTAGAAGCACTGGGATTTTCATGGGACTGTCTTTGGGATGGATACTTCAGGATCCCAAGGCTAATACTGGTGAAACCCAAGACACACACTGAGTAGGTAAGCTGTCGATGTGATATGACTGAAATAATGTGCAAAACGTAAAGCAGCATTCATTCCGTCAATCAAATCAGTCAGTCTTGCTGCAGACCGCTTGGAGCATGTTGTGGTAAAAAGGAGATGTTGGTAAAATGCAGTGCATCGTTTTATTCGATATTTTCCCCCATAAAACTCTTGTACATGTAATAGACATAAAACAATGTTGCTTTTCAATACATTTCGATAGGATTTTCTTTTTTTTTTTTTTTTTTTAAATGCGTTTGCTGCAAATTTGTTTTCGATGGGAAGGATGTAAAAAGATATAAACATGGAGAAAACAGACGCAAGTCACAAAACAACGACCGGTGATAGTATCTGATCAATTATAGATTAATCCTTGGCCTGGTAAGCACAGCTGAGTGATCTTTTGCGGACAATGTAAATCATGATCAGACCGCACAGAACGTGCAGTCTGATCTTGGATCTACACTGTCCGATACCGTGAGAGCTTTTCGACAAGAAGAATTTGACCAAAATGTAAGGATGTTACAACTGACTGAAAATTACCGTTCAATTTGTTTACCAGGTAAAGGATTAATTGCAAGAAATTACGAAAACAATCATTTGCACATAAAAACAGTCGTGAATCAGGATGTAGACCTATCACGAGTAATTCTATTATTTCATGAACGAGGTAATTCACTTGGCAATATATATCTCCGTAGACAAATAATCCAGCGTTTCAACAACCCCGAGGAAAAGGCATGTTGAAAATATTGTTTAACAAGGACAGAATGCTCCTTAAGTGATTGACTGAATGGTGTTTTACGCCGCTTTTAACATTATTTCCCTAAGATTTTTTTCCTAAAGCTTTGTGACTTTTTCGTCATGCATCTGACCCTTTACCCCTTACTGTGACCTTGCAACTTGTATGTGAAAGTGCCCTCTGCACTGAGACTGACATAATATGAAACCACTGCTTTGCATGTTTCTAATCAAGGTAGAAGATACATGTGTAACATTTCTTGTTATTCAGGGGTTCAAGAGGTGTACCTAATGGACACAAAAATGTGACAGACATTCAGACAGATAGACAGACCACTCTTACAAACATCTCATTAAAACAAAGGCCCTTGAGAACTTTCGTACGCAATACTGGCGCTGATATTTAGTACATGTACTAGTTCAAGTTTACTTTAGCTATACATTTAGATACAGGTAAAGTTAATAACTTAGATAATATATATGTCAGCATGTCATGGAAATAACCAAAGACCTTCCAGACTATTTATATGCAAAACTAGTTCCAGTATTAGCTTTAGTATTAGTCTTATTTCAGCTATATACATATGTGTAAACATCCCACAAAATGTTGTTTAATATATATTTTTTTAAATATAAATGTCAACACCAACATCTCATGGGGATTAATACTAAATGAAACTACATGAACAATAGCCTAAGCAGACAAAAGATACACGCCATTTTTTCATTTCAGAAGCCAGATAGAATAAATTTGTAAAAGAAAAATTCTGAAAAACGATTTTAATAAAGTGAACAAAAAATCAGACAAAAATAGAAATAATAATAATGATAAATAATAGTATTTATAAAACAAAAATGGTTCAAAACTTCATTGTTCAGTAATGTTAACCTTGCTGAATGGGTGATTTCTTTACACAGGTTAGTGTCTAGAAAGCATAAAGTAGATATAGAAAGTATGAAGTAATTACTGGGAATACTTGTTATGGTAAGAACATTGGTGGGCTAGCCTAACACTACTCACGGGCGAGGTTTTATTTATAAATTTTGGAGACTGGTAAGATTCCCACCAGATTCAGTCATAGTGATAATAATTGTAGACAGGATATTTTATACAAGTTAGTAATAATATGGGTCCAGGAAAAGCTATCCAACAACATGTACTTTGGTAAAACGTATCATTCTTCTGACAAAAGGTGGGTTACAGATAAGGCAAATAAAACAGCATCAGTAATAGTTTTTGCACATTTGTGCAGTCTCATCTTCATCTATACTAACTGTTATGCTACCGACTTTTATAAGCGTTGAAAATCTGACAGAAAAAAAAAAAACCCTGATGTGTAGGTTGTCTTTCAAATGACACATGGGCGTCCCTGAATAGACTGACAACTTTTCTAGTTTGCCTTGATCCATCATTTGTGAAAGCATCAACATCCTATTTGTGGACAGGTACCAACCAGCAATTAACCTGGACTTTAGCCGGTACTAGGCTAGCTTGTATAATATCTTGTCTGCAACTGTTTTAACTATCACCTGTACTAGTGCCAATCTTACTCTGTCCACCAATCTATGGATGGAGAAAATTGAATTCTAAGGGAATGAGCTTTTGACAATTGTTTGTCGTTAAATAGAGAAAGATAAATTCTTCCGTAGTGCATTTCCTACAGCTGTCTGAATAGATCAACAGCCCTCCCGATTTGTCTCGAAAAGCCATCACAATTTCTGTGTTAAGTATCTAAAAATTGTCTCTCCATATAAGACATATGACTTCCATACTTCCTAGGTCCTACCGTAAATAAACTTGATTCGCTCTGTTTAAATTAAATTACCTGTATATTGAACAGTGAATGGAAATCACCCATTGGTATGGTAAACCTTTCTGAGCAATTAAGTCTCTGAGAAGGACTTTTAAAGTAATAAAAATTCTTGTCCTATTACATATATAAGTTTTAAAAGCTTTACTTCAACTTTATATCATAACGTCTCTCAAGGATGTTTATAAATAATTCTGGTTCTGTTGTACATAAAAGTTTTAAGCATTACTTCAACTGTAAATGTCAATAACTTACGTAAAATATGTAATTTTGGTTCAATTGTTTCACATTATATTAGCTTATATTCGACGATACAGGTCAACATCTCACAAGGATTAGGGCCTCTGAGATGATGCATGGATTCGCTTGTATTATTTAGTATAAACGTTGCTTATATTAAACTGCATATGTATCTACATCTCACAAGGACAACGGCCTCTGCAAACCGTTTATGTAATATTATGTAATTATGTTTATGTTATGTAACATAAGTTTGGCTTATATGCAACAATATATCAACATCTCACAAGGGCCTCTGCTTATGTTGATAATATCACAAGATTCTGCATTTATCATTTAGTTTAAGTTTAGCTTTTATTAAGCAATATATCATGTCAACATCTTACAAGGACAAAGGCCTCTGACAACTTTCATAATACACAGAGATGGACACACAGAAAGACAGACAAACAACTTTATTGCAAACACCATCTCCCCCAAATGAATTAGAGAATGTGGAAGGCATAACTGTGGATGTCAACAACATCTCATTGGAACAGGGGCTGCTTAGAAGTGTTAAATGCAATACTGGTTCTGAATAGGTTATATTTCGATATATATTTCAACACCTCACAAGCTTCTGTGAACGTTTACAACTACGCAGAATTCTGCTTTGGTCATATATACTATCAGTTTAGCTTATATTCAAACACATGTGTCAACATCTAAGAAGGACAACGGTACCTGCGTTTATATATTATTATTTTTCTGTCATAATATATAAGTTCAGATCATATTTAACTACATATGTCAACACATCACAAGGACAAGTGTCTCTACAAACTTTTATAACAATACAAGATTCATTATTTGATATAATTTTAGCTGACATTAAACTATTTGACCAGTATATCAACATTTCACAAAGAAAAGGGCCTCTGAGAACTATAATATGTAATTTTTGTTCTGTTATTCAAGATAAGTTTAGCTTATATTAGTAAAAGATTGTATTTCTGTTATTTAAGTAAGACATATATTCAACTATATATCACAACATCTATGCAGGACAAGGGCCTAAGAACTTTTATGATAATACGAGAGATAATATGAGAGAGAGAGAGAGTGCTTTTCAGGAGCAACTGGTAGCAGTTACATTTAACAAGCAAAAAAAAAAAAAAAAACTTTTAAGTGCCCTTTTCTCTACATAAAATTGTTGGAAACACCAAGAAAATAATTTGAGATTTTGCTGATGGTACCTTTTGACAGGAAAGACGTAGGAGAAAGTAAAAATCATTAATAAAAAATAGAATGAATAATGAAAATAAAACAGGGGGCAGTTTTCCTCAGTGCAGTCAGGGGGAAATCTGTTCAGTGTTACTTTTTGAATAGCCTTATAGTTTTAAAGGACTTATCAAAAAATGTGGCAGGGTAATGCGGAAAGAAAGAAAATGTCCACTACAATGCGCTTTGCCAGGCATAGATCTACAGCGGCTAGGGTCAAGCTGGCCAAATGTCGCAAATTTACATATGTCTCCTGTGTATGACATGGTTCAAGCGTCAGAATGTGCGCAACAACTAGACCTAAAGTAGAATCTGAAATCGGTTTCGATGATGACCCACTGATATATATGGCACTTATGCTGACGCGAAAACATGAACTTGACAAAATGCACTAATAACGCTTTTTTTTTTTTTTTTTTTATTTCTTTGTGGGAAGAAAAACATACTAAATACATCCTCTTCTAATGGAATTGTCGGTAAATTAGTATGACAAGGTTGGTCTCACTATTAAAGTGCACATGAACAGACCGATGCGCAAAAGATAACGCAAACCCAGAATTAAGTTTTATCGCATGTTCCAAATTTCCCTATATCTTTGGGCTCTCATCACAATTGATTTTGGAGCCTGGTCATACTATCATTGTATCCCACTTTAGGGTATGAGACATGCCATCACGGTCGCAAGCAGTATCATGTCGATTCGGGACATCTTTCCAGCTCAAGCCTGGCAAGCCGTATGCGTTGGGGTGAAGGAAAAAACTATGAAAATGAATGAAAGTAGATAAATAGAGAGCCTGGAAATTTTCACACATTCTGAATGATTTAAATTTGAAATTTGTTTTTATAAATGTCTCAGAATTAGGGATAGTGGGAAAAAAAAAACTGGTGGGAAATGCGGTAAAAAAAGTAGAAATTGCTCAAATTGACCCCTGTCCAACAATGACCAAAACTAAAAAAAAAATTGGGACCTTTCTTCTAGCCCACTGAGCTAGCGAATCAGTTGAATTCTATCTAGAAAAGTAATCCCCTTATATAGATGTGTGTAGATGTAGTTCCCTCCCTTTCTTCCAAAATATTCCAACAGAAGTCAAAAGTAGTACCATTTGAAAATTTGATATCAAGCACATTCTTTACTCTGTTTTATCAGAAAATATGAAAGGACAGGTTTAAAAGGCTTTTTCAATGTTTGTTTGATCATATCTTGAAAAAGTGAGCGTGGCTGTGTTGTTTGTTTAGGAACTATTTTGTTTTTGTGACCTTATTACGCACCATGGTCTACTACGAGTCAGAAATTCGTTTTACTCTGATTTTCCAAGTGAACTTTTAAGGCTTATATGTAATCCTGTACAGATCTTCGGGCATGCACAATGGATGTATGTCAAAATACATCGACGTTGGGCGATTGTTTAAATAAAATGGGTGACAAAAGGTTGGGTTCTGAACCGACCCCCACTCATCTGAATCACCTGTTTCGATATGAATTTCCTATATATTGTTCAGACCAGCTTTCCAATCTCACATCGAAGCTTTGGATATGTTGAAATCACTAACTGTCTAGGAAAAAGTCATGGAGAATCACAGCCTAACTGAATAAACCAGCAAGAGGGAGAGAGAGAGAGAGAGAGAGAGAGAGCGAGCTTTTCAGGAGCAACTGGTAGCAGTTGCATTTAACAAGCAAAACAAACATTTAAGTGCCCTTTTCTCTACATAAAAAAAGTTGGAAACACCAAGAAAATAATTTGAGATTTTGCTGGTGGTAACTTTTGACAGGAAAGATGTGGGAGAAAGTAGAAATCATTAATAAAACAAGCAATGAATAACGAAAATAAGACAGGGGGCAGTTTTCCTCAGTGCAGTCAGGGGGAAATCTGTTCAGTGTTACTTTGGGAATAGCCTAAGAGGTTTAAAGGACTTATCAAAAAATGTGGCAGGGTAATGCGGAAAGAAAGAAAAGGTCGACCACAATGCACTTTGCCAGGCATAGATCTACAGCGGCTAGGGTCAAGCTGGCAAAATGTCGCAAAGTCACATATGTCTCCTGTGTCAGGCATGACATGGCTGAAGCGTCAGAATGTGCGCAACAACTAGACCTAGAGTAGAATCTGAAATCGGTTTCGATGATGACCCACTGATATATATGGCACTTACACCGACGTGAAAACATTAATTTGACAAAATGCACTACTAATGCTGTTTTTTTTTTTTTTTTTTCTAGATTTCTTTGTGGGAAGAAAAACATACTAAAACACATCCTCTTCTAATGGAATTGTCGGTAAATTAGTATGACAAAGTTGGTCTCACTATTAAAGTGTACATCAACAGACTGATGCGCCAAAGTTAACGAAAACCCAGAATTAAGTTTTATCGCATGTGCCAAATTTCCCTATATCTTTGGGCTCTCATCACAATTGATTTTGGAGCCTGGTCATACTATCATTATATCCCATTTTTAGGGATTGAGACATGCCATCACGATCGCAAGCAGTATCATGTCGATTTGGGACATCTTTCCAGCTCAAGCCTGGCAAGCCGTATGCGTTTGAGTGAAGAAAAAAATCCATGAAAATGAATGAAAGTAGATAAATAGAGAGCCTGGAAATTTTCACACATTCTTAATGATTTAAATTTGAAATTTGTTTTTATAAATGTCTCAGAATTAGGGATAGTGAATGGAAAAGAAAAAAAAAGGGGGGTTGGAAATGGGGTAAAAAAAAAAGTAGAATTTGCTCAAATTTGACCCCTGTCCAACAATGACCAAAACTAAAAAAAAAAAAAAAAAAAAAATGGGACCTTTCATCTAGCCCACTGGGCTAGCGAAGCAGTTGTATTTAATCTAGAAAATTAATCCCCTTATATATATGTGTAGATGTAGTTCCCTACCTTTCTTCCAAAACATTCCGACAAAAGTCAAAAGTAGTTCCATTTGGAAATTTGATATCAAGCACATCTGTTACTCTGTTTTATCAGAAAATATGAAAGGACAGGTTTAAAACGCTTTTTCAATGTTTGTTTGATCATATCTTGAAAAAGTGAGCGTGGCTGTGTTGTTTGTTTAGGAACTATTTTGTTTTTGTGACCTTATTACGCACCATGGTCTACTTCAAGTCAGAAATTCGTTTTACTCTGATTTTCCAAGTGAACTTTTAAGGCTTATATGTAATCCTGTACAGATCTTCGGGCATGCACAATGGATGTATGCCAAAATACATCGACACTGGGCGATTGTTTGAATAAAATGGGTGACAGAAGGTCGGGTTCTGTAACTTTATACAAGTTTAGCTTGTATTCAGCTATACACATTGTCATCTTACAAAGATTAACTCCCTGAGAACCTTTTATAGAAATAAATGTATGAATCATGTATCACTGTTTCTGTTATTTAATATAAGTTTAGCCTATATTCAGCTACACGTGTCTATATCTCACAAGGATAAGAGCGCCTTGGAACACTTATAGAAATACATGTATGTATCGTCGTTTCTGTTATTATAAGTTAAGCTAATATATTCAACTATATACGTCAACATTTCACAAGGACAAGGACTGGGCTCTGAGAACTTCAAAATACATTATTCTGCTTCTGTTATTTATGTACAGTTTATAATCAACTGTATTTATGTCAACATCTCACATGAACAAGGGCATCTGAGAACTTTCATAATGTGGACAAAAAATCTGGACGGAAGGGCAGAAGAATGGATAAGGTGGGCAGACAGAAAGACAGTCAAACGACTTGCATGTAAGCACTTTCTCTCCCAAATGAATTTGAGGAGGAGGGAAGACATAATTATGAATGTCAGCAACATCTCATGGGAATGGGGGGAAGCAGCTGAGAAGTTTTATATGAAATACTGGTTCTGAATACATGTTTCAACATCTCACGAGCTTATGAGAAAGTTTATAATAACACATGATTCTGCTTCTGCCTTTTAAGTTTGGCTTATATTAAAATATATGTGTTAACATCTCCCAAGGAAAAGGGCTACTGTACCTTTTATGTGTAATTCTGTATCCTTTATTTAATATAAATTAAACTTATATTCAATGATCAATATATGTGTTAACATCTCACAGGGATAAGGGCACCTGCGAACTTTCATATTTAATTTTGTTTCTACTAATTCAATATAAGTTCAACTTAAATTCAACAATATATGGCAACATCTCACTGGGACAAGGACACGTGCAAACTTTTATGTTATTCTGTTACTGCTTTATTTAATATAATTCCAGCTTATATTCAACTAGATATGTCAACATCTTACAACTTAAACGACAAGGGTCTCTAGAAACTTTTATGATAATACAGGATTTATTTTCCATTTTTAATATAACTTCAGCTTACATTGAACTATATATGTGTGTGCGTATATTAACATCTCAGAAGGTTGATTGATTGTATGGTGTTTAACGCAGTTTTCAACATGAGCGGTGAGACGGGAATGAATCATGTCGCAATGACTATCATCACTCCTTGGAAAGAAATTGGTCGAGCCCGGGATCGAACCAGGCGACCTCCTGTTCTCAAGTCCTGTACGCTACCGACTGAGCTACGAGGGCTCGGCAACATCTCAGACGGACTACGGCCTCAGACCTTTTATCATAATACAAGATTATGTTCCTATTTTTCAGTATAAGTTTAGCTTATATTCAGCTACACGTCTATATCTCACGAGGATAAGAGCCCCTGAGAACTTTTATAGAAATACACATATACATGTATCATTGTTTCTGTGATTTATTTTAATAAAAGTTCAGCTTATATTCAGTTATATATATATCTTAATCTCATTAGGATAAGAGCATCTGGGAACGTTTATAAAAATACATTTATCACAGTTTCTTTTATTATAAATTTAGTTCATATTCAATTATATACGTCAACCTCTCACAAGGACAGGGGGCCGCCTCTGAGAACTTCATAATCATGATTGTGCTTCTGTTATATATATGTTCAGCTCATATTCAACTGTATTTATGTCAACATCTCACCGGGGCAAGGGCTTCTGAGAACTTTCATAATGTGGACTCAAAATCTGGACAAATGCACGAGAGATGGACAGAAAGAAAGATAAACAACTTTATGGGGAAGAGAGATAACTATGGATGTCAACAACATCTCATGGAAACGGGGCCATTCAGAAGTCCAATTTGCAATACCGGTTCTACAATACAAATTTAGTATTAGTTTACTTTAGCTAAATTTTAAATGTCAACGTCTTAAGGGACAAAAAGTGTATCAAATAATGTAATTTGTTCTTAAAAGGGTAGAAAACATTGTGGGAAAAGGAGAAAATACCAGCATTTTCTCCTTTTCCCATGATGTTTTGAGGGTTGTTAAAACACAGGACTGTTTGATAAAGGGATACAGTAAACATGTCAGGAAAGTCTGCAAATATTTTCAGTTTACCTTCAGCAAGTTGAAGGCAAAATCAAGTTCCTTTAGGAGCAGTGCAGTGCTGTTTTCAAGAAAGAAGTACCGATAATATTTACTTTTCATTTTTTTTTTTTTTTTTGCGAGATCTAAACTAGTCATGTACGGTAAGGCAAGGTATAGATGCAAGGGGAAGATCTAATCAAAAATGTGCAGTTCGTCAGACATGCATTTTCAAGAATAAGTAATACCTATCTTTCTTTATCTGGTGATGTTCTAGAGTTGGCCTTAAAGTGCAAGAAATGAGATGTGGCTCAAATATTGGGTTTTATCTTGGAAATGGTTGGTAGCACTGTGGAAAAAGGAGAAAATGCTGGTTACCAGCATTTTCTCCTTTTCCAACAATGTTTCAAAAGCTCTCTTCTATAGGGTTGTTAGAAGTCTTGGTTTTGTGTTAAAGTATTTACCCTGCTTTTTATAACTCCACATCTGTAGTACTAGAGAGTTACACATTAAATGCGACAAGTCAAAATATTTACGAGGAGTGTTCAAATATGAATACATCTAAGCACCTAAAATTCGATTCTTCATAGGTTCCACTGAAATTTTATTTTTTCCCCCCAAAGTATTCACCTACAACAGATACACAAAGTTTCATTCTCTGGATCCAATCTTTGAAGGCATTTTCTTAGTCTTCATAGGTATATCGTGAAGACATCAGAATGTTGCAGAACCGAGGTGTTTGCGCTGAACAAGATTTCGACCTGAAAGGTATTTTTTCAGTGTTGGAAACAAAAAAGAAGTCACAAGGGGCAAGGTCGGGTAAATACGGAGCTATGCCTGCTTGAACCATACTTTATATCTTCCCAAGCATGAATCTTAACTTACTTTTCCTAAGCAGATCACAAAATTCTTAGTGCAATTTTGAAGAAAAATAATACAATTATGAAAAATATCCTAGCCAGCAATTGCCTGTTTTTCCTCAATATTTTGCAAATTGGTGAAAGGTGAAGTTTTCAGTAAGAAAAAGGAGATCACACTGTTACAAAGTCACCAACGCTCTCTTAACCCATAAGTCACTTGCAACCCTGCTTTCAAAACTCCACATCACAAGGGAATGAGGAGTTGCAGATGAGATTAAGGAAGTCATGTCATGCACTTACAGAGATCCATTTTGACAAACTACCAGAATAAAAATAGACATCAAACTCATCTTAAATTCTTCCAAAAGGATGTGTGTTATACTTGACTATCAGAATATATATGCTCAACAGACATTATTCACTTCATGTAACACTCTTCTCAACAAACTGTTAAGAACTCTTAGACAAAAAAGTACTGGAGAGCAGAGTCCCCTATTAATTATGACTGATTGATTGAATGTTGTTTCTCACACCTTTCAACATTATTTCAGTTGGCCTTAATAATAAATACTATTCATGTTCACTTAAATGGTTTCAACCTCAACTGATTGCTTGATCACGAGGCAAGACCAATTTCAGTTAGAAGAAAGCTGGGTAAGTATAAGGGGGGGGGGGGTTGGTGGAGTGGGCATCAATTTAAGAATAAATGGTATTTATTTTTCTTCTTCAGATGAGTTCTAGAACAGGCCTGTGGAACCTTTCTTTGCATAACTGCCATTCTCTAGTACAGGCATGAAAATAACTGACTTGTGTCATTAGAACGTGGTGGTTTTACTATCGTATCATGCAAGGCCCTTGCCTTTTATTTCGCATCAGCCAACCCGAAAGAAATTGGTTGCCTCTGGTAAAAATGTGGCTCACTAGGCCAGACATAAGAGAAAGGTTGTGTGGGCCTCAGAGGGCTATGGTCACGTTATTAGGCCCTATTGTTTGGCTTGTGCTGTAGCAGCCACATTTGTAGTCAGATATTTGTGTGCGCTGCAGTGGCTTTCTTTCAGTCCAATGTTCATGAGATTGACCGGATATTTGTCTCCAGAATATTTTTGACAAAACTGAACATAGGTCATCTGGGGGTCAAAAAAAAGGTGGTCATTATGTTGAATCAGACAAAGCTTGATAGTGCTGTAGAATCCATTTATTTTCGGTTGAATGTTCATGAAACTTTGTCACACTGCTTAAAATAGATATGGGTGAGTTGCAAATGGGCATTTTTTTTTTTTTTTTTTTTTAATTTTTTCATTTTATTATTTTTTTTTTTTATTAAAAGTATGTCACTAAACTCTGTAAGCAATTTCCAATTGAATTCCATGCAGATGTTCCCTTAATGATCTCCTTGCAAAAGTAATCAAACGGTTCTGCTCTTTTTCTAAAAAATTCACAGAAGCTTAAAAAGAGAGTATTAACATTTAAAAATCACATCAGTGACTGTTTAAGCAATTATACTATAGCCATTGTCCTGTGTTGGGAAAGGATGGCTCTTTGAACAGGTTAGTCCATACATTTAACTGTAATGTCCAATTTAAGACAAAATGTGTCATACAAAAACAAGTTGTTCTAAATCTACAGAGAAAATGTTTGCCTCATTCTACTGAAATTATTCAGAATCTACTGAAATTATTCAGAATCAACTAACATTATTCCAGATGTTTTCGCAATATGTGCTAGAATTAAGATATAGGTTTAGTCACCGTGGATTCTTCTGCTTGGGGGATATCTTTGAAAAGACTACTGACACATTTTATGAACCTTTATACTTTATATCTCGTTTAAATTCAAATTCAAACAACAGAAATAATAATAATAAAAAAATTACATGTGTAAGTTACTAGTTTCAGGTGTGAAAGACAAGCTCTCAGTGTGAGATTTGCTGTATTAACAATGACAGTTTATAGCACATGAATTAAGAAAACCTAAGTAGCTGGGAAGAAAAGGTAAAAAAAAAAAAGTTTTCTACCGCATCTTTAAAAACAGTATAAACGAATTTTGAATATGGGGACAATTTCTCCAAAATTCAATTGAGGGACAATTTCTCCAGGGGAAGATTTCTCCTGCAGGCACCCAGAGGCCTTAGTTTTTTCCCAGATTCTTTTGAGGCATTAAGCTAAGGAGGAACTGCAAATAGCGATGGAACTTCATCAGTTATTTAATTTTGATGATACCTTTTGATAATCTTTTCTTTTATTAATTGAAGTCACTAGGGTAAAAGACTAGGTCACTTTGGACTTTTCAAAGCCATTACTGGTACATAAAGTACACTTCTCTCCACAAATTTCTTTTTCATGTCAAGAAGTTTGATATTTTTGTTTTTAGTGTTAGGATGATAATTTAGAACTGACGCTTGCATATATAAATCATTTTGCGGTTAGGTTATTTTGTATCTGAATACTGTTAATATATTTGTGTTTTTAAATTTAAAAAAGGGTGATGTAAAGCAGATGAGTTTACTCACCATTACACACCAGGCGACTCTCAGGACTATCAGTCCTTTGATTTAAAATGTCAAGAGGAATTAAACTATGCGATTGGGGTGGGTTAAGCCAAAGCCGATCGGATCTGCGAGAATTCAAAATTTCACTTTTTTTTTTAATTTAAAATGGTAATCAGAGCTTTAGATAGAAGGAGTGATTTTAATTTCAAAATTGAAAATATTAATTATTCTCCTCTAAATCCTATGTTATGGGTACTCATTAGAATTGTCTCATCGAGACGATTCTAATGAGTACCCACAACATCGGGTTTAGAAGAGAAATAATGGATGTAGAATACCATCACTCCCTCTTATCTGGATTCTGTGTAATGATTTCTGAAGAATGGCCGTTAAGAGTCCCCTGCCCTGCATTAAACAAAGAGTCACCTTTAACCACGCTTTTCATAACTCCAAATCGAAAGCAAAAGAGAAGTCACACAGATGAGGTAAGGTAGGTTATGTCATTTTGTTATGGAATCATTGGAAGATCCTATTACTTACACAGCCACTAAATCTTTCATTAATAACATAGATTTCCACTGGAAAGCTGCATGTTTCTTTGTGAACCTTACTTTTTATCTACCGAAAACTTAAACTTAACTTTATAACCCAACATTTTATATCCCCAAGACTTAAATTTAACTTTAAAATTCATAAATTTATAAGCAGATGACAAAGTGCTATTTTGTAGAAAAATTAAACATGTAACAAAGATTTCAATTTAAAAAATTCTCCTTCGCCCTTTACAACACAATCCAAGGTTTTAACGAACCTGAAGAAAAGGGCGTTTGAAAACATGATGGGAAAAGGAGAAAATTCTGATATTTTCTCCTTTTCCTACAATGTTTTGCTACCTCTTAAAGACAATTTGAATTGTATAATCCACATTTAATTCTGTTGCTGGCAAATGTTTTCAATTTGGACATGTCTGAAATTTTGCTCTGTGGTAAAAAGTTGAAGGCTAAGAAGTCTAATACCAGCACGAAACCACAAGACAAGATTTTAGACTCATCCAAATTGATAGCTTTTGTATACTACAAATTAATCCTGGCTAAAATGAAGGTATTTGTCTTTGAAAGGGTAGAAATCATTGCTGATTACCAACATTTATTTTTCTTTTCCTATTATGTTTTCAAAAGGTTTCTTATTCGGGTCCTTAAAGCAGGATATCATTCAGTAGAAGAATAAACTTTCATCCTAAAATTTGAAAATTAGTGCTCCTGTATGCTGGAAGAGGTACAAAGTTTTCATTGTTTTGTAAAACAGTAAAGTTAAGCTGCTATCATTGTGAAATTATTCGATACTCATATTCATTTATCTCATGTGTTGGGTAATCCAAGAATAAAGTTCTGGATTATACAACAGTCATAACCCTTCCATATTTTACAACAAAGTCACCAGCTTTATCTCAACCAACGAATCACCTTTAAAATTGCTTTCCAGAATTCCACATCGAACGCAACATAGGAGCCACTGATAAGGTAAGGTGAGTCATGTCATTAATGACATATAACGGGGGTGATCTGAATGAAAAATGCGCCATTTGAGAGACTCATTTGTCCAAGAATAAGTAATACCAAACAATCTTCATTTAAATATCCCCCGGGATGGTATGTAGTCCATCAGAGGGCAAAAAATATGGAGACCACTACGGAGAATTTTCCTGGAGACAATGTTAACATTGTTATCTAACATTTTGTCGATATCTGTTTGTAAAACGATTTTTTATGAGAAAACACTTGTATTCGTTGCAGTTCTACTGATTGTACCTTATCACATATTTGTCAATATTACAAAATATTCACAATCAATTGGGGACACTACTCCTAAATACTTTCTTCCTCTTAAAATTCTTTCCAGTTTGTGGAGGAGCTGTATTTCATGTTACAACAAGAATATAAACTTACCAGAGATGCGCACATGTTTGGATAGTCAGGCGTGAACGATTTTGTACTTGTAATGTGGTTATGACAGGTTTTTAATTCTTACTTTACTCCAGCTTGTTTGTCATTAAGATCCTTGATTCGTTTAAATTTGTTATAAGGTCACCAGCACAGTTTGCACTGCTTTGATAAGGACCATTCTGTAAATGCTACATTACAAATATCAACACTGTAGGTCAGTTTAGGTGTGTAAAGGGCCTTATTTGGTCTTTTTGCTGCAAACTAAGGTTTTTGATTTAATACTGAAAAATAATAAAAATATATATTTTTGCCTGCAAATGTATAGAAACTAGGTAATAACATGCATCAAAAAGGTGCAAAATATGTGTCTAAATGATCAGTTGGTCGCTTTGCAATTAGTTACTCCGTCAATTTTTATGAGATAAGAAATGATGTGATATTACTTATTTGAATATGATCCTATATAATGAGCCGATGTTATTTATCATATGAAATTCCACCCAACCTTTGTGAAATTCTGGGGAAAAATGAAAATATCTTACAACGCTATGAAGCCCATTAATTAAATATCACTGTAAAATAGTTTTTCTTGCAGTTTCTTTTCTTCCAATGCTTTGCCACGTATTGCCTTACTTAACTCATTTATAAATAATTTTTGAAGATTGACGAAATAAAACATCCGAAAAGACCCTCCTTTTAATTCTATACCAGACAGTCCTGTTTTCTTTTTTAAAGGACTCTTAAGAAAGAAAGCTGTTGCAAACATTTTGGGAAAAGGGGAAAATGTTGGTAACTAGTATTTTCTCCAGGTTTTTCTCTTTTCCCCACGATATTTTCTTTCCTAGCAAGGCTAAGAATACTCTAGACAAACACAACCATGAAATTGTAATATTCAGGTCATATAATTTCTAGGATGAAAAAGTCTGATATGTTTATTCGGCGTTCTAAGGTGGTTAATAAAGGACCATCCTTTGATGCTAAGTATCAACACTTCTGGCCTTTGATTTCAGGCAGAGAAATGTTATCATTCGCTCCCCCCCCCCCCCCATATTGCTTTTTGTTAGATTTCTAAAACAAACTCCACAGTCTTCCCGGACAGGGCCCATCTTTGACCCAATGAGCACATTTTGAACAACTATTAAAAACCAACTCAAAATAAAAAGTATTTTGTTACTATACTCAATATCAGGCTCAAGGCCAAATCATTCCAGCCAGTAGTGAAAAAAAATCTTTGAATATCTTCAAAACATTTGACACCTTAGCAGGGCCAGTTTTGACTCAGGCAGCAATTTGAGGCCTCAAAGGGCGAAATTTAAGCAACTTTGATACAACACCATTCTGTGCTGCTATATAAAAAAATATCAACATTCCAGGCCTTATGGTTTAAGATCAGAGTATTCTTATTTATATTAATAAATGATTTTTGAAAAAAAAAAAAAAAAAAAAATGTGCGCTCAAGGTTATGGCCGTCTTTGACCCCTAAGGCCACAATTCAAACACCTTTGATAAAGGACTACATTTTGAAGCTGTATATCAAATATCAACCTATTTGCAATGTTTTTCAGTTTTGATTAAAAAATAATAATAATCCTGTAAAACTTTATGCAGAACATTGTGAAACCAGCCCAGGTCAAGACAAGATTTTGACCGCAGGGGGAGAATTTGGACAACTTTGATAGAATATCATCTCTTGATGCAAGGACCATCTCATGATGTTAGATAGGAATATCAGCCCCAGATACAGCTTTGCTTCAGACATAAAGATTAAACAAGAAAAAGAACTATAGCACTCCAAGTATAACAACAGATCTATACAGGGGCAGAGTTTGACCAACTTTGACGAATGATAAAGAACCGTCCAACAATGCTTCAAACCAAATATTAAGACAGTACATCTCACGTAAAACATGAGACCCCACAGGGCGGGGCAAGCTTTGTCCCCAACGGCACAATTTGAACAACTATGAAAAAGGCCATCCCATAATGCTATATATCATAAACACTCTTGGCTTTATGGTTTGAGTGAGAAAAATCTTAACTTTTTTCTCACTCACATTACTTTTTTATAAAACATACATATACACATGTATCCCTGGGGAGTACCAGTTTTGATCCCAAAGAAACAATCTGAACAATTTTGAGAAAGGGCTGCCCTGTGATGCTACATCTTAAAATTCAACCTTCTTTGCTTGTACATATGCTATATGCCTTTTTTTTTTTTTTTTTTTAATATCCAATGAATAATGATGCTATGAATCAAATGTATGGTTCACTGTCAAATAGTTCCAGACGAGAGGATAAAAATAAGTCTGTGACACTCTACACAACATGTGACCCTTGGGCTAAAACATTCTTGACCCCTGGGCACTATTTGAATAATTTTAATACAGCAGTATTCTGCAACACTATATAACAAATATCAACACTCGAGGCTTTAGGCTGTACAGCTTTAGATCAGCAGATTTTTAGCGCCAATGCCATGGCCCTGTGTCCATCGTGCATCCGTGCGTGCGTTAACTTTTATTTCAAACATCTTCTTCTCTGAAACTGCCTATCAGGTTTTAACAAAACTTTACAGAAATGATCCCATGGCCCTCTTCAGAAACTCTTCAAAGAATTTGAATCCTATAAAAACTCTGGTTGCCAGGGCAACAAAACTGAAAAATATTGAAAATCTTTAAAAATCTTCTTGTCCGAAACCATAAGGCCTAGCGTTACCAAATCTGGTGTGTAGCGTCATCTGATGGACCTCTAGAAAACTCTTCAAATTATAGCCCTGCGGTCAAAAACTGTCCCGTCCTGGAGGCCACAAGTTTTACACAGATTTATGTAGCGGAAACTTTAAATATCTTCTTGTCCTAAACCATATGGCCTAGGGCTACCAAATTTGATATGTAGCTTCATCCAATAGACCTTTACAATAAATCTTCAAATTATAGCCCCGGGGTCAAAATTGGCCCCGTCCCAGAGGTCACAAATTTTACATAGGATCTATATGGTGAAAACTTTAAATATCCTCTTGTCCTAAACCATATGGCCTAAGGATATCAAATTTGGCATGTAACTTCATCTAAAAGACTTCTACAAAAACTCATCAAATTATAGCCGCAGGGTCAAATGTGGCCCCCACCCTGAGGGTCACAAGTTTTACTTGGGTTATATAATGGAAACTTTAAATGAATATCTTCTTGTCTTAGGCCATATCGCCTAGGGCTACCAAAGTTGGCATGTAGCTTCATCTTATGGACTTCTACAAAAAGTCATCAACTTAAAGCCCTAGGGTAAAAACTGGCCCCACTTCTGGGGCCACGTTTTACACAGGCTTCTATGGTGGAAACTTTAAGTCTTCTAGTCCTAAACCATATGGCCTAGGGCTACTAAATTTGGCATGTAGCTTTATCTATTAAACCTTTACAAGAACTCTTCATACTATAGCCCTGAGGTCAAAATTGGCCCTGCCCCACAGGTCCAGTGGAGTGAAACAGGGCCATCACTGCCCTCTCGTTTTTATTACTTACATGTTTCATCCATTGAAAAGCATGAAACTGAAGCAGTGCCACTTTTGAGCCCACAAGCACCAATTTTGATCCCCGGTTCACAACTTGAACACTTTGAAGTGGAGACAATTAAAGTACAGATGACCTTTCAACATTTACTGGACCTAGGCCTTCGATTTGCTCTGCATTTTGTCTCACGAAGGATTAATATGAGAAATATTTTAAAACATAGCACAAGGGGTTCAAGGGATATGGGGCTGACACATTTCTAGCATGTGTATGTGATCTGTCAGCCCCTGCTGTCACCCTGACCTTGGAGTCTGATATGTGAAACTTTCATTTCCATTTGTCTCATCAAGGTATACATGTAAGTATGTAAAAAACTCTTACCACAGTAGGAATTCAGCAGACATAATTCTCGTATAATAATGACATTTGAACCCTTGCTGTGACCGTGACCTTGGAAACTGGTTTGTGAAAACTCAGCTTTGCATTTTGTCTTATGGTTGATGGTGTGATTAAAATATGAAACAAGATTTTCAGGCGATATGGAGCATACATGAAAGAGCAACATATTGACACACAGACAATGCTACCGAAGTGATTTGGGGAAGACACAATTCCTGAAATATGACTGTTTCCTCATGGTTATGAGCATTACTCATGCACAGGCTCATCTTATAAATACATTACCAAAACATGATAGAAAGTACCGTCAAAATAAAAAAAAAAAAATCTGCCTTTTTTTCATTTTCCACAATCTTAATCATAAGTTACTTTAATCAACACAGAAATATCAATCTCTTTCTACGCCAAATAATCAAAACAGACCTCTTCTCATTAAAGATCAAACCAGGCAAAATGATGGTAATCTTTAGTTATGATCTAGAAGAAAGCTACAGCCAGTATAGATCAAAGATCAGACTACATTTTTTTTTTTAATTTGCAGATCTGTGAACAAGGAAAATAAATGACAAACCAGAATGAACTCTAATGTTAAGGTATTCAGCTTTGAATGTATTGAAACTGGAAGTCATCAGGTGAGATTTTATTTTTTCAACCCTGTACCAAACAATCTCAAGTTTTAACGACCTTGAGAAAGAAGTCTCTATCAAACATTACCGGTTAAGGAGAAAATGCTGGTAACCAGCATTTCCTCCTTTTCTCACAAAGTCTTCTTCTCCTTCAAAGACAAATCCCATCATCTGAATCACGTTGAATTTGTTGCTTGCAAAATGCTTTCAACTTGGACAAGTCTAAAATTTTGTCTTCTGGTGAATGGTTAAGTGGCCCAATCTTTGATGTACTCTGATACTATGCAAGGTATCCTGGTAAAAGCAGCCTTGACATTGCAATGTCCATTGGGGCCAGATTTGTGATAAACCCTGCTGTTCTGGCACAAAATTGAGTCATCTCCAAGAACACACTCTGTTTTGGTAACCTACAAATGCCAGCATGTCGCTGGCATGTCACTGTCGCACAAAGGTGGTAAGACAGGATGGTTCTGACAATCTTCAGCACATTAGTGGCAGCAAAACATAGGTACTCCATCCTAAACTGGAGCTTAACCTGGACAGCCTGTGGTCACAACACGAAATCTAGCTTCTTTACCAGGATAAAACCAGTGTAACATCAGGTGTATGAGATTGTAAACCCATTTTTAAAGTAAAAACACCCCTGATTACCATCTACACTTCATTGAAAAGAACTGGGAAAACATCATGACTATGAGAATAGAGCTTTATTTAGAGACTTGGGCTGATCTTAGTTTAAGCAGATTCTGCATTTGTGTTATCTGATCCATCTTGACTCCTAGAGAGCTAAGAATATTTTAAAGTTCATTTTGCAGTCACTGTAGATCTAGATCAGACTGTAGAGAACATGCAGTATCATCCATGATGTACAATGTTTGACATTTTGTAAGGTATTCACATAAAAAAAAGCCTCATAACCACAACACCTGTCCTTTCTATTGATTTTAATTGTCCTTTTCAGACTGGGCAGGCACTTAAAGGTAAACTGGTCAAAACGTATACCACATCCCCATTCAAAACATTCTAACTACTTTAACTTGTATGCTGCTAAAGAAATGAAGTTCAAGCTTGCATATACTATACCTTAAATGAAAATACAATTTTATATAAAGATAAGGTGGTATAAAAAATGAATTTTTGTAACAAAACCTAACAAAAATAGTATTTTATAAATGTCACAAAAATATTTTTTAAATTCATTGTTCAGAATTGCTTGCCCTATGAGAGATTCTTTTGCACTGGTTAGAGTCCAGGAAATTCAAATCAGAAAGGGGATGAAGCTGTACCTGTATTCACTAGCCATCTAAATTGTACTCTCATTCTTGTTCTCTAGAATTTTCTAAATTTCAAAGTAATATAATATCTGACTAACTAAAACAAATGGTTTAGCCAATCAGAAATTCCATTACTTAGAAATTTAGAAAATTCTTGAGAGAGTGCGACTAAGAATGCTATAAAAAATGATTGGTGAATACAGGCCCTGATAACTCTAATTTTGGACACATGGACATTTTGTGTATAAATAAATTTGTAGATCTTCAACACAAAAGTGGAAATATAGGGTCACAGTGGCTCAATGCGAGCCGGAAAGACTGCCGATTTATTTATATTATTGTGAAGAAATTAATCTCTTCATAGTTTATTCTCTCTGTCAAAAACACTCAAGCTCCCTGTTAACATACTGAACATTACCTGTAGGTAAAAAGAAGTTGGGAAGGTTAGGTGCCAACACATACACTTTGTGGAAAGAATACTCTTAAGCGAGAATTTTATATGTAATGTAAGCTGAATACTGGTCAACCTTTAGATTTACTATGAATTTGGTAGGATTTACAATAATATCCTGACAAGTATTAGGTTTTAACTAGTGCCATTGTCAGCAAATGTAATTTTCACTGGTTAGGGTTCAAGTTTTATCCATAAAATTTAGGAAGACTTAAGATTCCCGACATTTTAAGTCATGCTTGAACATAAATGTAAGCAATATATTTTATACAAGCCTTTTATTTCTATTTGGGTCCAGGATAAAGTTCTTCAGACAACTTATAAATGGGGCCAATGTCAGATAGCCTGGCACTGGTTTTTACACAATTGTTCAGGATGATCTTGACCTATGCTATGTTTCTAAAAATGGTCTGTCCTGTGGTTTATTGTCATTGCTTTTCACTTTCTTCACTTTTGAGAAAAAAAAAAGCTTAGGAAGATGGACTTCACTCTTGAACACAGCTGCCCCTGAATAGACCGACAACTTTTCTAGCTTGCCTTGATCCGTCATTGGTGACAGCATCATCACCCCATTTATGGACAGTTGCCAACCTGCCATTAACACAGACTGGAGCCAGTATTAGTATATCTTGTATAAAATATCTTGCCTACAATTGTTCTAACCATGACTTATTCTGGTGGAAATTTTACCCTCCCCAAATTTTATTGGTAGAGAAACATAATATCTTTGGGTATAAATTTCCTACAATTATCTGCCCGTGAATGGAGAGAAATAAACTATTTTGGGATAAATTTCTAAACATCATTTCCCCTGGATAGATCAACGTGCTTTCTGGTTTGTCTTGATTCTGAATTTATGAAATTTATTTCCACAATTTTTTCATTTATACAAATCTAGTTTAATAATTGTGTTTTCATTATGGATCAAACACGTATAAACTTATTCTTTATTTCTTCAGCAGCAAGTAAGTAAGGAGCAGTCAAAACACTTTTTCTATTACATGGGGTAATGGTATAAATTTGACTCACTTACCCTTTACCCTTTACTAAACAATTGTGTTTTTACAACTCTGAGCAAGAGAGCCGAGGTAAAAGTCAAGGTAAAGCAGCATTTCCTGTTTTCCAAATGCTTTTTTTCTTTCTACAACAAACTTTATCACTGGAATGGCACTTGCCATTTGTAAATTCTTTTGTATGGCTGATCTTGAATTATATTAATTTGGAAAGGGTTAAAAGTGCCTGTCAAATGTGGAAAGGATATTTCAAATTAATTGCCAAGACAGATATTGCATTTCACAGCCATTTTCACTTGAACACCTCACAAAATCTCAGATGGTGTACATCAAAAATGAGACTGCATGTTCTGCACAGTCTGATCTTGATCTACACTCTGCAAAAGAAGCTAAAAGTTGTACCTGGTTCTCAGAATTGAAATCTGCTAAAGACCTGCCCAAGTCTCTAATTAACTCTTTACCAAACGACAAAATTTTAGGCTCGACCAAATTGAAAGCATTTGCAGACAACAAAGTAAATATGGCTCAAATGATGATTTCTGTCTTTCATAGAGTAGAAAACATTGCAGGAAAAGGAGAAAATGCTGGTTACCAGCATTTTCTCTTTTTCCCACAATGTTTTGAAAAGGCTTCTTTCTCATGGTCGTTAAAAGTCGGGATTGTGTGGTAAAGGGTTAAAACACATTCTCACAGTGTTGGCCCATTTACCTCATGGTGAAGAGTAGCCTGTAGGGTGTTTTCCTCTAAATAGTGGGTTTAACAATCTCATAGACCCAATGTTGCCCTGGTTTTGTCCCAGTTTAAATGCTGGATTGCATGTTATGACCAAAGACTATCCAGGTGAAGCCCTGGTTTGGGAAAGAGTACCTTAGATTTGCCGTCAGTGATGTGCCAAAAATTGCCAGAATCATCCCGTCTCACCATGTTGGTGCGTCAGTGCCACACCGTTGACTTGCTGACATTCACAGGTGATCAAGGCAGAGTATGCCCCTAGAGATGTTTCAATCTAGTTCCGGATCACCATGGTTTATCCCTGTTCTCGCCCCAATAGAAGGCTGCTTTCACTAGAAAAGTGTTAAAGTGTGCCTGCCATATAAATAAAGACATCAATTAAAGTAAGAGGACAATGGCTGTCCTATATCGCTCACCAGAATAAACAAGATCTGGAACTAGAAGAGCTGCCAGCAAAAGAAAAAGACTTATACTAGCTGAGATGTTGGATCTTATTTTTCTCTGAATTCATTAAAGGCCCACTAGCAGCATTTCTAAACCCATAGATTTTAGACAAGAAAAATTTTCCTTTCATTTTGACACAAGGGACACATTTTGAACAACTTTGATAAAAGACTAGCCTAAAACGCTTCATATCAAATATCATATAAGAGCCATGCTCTGGCAAATGGAAGTTTAATGCATCTCTGATGGATACTACCAAGCAAATCATCACATCATCACAGAGCCATAAAATCTGTTTAGTCTAACAACTGACTGAATATGAAGGAAGGCTACTTCATTGGAGGGCCTTCTCTCAAAGCTGTTAAAATTGTGCACTTGGGATCAAAGATAGGCCAACCCATGGGGTCACATGTTTTACATTGTGTTCTACAGGGAAAAAATATTAAAAATCTTCTTGTCTGATACCATTTAAGCCTCAAGTTGTTATATTTGGTTTAAAGCATCAAAATTTAATCCTTTATCAAAGGTATTTAAATTGTGTTGCTTGGGTTAAATAAAGGTTTCCCCTAGGGTCAGATATTGCTTAGAAGTTGCCTCTCTCTTGTTCTAAGTGCTTTCTTGTCTGACCTCATAATAGGGTCTAGAATGTATATATAAAATTTTGGTGTTAACTATCAAATAATCATTTAACCCTTTTCCTCCTATATAACTAAAATGAAACTTCCAAGTCGATAGTGATAACTCAAATATTGCTTTTTCAAAAAATATTTTTGGTGGAAAATACCTCCTTATCAGACAGTTAAATCAAAGATCAGACTGCATGTTCTGTGCAGTCTGATCTTGCTCTACACTGTCCGCAAAAGGTCAGTGAGCTGCGCTTAGTAGCCCATGGGTTAACGGCTGAAGATAAAGATCAAGGTATAGAAATATAGAAAATAACTATGGAATAACTCTTAAAAAAGAAATGTGCTAGAATGATGAAAGTAAGCAGTTTGGTATCTTCATATGCAAGATCATGCTCAAATTTCTTTCTCTGTAAAAAGTAAAGGTACATGTAAGTGCAACAGTTACCGTTTCTAAACTTTTAGAAAAATATGAAAATCATGATAGGATCTATGAGCTATGTTTCTCTTTGTTGGTTGATCTTGATATGTGGATGATGCACACATCTTATTTTTATGCTTGAAGTAAAACATTATGGTAGGCCTTAATAATTATGCAGGTGGTGACATGGGTCAATACTTTTTGCAGATGCATTAAGCCTTGCAGTACAAAGGTTCTAGACAAGAAAATTTTTCTTTCATTACACTGTTTAACTTGTGACTCCAAGGGCCGGCAATGTTCGACCCAAAGGACAGAGTTTGAACAACTTTGATAAAAGACTATCCTCAAACACTTCATATCAAATATTATATATATATATATGAGCCATGCTCTGGCAAAAGGGGGTCTAATGTATCTCTGTAATGCATGCTACCAAGCAAATCATCACATCATCACAGAGCCATAAAATCTGTTTAGTCTTATGACTGAATCTGGTGGTAGAATGGTCCTTGGACATGCAGAAAATTTATATATAGCATAAAGTTTTTAGAGAAAGTTGGCTGAAAAGAGACAGGATGGGCTATGCCTGTTGCTTGAATGGACGCTGGTGACATGCTATCAGCTACGTTGCTGATAACGGGTCTCGGTGCCGAGCAAGGAAGCAAGTCTCCTGCAGGAGTCAAGCTATTTGCCTTGCTAATCTGTGGAGACATGCTTCTGGGCATGTCAGTATCTGTGACAACATGAGGCCCAGGAGACATGCTGCTGTCTGCATTGTGTAGGAGCGTGTCAACAGGGAGCATGTGTTCAGAAGAAGACATGCTTTGGTCTTTGTTGGTCTGCTTGGAGTTGCTTTTTGCACTGGACATACCATCCCTGACCGGTTTCATTCTTGTGTTAGAACTCTTCAGAGGTATAAAGAAGCTAAGGTTAGCTACTTGGAAGTTGCTGGATAGAGTAGGGTGGATCTACCAGCTACACACTCTCTACTCGGTAGGGATTAACATCTCAGGATAGCTGGGTAACCTGCACTTAGCCAATCTTTTCTTGTTTTTCTAGCATAAAGTTTTTACTCATGTCATTCCACACAGACAGTGCAGGCTGGCTTGGGTCAGTACTCTTTGCGGATGCATTACGACCCTTTTACAAACTGCGGCTCACATATGAATAAGAATCATGCTCTGCCAAAAGGGGGCTTAATGCATCTCCATGATACATCATATCAAGCAAGTCATCACATAATTATGGATCCATCTAGTCTTACAATTGACTGAATTTTGAAGGAGAGCTGTCCTTGGACATGCAGAAAATTGACAACAGCAAAAAGTTTCAGCACAGGCTGACATGGGTCAATATAGTTAGCAAATGCATTAAGCCCCCTTTTCACAGAACATGGCTTGTATGAATAAGGAGTTTACACACAAACTTTCCAGTTTATTTTATCCAGAACTTTGTGGGAAGTCATTTTTAATCAGTCGGTAGACTGATTAGACAGATGACAAACTTTGGAAACCCGTATGCTCAGGGCAACCTGAAGTAATCCCATAATAACTTTTAAATTATGTAATAAATGGCGGTTACAATTTGTTTAGTATTGAAGTATGTCATAATTACAGTATTATCAAAATCTCTGGCCAGCAAAAACTGGAGCAGTTTACTTTCAACAGGATTATAAGAAATAGGGTCAGTGCTTAGCAGCAACTTTATGAATGAAACGAGTGTGATTCAAGTGTATCGGGTGATGTGAACACATCTTGTAGTCGTCTGCTGTCCATACCATTTGGCAAATTTCGAGTGATCTGTTGATAGTTATACTTAGTTACAGGATCGGCCAAGTTGTGACGAGTGCTCTCCGTATATGTAGCAGGTGTTGAAAACATGTTAGATCATTTTGGTCTTGAGAGGAATAAAATTGCAAAAAAGAGGAGTTTGTAAGGAAACATTGCTTTAAAATAATTTGAAAATTTAGATTGCTCTGCCTAGGAGAAAACTGATGTAAGTGAAACTCATTACAGCCGTAAGTTTAAAATAGTAACCGGCCGTTGGTCAGTTAATGCAGGATCATACATGTGATGCGAAGCGTGTGAAGCTGTGGGGACAAAGGGTATAGAGTTGTGTAAAGGTTATGGCCCTCATGGAGAGGCCATTACGTAAACATTTTCAGAATGGACTGGCAATCCACTGCTTGCAACCTTAGTACCCAGGCTGTCCATTCATAATACTGACCGATTACGCATCTTTCAGCGTATGATGTATTAACCCTTAGGCTGCTAAGTGCGACTCACTGACCACAGAACTTGCAGTCTGATCTTGGATCTATACTGTCCGATAAGGAGATATTTCTTTTTCCAAAAAAGAATAAGTTTGATATAGAATTATTTGGGTTTTACTACCGGTTTGAAATTTCATTTCAATGTTTTAGCGGGATAAGGATTAAATTGTTTTCACGGCCCCTTCTCCAGCCATGGCACTACCATTTTACACAGTCACTAACATGTTTCTTCTTGGCGAGTTTCTACAGACTAGAATCAGTCTGTTAATCCTTGACCAAACAGTCCTGTGGGGCTTTGAAAATATAGATGGAGAAACTGCATGTATTCAGCATGTTCTCTTTTTTTGACAGCATTTTTCACCCATTTGAAAGATTTTCAAAGTTCTGTCAAATAGAACTTTTTCATCGAGGATAAAAAACCCAGAAACTGTAACACAAATAAGCTCACTTACTGTTATATTCTCCATATCTGAATCAACGGACTAGGGAAAAAGTCTTTGCAGAGAGTACAGATTCAGACCAGACTGCTCAAAACATGCAGTCAGATCTTGGATCTGTCATGCCAGTTTTCCGAGTTATTCTACTCAAGACAGCAATGGTCCTGCAATTTTTAGGCTGCTTTTCCAAGCTTAACATGTCTATTTTAACAATTTAGCACTCTAAGCGTGCAAATGTCAGCAACATGTTTGTCTCATCAGCTATTCCATATTAGTCGATTTTCATCCTTTCCACATATCAGATAAAGAGATCAAGGCTACCACAGTTATGCTCTTGCTGATTAGAATGACTCAAACACACCTGTGTTGGCTATGGACAAGTAAAGTCGTTTTTGAAGACAATAAAAGATAAAGACCAGACTGTCCTTTGAAAGCAATGCAATTCAATATCACAGACGTTCATATCTTAGATCTAATTGTCTGTTTATTGGGAGGTATATGGGGAAAAAAAAAGACCATGAAATTGTAGCCTAATGTTTGATATTGTTTTCCTGACTGTAAAAGGCTATTCGATTAACTGAGTGTTTTAACTCTTAACCAAACTATCCTTTGTTAATGCCTATGAGACAGAAGTTGAAAACATTGTGAGAAAAGGGGAAAATGCAGGTTCTCCTTTTCCCATGTTTTTTTTACCCTTTCAATGATTCAAATCATCATTTGGTCTACGTTTAATTCATCATCTGCAGATGCTTTTGATTTGGACAAGTCTAAAATTTTATCATTTGGTAAAGAGTTGACGGTTAGGGAGCTACTGGGTATCTACATTCTTTGAAAGTATAATGTAGTAGAAATTTGCCAGCAGACGTTTGTACTGGATGATTTGGCCCGCTAAAAAATAAGTAGGACAGTTTGTCAAGATGAATATGATATCTTGTTAAAAATGGAAAAATGAACGGCCCACAAGCAGCCGAAAGAAAACAACTCCAAAGTTATATTGCAGGCATATTTTATACGGCTTTTATATGTTACAATACAGTTACCAAAGTTGCCAAAGTTACAGAAAAGAATATATGTATTTTTTCACTCTTTTAAAGGGTTGGTAGGTACTCCTGTTCATGATGAGTGGTATCTAAAACTTGATAATGGGTACTGCTGATCAGAATTGTCACATATCTTTTATGTTCTATTGCTGTCGGCTATATTTTAACCAGTCGTTAACCCTTTACCACACAATCCCGACTTTTAACGACCTTGAGAAAGAAGCCTTTTGAAAACTTTGTGGGTAAAGGAGAAAATGCTGGTAACCAGCATTTTCTCCTTTTTCCACAATGTTTTCTATCCTTCCCAGAACAAATTTCATTTTTTCACTCACAATTATTTTGTCATCTGCAACTGCTTTCAATTTGGACTAGTCTACATTTTTGTCGTGTGGTACAGACTTAAACTACTAATTTGTAAAAGACAGTTTAAAAAAGTTGGATGCTACGTGGCTCATTTGTAATGGTGTAGGACTTTTTGTCTCATACATAGTTCAAACATCTACCATTTGATTTGTGATTTCAAACCACTTTAGTTATTCAGTGTCGACCGATTACAGTGCTTTCAGCACTTTGATTCTAATTGCAGTTGAACAGGCAAAGAGACAGGTGACAGGCTTCAAGTGATCACACTGACTCACTCCAAGCACTTTGTGCTCTGATGAGTTAACTCTTTACCAAACGACGAAATTTTAGACTAGTCCAAATTGAAAGCTTTTGCAGACGACAAAATAAATGTGACTGAAAAATTAGAATTTGTTTTAGGAAGAGGAGAAAACATTGTGGGAAAAGGAGAAAATGCTAGTTACTAGCATTTTCTCCTTTTCCCACAATGTTTTCAAAAGGCCTCTTCCTCAGGGTCATTAAAAGTCTGGATTATGTGGTAAAGGGTTAATTGGTAGAAAAGATAGGTACAGCAATTTCAAGGCAGCTCTCACCAGAATACCTCACAAAATATCAAAGTTTATATCAAAGATGATACTGCTTTTTTCTGCTCAAATGCTCTAACTGGTTGGAATCTAACCCTCCTCCATAAATACTGAAGACAGAGTTATGGATTTTGCTCCAGAAATAAACCTAATATGTAAAGTAAATAAGTGCAAGAAATTCATCAAAGGGCCATAACGCTTTGGAAAATCATTCAACAATAACCAAATTATAATATGCATATCTTTGCTTCATTTTAAAATTCCTATGAAGTTTGATTGAAATCCATCCAGTAGTTTTTTTTGAGAAATGGCTAGGACAAAAAAGTTACAGATGAACCAACCAACAGACCGACCCACACAGTGACCCCTATATACCCCCCGAAATGAAGTTTGTGGGTGTAAAATGAAGACAAGACTTATGGATCTTATGTACTACACTTGTTCTAAATGTGATCTATTTGTACTACGAAGTATGAAATCAATAGCTTTTATACTTTGGAAGTTATGCTCGAGAAAAAAAAACAATATATAAAATAGTTAAAGGCAAAAAATTTATCAAAAGGCCATTAGTCACTGAAAAATCATTCAACCACAACCACATTATAATATACACATCTTCACTTTGTATAATGTTTGATAGAAATCCATCCTGTAGTTATTGAGAAATAGCCCAGACAGAAAAGCTACAAACCAACTACTACAGTGATTTCTATATGCCCCCCCCCCCCAAAAAAAAACCAAAGTTTGTGGGGGTGTTTGTGGGGGTATAATAAGTAAGGTGATTTCAAGCAAACTATGAATAAAGAAGAAAGATAAATGTAAGTAAAAAATATTTTCCAGCAGTATTTCTTTAACTCTTTACCACACAATCCTGATGTTTAACGACCCTGAGAAAGAAGCCTTTTTAAAACAATGTGGGAAAAGGAGAAAATGCTGGTAACTAGCATTTTCTCCTTTTCCCACAATGTTTTCTACCCTTCCCAAAACAAATTTCAATTTTTCAGTCACATCTATTTTGTCTTCTGCAACTGCATTCAATTTGGACTAGTCTAAAATTTGGTAAAGCATTAAGCTACAAAGGTAGTTTTAGAGTATTGCGCCAGAATTTAACAAAAGTTTGTGTGAATGTAGCATATTACAAAATTCATATCAGTTATTTGGGATTGTATTTCAATTAAGTGCAATGTTATCATATTGGATCTCCTAAAAATAGAAGGAATATCCATTGCAAAACTACCAGTCACCAAATTTGCACTTTTCACTGCATGGAAATGCCCAGTTTCTTTATGTTTGCAGGAACAATACTATTTTGAAATATTTGTCAATGCTTAAAAAATATTTTTTGTATGAAAAAAAATTAACTTGAAAGGCCACTTTAAAGAGGCAAGCTTGTGGGACCATTTTGGGTTAAGAGGGCCCTTATTAGCACACCGTCAATTGTTTCCTAGTAAAATATTCACAAAACTGTCTATGTCAACAATGAATAAGGAACATACACTTTTACCACACGATCCCGAGTTTAAATGATTCCTGAGGAAAAACCTTGAAACATTGTGGAAAAGGGACAAAATACTGGTTGTAAGTATTTTCTCCTTTTCCCACAATGTTTTCTACCCTTTCAAAGACAAAAATTCAATCATTTTAGCCATATTATAAATAATGTCCTCTGCCATTGCTTTAAATTTGAGTAAACCTAATAAATAATAATATTTTTGTTGTTTGGTAAAGTGATGAAAAAGAAATCTTCTTCTATCCGATAGTATTATAATCCATCACAATTTTACACCCTTAAACATTTACCACACAATTCCAACTTTTAACGACCCTAAAACTTTTAAAAACATAGTAGGAAAAGGAGAAGATGCTGGTAACCAGCATTTTCTCCTTTTCCCACGTTTTCTTCCTATTCAAGCATAAAGACTATCATTTGAAAAACACCTGCATTGTAATGAGTAAATCCCTTTAGAATTTTGCCATGTTGTACGGGGTTAATAGTAATGGCATCTTACAGTGTTTAACCAGATAGAAATAATATTATGAAAGGGATTGTTCAGATCCATAGTCAGCCATGATTAACCCTCTGAGCACTAAATAAACTCAGACATCTTCAGTCTAGGACCATGAGTTACAATGATTGATTGTATGGTGTTTAATGCCGTTTTCAACATTATTTCAGTTATATTGCAGCAGCCAGTGCACCTATCCATTATCCATGCTTTCCTGGAGTTTCTTTTACCAGTACTCCACACAATATTCTTTCCAAGCCACTGGCTGCTTTCCCACATAACCATGGTCGAGACAATGTTCAGCGGTGAGACAGGAATGAATCCTGTTGCAATGACTATCAAATATCCTTGGAAAGAAATTGGCCAAACTGGGGATTGAACCAGCGACCTCCTGTTCTCAAGTTCTGTACACTACCGACTGAGTTATGGGGGCTTGGCAACTAAGATACAAATAATTTCACTTTCAACAATGCTTTAGTCCAGAAAGTCTCATCTGTGCAATTGGATCTTGATCTGCACCAACAGCAAAGGTAATCAGTGTTGTGAAAGTTAGCTTAAAGGTTAATGTCCATTTCTGCTGTCAGCATTCTTCACATAAACCATCACTAAACAAATACAAGGGGCAATGGTAAGCAGCATTTCCTACTTTTCCAACAATGCTTTATACCCTATAAATGCCAAGTTCCATTGTATCAGCCTCATTTAATTTGTTGTCTGCAAATGCTGTAAATTTGGACGTTGTCATTTGGTAAATAATTAAACACCACTTTTTCCAAGACCGCAGCTTAAGTTCTCATCTAATAATCTGACCTAGTTTTCATGACTGTCAGGTTGAAAACGTGGCCTCTAGAGTGCACACAAGGTTTTTCTAAATTTTGACCTACTTTTTGATGCAACAGAACCCAAATTAAAACTATCCAAGATATTATTAAAACAAACATTCTGACCAAGTTTCAAGAGCATCAAGCTTCAAATGTGGCCTCTAGAGTGCACACAAGGTTTTTCTAAGAATTGGCCCAGTGGACCACTTTTTACCTGACATGACCCAATTTTAAACTTGTCTGAGATATAATTAGGGCAAATAATCTGACCTAGTTTCATGAGTATCAGGCTGAAAATGTGGCCTCTAGAGTGCACACAAGCTTTCTCTAAGTTTAAGACCAGTGACCCACTTTTTGACCTAAAGTGACCCAATTTCAAATTTGTCCAAGATTTTATCAAGACAAACATTTTAACAAGGTTTTGTGACTATCTGATTGAAAATGTGGCCTCTTGAGTGCACACAAGGTAAATGTTGATGAAGCACAACGCATGACGGACACAGTATAATCACAAAAGTTCACCTTCAGCACTTCGTGCTCAGGTAAGCTAAAAATGCAGACTTTATTGCATAAACAAGAATACAGATTTTGAACTTTAAAATGCTACTTTTCCCTAGCAAATTGTCGGATTTTTTTTTTTTTTTTTTTTTTTTTTTTCTTTCTTTTTTTTTCAAAATCAATAGGGTTCAAGCTAGTATGATATACAGAAACTGTGCAAGTTTCATGAAAGTCCGACCACAAATTCTGACTATAACATAAACAAGAAGTGTAAATTTCCAACTTTAAATGGCTACATTTCCCATACTAATATTCAGACTTTTTCAAAACCAGTGGGTTTCAAGCTGTTGATGATATAAAACAAACTGCACAAGTTTCATGAAAATGGGGACTAAATCACTGAACTCTTTACCACACAATCCCTACTTTTAATGACCCTGAGAAAGGAGCCTTTTGAAAACATTTTGGGAAAAGAAGAAAATGCTGATTACCAGCATTTTCTCCTTTTCCGACAATATTTTCTACCCTTCCCCAAACAAATTTCAATTCTAAAGTCAAGTTTATTTTGTTGTCTGCAAATACTTTCAATTTCAATCAGTCTAAAATTTTGTCGTTTTGTAAAGACTTAAACAAGAACAGGAAATTTTCAGCTTTAAATGACTACTTTTCCCTAACTTATTGTTGGAACTGATTAAAAATCAACAGGGTTCAACCTATTGTTGAGATGAACAAACTGTGCAAGTTTCACAAAAATTAAAAAATGCACACTTTATTGTGTAAAAAAAAAAATGACTAACACAGATGGACAGATGGATGGACAGACGGACAGGCAGCCGACGGAAACAACAACGTGACATAAGCACTACTGGTTTTCAACATTTAGGGCTAAAAACACAGGAAGACTTTGGTAATAGGCTTCTCTTTAAAGCCCTCAATACAGCCCAGACCGAAGATCAGACTGCAAGTTTTGTGCTGTCTGAATTTAACCCTTTACCCCACAGTCCTGTGTTTTGACAAGCCCGAGGAAGAAGGCTGTTGAAAACATTGTGGGAAGAGAAGAAAATGCTTTTAAATAGCATTTTCTTCTCTTCCAAAATAAAAGCTGTCACCTACAAATGTTTCCAGTTTGGTCAAGTGTAAAATTTTGTTGTTAGGTAAAGAGCTAACCTACACAGTCTGCAAAGACAATCAAACATGTGCTTTGCATTTCTAGGGTTAGATTTTAAAATTTTCCAAATTGAGGGCATTTGCAGACAACATTAACAAATGTGGCAAAATGATAGGCTTTGTCTTTGAAAGGGAAGCAAAGGAGAAAAAAATGTTTTCCACCATTTTCTCATTTTGCAACAATGTTTTCAACATCTTTATCCTCATGGTCATTAAAACACAGAATTGTTTGATAAATCAATAAAGGTGATACTATCAGAAACTGGTCATTCCATCCTCAGTGTTAAGAAAACATTGTGAAAAATAGAGAAATTAGTCCCTCAAAGCAATAACTGCATTTGCCTGAATGTTTTGCAGGCTGTTGATGACAGATTTGTCAAAATATATCTCTCTGACTTTAAAACAACAATTCATTCAGAACTAAATCTTTAAAATCATTTAGAAAAGAAACAAATGCTTTACTAGGGAAAACTGCTTCTATTCCCAAAATGTTTCCAAAACAATCCAAAACTTAGACTCTTCCGAAATCCATTACGGTTTTCCAATCCCATCACTTTTGTGTGATTTATATCTATTAAGTAGGTCTAAAAAGTGTGTGTGATAATGGTTTCACCCTCTACCAAACAATCCATAGTTTAACTCCTTACCAAACAACAAAATTTAAGACCAGTCCAGATTAAAAGGAGTTGCAGATGACAAAATAAATGACTGAAAAATTTAAATTTGTTTTTTGGAAGGGTAGAAAACATTGTTGGAAAAGGAGAAAATGCTGGTTACCAGCATTTTCTCCTTTTCCCACAATGTTTTCAAAAGGCTTCTTTCTCAGAGTTGTAAAAGTCAGGATGGTGTGGTAAAGAGTTGAAAGACTCTAAAAAAGAAGACTTTTGAAAACATAGTAAAAAAAGGAGAACATGCTGGTAACCAGAATTTTCTCCTATTTCCATAATGTTTTATGCCCTTTCAACTAACAAAAGTCATTTTCTAAGTCACATTTATAATATGGCTTTAGATACTTTCAATTTGGACAAGTCCAAAAATTTTGCCATGTTGTAAAGCAGTAGAGGATCAAGCCTTTACCAGCCCAAAAAATCTGTGGCATCTGCAAGCATTTGCTGACAACAGAGATCTATCTGTCAACTCATACAGAACTTTGTACAATGTTATAATGCTTTTGTAGACATTGTACATCAAGATAAGACTAGACTGAAAATTCAGTCTGATTTTGGATGTACATTGTCTGCAACTTTGTCATGTATTCTTCAAAAGCACCCTTTGGAATTGCTATCAGCACATTTTGGCTTTTCTTTTTTAATTGAAAAAGGTCAATTTATTCAGTTTTAAAACCCCTGGATTAAATCTGTCTAAACCCAAAAGATTTGTGTTATATTGTAATACAATATTTTGAGAAAATGAGAAAAGGCTGGATATCTGTTAGATCTATTTCTTCTCCCGTACCATCTTAATAGTGTTATTTCTTGGGCTCCTAAGACAAGGGATTGTTTGGTAGATCTACTGAACCTTTCTATGTCCTAAAATAATCAACTAGCAAAATAACTGGAATTCAGTAAGCACGCTGGTATTTATCGTAACTGGGTCAGTGCACGGAATTTTTGCATGAACCTTGATTAGTCTTATTTTTTAGCTTTTTTTTTTTTTTAATCCCGGGGGACTTTTTGTAAAATCAATAATATTACAGAGTAGAAAGAAAGAAAATTAGGAAACTTTTAGATTAATTAAAATTTTATGAAAAAATCGGAGGGCGGGAAAGAAAACATTCCAAGCATTAAATAGGCCTATACGCTCGGGTCAAACATTGCTAGGAGGACACAAAAGCAATATCAATTAAGCATGCTAAGCACTAGATCTATTAACATTTATTTGTAAAATCTGTAAAAGATACTGAATAATCAACAAACTTACTTCAAAATTCCAACATCGAACAAGTTTCCTATGTCCTGCCACCACCTTTCGTTGCACTCGTCAAATGCGTACATCGCCAAAAAAAATAGTAGGCCTAGTTGTCACGTGACCGGTTTTGATTTGTTAATTAAAGAATAACATGAAAAAAAAAAGGAAAACAATATTCACGCATATCACTCCTTACTTGAAAAACTAAATAGTGGTTCCATTGCCTCAGCCCGATTTTATTTTTAACAATAAAATTTCCTTCCTTTTTTCAAAAACTTACCCTTTCACTCAAACTGGTATAGGTAATTTAAGGTTCATGGGGACCCCTTGAATTTTGAAATGTCTTGAAACATGATCTAGCGATTGTACTGAAAATTTGCATAACTAATAATATCACATTCACCAACTCTGTTTTTTCAGAATTTTTGATCACTTAGTTTGACTTTTTTGCATTCACTGCAATGTTAAAATATATGAACAAAACAGCTTAAAAACGGTGGGAGGGTTGAAGGCTATTCCGAGTGAAGTGTTCACCTGTATATGAAAACAATTCTCACACAAGTATAGTGACTTCGTCTATTGTTTAAACAAGAAAACTTCAACTTTTGAGGCCCTTATTTAGTTTTTCATTTGGGTTTTATTTTAATGATTTAATGTCGGAGACTTGCACTTTGTTTTCTTCTCCACGCCCAGCCGTAGATGGTTTCCTGAAACAAGGTCAAACTTTGGCTCACATCATGTAGTATAGCATACAACAATAAAATGAAGGAGGGTGAATTGTATGAACTGGTTAAGTTCAATAAATAAGCTCCAAAGTATTGTTGTACATGAATTTTTACGGTCAAAGGGACACAGTGTCTTTAAGATTACCACGCAAAGATTGTGACCAAAATCCAATTGGGCTATTATTGGGCGAACTAAAAAAAAAAAAAACGCGAAAAAAAGTTCAAAACAAACACAGAGAAAGACCTTCGAGTCTAAGTGTCAGGTGGTTTTGAACGCACATCTCAACAGAAGTGCTTAAAAGAGTTGAGACCAAATATTGGAGAACAGACACCATTAAGAGAACACTGGACAACTTATTTTAGACTTTGAAGATTTTTATGAAAATGACGAAAGTGATATCTAAGGTAAGGTACTGAACTATATTATTTGTACAAAAAGACATTTCAGGGCCTGATACTTAACTAAAGTGAGGTGCTGAAGTCATGCTTTTTTCAGTTATGTTTGCTGTTCTGGTCAATGTGCGAAACCGTTGGAGAAAGTAAAGCTTCAGAACAAAATATTACGACTACTTGAATGGGCAAAATGCTCTTTCTTGCGGAAGAAACATTCTAATTTTCACTGCGAGAGTTGGTAGGGTCATTTTAAATGACATTGAAAAGTTTGATAAAAATTGATACGGGATTTTTCAAGACATTTCAAAATTCAGGGGGTCCCGATGAACCTCAAACTACCTATATAGCTTATTTAGAAAGATTGAGTAGGTCTCACGACGGTAACTTTTTGAAACGTTGAAAATAGAGTAAAAACTCTATGTTCGACCCTCTGCGGTTTTTCCCCTGTTTTGCTGCTCATTCTCTGTATTAGGATGTCAAGTGACAGTTACACTAAGGCAGAGAAAGCGGTATTATGAGCAATGAACTTTTTGCTATTTTTAATGGACTATCCAGCAGTGTATCAAACCAATATTAACGACAAGTTACATCTCAAAGAAATTTTTCTGTGAAACTCTATGTAAAACATGTAGCCCCTCTCCCATGTGTAACACAGGGTAGGGCAAAAACAAAATTTGAACAACTATGAAAAGGACCATCCCATAATGCTACAATGTATATCTTATCTATACTATTTGTCTTATGGTTTGATTAAAGAAATTTCCTAACTATAATTTTCTCATATTACTTTTTGTAACACATACATGCACAAGTACCTCTGGGGAGACCAGCTTTGATCCCAAAGACACAATATGAACAATTTTGATTTAAAGGGCTGTCCTATGATAATGCATCTTAAACTTAAACCATCTTTGCCACATCTTTGGGCGAAACATGCGACACATGGGCGAGACAGCTTTTTACCCTAGGGACTAAATTTGCTCTATTTTGATAGAATGCCATCCCTTGATGCTATTTAGCAGGTATCAACACTCAAGGCCTTATGGTTTCAGGCATTTTTTTTTTTTTTTTTTTGTAAATCTACAAATATTACTTTTATAAAACATGCACCCCCTGAGTTTGGGCCATCTTTCCCACAGTGACACACTATTTGAACAGTTTTGATGAAGGACCACCAAAATGATGCTCGATACAAAATATCAACACTCTAGATTCTGTGATTTCACACAAAAAGGTTTCTAAAATTAACCTATAGAACGCCAAGTTAAAACATACACGATACCAGGGACAGGGACAGGGCCATCCCCGGGAGCACATTTTGAGAGGAAAAAAAAAAAAAATCAATTCGAAAATAAGAGAAATAAATGATGTTATGAATTAATAACAGCCTCACAGCCAAATGGTTCCAGAAAAGAAGATAAAGGTAAATCTATGAGACTCTACACAACATATGACCCTTCGGCTGAAACGTCCTTGGCCCCTGGGACAAAACCTTTTTGAACACTTTTTTATATATATATAATTTTTTTTTTTTTTTTTTAACAATTTTGATACAGGACTATTCTGCAATGCTATATAACAAATATTAACACTCTAGGCTTTTACGCTGTACGGTTTAAGATCAGCCCACTTTTTCCATTAATTATTTACATAAAATTATGTTTCTTCTATTCAAAAATGTGTACCGTGGGGCAGGGCCACTTTTGACCCTAAGGGCACCATTTTTGACACCAAGTTTACGTGACCAACCTGAACAATTTGAAGTGGACACAATTATAATATAGGTGACATTTCCAACTTTACTGGACCTTGACCTTGGATACTGTTGTGTTAAACCTTTACTCTGCATTTTGTCTTGCAAAGGATTCATATGTGGACTATTTTTAAAAACAGGAAAAGGGGTTCAAGGGATATGAAACTGACACGATTCTAGTACATGTGAACAAGGACAAACCAGAATGAACTCTAATGATCAGATTTTCAGTTTTGAATGTAATGAAACTTTAAGTATAACTGGGAGTCAGCAGGGAAGATTTCTTTAACCCTGTAACAAACAATCCCAAGTTTTAACGTCCTTGGGAAAGAAGTCTCTCGCAAACATTATGGGTTAAGGAGTAAATACTGGTAATCAGAACTGTCTCCTTTTCTCACTAAGTTTTCCTCTCCTTCAAGGGCAAATCCCATCATCTGAACCACATTCAATTTGTTGTCTGTAAAATGCCTTTAACTTGGACGAGTCTAAAATTTTGTCGTCTGTTATAGGGTCAACCGGCCATATCTTTGCTGTTCACTGATATTTTGTGAGGTATCCCAGGTGAGAGCAGCCTTGAAGTTGGAATGTGTAATGGAGCCAAAATTGTGATAAACCCTAGTGTTCTGGCACTAAATCGAACATCTCCAGGGACACACTCCGTTCTGGAAACCTACGAATGCCATCATGTCGCTGGCATGTCACTGTCACGCAAAGGTAGTAAGACAGGATGATTCCGACAATCTTCAGCGTATAAGCGGCGGCAGAGCATAGATACTGCATCCCAAACTGGATCTTAACCTGGACAGCCTGTAGTCACAACATGCAATCTGGCCTTTTAACCAGGATAAAACAATGTCAGGTGTATGAGAATGTAAACCCATCTTTAAAATAAAACAGCCCCTGATTACAAGCTACAATCTGTCCTGTAAGTGGTTTATTTGTTATTGCTTTTCAGTTTCTCCACTTTTGAAAAATAAGTGTCACAAGACCGACTTAAGAGTTGAACACAGCTGCCCCCGAATAGTCCGACTTTTCTAGCTGGCCTCGATCCGTCATTGGTGATGACATCAATACCCCATTCATGGTCAGTTTCCAGCCTGCCATTAATATGGACTGGAGCCAGTTCTAGTGTAACTTGGTTCAGATATCTTCCCTACTGTTGTTCTAACAATGACTTATTCAGGGTCCGTATTCACCAACCATTCTTAAGAACATTCTTAGACTTATTCTTCAAGATTTTCCAAGTTTGAAAGTAACACAACTTCTAATTGGCTAAACCAAATGGTTTAGCCAATCAGAAGGTGTGTTACTTTCAAATTTGGAAAATTTTGGAGAACAAGACCAAGAATATTCTTAAGAATGGTTGGTGAATACGGACCCTGGAGGAAATCTTACCCTTTCCAAATTTTATGAGTAGAGAAACAGATCTATTGATAATTATACATTTCCTACACTTACTAGTATCTGCCTTTGATTGGAGAGAAATAAACTATCCTGGGATGAATTTCTTACCATTATTTCCCACTGAATAGCCTAGGTCAACGTGCTTTCTGGATTGTCTCGATCATACATTGATGAAATTTCATTTGCGCATTTTTTTCCATTTGTCTAGATCTACTTTTAATCAGTTGTGTTTTCATTCTGGGTAAAACACAAACTTTTTCTTTATTTCTTTAGTAAGTAAGGAGCAGTCAAAACATTATTTTCTATAACATTGGGTAATGGTATTTATAACTTTGACCACTTACCCTTAACCCTTTACCAAACAATTCTGCGTTTATACAACTCTTAGGAAGACAGGTAAAAGTAAAGCTGCATTTTCTCCGTTTTCCGAATGCTTTCTTTTCTTTCTACGACAAACCTTATCACTGGAATCACATTTGTCATTTGGATGTCATTTCCTTTAAGTTTGGATGATGCTTCTTAATTATATCGAATCGGAAAGGGTTATTTAAATGCCTGCTATTTGTTCCACATTCAAATTGTCATCTGCAAAATTCTTTCATTATGAACAAGTCTAAAATTTTATTCTGTGGTTAAGGTCACGGGCTCGTATTCACTTATTTTAATTTGCATTTATATTCTTGTTTTAGATTTTTAAAAAGTAACGCAATTTCTGATTGACTGTAACTAAATGATTTAGCCATTCATAAATTGCGTTACTTCAGAATTTAGAAAACCATTGAGAATTAGACTTAGAACGATATTAACGGTAATTGGTGAATACAGGTCCTGGTAATGAGGTAGGACGTTTTATAACGTTGACCGCTTACCCATTGTCATCAGTCAGATGGTCCCAAAATTCAACATGGTGATCGGAATCAAGTCATACTCTGACAAGTTTGTCTGTTGTTAGGAGTTGTGTACATCGTGCAAAGGAGAATGTATTGTAAAGAAGGAACATTTACATGTGTTAGCCCTTATCCTGCTAAATAGCCTAAGTGAAATGAAATTTTCAAACATGTAGTAAAAACCCGAATAATGGCATGCCAAACTTATTTTTAGGAAAAAAAAAATCTCCCTATCGGACAGTGTAGATTCAAGATCAGACTGCACGTTCTGTGTAGTCTGATCTTGATCTACACGGTCCGCAAAAGGTCAGTGAGTCGCGCTTAGCAGTCTTAGGGTTAAAATATCTTAGACAATCGTTCTTTACGGGTATGTTTTTCCCGCCCAATGCTACCAAGGTCCATATTCACCATCCATTCTAAATTGCCCTTTTAGTTCTATTCTCGATTTTAAAAGTAATTTGAGATATGCTGAACCACTTAGTTTAGCCAATCAGGAATTGCAGTAGGCCTACTTCCACATTCAGAAACTCTTGAGAATTAGACTAAGAATGATATTCACAATGGTTGATGAACACGGGCCCTGGTTGCAAAGCAGGACGTTCCGTGACGTCAAAGATGATCAATGACGTCATCAAGGAAATGATCCACAGAATTCTAAAGGATGGATGGAACCAAATCATACTTTGATAACTTAGATTTTTGTCGATGTGAATCGTTTAGAGGCGAACGTTTCGTGAAAATGTAACGTTTACATATGTGTTAACCTTTTACCAAACGATCTCAAGTTTTAAGGGCCCTGATAAAGAGGGCTTCTCAAAATATCAAGGGAAGTACTAGTAACCAGCATTTTCTCCTTTTCCAGCTTCTATCCTTTTTTGAAGATAAATTTCATCATTTGAACCGCGTTTGACTTACCTTAGAACTGCGAATGCTTTCACTATGGACAGGTCTAAAAAATTGTCGTCTGGTAAAGACTTAAACGTTTTATAAGCATTGTAGTTCTTCATGAGTGTGATTCGGCGACCCGTTCAACGCTAGGTACCTCACTTGCTACTCCTACAGTCTCTACAGAATTCGCATAGATCTGTATACCTAGATCTAGTTTGTCATTTGTATGTCATAAAAAGCATATCAAAGTATCTTTGGGCGAAATTCTGTCGGGAGAAATTCGTGATATCAGAAAAAGTCAAGACATTTTTTTCCGGATACTTTTCGGACATCCCTTTATTTATTTAAAGCCTATTGTTTTTCCATGACTTTTTTCCGTAAATCATTTTTTTTAAACGTCTGGCATTTTACGTAATTATGTATAATAATATATTGACTGTATTAACCCTTAGGCTGCTAAGCGCGATTCAAGGACCTTTTGCGGACAGTGTGAATCAAGATCAGACTGCACATAATACGCAGTCTGATCTTAGATCTACATTGTCCGATCAGAAGATGTCTTTCCCCAAAAGTTAACTCTGAAATAGCAAAATCTTTATTCTTACTATCGGCTTGAAAGTTTCATTTCACTAATTTAGCACGATTAGGGTGAAATTCCGTTACAGTCTAGCCTTGGTTGCGATCTTATGGAATTATTTCAAGTTATCCCCTATAGCGCTATGCACAACCTAAGTTGTTTTTGCAGACAATGTTGATTAGAACCAGGACAGCGTAGATCAATATAAACCTGCACAGAACTTGCAGTCTGATCTTAGATCTAGAAAATCACAGTCTGCAAATTTCGTCGAAATTTTCCTAAAAATATATACATGTATACAGTATATAAACTCGAAATCGCAATATTTGGTCTGGTTCCTGCTTTTAAAAGCAATTATTGTATTTCATTTATGTATATCTGTCTTTTCTATTCGACGAAAATTAGCCGAATTGATCCACATTAAAACAATCGCTGAGGACAAAATTTATGATGTTTATTTCTGGAAGGGCAGAATATATACCAGCATTTTCTTTTTTGCCACGCTTTCTTTCAAAGGCATTCTTTCTCAGTGTCGTGGCAGGGGATTGTTTTGTATAGGGTTAAGGGATCATTAAGAAACCATCTATCTTTAAAGGAAGGAGGACAGACTCGTCGCCATTATTTAGGAGCAGTTATCGTCACAATAAGGAAGTAATACCTTGCACGAAATTTAAACTTATAGTGGGAATAGAACGGGTAAAAAAAATAACGATCATCCAGAAAAAAATAGCATCATTTAAAAAACAAACGTCTAGACGGGCGGGCTTCTTTCTCTCTTTTTAGTTTCTTTGTTTAGACTTATTTATATTACATCGATTTTAAAACAATTTATTAGAACTTATATATAGAGGATGTTTTTTTTTTTTTTTTTTCCGATAAAAGATCAAAATTTATTTCATCGAGTGAATATCATCTGTAATATTTTCACGAGTGGCTGTGCCACGAGTGAAAATATTACCGATGATGTTTACGAGATGCAATAAATTTCGATCTTTTACCGAAATAAATAAATAAATAAATATTCAATTTTCCGATGGGTTTTCGATCAACTGGTTTATAGGACGATAAAAAAGGTAAGTATGAGGAGAGTTATAGAGGCATGAACTTTTGAGATGGAGAATTTTTCTCTCTTGCAACCGTGGGATGGAAAGTGTCTTCGGGGTGAATACGAATCTCGTTCTTGATTGGCCATTGAGGAAAAGATGAAGTTTTGTTTAACCCTTTCAGAACCATAGGCGAAAGTGGGTGCTTTAGCGGACGGCAGAGACTGTGATCAGACAGCAAGGAAAGTGCCATCTAATCTTGAATACATACTATCCGCCTATTAAATTTTAATCATACAAATGAGATAAAAATCTGAGTTTAAGAGGATCGGATCTTTAGCCGTCGAAAGTGGTCGAGTTCATGTATATGTACATGAGCCATGCTCTCTGAAAAGGACACTTAACACATCTGCGAAAAGTATCGACCCAGGTCAGCTTGCGCTGTCCGCGCAGGCTGACCTGGGTCGATACTTTTCGCTATTGATCAATTTTCTGTATGTCCAGGGACCAGCCCAGTCTACCTCATGACTAAGTCGGTTATTGAAAAAAAAAAAAAAAAAAAAGACGGGGTATTAGTTAGGGGCCCATAATCTTATGATGGCTTTCTCGGTATAATGCATCACGAAAGTGCATTAAGCTCCCTTTTGCCAGAGCATGGCTCATTTGTATTTGACGCTGACAGGGTTAAAGTAAGCGTTTTTTACTTCGTAGCTATACGGAAAAGTGGTGTAATAGGAGGGTCTATTATAACGACGATGGAAATTAGAGTTATTTTTTAAATTAGTGATATTTTAGTGTAATAGACTGTAACTACAGGAAGTGGTTTAGGGTGAAATTTTAGTCTAAAGCTGGCCCACATCATTTTAAAATGGCAACAAATTATTTTTAAAAAGAGTGCACAATTTTATCGAGGCGAAGCCATATGTCTAAACCTTTACCAATGAGTTCCTTTATTAATCGGAGCTGTCGTAAATGGCTTTTGAAAAAAAAAAAAAGTTTACAAAGGAGGAAATGCTGGTAAACAACTTTTTCTCCTTTTTACACAATGGCTTCTACCTTTTCAAAGACACAATGACTTCTAATGTTTCCAAGACAGATCTTGAATACCGTTTTACACGTTTAATTTGCAGTACCAAAATGCTTTCAATATGAACTCGTCGTAAATTTTGTCGTCATGTTTTATATAAAAACAAAACTTAGAGATGTTGAGGTGGTTGGATGGGTTGTCTATGCGCCTGTCAACCTGGATAGTATTTTCTGCTGTTTCGTTTGAACGATGGGAAAGAATGAAAGAGAAGATAACCCTGTCAGTGCAAAAGGTCAAAACAAAGTTTTTTTTTTTTTCAGAAAGCTTAGATCAAGACCAGACTGCACAGAAGGTGCAGTCTGGTCTTAGATCTATACCGCCCGGTTTTTGTGGCATTTGTGGAAAACAATGCCACTATGAGTTCAATATGGTGTTTTGAAAATATGTATCGTAGTTTGTGCAAAACCGACGGAAGTAAACCCCATTAAACTAAATTTTTCTAAGACAAATAAGTGTTTCAATAGCACTCAGATATATAATTAACAACAGAGTATTAAAATAAACTGGATTAGAGCATCCATCATCATACCGGGAATACATTTTTTTCTTAGTTGAAAATATTTTATACCTGCTATGGCCTTCTATTGGTGCAATGATACCTACAACCTTTGTCTCCTGACAGTGTTCTTCCCACATCAGTTCGTCCCTGGGTTTGTTCGACCTTTGGCTTGTTCGTCCCACATTATTGTTTGTTTATTTTTCAAATTATTATTTCCACACAATGGCTCCCTTGACAAATGCCACACCAGTGTTTTCAACGCTTTGATTTATTCAAGTAAATAATGTTTAAAAAAGAATCTCTCGCAGTTTTAGCAGATGGAATTTTCAGTTGTAAAAAGTTCGATCTATTTGACACTGAAAGAGTCAACTCTTTACCAGACGACAAAATTCAACCCTTATCCTGCTAAATAAGTTAATCCTTAAGCTGCTAAGCGCGACTCATTGACCTTTAGCAGACAATGTAGATCAAGATCAGACTTGCAGTCTGATCTTTGATCTGCACTCTCCGATGCAGTATTTTCTTTCCGGTGAAATAGACTATTGAATCGCAATGTCTGTTTTTCTTTTCTTTTTTTACTATTACATAGAAATTTTCGTTTCATTTATTCAACAGTTTCAGGCTTAAATCAAACATTCAAGCCGATGGTAAAAGTCCGAATAACGCTATTTCAAACTTATATTTTTAGAGAAAATGTCTTCTGATCGGACAGTGTAGATCCAAGATCAGACTGCACATTCTGTGCAGTCTGATCTTGATCTACACTGTCCGCAATAGGTCAGTGAGTTGCGCTTAGCAGCCTAAGTGTTAAGGCTTGTCCAAATTTGAAGCATTTACAGACGACAAAACAGATGTGGCTGTGATGATAGGTTTTGTCTTTGACAGGGTAGAAAACATTGTGGGGAAAGGATAAAATGTTGGTGATACCTTTTCCCACAATGTTTTCAAAAAGCCTCCCTTTTCAGATTTGTTGAATCTCGGGATTACTAAGAGAAAACTATCGCTCAATTAAATTTATCTTTTTCCAACATCGTCTGGAGGGTAAACGCTGGTCTATATTTGTTTTAAGAAAAAGTTCATTCTCCTGGGTTGGTTTTAATTGGACATAAAATCTCCAGTATTCTTAAGCTCCATCTTATTAACCATTAACTCTTTTCCAAGCGCCAAAATTTTAGACTCTTCAGAATTGAAAACATCTGCACAAAACAATTTTTAGAATCGTAACAAGTGATCTATCGTTCCATGTAAGGGTAGAAAACATTTTGGGAAAAGGAGAAAATGCTGGTTACCAGCATTTTCTCCTTTTCCCTCAATGTTTTCAAAAGGCATCTTCCTCAGGGTCGTTAAAACACGAGATCTTGTAGGAAAGGGTAAAGAAAGACAGCAGCTAGATCAGTATTGGAGTTTTCCATCGTTCTCTATTACATCGTCTAACAGTGACACGCACAGAAGTGGAGAAAATATCATTAGGCAGTCTTGTTGAGAAGAGATTCAGAGGTTTCTGGAACGATATTATGTTTCAGGTAAATATAATGTTTAAATTAATTTCATAATCTGTAACGTGATTTCTTGACATATAGAAGCCGATTGAAATTTTAATCTTATTATTTTTTTTTCCTCATTAATGTGTTTCCGAGGTTCGCACAAGCCGATTGTATAACTATTTTGCACATGGGCCTTCCTTTTTTATTCTTTTTTCATACCTTTTTTTTTTCTTATGATTATAGGATTACAGAAGTAAAAGACAAATTTAATTTTCCACATTTTCTTTGTTAAGTTTCTTTTTTCTTCTCATATAATTTTATTCAGTTTGGATCATAAAAAAAAAAAAAAAAAATGAGAGAATCTTGAGAAACACAAATCTTTTGATATTTGACGTTTTTTTTTTTTTTTTTTTTTTGTTATTTTTCCCCTTTAATAAAATTAGATAAATATGATATTTAACACACACACACACACACACACACACAAATGGATATACAGTGACTTTTTTGTTCCCCCCCCCCACTTTCTTTTTCGTTTAGTCTATGGAATAATACTGATGAACTTGCATTCAATTTGAAAGATTAGCCTCTTTCATCCAAGTATCTTAAAAAAAAATGGAAAAAAGGAAAATATAAATTCGATCATGTGTGTAATCTGTCGCCTGCAATGTTTTTCATCTACAACGCCTAAAATTTTGACCACCGGTAAAGAGTTAAATGATTCCGCCACACTGACCTTATTACTTCGAAACCATTGTCAAAACATTATAATTGGGCGTTACCCTGCATTTTCGAAAAGTATATTATACTAACCAAGCCGTCGCAATACATAGCGAGTAGAAACGTTAACACTTGTAATACAACTATTGCATGGGGGGGGGGGGGGGGGGGGGGGCGATTTTAAAATGACACTGAATGACTTGCAATACATAGAGTGACTTAACTTATTTTTAATTTTACAGTAAATAAGCAACAGACGTTAGCAGAAGGCCGATAGCTGCTCTCTTTCAAAATGAATTACAACATATCCGGCGCTGTCGAGAGCGGAGCTTTTACACCGGAAAGATCACAACAAAACCTGTCATTCACCACTGACAATGACGCTCAAATTAGTGCTGTAATAGAACAATTCTCTATACCTATCATTTGTATAATTGGACTGGTCGGAAATTCGTTGTCTTTTTACGTATTTGTTCAGAAGTCATACAGGAAGTCCTCATGCAGCGTGTTTTTAGCGATGCGATGTGTTTCAGATAATGGATTTCTTATTGCTCTAACGCTAGTCTGGAGTTCAATGTCCTTTAACCTTCATCTGAGCAAGGTGTTCATTATGTGTCAAAGTATTATATTTTTGACCTATGTGTGTGGATGCATGTCGGTTTGGCTTGTGGTTCTTGTGACCGTAGAAAACTATATTCGCATAGCTAAACCAAACCTTGTGAGTAAACTGTGTAGAACAGACACGGCTAGATTTGTTGTTTGTGTGTTATTCATCATCGCTGTTTGCAGCTATACTTTTCCCTTCTGGACGATGGACGCAAACTGCAGCTATAAAAACACATACAACAGTGTCATTATAGTTCGTTTCATGGTGTATCTTGACACTTTTCTAACACTGGTTGTGCCAACTGCTTTAATGGCCTCTCTGATGGTAATAATAGTGTCTCAAATGTTCAGATCACGTGTTAGAAGGCAGAGACTATCGTCCAGTTCTTTCAAATCACTAAAAGAAACGCAAAACCCGATTACCAAGGTAACCAAAATGTTACTAGCAGTAACCTTAACGTACTTCATACTAAACCTACCCTCGCACGTGATTCGGATACGTTTGCTGCTTAAGACGATGACTTCTGACACAATAACCATTGGACAACTTGACATTATTCTACAGACAATATCACTGCAGATCTATTACCTATCTTTGGCTGTAAACATCTTTGTATATGTCATATTCGGAGGCAAATTCCGCTCTATTTTCATTCGGACATTTCTAAAACGACGCCGGCAAAGACAGCAGAACTCAAACAGAAGTGATGAATCTGTAACAAAACTGAGCTAAAACTACGCACGTACATATGAGCCACGCTCTGTTAAAAGAAAGCTTCATGCATCTGCGAAAAGTATCGACCCAGGTCAGCCTGCGCAGTCCGCGCAGGCTGACCTGGGCCGAAACTTTTCGCCACTGGTAAATTTTCTGTATGTCCAAGGATCAGTGTACCTCATGATACAGTCGGTTGTTACACAAAATGGATTTTATAGATCCATAAGTATCTAATGACATGCTTGTTACCAAGTATCACGGAGATGCATTAAACTCCCTTTTGCCAGAGCATGGCTCATATCGTTCAGTCTTGGTATTTTCACTAGATCGTAGTGACGTGTACGATTAATAAAGAATAGAATTCAATTTTTGTGTTCTTTCCCTTTTCTTCTATTCCGTTTTCCTGCAAAAGAAAGGGGTAAAACCAACTTGCATTTCTACCTATTTTATCTGCGTTTGCCAAATATGAGAAAGTACTGATTATGGCCTTTAGGGTTTTTGGCCTGGGCTTGGCTTGGCAAGCCCAAGGCCATAGGAGTCGTATACCAAAATTTCAACCCCATCCAAGCATTTACGGAAAAACCCAAGTCAAGCATTTACGGAAAAACTCGAGTAAAAGTGAAAAGTACCGCCTGCAATCCATCTCACTACGCTGAAGGAAACGACCCCTTTAAATAATAAAATATTTCGGTTTTCACAGTAGGGTTTAATTTCACAACAAACTTTGATAGGTGTGCGATTTTAATCGTACGAAAGTGTTGATTGAGAATTTGGGGCACTCGTGAGGTTATTCATATCTGCAAATTCGTGCGCTTAATATTAACCCTTTACCACACAATGCCGCCTTTTGACGCCCCTGGCAAAGAAGCTTTTTGAAAACATTGTGGGAAAAGGAGAAAATGCTGGTAACCAGCATCTTCTCCTTTTCCCACAATGTTTTCAACCCTATCAAACAAAAGTTGCACCATCTGAGCCACATTGAAATTGTCGTCTGCAAATACTTTCAATTTGGACGAGGCTAAAATGTTGTAGTCTGGTAAAGGTTTAACAGTGAAAGAAACAAGTTGCAAACCTCGGGTGATCGTTGATCAAATGTTTTGATGTAGGTACGCAACCGACCGAGTTGTGACGAGTGCTGTTGCTGAGCACTAATCGGGATCGTTTCTTTGTCCTTTTTCAATACACCATGTGAATGACAAATAATGATAGCGTATTTTACGCAGACGATGTGCTCTTTCTCTGAAAAAGGTGTCTCAAAACCTCAAAACCTCGGCAAGATTTTAATTTTCGTAAAATTACTGTGCATCTCGTGTCTGAAGTTATAAGTATGTATTTGATTGGTATACATGTATATGCCTTATTTCTTCCTGTCAGAATTGTCCAGATATGACAATCTCGGCCCATAACCATTTCGACCCATAGCAAACTCAGAGCATACATTGCCAAATATGTATTAAAGTTTGTAACATGAGCCATTCAAAACCAGTTAATCTTGAAAAAACGATGAAATTTTAGACTTGGCTAAATTGAAAACATTTGCGAACAGCAAGTTAGATTTAGCTGAAATGTTGGTTATTGGCTGTGAAAGTGCAGAAAACATTTTTGTGGGAAAAAAAGAGAGCATTATTTTTTCCAAAAGGTTTTCATGAGGCTATATCCTTGGAGTCCTTAAAACTCGAGAATGTGTGGTCAAAAGTTAAGTAACTGGTGGACGTTTTATATCGAAGATCAGACTTGACATTCAGTGCAATCTGATCTAGATCTCCATAGGTATTTAGGCTAACCTGGGTCGAAACTTTTTGCTTTTGGCAAATATTCTGCATGTCAAAGGACCAGTGTACCTCATGATTCAGTCGGTTGCTCCACAAAATGGATTTTATGGATCCATTATTATATGATGGCTCGTTTGAATTGATGGATAAAACCCCCTTTTTCCAGAGCAATAATCACAACCAGGAGCTCTTCATGACAACTTAGAGATTCCATAGACTTTCAATGCGAAAGTTGAAAAGTGGCATTTACAGCAGATATTTTGACAAAACTTTTATAGAAATGTACCTTTAGCAGTCTTGTATCATCCATATGATTTTATTCAACTGGTAGTCTTTAGCTCATCTGTTTACAAAGAAAGCGTCATACTATCGTCAAAGCCTATGCGTCATTGTCATTGTGCAAAAACTTCGACATTTTTTAATATCTCTGTTATTCCTGAAGATATTTACTTCAAACTTGTACAAGTTATTTACTGTCAAAAGGGGTACCCATATAACAGGGTAGGTAACCATCAAAATATTTTTGACACAATTACGCCCTTTTTTATTGCTTCAAATTTTCAGAACCTTTGACATTGTAAAATATCTGTCATTAATGAAGATACTTACTTCAAACGTGAACTTTTCGATAACTATTAAAAGGTGAATTTAAATCAGTACAACAGAGGAAGGTAACTACCAAAATATTTTTGGCAAAGTTATTAGTTATGCCCCTTTTTCGACTGAGAACTTTTGGCTCAGCTGTTTTTAGAGACATGGTATTTTCATAGCCCTAGTGTCATCATCTTCGTCGTTTGTGTCGTCGTCATGCAAAATATTTGACATTTTACAATACCTTTGTTATTACTGAAAATGTTTACTTAAAACTTGGACAAGTTGTTAACTATCAAAAGGGAAACATAAACAACAAGGGTAAATAGTTATGAAGTTATGCCCCTTTTTCAACTTTGTGTTTTCACTGAAAATCAACCGAGCATTGTCGCCCGAATGCAGACGTCTTTTTATTTGTTGCCATAGAAACCAAAATTTAAAAATAAAAAGAAATACGTAAAAGATTGTCTTCTCAGACACCAAATCGTGTTCTGTGATATTAGCCCTTAAAGATTTTGTGTTTTTCTTTGTTATTGCTCAAAGGACATGGTTACTATTTCAACCTATAGACTGAGTGTGGTAAAATGAGAGAAAAATATGATTCATTGCTTGGCCATAGTGGATTTTTGCACTTTCCAGAAATATTCCCTACTGTTGCACGCTGCTCATTTTGGTTTGTTACCATGATTTGTTGCCAAAGCAAAAAGGAAGAATTTAGCAAGCAGAAAATCCTTTGAAAATTATCTCCTTTCAATCCATAAAGACCATGAGACCAAGGCTATACAAAAATACTCACTTTATTGGCCTTTACAAATTTATGTTTTTCCATTCTGTTGTCAACTCCACAGACAGTCAGTGTGAGACATGGAGATATTTTTTTTAGTTTGTACACATGTCATAGCAGTTTTTAAGCCTGTACAAATGTGATAGCAACTTTGAGCTTCTGGGCCTCATTTTCCTACCTCTTCACCCGTTCTGATGCCCAGGCCTTCAGCGCCTCCAGCGCTTTGATTGTTTAAGTGCATCATAAAATTCAAGTCCTTTTATAAATGCAGTAAGAAAAACTTGCAATTTTTCCTATCCATACCAGTTTTGCACTAAGTCAATAAACATCATAATTATTACGTTTATGCCCCGTTTAACTTCGTCAATGTCGTTGCTCCCACGTCCGTGACGAGTCATTACTGTATCCGACCCCATCTCATCCACACTACGTTTTTCAAACATGTTCAAAATTCACGTAAGTCAGGCAAAACCATAAAGATCGCTTTACCTCCTCATCGGCTCTTACTGCGTTCCCTCTGCCTTCGCGAGAACTTGGGACTGCGCCGGGACTGTTCTTCATTGACTTTGCGTGACTTTGGTCCAGTGTGAGTGGGATTTTACCAGGGCAAACATGGAATGTTGCTGAAAGGTAGTGGAGAGCGTAGTACCATTATTGTAGCAAAGACGCGTAACGGTCATAATAGCTTACGAGTATTTCCTGAAAAGCTCGTTACTCTCAGGCAAAGACCACAAAGACTGAACTTACCCGTAAATCGCCTTTCACTACCATAGTTGCTTTTTATGGCTGAGAAGTGTAACGCATGACTCAGTCGGTTGTTAAACAAAACGAATCATAATATATCCATTACAGTATTATGTGATTACTTGCTTGGTGTCAAGCATCACAGAGATGCATAAAGCCCCCATTTGGCCGGAGCATAGCTCAAATATTTAGGTCAATTCACGTAAAACGCTAATGTGTCGTCGGTTAGACAGAGGATGAGACCGACCCTTTTTGTTTCTCTTTTTCTCTTGTGGAAGCGAAGGATTCAGATGTCAAGAACACGTGGAATACAGTTGAAAGCTGCATTCAGCGTAAGTATTCAGCGTATCGAATTGCAAGATATAGCAAGTACTGTTTCCCCTTTTGAATATTTTTTTTAAATTTTCTGATATTTGACTGTGTAGTATGTCTGGTACCAGCCCTTCAGCCAAAACTGAATTATGTCAACAGAGATTTTGATACAGACAATCTACAGAATAAGGTATTCACATGACACTGGCAGATGTCAGTCTATTATTTTTGCTGTAAAACATCCTTGTTAAACATAATGATTTCAGGCAAGCCAATACAAGGAGAAGTAGCTAGGGGTCTTTCTTAATTTGTTTAAAAATAAGCAGACTTATTTATCGAACAAAACCAAAAATATAGGTCGATAGAAACAGGGGAAAAGTACTGACGAGTTTAATCAACGGTCGGTGGAACTGATTGGTCGAATGAACAAATACAAGGCCAACAACGAGGGTCAAATTAACGAACAGGACCAATCTTTGACCTATCAAGACATTTACTGGGGGCAAAATAATATGGCCTGCAACATGCGAAATGAGACCTTCGGACATTTGCGTAAAGTGTCGTCCCGGATTAGCCTGCGCAGTCCGCGCAGGCTAATCCGAGACGGCACTTTACTACTACATAAGATTTGTTCATACAGTAGACTTGCGTGAAACAGAAAATCGCACAAAAACGGGAAGTGTCGTCTCGGATTGGTCACAGACTGCACAAGCTGATCTGGGACGACACACTTTTACGCATATGTCCGAAAGCCCCTTTTCGTGTGTTGCACGCCATATGGCATTAATCATATGAAAAAGGGCTATGCTCTATAAAAATGAGGCTTAATACATCTGCAAAAAGTATCGATTCAAGTCAGCCTGCGCAGTCCGCGCAGGATGACCTGGGCCAAAACTTAACTCTTGGTTAAGACAAAATAGACTTTATGAATCCCTAATTACGTGATGTCTTGCTAGGTTCAATGCATTACGAAGATGCTGTTAGCCCCCCTCTTGCCAGAGCATTATTCAAGTGTTTACAGTTTTCAGTAATTATGGCGATGCCTATTATAAGGTATACCATCAACAATACAATGTCTTTTACAATGACTTCATGTCTTTGTGATGGACCAGTACCAATGTACCCCTAAACCTCTTTTAAAACAGTGAAGATAACCACAAAAGAGTTTAACCCTTTCCCAAACGACAAATTTTGGACTGGTCCAAATTGAAAGAGTTTGCAGACGAGAATCTTAAATTTGATGAAAATGGCAGAAAGTTCTCAAAAAGGGTAGAAAACACTGTGGGAAAAGGAGAAATTGCTCGTTATGAGCAATTTCTCCTTTTCCCACAGTGTTTTCAAAAGACTTGTACTGCAGACACGTGAAAACCAGGGCTTGTTTGGGAAAGGGTTAAATATTTATATCTCATTGCCTCTTACGCGACCTATCTTTCTAAAAAGATATTTCTTCTTACATCTTTCTTTATTTTTGTCTTAATAATCATTTCCTTCAACCTTAGTATTTTCTTTCAAGTTTTATTAGACTGAGTTGAAATACTCAATTTACAGTAGCTCCATCTCTATCAATGTCATGGTGCCCAGGTACGTGAACTAACACCGTACATGGAGACCTGTTATGCTTTTAGATCAATAGAAGTTGTGGTAATATTACAAAAGGAAGGAAGGATTGAAATTAAAACATATATGAGCCATGTTCTATGAAAAAGGGGCTTAATGCATCTCCGTGATGCATTGTAACAAGCAAGACATTAGATGATAAAGGATCCATAAAATCCATTTTGTCTAACAATCGACTGAATCATGAGGTAGACTGGTCCTTGGACATACCGAAAATTGCCGAAAGCGAAAAGTTTCGGTCCAGGTCAGCCTGCGCGGACAGCGCAGGCTGGCCTGGGTCGATATTTTTCGCAGATGCATTAAGCCCCTTTTCACAGAACATGTTTCATATATATACAATTCCGTGCTGTCTTCCATTCTCTCTCTCTCTCGCTCTGTGTCTCTCTCTCTGTCTCTCTCTCTCTCTTCCAAAAAAGGAAATTTATTCCGACGATTGAAATTCGTGATTCGTATGTTTCCAAAATAGAACTTAGACCTGAAAGGCAAGAACTTCGCTTATTTAATCATTTTGAACATAATCGAAAATGTTACGCTTGTTTTTAATTTGAAGAGATAGATTCCCATATATTAGGCTTCCTTTCTAACCTAACAAGCTACTCCAGGCAAAAGATCGAAAACCAAAAACTGACAATTCTGTCTTAATTAGGCCAACCAAACATGACATCTGTCCGAAGTTACAAGTAATTGCGGTTGAATCACACGAGCAGTTACCGGCCGATATAGCTCAGTAGGTAGAGCGTAGGACTCGTGAACACAATGTCCTACAGATTGTGGGTTCGTATCCCCGGCTGGTCAACTAAAAATTACTAATAGTCTTTCGGATGAGACTTTAAACCGAGGTCCCGTGTGACGGTGCTATACGCCGAGCACGTTAAAGAACCAGGCGAAGCTCTCAGTAGTTTCGACCTGTATCCTTGCACTATCCCCCGTAACAACTAACCGTCTTCTGGGGGCGTCGCTCAGATGGGCAACCGGTAGCGACGATAAATAAACGGAAATAACCAACCAACCAACACGAGCAGTGGAGATCCCTTGGGAAATAGGACATTTCACAGACTATGACACCGAGAAGGCCAGCAGAAGAAGCTAAATAAATGAACCGTGCTCAGTGAAAAGAGGCTTAATGCATCTGCGAAAAGTATCGACCCAGGTCAGCCTGCGCAGTCCGCGCAGGCTGACCTGGGCCGAAACTTTTCGCATTTGGTAATTTTTCTGTATGTTCAAGGACAGGTCCACCTTATGATCCAGTCGGTTGTTAAAAATAGTGCGTATTACGGATCCATATTCATGTGATGACTTACTTGGTACAATGTATCACGGAGATATATTAAGCCCCCTTTTGCCAGAGCATGGCTCATTCGTGGTTAATTAGGGCATATATTGCTCTTCTAGCGAGTGAATTTTATTTTCTTTAATTACGAAGGGAACATATTTGATTAATTAAGTAAGATGTTAATAAGTCACACACTTTGAAAGTGTCCACAAGTTTAAAACAGACCTGTGTCCTCTACAAAATCCGAATATAAATGAAACAAGACAAATTTTTGATGCATAGCATCAAAGAAGCCGGCAATTTTTTTGTTACCATCAATGAGGAAGGTGCTTTAGGAATAACTCGCTTATCAGAAGTTGTGTAACTTTTAAATTAAAAATTCTGGAGAATAAGACTAAGAATGTTCTTAAGAATGGTTGGTGAATACAGACCCAGTAGAAAATTTTACCGACTGCAACAATTTGGGGGCTAATTAAGATTTTTTTTTGCTGTGAATCCTATTTTTTGTTTAACTCTTTACCAAACGACAAACTCTTAGACTAGTCCAAATTAAAAGCATTTGCAGACAACAAAATAGATGTTACTCAAAAGTTGAAATATGTTTTGGAAAGGATAGAAAACATTGTGGGAAAAGGAGAAAATGCTGGTTACCAGCATTTTCTCCTTTTCCCACAATGTTTTCATAATGCCTCTTTCTCAGGGTCATTAAAACACGGGATTATGTGGTAAAAAGTTAAACATTAATATAAACTTCACTTTTTTTTCCTGCATGCATTCGGAAAGAGGACAGTTACAGTAAACAGGAATGGTGCAATTTTGCTCTTCAGATAAAAGCATGGTCATTTTGGATTAGGTATTTTCTATATTTTGACAAGATCAAAATACTGTTATCATTCTTGCATGAATATGATCCTACATACCGTAGTCAGACCTCCAGGTAAGAGGGAGTGATAGTATTCTAAATCCATTATTTCCCTTCCAAACCCTATGTTGTGGGTACTCATTAGAATCGTCTCGATGAGACGATTCTAATGAGTACCCATAACATGGGGTTTAGTTGAGACTGATTAATATTTTCAATTTTGAAATCAAAATCACTCCCTCTATCTGGAGCTCTGCCGTAGCTGATGCATATTATTGCATGATCACTTGACATTCCAACAAGCCTTCACAAAATTTTAGCCAAAAGCTAAAAAAAACTTTACCAAACAATTACATGTTCTAATTAATGACCCTGAAGAAAAAGGCTTCTGTAACCATTGCTAGAAAAGTATAAAATGCTTGTCACAAGCATTTTCTCTTTTTCCACAATGCTTTCTTTCATTTCAGAGCCAAATCTAATTTGTCGTCTGCAACTGCTTTGAATTTGGACAATACTGTCCAAAATTTTAGCCCTGTCCAAGTTGAAAGCATTTGTAGACGACAATTTCAATGTGGCTAAAATGATTGCAATTGTTCTGAAAGGTTAGAAAACATTGTGGGAAAAGGAGAAAAAAATGCTGGTTACCAGCATTTTCTCCTTTTCCAACAATGTTTTCAAAAGGCTTCTTTCTCAGGTCGTTAAAAGTCGCGATTATGTGGTATAGACCAAATCCTTCACTAAACAGTTTTATGTTCTAGTGACCCAGAAGAAAAAAGCTTCTGCAACCATTGCAATAAAAGTATAAAATGCTTATCACAAGCATTTCTTCCTTTTCCTACAATGCTTTTTACCATTTTAGAGACAGATCTGATCATTATAACCAAATTGGATTTGTCGTCTGCAACTGCTTTGAATTTGGACAAGTTCTAAATTCTGTTGTAGGGTTCAGAGTTAAGAGGCTAACTAGTCCATTGAAGAAGTACCATCAATTTGTTTTTCCTTTGCTTCTTGCTTTATTTCTTGATTCTTAGTCAGCTATTGCCTTACTAAATTGAGCAATAAAATATTTTCAAGTTTGGTTTGATTATGAAAATCTGAATAGCCCCCCCCCCCTTACAATGTAATAGTTGAACATGTAAATGAGCCATGCTCTGGCAAAAGGGGGGGTTAATGCATCTCCGTGATCCATGATACCAAGCAAGCCATCACATAATTAAGGATCAACAATACATGTAGCCTCTTTTTTAATACAATCAACTTAATCATCAGGTAGACTGGTCCTTAAATATACAGAAAATTTACCAATAGCGAAAAGTTTCAGCCCTGGTCAGCCTGCACAGTCCAAGCGGGCTGACTTGGGTTGATACTTTTCCCAGATTCATTAAGACCCTTTTTCACAGAGCATGGCTCAAGTGCAATGATGTACAACATCAGTCAAAAGCTGTCGAGGGTCATTTATAACTAGGTGCAAAACCCAAGTTTGGCTGGAGCCCTAAAGCCACAAAAATAAGTGCAATACCCTTAAATGCTACATCAAAAGTTCCATTACATTTCCTTTCCAGCCTTACTTTAGACCTTTGAAAGGGTAGAAAACATTGTATGAAGAGGAGAAAATTATGGTAACCAGCATTTTGTCCTCCTGCAACTACGTTTCAATAGTCTTCTTCCTCAGGGTTATTAAAACCTGAGACATGCTCTGGCAAAAGGGGACTTAAAGTATCTCTGTCATCCATAATTCAAGCAAGTCATCACATATTTATGGATCCATAAAATCCATTTTGTCTAGCAACCAACTGAAACGTGAGGTACACTGGTTTTTGACATGCAGAAAAATTACCAAAGCAAAAAGTGTCGGTCCAAATTAGCCTGCGCGGACTTCGCAGACTAACCTGGGCCAATACTTTCTGCAAATGCATCAAGCTTCCTTTTCACAGAGCATGGCTCATAAATAAATGCCCAAGGATTTAGTGTGTCTCAGTTGTGCTCTGAGTATGCAAGGCTTGTCACAACAAAGGTACATTCTTACAAAAAAGTTATTACAAAAAGTTTCCAATAGTAAACAGATTAATTACACACCTATAAACTTTCCTGCTAAAATACAATATATTGCACACAAATAAAAATACACAGTGGAACAAAAAATCTAAGACATGCTCTGTGAAAGCAGGGGGTCTAATGCATCTGCAAAAAGTATCAACTCATGTCAGCCTGTGCAGTCCCCACTGGCTGACGTGGGTCAATACTTTTAGCTATTTGTACGTTTTCTGCATGGCACAGGACCATTTTACCAATTAAAATCTTATTGAGCGCTTTTAGAAATAAGAGTTCAAATACAAAATCTGTAGTTTTCATGCTCGCAATTTATGTGAACAGCACAAGGGGAAAAAATGCGTAATATTGCGCTAATCTACTAGTTTTAAACTGGTCCCTTGTTGTATCGCGTATTACACGTATAGTAATATCAGGGGAGGTAACCAGTCTATACTAGTTTAAGAAGAGTTACGCTGCCTGTGGGGTCAATCATTAATCAGTTATTAAATAAATATCTATAATGAGAAGTCTACTTTTCATGCTCGAAATTCATCTCAACCGTACATAAAAAAAAAAAAAAAAAAATACATAATTTTAAGCTTAATAGCAACATACTATTAAAAGTATTTGAGTGAATATGTCGGAAAAGTTGTGCAATGATGTATCCCAAAGTTCCCCATGTGCATAAAAAAAAAAGCATTCCTACTGGAAGCCGGCTTCAAGAGCCGGCTTCCAATAATATTGAAACCCGCACTAACAACACACATATAGAAACCTTTTTCTTTTTTTTTTTTTTTTCATAGTTTGAAAAAAAAAATTCGTTACTAACGTGACAACAACGTTTTTTTCCAAGATTTTACCTCATGGCCCAGTTGTTGACCTCAGGATGCCCATCTTTCGGATTGATGTACAAAGAGATTTCTAGGACAGTATTTCTGAATACACCTGATTAAATCCTGTACAAAATTGCTGCCTTTTCGGAGAAAATCTATACATACATGAGTCGTGCTCTGTGAAAAAGGGGCTTAATGAATCTCCGTAATGCATGATACCAAGCAAGTCATCAAAGTATTCTGCAACTGTTTCGTATAACAACCTACTGAATCATGAGGCAGACTAGTCCTTTGACATGTAGAAAATTGACCAAAAGCAAAAGGTTTCAGCCCAGGTCAGCCTGCGCGGACTGTACAGGCTGACCTGGTCGATACTTTTTGCAGATGCATTAAACCCCTTTTCACAGAGCGTGGGTCATATTCAACAATCATTTGACATATTGGCCAAGTTTATTAACGTTAGATGACTCCATTCAGAATTATCCGAGATATTCTACATTCTTACAAAGCTTCATCAGGAGGAACACAACACTGTGCCCTTTTTTTTAACCCTTAGCCTGCTAAATAAGTGAAATGAAACTTTCAAGCCACTAGTAAAAAACATTTTTTTTTTAATTTTTATTTATTTATTTATTTATTTATTTATTTTTTTTTTTTTTTTTTTGGGGGGGGGTAAAAATTACTCCTAATCGGTCCAAGACAAGACTGCACGCTCTGTGCAGTCTGATCTTGTTCTACACTCTCCACAGGAGGTCCTTAGTCGTGCATAGCAGCCTAAGGATTAAAACTGACTACAGGCATAACAAGATAGAGGCTCTTCTCGCCTTCAGCCAAGAAAACGAACGGTTTGAAGCAATTACCTTGTGCTGCCATGTTTACAACATGCAATGCTACGTAATACTGCTCTAAAGCATCAGCAATAGTAAAAGAATCAAAGTGCAATAATCCTTCAACAATTTATTATATATTTTGACTTTTATAAAAATACGGCATGCACCGATTCCCGCAAGGGTTAAGGCATTATAAGTAAGCATGAGAATAGAGTTGACTGAACGAATTTGGAAAAAATCCTGTTTATTTAATTCAAACCGAATTTGGTGGGGATCTAGTCCTTATTATGGCTCCCTGCATTTTTTTTTTTTTTTTTTTTTTTTTTTTTTGAGAAATAGGACACAATGAATATGAATATCATTGTCTTAACCAGAAGAAAGCTTCAAACAACTTCATATCCTAAATATATATCTGTTATGAGATACTCAAAATTAATAATGTGATAAGCAGTTCGATAATCAAGAGAGGTACATGTAAATAGTAACAAACTACATATATCTGTTATGAGAGAACAGGAGTTTTTTTTCCTTGATCAGTATATATAAGCTTTTAAAGTTATAGTGGCTTCATGCATTACAAGACGATTTTAAATTTTTCACAACATACGCCTTTGGAAAACATCCTATCCCCACAGTTAACCCCAGGGCTGACTCAAGTGCTATAGTTTTAACAATCTTGTTATAGGTCCAGTAGATGAAACCACGTGCAAATTTTGGCAGACCTAACATTACGGTTAGGAACCAGATGATCGTTTTTAGTTTCAGTATATAAGCCCATGTAAAATTTGTGATCCCTGGGGGGAAAGCCAGTTTTGACCCCAGAGCTGTAATTTGAATAAATTTAGTAGGGGTCCAGTAGATACGGCTTTTTTCTAAATTTGGTAGCCCAGAAGAGGGCCATGGCGCGATCATTTATGTGAAGTTTGGTCAAAATTAATGTGTGGTTTCAGAGAAGATGTTTTAAATATAAGTTAACGCACGCACGCACACATGGATCATGACATTAGCAAAGAACAAATGAAAGTGTATGCTAATTGTTGTCTATTATTTTCACAAAGGACAATAAAGGTTGTGACTAGCATGATAAAGGTTAAGGTGTCCTTGTGATTTTACTCTTGAAACAAAGAAGGATCCTAATCGAGAATCCATTAACCGTTTATCAAACAATGCCGTGTTATTACGACTCTGGGGAAGAAGGCTTTTGAAATCAACAGTGGAAGGGGAGGAGGTAAAGGGAAATGCTGCAATGTTTTCTAGCATTTCTACCATTTCAAAGACAGTTTCCGTCACTTAAGCCAACGCTTAATTTGTCATCTGCAAATGGTTCTAGTTTGGATGGGTCTAAGATTTTACGGTCTGGAGATGACTTGAAGAGCCACACAAGTGGATCATTAGCGTCACGAGTTTCAAAAAACGTGAGCGCCCTGATCCAAAGGTCGTTTTGGGAATCCCGGTGGGTTACATGTACATGTACGTTCAAAGGGGATAATTCTTCAACGCTTCAGAGCAGACAACTAAAAATGTGTTTGTTTGTGTGACGTTCAATTCCATTTGCAACAGTAATTCAATTATGTCCCTGCTGCCGCTGCGTTTTCATTCTTTCCTGAAGTTTCGTTTACCAGTAAGTCACACAAAATACTTTCCAAGCCACTGGATGCATCCCAACATATTTATCATCGAAAAAATTATCGGCAAAAAGTAAACAAAAGATAAGCTGACCTGGCAACTTTTGACCCAGTTTTGGTATTAATTTTTCTTCCAGCGACTCACACTTGGACCGACCGTACAATAACAGATTGTCACCTTCACAATAATTTCCATACTTTTAAATGGTATGATTCAAATGTAAACGTATTTTAACACCCACTTTGTTTACTTTTTGCAGCTTTTGTTATTATTACGACCCCTTTCGACGACTAAAAATACAACCCATTGTAATTGAGAAAGATATTAGCTAAACAAGCGGACGGTATGGATGCAAGATCCAAGTTCTGTGCAATCTGGTCTTGATGTATGCCCTCCGAAAAAAAAAAAGTTCTAGCCTATGACCCTGAAACAGTTAAATTTCTCTCTTACAGAAATGACATCGAGTAAGGTATAGCTCTCACTCGATAAACCTTTCATTATCACTTTATATTATTGTTTATGTTTTGGATGAAAGGTTTAAAATCACGTACCCTGACGAGATGATTTATAAACCCAACTCGATAATGTTTATCTCTTCGTGGTTCGTTTTTTAACATGTATTCCCAAAAAACAAACAATAATATAAAGTGTTGATGAAAGGTTTATCGAGTTAGATTTATATAGCTCAATAGCTTAACGAAAAGAGGTCTGTGCCGATGACCTACTTAAATGTTAATCCAACTAAAGAAAGCCAAAGTCTGGCAGAGAGAAAGCGATCGATGTGAAAATACGATGTAAATTAAACCAATTATGTATTTAAATATTTATCAGATGAAACAAAACAATAACAAATGACAACTAAGTGCCTAGATAGGTAGGCTTTGAAATACAAGTCAAAAACACTCTTAAGAACTGAGTGTTAAACTCAACGCTACATATCAGCCAGTGCAGCAAGGGTAATTTTTCGCATTCTTTATTCAATCAGGATATTTCATTGAATGTGGTAAATGGTTATTAAACTTAGCTTTTTTCTTGGGGGAGGGGGGGGGGGGGGCAGTAATATAACAAGTCTGCTGGAGTGGGTCATTAATTCTCCAACTTCAGATATTTGGTGGAAATAAAGACGAATATTAACGCGTGCCTGACATCAATAGAAAGAAACTCATAACACTAAAATTAGTTTCATACCATACAGTACTCTTTTACATTCTTGGAAGTTCCTAGCACAAATCACAGTTCAGTTTCATGAGTCTATGGAACTCGCAGTTCTCTTTGCCCAAGCAATTTACCAGATAATCAAACATGACAGCCTGTCCTTTGTATAGTCCAATTACGCTGCCGCTGCTAAGTGACAGGATGGTTGTTTTATAACCATTGTTACTTCGTGCCTCTGTCGATAAAGTAATTGTGACTGCCCGCAATGATACTTTCTTAATGGTTCATTACACGAATATATCTCCAACAAAGTCAGGGGATTTAAAATGAGAATACTTACTTAACTGTTAGAGCGCTTGCACAAATCAACTCAACAACCCTTTGCAGGCAGTCAAGATCAAGATCAGACATTTTCTTGAATATTGTGAGAAAAACCACACTTGACAATTCATATAGATCTTTTTCCCGAGTGAAAAAAAATGTAATTGATTAAACCTTAAGCTGCTTTGGCAAAAGGGGCTTTAATTAATGTATCTCTGTGATGCATGGTACCAAGGAAGTCATCACAGTTTAATGGGTCCATAAAATCCATTTTTATAACAACCGACTGAATCATCAGGTAGACTAGTTCTTTGACATGCAAAGAATTTACTACAAGCAAATTGTTCCGATCAGGTCAGCCTGCGCGGACTGCACAGACTGAACCGGATGATACTCTATGCAGATGCATTAACTCTTTACCACACAATAACGGGTTTTAACGACCCTGAAGAAGCCTTTTGAAAACATTGTGGGAAAAACATTTTCTCCTTTTCCCACAATGTTTTCTACCCGTCCCATAACAAATTTCAATTTTTAATTCGCATTTAATTTGTCGTTTGCAAAAGCTTTCAATTTGGACTAGTCAAAAAATTTGTCCTTTTCACGGAGCGTGGCTCATATATTTATCAACCTTGGTGCATTAGTTTTTTTTTTTTTTTTTTCTTTTTTGATTTGTGAGACAGACCTCTCAAATAATATTGTACTCTTGATCGATCGACTGGCAGGTTTGTTACTTTAAAATGTCGGGTTATAGCACGACCAGGGTCCGTATTCACCAACCACCCATTAAGAACACCATTCTCAGTCTTATTCTAGACAAGTTGGCTTCTTTAAAAAAGAAGCCAGGAGAGGTCGGCATCAATGTTTTCAAATAGTTTATTGGCTTTTGATTTCAATATATTTTGGTAGATATAAACAAACAAGTTAGGCATTAAATGAATGAGAAAAAAAACATGTTTTTTTTTTTAATTTTGCTGGTGTAAAGGCACAAAACAGTACATGTTCCACATTGTTATAATATTCTAGGAACAAGAGGCCTATAAGGACTAAAAACAGCTCTACTGGTATTTAATACAGACTCAGGTTTTTACACAGAGTTGTGGAGGTATAATGAAATTGAGAGCTGATATGAGCAAAGCTATTCTTTTTCATGTTAGTTTAAAAAAAAATACATGCGGTAAGCTCTTGACAGGCTCATAATGCATTTTATAAATTTAAGGGCAAGGAATTTCTGACCCAATACGTAATCCGACGGTTTGCAAAAGAATCCAGCTCCCATGAATATCTATAAACTGTGTGGATTTTGTGAAGATTGACAGTAAAATGAAGGTTGTAAGCTCTTCACAAGCTAAAAAAAAAAAAAAAATTAATTCAAGAGCATGTAATTTGTGACTCCATGACCCGTTTTTGCTCAGTTTGGAAAGGAACCAAGCTCTCAGAAATGCATATTTTTTCAAAATTCAAGGACACAAAACTCAAGATGATGACCCAATTTAGCTCATTTTCAAAGGAACAAACCTCTAATGAATGTTTGTAATGTGTGCTCAGATAAACCAAAATATTTTTGAAAAGGAGAAATCGTTCAATTAAAATTTGATACAATTTGCCAATTCCACCGAACAGGCAAGAATCTTACCTGATGACAATAAATAAAGGTGGCCTATACATATTACTAGTACCAAACATGTTAAAAATAAATGTAACATTTTTTAATCTTTTAACAAACAGCAATTTTTGGACTGTCCCACACAGAAAAAGCATGCAGACGACAATTTAAACTTTGATGATTAAACTGGAAGATGGTGCTTTGATGTGATGGAAAACATTGTGACAAAAGGAGAAATTGCAGTAACTAGCAACTTCCCTTCTTCCCACAATATTTTGAAAAGTTGTCTGCTGCAGACATGTAAAATGAAGAGGTTGTTTGCCTAAACGTTAGAAATTTAAAAAAGTAAATAAATGAGCCATGGTCTGAAAAAAGGGCGCCTAATGCATCTGCACAAAGTATCTACCCATGTCAGCCTGAGCAATCCGCCAAAAACCAAAGGACCAGGGCGAAGGGGCACGACTTTTTTTGCGCTCATAAGTTGATTTTCGCGGGATTCTCGCAATCCTGCATCCTAGAAGCAACTCTGTGTGTTATTTCATCAAATCTATTTTAAATCCATAGAATTTTTGTATAAAACTGAGAAAAATGCTAGAGTCTAGTCAGTTTTGAAAAATAAAACTTGAAAACATACTGATCAACCTTTTTATATCTATTTGTGGGGTACGAGTTCTCCAGAAAACTCGTGCTCTCGTGATAAGGGTACGAGTTCTCCAGGGTACGAATTCTCCAGATAGTATCAAGTCACGTGATCTTTTCCCGCGGTGTTCTTTCTCGAAACTTTTCTTTTTGTTTACATTTATTTGTTTAATGAAAAATTGCAATTATTGGAGAGGTCATTTACAATCAATATACAGTTTGTAGTATAAATCTTTTTGGAAATCCGTCATATATTTCCTGTTTCAGTTTTTTGATTTCGGTTTATTTATAAAACCATGACGAAATAGACTGTGTATCAGAACAATTTCGCAAAAACAAATGGATTTAGACAGCGATTTCTGTGGCAGTCTGCCTTTTAAACTCACCACTGTTGGAGAGGTCTGATGACCTCTCCAATTAAGAAAGAAACAAAACTTCTAACTGGCAGAACCATTTGGCTTTGCCCATCAAAAGTTATGTTACTTCCAACTCTAGAAAATTCTTGAGACAATGACAAAGAATGGTCTTAAGAATGCTTGGTGAATAAGGGCCCAGAGTTAGTCACAGAAGCCACTCGATAGAGTAGGCCCTATGCTCTTCGAAAACTTGGTCGCAGTCAAGCTTATATAATCTCACCACATTTGAAAAAACACCGAATCACGTAAGGTAATAGCTGGCAAATCATTAGTACAGAAGAAAGAGAAACGGCAGAAAAATGATATTTCGTTAATAGGCCACAGGGCCTATTTTGGTGGTTTTAGATTTTGGCGCGCCAGAGTTTCGGAAGGACATGTGGGAAAGTCGTGTGATCAGTAATACGTGTCGATTACGAGAATTCGTATTCAAATCAATATGATAACGTCATATCTGATGCAATAAAAATAGACGGAGTTATCGATTGCAAAACGGCCATCTCGTTTTTCAAACACCCAAAATTGCACACACACACACACACACACACACACACACACACGTGTGTGTGTGTGTGTGTGTGTGTGTGTGCAAGAATTTTTATTTACATAAAAACTAAATGGCTACAAATTAAAAGGCTTATGATAATAAGGTACACATCCTTGTGCTGGGTGAGGTTGTTGCCCTTTGAATCAGATGTTTCTTATAAGATGACGGGCGTTTCTTTTCTACGTAAAAATCTTTTGGCATCCTTTAAAGCCCCAGTAAAGTCCAAAATTAGATATATTTTATGCTTGAAAAAAGGCACGAATCTGTTAGATTTACTCTTATTTTGTCACCAAGGGGATAGGGGCGTTCATTGCAGCATCGGTTCATGTCCCAGAACCATACAAAAAACTCTGATTTTTTTATCAATTCTCCCAAGTGACATTGTTACGCACTATTCGGAATCATTCTGGTGTCCTATGTTTAGACACCATGTGACCGACGTATAATGATGACGTATTACACAGACGATGTGCTTTCTCTCCTTATAAAACGTTGCGAAACTTCGGTAAGTCTTTAATTTTCGTTAAATTTACCTGCGCTCATCGTATCCAAGTTATTTGTATGGATTTGATTGGTAAATCGGAGTTGTGTTATCTTTATTTCGATCATGAAAATATCGATATATGCCTATTTCTTCTTGTCAAGAGTCGTCCTAACACCGTATGACATCTCGGCCGGTAACACTTTCGGCCTATTACAATTTCGACAAATAAGAAATTCGCACATATAAAATTGAATGTCTACACAGGGTATAAAAGTTTGTAATATGAGTCATGGAGAATAAGTCAAACAAAATGTGGACGTTTTATAACGAAGATCAGACTTTACATTATGTGCGATCTGATCTTGATCTTCATAGGTAATGAAAAAGTTAAGAACTTTTTTGGGGGGGTCTGTAACTGCTGACGAATTCTGACCTGAATTTAGCATCAGGTGGTGGACGTTTTATGTTGAAGGTTAGACCTCTTACTAGGTGCAATCTGATATCTGATATCAACTCTCAAGAGTTTGGTAAAACACATTGCTTATAGATATTTTTACTGCTAGATTTTGAAGACAGAGTTGATGGTACTTCATCAATCAAATTATTGCATGCAAATGAACCATACTTTTCAAAATTATAAATACATATTCCAAAGATGACAAATACATGTAGGCCCTATTTCAAAGTGCAAGACAATTGCTGGCGAACCAAATGTCGACGCTTTAATCGAAATGTTTTTCTTCCATCCAGAATACTATATAAATGCATCAGAAAAATCAAAATCAAATAATTTCCTGTATTAAAGGGTCAAGCTGCGAGATCTGTCACTTGGATTTTTTTCACATTTGTTTTTAATTAGGGATTTAAAATGTACAAGTAGCTGACGAGATTAAGACAGACATTTCAAAATATTTCAAAGAATCACATTCGCTGTAATACGTAGAAATTGAAAATATCATTTTCAATTCATTTTTAATGAAGACAAAAGTAGTAGTTTACTATTACTCAAGTAATCTACTACATTGTGATATTTTTTTATGTCATTTTTTACTAATCTCTTTTCTTTCCATTCCAAAAACAGTGTATCTTTTTAGGGTGTGATACAGAGAGACCAAGATGTTTGTTAACCGACGAAAAGATATCCCAGTCTGGTGTTATATCTCCGCTGTACGACGATCCTTTTTTCATAGATTTTAGCACAGTCCATGTCAATAGGTATTTGAATAATATTTAGATCTGCATCTATTACACATTAATGTTAGAACTTTGAAGTCTGTTATATTTCAAGCTTAGAAAGGATCAGCTGCTGAAAGGATAATTGATCAAATACAACTTTTTTTACAACCTTGCCATAAATTTTTGAAAGGAGCAAGTGTTTGCTACAAGCAACTGCTCCTTTCTCACATTTCTCCATTTCGTTGATTTTTTTTTTTTTTTTTTTGCTGTGAATATTCCCTAGTATTTTGTCGATTGCTTAACACCATTTTCAACATTATTTCAGTTTTATCACGACAGCCAGTGCACATGTCCTTCCTTATCAAGAGTTTCTGTTTCCAGTACTTTGCATAATATCCCACTGGCTACTTTTCCATGTAACCATTGTCAATACAATGATTAGCAGTGAGAGAGGAATGAATCCTGTAGCAATGACTATCATCAATCCTGGGAAAGAAATTGGCTGAGCTAGAGATTTGAAGCAGCAATCCCCCCAATCTCAAGTCCTGTATGCAACTAGCTGCACCACTAGGGCTCTGCATTAGTATTTCGAAAAAGTAATAGACTCTTGAGAGAGAAAAAGACATGTCTTGGGGCTAAAACAAATTAAAGTCCAACTTTTAGTAAGCAAGCACAAAAGGTACACCCAAAAGCTGATTTGTATTAAGCCAGCACCAAAGAGACTCTCAAATTGTGTTGTTTTTTTTTTTACCTTGAAAAAGAAGGCTTTTGAAAACATAATGAAAAAAAGGTGAAAACCAACATTTTCTATTTCCAAAAGTGATTTTACCTTTTTAGACAGGTTCCATCATTTGAGCCACATTCAATTTGTTGTCTACAAATGCTTTCAATTTGGGCAAGTTAGAAATTTTATCATCTGGAAAAGAATTAGTATTAACGTGGCCACTAGGGCAGGGTTTACTGTATAAAGAAATGAACATATCTTGTAAAATAGTTCTGGAGATACAATCTGAAACTAGTAGATTAAAATACATGTGTTTTTCAATCTAAATTTACTTGATTGATTGAATGGTATTCAACATTACATCAGTCATTTCATTGTGTCAGCTTGCTTGTTCATGTATACCCTGGGTTTTACAAGGCTATGGCTATGTAGTGTCATGCACAAAGACACTCTCATGAAAAACCCATTGCTTCCAGTGAGGCTCAAAGCTTTGGCCTCCAGGTTATGAGTCCTACACTTTACCACTGAGCCAGGCAGACCTAATATAAATTTGTATTTCAGACTCAAAATGCGAAAGCAGTCTCAATGGGTGTGTAAGATACAAGGACATTTTTGTTAAATGGCCTCTGTAGGATTTCATTTAACTCTACCAAACAACAAAATTTTGGATAAGTCCAAATTCAAAGTATTTGCAGCCGAAAATTTAACCGTGGCTCAAATGATGGAATTTGTTTTTAATTGGGTAGAAAACATAGTGTAGAATCAAGAAAATGCTGGTTACCTGCATTTTCTCCTTTTCTCACAATGTTTTCAAAAGGCCTGGAGATGCATTAAGCCCCATTTTGCCCGAGCATGGCCCATACATACTTTGCATCATTTAAAAAAAGAAATTTATGTTCTTGTCATTTCAGCGTCTCATTTTGGACAGAGCTGGCCAAGTAAAGCCAAGCTGCACTGACAGGATGCACTGTTTGTGACTCAGAAGATGCATACCATCTCATATGTTCTTCAGTGCCTTTTCCTCCAGTGTTTGGTTGCATTTAATTTGCAAATTATAGGACTGTTTGGTTATGAAATCATAAACAAAATTCACACTGTACTAACTGTACTAGCAAATCATTTGTCTGCACTGACTTGTATAAAGTTGAAAGTAAAAACTAAGTAAAATTATAGGAAATGTCAATCATCTAAGACTATATCTTTGGCCAGGTATTCACACGGTTTAGTTTAAGTGTTTGTCTGCATAATATTTAACCCATTGCAGCAGGATTCCAAGTTTTAAAGACCCTGGGCCAAGAAGACTTTTTGAAAACATTTAAGAAAAGGGAGAAAATGCTAATAACCAGCATTTCCTCCTTTTTTTTCACATTGTTTTCTACACTTTCAAAGACAAATGTCAACACCTGGGTCAGACTTGATTTGTCACTTGCAAATGCTTTGAATTTCAAAAAGTCTAAAATTTTGTTGTTTGATAAAGAGTTAACCCTTTACCACACAATCCCAACTTTTAACAACCCTGAGAAAGAAAGCTTTTGAAAATACTGTGGAAAAAGGAGAAATGCTAGTAACCAGCATTTTCTCCTTTTCCCACAATGTTTTCTACTCTTGCCAAAACACTTTTCAGTTTTTGATTTGCATTTATTTTGTTGTCTGCAAATGCTTCCAATTTGGACTGGTGTAAAATCTTGTCGTTTGGTAAATAGTTAAGATAATTTTAACCATAACCACTATGTCACAATGAAAATCTTGTAAGCATGTCTGTTTCCTAATTATTAGTTTTAATTTTGGTCACCTGTGGTAAAATAAATGGGTCACACAAGATAGATTACAATTATCTTAGATGATATCGAATATTATTATGCAGTGGGTCCAAGTGTTAGTCACTGGCAGAAAAATGAATTTTGTAACCAGGTAAAAGTCAATAAAAGATAGAGTAACTTAGCAACTTTTTACCTGGGTCTAAAATTCATTTTTCGAACACATGGACCGACGGTATAATAACAGATTGTCAACTGAACAATAATTTCCTTACTTTTAAATAGTATGACTAAAATTTAAATGTATTTTAACACCTGCATTGTCAACTTTCTCCAGCACTGGGCTTTAACGTTTTCTAATAATAACATGGTTATGTTGACATCATGTAAAATTTCCATATAATAAGTACTTATTGCTTTCTGAGTCTTGGAATAGATAATGGGTATAAGATGACTGACTTTGCTTTTGAAACACATGAGCTATGCTCTGTAATAAGGGGGTTTAATGCATCTGTGAAAAGTATCGACCCAGGTCAGCCTGTGCAGTCCGCACAGGCTGACCTGGGCCGAAACTTTTCGCTATTGGACAATTTTCTGTATGCAATAGAGCCATTCCACCTCATGATTCAGTCAGTTGTTAGAAAAAAAATGAACTCTGTGGATCCATGATCATGTTATGACTTGCTAGGTATCATGCATCACAGAGGTGCATTAAGCCCCTTTCGTCATACCCTGGTTCATATGTTACTATACACAGGTATTTCCTTGTGAACAGGACCAAGCCCAGGTAGCTCAGTCAAGGACTTGAAAACAGGGTTTCATTGGTTTGATTCCCGGCTTTTCCAAATTCTTAGAATTGATGATATTCATTGTGACATGTGGGAAAGCAGCCATTGGCTTGGAAAGATTATTGTGTGAAGTACTTTAAAAAGGGTTTTTGTTGGTTTAACCCTTTACCAAACAATCTTGAGTTTTCACGACCCTAGAGATGAAGACTTTTGAAACCATTGTTGAAATTCTTTGGTTACCAGCATTTTTTCCAATTTCCCATAATGTTTTCTACCCTTTCAAAAACAAATTTCAATATTTGAGTCCCATTTATTTTATCATCTGCAAATACTTTCTAGTCTAAAATTTTGTTGTTTGCCAAGAGTTAAAAACCATGTGCAGAAATGGGTTAACCGTTTACCAGTTGGAAGATTTTGGACAAGTCCAATTTGGAAGTGTTTTTTGACAACTAATTCAGTGTGGCGTAAAGGATTAGACTTGTCTTTGAAATGGTAGAAATCATTGAGGGAATAGAAGAAAATGCTAGTTACCAACATTTTCTCCTTCACCCACTAAGTTTCTAAAGCTATCTCCCTAGGGGTCATTAAAAGACGAGATTGTTAGCTAAAGGACCATTGAATACTTGATTTAAAAGCTTGAAAATGTGTAGATAGTGAAAACAAATGCAGTTTGCTCAAATATATTTTTTTTATTGGTCTCGAACTTTGCAAGATGTGTTTTTGTTTTAAGATTCATAAACATAAATTAAAACTGTAACCCTTTGCCAAATGACAAAATTTTATGCTAGTCCATATTGAAAGCATTTGCAGCTGACAAAATAAATGTGACTCAAAAATTAAGATTCTTTTTTGGAGAGGAAGAAAACACTGTGGGAAAAGGAGAAAATGCTGGTTACCTGCATTTTCCCATTTTCCGACAATGTTTCCAAAGGGCCTCTCTCTCAGGGCTGTTAAAAGCCATGAGTGTGTGGTAAAGGCTTAAACTGGAAGTAGAGTTTAGTATCTTTAAATAATTTTCCTTTTAGTAAAAAACAATGGTCACAAAAATGCCACACTAACTCTTTACCACACAGTCCCGAGTTTTAATGACCCTGAAGAAGAGGGCTTTTGAAAACACTATGAGGAAAGGAGAAAATGCAGGTAACCAGCATTTTCTCCTTTTCCCACAATGATTTCTACCCTTCCCAAAACAAATTTCAATTTTTCGATCATATAGTTTGGTAAAGAGTTAATCATATCGGTAATCTTAATTCAGTATTCTTCATGACTGTTGTCAAAACTTATGCTGGTTATCTGTATCTTGAGCAAAAATACTGTTCACGTAAAACTTTCCATCACAGATTACCTAAGGTAGGAAGAGAAACAGAAACAAGTACATGTATTCGACTGATATATGTCACAATGCAATAAATCTATTTTCAACAGTATTTCAACTGTATAGCAGTATCTGTACACTTACTCATGTTCATTGGGTCAGTATCTGATATTACTGGTAATAAAGCCGGAGGAGTTTACTTTTTGAAGATAGGTAAAGTTAGCTACTAGTAGCCAGCTACTAGTAGCCAGCTACTTGTTCAGGTAAAGTTATCTTCTAGTAGCCAGCTACTATTAGCCAGATACTTGAGCTAGGAAAATTGGTTATTTGTAGCCAGCTACTGGTAGTCACCTTCTAGGAAGCAGTCACTTGTAAAGGAAAATCTGGCAATTCGTACCAAGCGACCAATATATAGGTTATTAAAATGGAGGTTTTTATTAGTTCCCTAACGGTACAAGTAGCTGGCGAACCAAATGTCGTCGCTTTAATCGAAATGTTTTTCTTCCATCCAGAATACTATATAAATGCATCAGAAAAATCAAAATCAAATAATTTCCTGTATTAAAGGGTCAAGCTGCGAGATCTGTCACTTGGATTTTTTTCACATTTGTTTTTAATTAGGGATTTAAAATGTACAAGTAGCTGACGAGATTAAGACAGACATTTCAAAATATTTCAAAGAATCACATTCGCTGTAATACGTAGAAATTGAAAATATCATTTTGAATTCATTTTTAATTATTAAAGGGGCCAGCTGCTCGTCATGAAAATTGGGACATTTTTCAATTTCACTTAGAAAGGAATTCAAAGGTATAAGTAGCTGGGATGTCTAAGAGCTGTTTCTGTAATTAAGTGCTTGTTTTGAATAAAGTAGACAATAGATGCGTCAAAAAACTCAAAATTGAAGCATTTCCGGTTATTAGAGGGGCCAGCTACTTGATATAAAAACGGGATAACTTTGCAATTTAGCGAAATCATGATTTAAAATGTACAAGTAGCTGGCTATATTTAGCGAGATTTTTCAAAATATTTCAACGAATCATATTGAGGATACTTAGGAGAAATTAAAGATATCAAAATCAATCCATTCTTAATCATTAGGTGCAGCTACTTGTCAGGAAAATGCGGATATTTTTCAATAATACTTAGTGTGAAATCAAAAGGTACAAGTAGATGGCGAGCCTAAGAGCGAATTTTGAAATTAAATGCTTGTTTTGAATAACAGAGACTATGAATTTATGAGAAAACTCAAAATTGAATCATTTCCGATTATTAAAGGGGCTACCTACTTGATTAAAAAACGGAACTACTTTGCTGTTTTTCGAAATCATTATTTCAAATGTACAAGTAGCTGGATAGATTTAGAGAGATTTTTCAAAATATTTCAACGAATCATATTGAGGATATTTAGGGGAAATTAAAGGTATCAAAATCATTCCATTCTTATCATTTAAAGGGCCCAGCTACTCGCCAGTAAATTCGAATATTTTTCAATTTTACTTAGAGTGAAATCAAAAGGTACAAGTAGCTGGCGAGCCTAAGAGCGAATTTTGAAATTAAATGCTTGTTTTGAATTACAGATACTATGAATTTATCAGAAAACTCAAAATTGAATCATTTCCGGTTATTAAAGGGGCCAGCTACTTGATTTGAAAACTTTACAACTTTGCTGTTTTTCGAATAATGATTTCAAATGTACAATTAAAAGAGATTTTTCAAAATATTTCATCAAATCTTTTTTTGGGACTAAATGCACTAAAATAGTCAAAATTTAAGCATTTCCAGCTATTAAGGGGGACAGCAACTGATTTGAAAATGGGACAACTTTGCTGTTTTTCGAAGTAATGATTTCAAATGTACAAGTAGCTACCAAGATTAAAAGACATTTTTCAAAATATTTCAACAAACACCTTGAGGACACTTAGGAGAAATTAAAAATATCAACATCAATCCATTCTTATCCATTTAAGGGGCCAGTTACTCGTCATGAAAACGCAGATATTTTCAATTTTACTTAGAGTGAAATCAAAAGGCACAGGTAGCTGGCGAGCCTAAGAGCAATTTTTGAAATGAAATGCTCGTATTGAATAAAAGAGAGTATAAATGCACGAGAAAACTCGACATTGAAGCATTTCCGGTTATTAAAGGGGCCAGCTACTTGATCAGAAAATGGGACAATTGCGCACTTTTGCGAAATCATGAATCAAAATGTACAATTAGCTGGCGAGATTTAGAGAGATTTTTCAAAATATTTCAATAAATCATATTGAGGACACGTAGAAGAAATTAGAAATATCAAAATCAAACAATTCTTATTCATCTTAGGGGCCAGCTACTCGTCATGAAAATGCGGATAATTTTCAATTTTACTTAGGGTGAAATCAAACAGTACAAGTAGCTGGCGAGCCTAAGAGCTAATTTCGAAATTAAATGCTTGTTTTGAACAATAGATACTGTGAATATCTAAGAAAACTCAAAATTGAATCATTTTCGGTTATTATAGGGGCCAGCTACCTACTTGACGTGAAAACTGGACAACTTTGCTGTTCTTCGAAGTAATGATTTCAAATGTACAAGTAGCTGGCGTGATTAAAAGACATTTTTCAAAATCTTTCAACAAATCCTTTTGGGGACACATAGGAGAAATTAAGAATATGAAAATCAATCCATTTTCATCCATTTAAAGGGCCAGCTACTCGTTATGAAAATGGCGATATTTTTTCAATTTTACTTAAAGTCAAAAGGTAGAAGTAGCTGGCGAGCCTAAGAGCGATTTTGAAATTAAATACTTGTTTTGAATAAAAGAGAGTATAAATGCATGAGAAAACTCGAAATTGAAGCATTTCCGGTTATTAAAGGGCCAGCTATTTGATCAGAAAATGGGACAATTTCGCACTTTTGCAAAATCAGGATTTAAAATGTACAAGTATCTGGCGAAATTTAGACATATTTTTCAAAATATTTCAACAAATCATATTGAGGACACGTAAGAGAAATTAATAATATCAAAATCAATCAATTTTTATTCATTTTAGGGGCCAGCCTCATGAAAATGCGGATAGTTTTCAATTTTACTTAGAGTGAAATCAAAAGGTACCAGTAGCTGGCGAGCCTAAGAGCGATTTTTGAATTTAAATGCTTGTATTGTATAACAGAGACTGTGAATGTATAAGGAAACTCAAAACTGAATCTTTTCCGGTCATTAAAGGGGCCAGCTACTTGATATAAAAACTGGACAACTTTGCTGTTTTCCAAAGTAATGATTTCAAATGTACAAGTAGCTGGCGAGATTAAAAGAGATTTTTCAAAATGTTTCAACAGATCCTTCTGGGGACACTTAGGAGAAATCAAAAATATCAAAATCAACCAATTCTTAATCATTTTAGGGGCCAGCTACTCGTCGTGAAAATGTGGATAATTTTCTATTTTACTTAGAGTGAAATCAAAAGGTACAAGTAGCTGGCGAGCCTAAGAGCGAATTTTGAAATTAAATGCTTGTTTTGAATAACAGAGACTGTGAATGTATAAGAAAACTCAAAATTGAATCATTTCCGGTTATTAAAGGGGCCTGCTACGTGATTTGAAAACTGTACAACTTTGCTGTTTTTCGAAGTAATGATTTCAAATGTACAAGTAGCTGGCGAGATTAAAAGAGATTTTTCAAAATATTTCAACAAATTCTTTTGGGCACACTTAGGAGAAATTAAGAATATGAAAATCAATCCATTCTCATTCATTTAAAGGGCCAGCTACTCGTCATCAAAATGCGGATAATTTTCAATTTGACTTAGAGTGAAATCAAAAGGTACAAGTAGCTGTCGAGCCTAAGAGCGAATTTTGAAATTAAATGCTTGTTTTGAATAAAAGAGAGTATAAATGCATGAGAAAACTCGAAATTGAAGCTTTTCCGGGTATTAAAGGGGCCAGCTACTTGATCAGAAAATGGGACAATTTCGCACTTTTGCGAAATCAGGATTTAAAATGTACAAGTATTTGGCGAGGTTTAGAGATATTTTTCAAAATATTTCAACAAATCATACTGAGGACACGTAGGTGAAATTAAAAATATCAAAATCAATCCATTCTTATTCATTCTAGCGGCCAGCTACTCGTCATTAAAATGCGGATAGTTTTCTATTTTACTTAAAGTGAAATTAAAAGGTACAAGTAGCTGGCGAGCCTAAGAGCGAATTTTGAAATTAAATGCTTTTAATCTCGCCAGCTACTTGTACATTTGAAATCTTTACTTTGAAAAACAGCAAAGTTCTCCAGTTTTCAGATCAAGTAGCTGGCCCATGGAATAACCGAAAATGGTTCAATTTTGATTTTTCTTATACAGTCATAGTATCTGTTATTCAAAACAAGCATTTAATTTCAAAATTCGCTCTTAGGCTCGCCAGCTACTTGTACCTTTTGATTTCACTCAAAGTAAAATTGAAAAATATCCGCATTTTCATGACGAGAAGCTGGTTCCTTAAATGGATGAGAATGGATTGATTTTGATATTTTTAATTTCTCCTAAGTGTCCCAAAAGAGATTTGTTGAACTATTTTGAAAAATCTCTTTTAATCTCGCCAGCTACTTGTACATTTGAAATCATAACTTCGAAAAACAGCAAAGTTGTCCAGTTTTCAAGTCAGTAGCTGGCCCCTTTAAAAACCGGAAATGATTCAATTTTGAGTTTTCTTATACATTCATAGTATCCGTTATTCAAAACAAGCATTCAATTTCAAAATTCGGTCTTAGGCTCGCCAGCTACTTGCACATTTTGATTTCACTCTAAGTAAAATTGAAAAAATATCCGCATGTTCATAACGAGAAGCTGGTCCCTTAAATGGATGAGAATGCATTTATTTTGATATTTTTAATTTCTCCTAAGTGTCTCCAAAAAGATTTGTTAAAATATGTAGAAAAATGTCTTTTAATCCCGCCAGCTACTTGTACATTTGAAATCATTACTTCGAAAAACAGCACAGTTGTCCAGTTTTCAGATCAAGTAGCTGGCCCCTTTAATAACCGAAAATGATTCAATTTTGAGTTTTCTTATACATCCATAGTATCTGTTATTCAAAACAAGCGTTTAACTTTAAAATTCGCTCTTAGGCTAGCCATGATGTTAATCTAAGTTAAGTTGAAAAATATCCGCATTTTCATGAAGCTGGGCCCTTAAAATGATAAGAATGGACTAATTTTGATATCTTTAATTTCCCCTAAATATCCTCAATTTGATTCATTGAGATATTTTGAAAAATCTCTGTAAATCTAGCCAGCTGCTTGTACATTTAAAATCACCATTTCACAAAAGAGCAAAATTGTCCGATTTATATTAAGTAGCTGGCCCCTTTAATGACCGGAAATGATTCAATTTTGAGTTTTCTTATACAATCATAGTATCTGTTATTCAAAACAAGCATTTAAATTCAAAATTCGCTCTTAGGCTCGCCAGCTACTTGTACCTTTTGATTTTACTCTAAGTAAAATTGAAAAACATCCGCATTTTCATGATGAGAAGCTGGTCCCTTAAATGGATGAGAATGGATTGATTTTGATATTTTTAATTTCTCCTAAGTGTCCCAAAAGAGATTTGTTGAACTATTTTGAAAAATCTCTTTTAATCTCGCCAGCTACTTGTACATTTGAAATCATAACTTCGAAAAACAGCAAAGTTGTCCAGTTTTCAAGTCAGTAGCTGGCCCCTTTAAAAACCGGAAATGATTCAATTTTGAGTTTTCTTATACATTCATAGTATCCGTTATTCAAAACAAGCATTCAATTTCAAAATTCGGTCTTAGGCTCGCCAGCTACTTGCACATTTTGATTTCACTCTAAGTAAAATTGAAAAATATCCGCATGTTCATAACGAGAAGCTGGTCCCTTAAATGGATGAGAATGCATTTATTTTGATATTTTTAATTTCTCCTAAGTGTCTCCAAAAAGATTTGTTAAAATATGTTGAAAAATGTCTTTTAATCCCGCCAGCTACTTGTACATTTGAAATCATTACTTCGAAAAACAGCACAGTTGTCCAGTTTTCAGATCAAGTAGCTGGCCCCTTTAATAACCGAAAATGATTCAATTTTGAGTTTTCTTATACATCCATAGTATCTGTTATTCAAAACAAGCGTTTAACTTTAAAATTCGCTCTTAGGCTAGCCATGATGTTAATCTAAGTTAAGTTGAAAAATATCCGCATTTTCATGAAGCTGGGCCCTTAAAATGATAAGAATGGACTAATTTTGATATCTTTAATTTCCCCTAAAATATCCTCAATATGATTCATTGAGATATTTTGAAAAATCTCTGTAAATCTAGCCAGCTGCTTGTACATTTAAAATCACCATTTCACAAAAGTGCAAAATTGTCCGATTTATATTAAGTAGCTGGCCCCTTTAATAACTGGAAATCCTTCAATTTTGAGTTTTCTGAGCATTTATTGTCTACTTTATTTAAAATAAGCACTTAATTACAAAAATAGCTCTTAGACTCCCCAGCTACTTGTAGTTTTGAATTCCTCTCTAAGTGAAATTAAAAAAATGTCCCAATTTTCATGACGAGTAGCTGGCCCCTTTAAAAATTAAAAATGAATTGAAAATGATATTTTCCATTTCTTCGTAGTACAGTGAATGTGATTCTTTGAAATATTTTGAAATGTCTGTCTTAATCTCGTCAGCTACTTGTATATTTTAAATCCCTAATTAAAAACAAATGTGAAAAAAAAAAAAAAAAAAATTCTATTGACAGATCTCGTAGCTTGAACCTTTAATACAGGAAATTATTTTATTTTGATTTTTCTGATGCATTTATATAGTATTCTGGGTGGAAGAAAAATATTTCGTTTAAGTCGTCGACAATCAGTTCGCCAGCTACTTGTACCTTTAAGAAACTACTAAAAAACCTCAATTTTAATTACTTATACATTGGTCGCTGGGTACGAATTGCCAGATTTTCCTTTTATAAGTGACTGCTTACTAGAAGGTGGCTACCAGTAGCTGGCTACAAATAACCAATTTTACCAGCTCAAGTAGCTGGCTACTAGTAGCTGGCTACTAGAAGCTAACTTTACCAGCTCAAGTAGCTGGCTAATAGTAGCTAACTTTACCTAAACAAGTAGGTGGCTACTAGTAGCTGACTACTAGTAGCTAACTTTACCTGAACAAGTAGCTGGCTACTAGTAGCTGGCTACTAACTTTACCCATCTTACTTTTTGAAGGAAACTACCTATCAAGCTCCAGTTTCAGCTGAATTTTAAACACATGTTTTACAAATCATATCAACCAAAAGGCCATGGTGAGCTTGCAAGCATCTTCACGTCCTAAATTATTTCAATTTACTGCCAATGTTTATTAACCCTTAACCACACAATTCCAGGTTTAAACGAACCTAAGGGAGATGCCTTCTGAAAATATTCCGGGAAAAGGAGAAAATGCTCGTTACCAGCATTTTCTCCTTTTCCCACCATGTTTTCCACCCTACCAGAAACAAATTTAAATTTTGAGTCACATTTATTTTGTCGTCTGTAAATGCTTTCAAATTGGACCGATCTAAAATATTCTGTTTAGAATTCTCTTATTCTCGTTTGGTAAAGAGTTAAGTGTCATTGCAACAGGATTTGATCCTCCCTAACTCCTGAACATGATTTGGGTTTGTTCATGGGGGAAAACAGCAAGCGAATTTTAGAGAATTTGCTGAGAATGACTGGTATATGAAATAGAGGTAAAAGGCACATTATTAAATTTTAACCTTTTTCAAACAATCAAAGTTTTAACAACTCTTAGTAAGACAGCCTCTGCAAATATTTTGGGATAAAGAGAAAATTTTGGTACAATATAACCTTTAGAAAAAAGTGGAAAATGGTAGCCTGCATTTTTTTCATTTTTCCCCACACTGTTTTCTACCCTTCCAGAGAGACATTTATTGTGTTGAGTTACATGTACTTTTTCATCAGCAAATAGTTTCAATTTAGACAAGACTAAAATGTTCTTCTCTTGTATAGATTGGGTGTTTATTTGTTGGAACTTTTTGCACCAATTTGAACATTGTTTCAAATTTTCATTCATGTCAGTGTGACAGCTCATTACTGTCTTTTCTGTATTTCACCAGCACAAAGCTGGGGCTCTGCAATGTCTTGCCTAAGGACATTCCTTGACCCTTAAAGCCCTGGATTGATTGATTCTATGGTGTTTAACGCCATTTTCAATATTATTTCAGTTATATTGCGACAGCCAGTGCACCTATCCATGCTTTCCTGGCATATCTTTTACCAGTGCTTCGCACAATATTCCTTCCAAGCCATTAGCTGCTTTTCCCACAGAGCCATTGTCGAAACAATGGTTAGCGGTGAGAGAGGAATGACTCCTGTCGCATCAATCATCGAAAAGAAATTGGCTGAGCCGGGGATCGAACCAGCGACCTCCTGTTCTCAAGTCCTTTATGCTACCGACTAAGCTACAGGGCTTGGCTTAAAGCCCTGGAACCGACTTAAGTTGTTTTTGCAGACAGTGATGATCAAGATCAGACTGCACATAACATGCAATCTGATCTTAGATCTATACTGTCTGCTAATATGAAACAAGTTTTGCCAAAATATAGCAAAGCGGCTACCGTTTTCTTACTGTCTAAGTAGGTGCGCAACCCTTTACCAGTGGTAAAACTTTAGAAATTGTTCAAATTGGAAATATTTGCAGATGAAAAATTGGACGTAGCTCAAATGAAAAGATCTGCTTCAAGAAGAGTAGTAAACATTATGGGAAAGAGACAAAATACTGGTTACCAGCAATTCTGCTATTTCCGAAATGTCTCAAAAGCATTTTTCTTTGTTAAAATGATTAAATAGTGCTTTACATAATAGCATGGATGTTTTGGTTAACCCTTTACCACACAATCCCAACTTTTAACGACCATGGGGAAGAAGCCTTTTGAAAACATTGTGGGAAAAGGAGAAAATGCTGGTAACCAGCATTTTCTCCTTTTCCCACAATGTTTTCTACCTTTCCCAAAACAAATTTCAGTTTTTGAGCCCCATTTATTTTGTCGTCTGCAAATGCTTTCAATCTGGAAACGTCCAAAATATTGTTGTTTGGTAAAGAGTTAAGGGTTGAGGGTAAGCAATGGCTTCTAAAATTGCTCTGTATGTATGAATATATTTTGTATTTTTTGTCCACAAGTTCTTCTTGTAAGACTATTGTGATGTACATGTATTTAAAATAATAAAATAACATTACATTATATTGCCTCGCTTGTTGCATGAAACATATCTGTCTTTGTAAGAGCTGTGATCTGAACCAGCCAGTATTATATCGTAGTAATTGTACTGAAGGCCAAGTATTCACATGTTACATATTCTTCAGCAACACCACATAATATGTCTTTGGAAATCTGATTATTCTGCTGTATATCTGAAAAATAAGAAAAGACATATTCTCTTGTTTAATTTATCTCAATCTGAAACCGTAAAAAAAAAAGACAGCAGTATAGTAATAGGTGTAGGTTTACTCCAACTTCATTCCATCTGATAACAGAATTGACTGCAGCATTTGTCTAGCATGTGGATGAACTTAAATAATGTTGAAAACTGTACATGTATGAATTCATAACTTTTAACAAACCTGTTTCGAAACAGCATTGGTAATTATTTATCATTTGTTGGGATGAATCATGTGATCCATCTTCCAAAATGTTACTTTTCCATATGGATCAAAATTTACTGCTGGTGCATTTCCAACTTTTTACTAATTTTCTTCACATGTTCTTTACTCTAGTATGGCATATGTCTCAAAGCCCGAATAGTAGCAAAAAGTACACAAAATGGGGCCCAAAATGCATCTAAATTCAGATAATACCATTTAAAAGTATGGATATTAATTTGAAGGTGACAATCTGTTATTTTGCAGCCAGTGCAAATGTTTGTTAATGGAAAAAGGAGTTTTAAAAGTAGGTCAACAGTTGCTATGTTGCACTATCTTTTGTTTACTTTTTACTTGATTTCATTTTTTTTTTTTGCCATTGACTTACACTTGGATTGACTGTACAACAACAGATTGTCATCTTCCCAACAATTTCCGTAATTTTAAAAGGTGTGACTTAAATCAAAATGCATTTTAACACCCACTTTGTTTACTTTTGGTGGCTACAGTAGCACATACAATCATGGGTATGGGCTATACATCAAACACATGAATGCAGATTATAGCCTTTCAATTTCCGACAATCATTCTGTTTACAGAATATGATACATGTAAATTCTAGAACAGTGTAATGCAGTATCTTTTACTCAATAATCAGCACTTTTGCAAATGAAGCCCAGCTTGATTGACTTGAGCGATACATACCTGTAGATTTCAACATTATATCAGTCATACCATTTTGACAGATCATTTATTCATATGTTTCATGAGTTTTGACAATATCTGAAGTAACTTGCCCATGGACATCCCAACGAAACCCAGTGAGAATTGAATCCGAGTCATGGATTACTTATATTATGCATTTATTACTGAGACATGAAGTAATCCTGAAGCCCTATATAGCTGTTCACTTGAATAAAACTTGTGACATTACTAGTATCACAAGGGTCATCTCAATTAATATAGGAGGACTGTAAAGCCCTAAGTGACGATACAAGATTCAGTCGCATAAGCACAGCAGTAGCTTAATCAACTGTCTATTTTGTTCAACAGCATATTTTCAAGAATTCTGCTCCATTTTCATCCTGGCCTATAATAAGGGTTTCATTCAAGATCTAGATGAGACAGCAAAAACTTCTTGCAGTAAACCAGTAATCTTAAATCTACACTGCTTCTTTGTAGGTATAGACCATGAGGTGGGTTGAGGTGAATCCCTGAAACTGCAATACATTGTTTTGAATTTTCATTACTTTACCAATCATGTAAATTTTGTGAATTTGGCTTTTGAAAATAAAATGTGTTTTATCTGATTGAGATACATGTACCTGAAAAGAGTTCGCCAAATTACGGATCTACTGGAATGGAATCACAATTATGAGTCTGAAACCAAGGCTCATCTGCATTGTCAGTATAATTCAGTATGTGTATCATCATGTAGGAGGATCCATTCACATTGGCCAGAGATGTGTAAAATAATTATCTCCATACTCTGGAATATCATTTACAATACACTTATAAGCCTCCAATATGGTCTTTACATAAATTTATGATAGTAAAATCCTTGGGCTGCATAAAAATAACTGGAAAATCTCAGTCCATGGAAGTGACCCAAACATTGCAGTTTTAGGGCTTTTTGTTCTTCCACATTTGAAGAAGTTGGGAGTTTACATACCGCATTTCTTCAAAATTAGGTCGATCTAAAATCTCCACTAAACTCCACCAGTGGTCTTGCCACTGAATCAATTGAAACAAAAAGGTCCACACCTCATGTAACTGGAAGTCCTGTAGTAGTCTACTTAAAATTACCAATCGATTTGAAAATAACATGTGCATTTGTTCATATGGTAGGAGGGTAGTTGAAAATTGCCCGAGAAGAGGAACAAATCTGACTGTAACTGAGGACAGACTGGAAACCTTGTTCCAATCTCCCATCCCTTTTCATATTCAGGGGTATGCCTAGTGACTCAGTTAGTAACATACTGTGCTAGAAATTTAATGGTGTTTTATTCTGCTTTCAACAGTATTTCAGTCATATCGTGGCGACATCACACAAATTAATGTACTTCCTGGGGTTCACCAGTACTAAGCTAGGGCTCTGAAGTGTCTTGCCCAAAGACACTCCCTCGAAAAAACCACCGGATCGAACGCCAGACCTAATAATATGCAAATTCTCTCTTCAACACTTTACCAAACGACAAAAATTTAGACTTATCCAAATCGAAAGCATTTGCAGACGACAATTTAATGTGGGCCAAACAATAGAATATGCCTTTGATATGGTAGAAAATATTGTGGGAAAAGGAGAAAATGCTGGTTACCAGCATTTTCTCCTTTTCCAACAGTGTTTTCAAAAGGCTTCTTTCTCAGGGTCGTTAAAACTCGGGACTGTAAAATCATAAAATCCAGTGCTGTAATGACCCAAAGGCATTGTAGGAAAAGGAGAAAATGTTGCTGGTGACCAGTATTTACCTTTAATTCGACAATATTTTCTCCTGTTTCAAATACAAATCATGTAGATCCAATACAAGCGATGTCTTCTGCAAATGGCTTCAATCTAGACAAGTCCAAGATTTTATCATCCGGTAAAAAAAAAAATCACCAGCATTCCATTGATATGTGCACTGACCAGATTAGGGAAAGATAATAGGGTTCTACGTTTAAATTTGTGGCACCCAAGAAATTCAGCCATTTTTTTTTAAAAAACGGTGCAGATTTAATTCAGCACATTGAGTTTCAATTCCATACAACAAAAATATTGTGGAATAAGAGAAAATGTCGGCTACCAACTTTTTCTCCTTTTTCCACCATGTTTTCAAAAGCATTTTTTCAATGTCGTAAAAACTAGGGATTGCTAGGTAAATGGCTAATCTCTGAATAAATAAGCGTCGCGTATATCCGAGCTTCAGACTACATTCATGCACATTTAATCATTATCTGCATTCTCTGCATAGAAAATGGGTCAGTCGGGTGCTTCACAGAACGCCGCTCTTGTGTTTGGAATGCAAAAATGAAAGATCACTTTCATCTTACTAGCTGATATTCACGAATCAAAAAAGTGCTTACATATCATGTTCCAACAGTAAATGGGGAAATCAATACAGATATAGGGATAAATCTGTATTGAACACGATAAATATAAGATGAACGTCAGGCGACATACTAATTCAAGAATGTGAACTGAAATCCGCATCTGTTTTCAGACCGTTCGCTCATTCTGTATATTTACACGGAGCTTCTTGTTCAAAAACAAATGAAAAAAAAAATCCTAAAATAGACGCCCGTTTGTTCTTTCTGTGTCGCTCTTCGGCAAATTCGGTAAACGAACTTGGTTTTCTGTCGAATATGATTCTCATACCGTCACACCGTCCTCCATTTTGTTTTTCGTTTACCTTCGCTCCTAGGTATCACGCGGTGTATCTACGTCATCGTTATTGATGTAAACAAAAGTTAGACATACCTGGTAGTATTTTTTCTTGTGTTGAAATTAATTCTTCTGCCAGCGAATGGAACTTTGACCAAGAGGGTATCATTGTCATATTAATTTACATACTTCTAAATGGTATGATTAAAATTTAACTTCATTTTTACCCCTGCATTGTTTACATTTGGATTTTACTGGGGCTTTAAATTTTTCAATTTGACTACTTTGCTGCATGATGTTGTGAAGTAACTTACGAATTTACTGATGCAGAAAGAGGGAAATATTAGAAATTAACTCATTCACAATGAAAAAGGAGAAAAATGAAAATAAATAAATAAATAAGTAAATAAAACACTTAAATTTCAGTTGCATCCCCTCCACACACACACACACACACACACACACATATATATATATATTTTTTTTTTTTTTTTTAGATTTATATCTACGTGAGAGAAAATTAGAATTCTTATCTTCACCTAAAGTAAAGGCAACTGATAAAGGAAATGTACTTTAATGCTAAGCAAAATTTCAGTTGCAGCCAGTGTACAATAGAGATTGTCCAGTTTAATCTAATAATACACTATCTAATGTAATACGAAATGTTCTAGACAAACCTATCAAGGGATTGCCATATTTGGGGATAATTTACTTATTGAAAAGTACTTATTTCAGTTATTTGGCGCTCTAACGGCTCATGAACAACGGATTTATTTTGTCTCTTACATAAATTTTACATAAAAATTGAGAGGAATTCCGACACCGGCGCAGAGAGAAACAAACACATTAAAAGTCATAAAGTTCTGATAAATAAAACTTAGTGATGATTAAACAGATTTTTTTTCTGTGTTTTTATTAAATGTCATTTACAACCAACACACCTTAATTCACGTTATTTTTAAAATAACTTCACCGTTTATTTTAGACTGAGTTTATTTCAATGCATCTGTATCTGAGTCATAAACTTTCCTCACAGCTAAAAGCAATTTTAATTGCGTTTGTTGACAGTCTGGATTGAATGTCCCATTAACGTGCTGTGTGATATCCTTACAGTGAAGTTGCAACATCATTAAAAGGTGTCTTAAGGGTTCTAAAGGGGAGAACAGTTTTGTTGAAGGAAAACAATGAATAAGAAAATATGATCTGGTCTATTGCAAGTGTCTTGCATTCTCATCGGGAATAATACGTGTGCTGCGTGTATAATACAAAATTGTCACTGATCTAACGCGACTCTGGATTCCGAACTTGTACTCAAGAAAATATACACATGAGATAGTACTAGGCAAAGAATATACCTAATCTTATGATTTAAGTTTAAATCAAGTCTGACGCATGTGACACCCGTTTTGCAACATGAGATACAGCTTTATGTATCGCGTAATTTAACGTTGTTTTTTGGATGCAAAAGGAGGGAAAATTAATACCACCCGTTCCTATATAGGCGTGTGTTTACAGATTTCAATTATAACCACAAGCATTTTTGTACCTGATAAGATGTTAATGTCGGATATCATTTAAAATGTTGTGTTAAAATTTTTTCAACCATTTAGATATTTGAAAGCTTTGAGACTCAAGTTAGACATAATTCCATGTGTGGAGATTTATTTGAAATTAAAAACAGTCCCCATTGTTTCTTAGTTAACAACATATGTAACACACGAAAAGGGGCCTTCGGAATAATTCCATGTGTGGAGATTTATTTGAAATTAAAAACAGTCCCCATCGTTTCTTAGTTTTTGTTTCATAATTCCATGTGTGGAGATTTATTTGAAATTAAAAACAGTCCCCATTGTTTCTTAGTTGACAACATATGCAACACACGAAAAGGGGCCGTCGGACATATGCGTAAAAGTGTGTCGTCCCAGATATGCTTGTGCAGTCTGTGACTAATCCAAGACGATACTTCCCGTTTTTGTGCGATTTTCCGTTTCAACAAAGTCTACTGTATGAAAAAATCTTATGTAGTCGCAAAGTGCCGTCTCGGATAAGCCTACGCGGACTGCGCCGGCTAATCTCCGCGCAAGCTAATCCTGGATGACACTTTACGCAAATGTCCAAAGGTCTCATTTCGCATGTTACGGGTCAATTATGGTACAATGCTCGTTTGACATGCACAAAAATTATATTTTTTCAAGAGCAAAAGGGTCGACTCAGGTCAGCCTGTACGGACTGTGCATGCTTACAAGGATCGATACCTTTGGCAGATGCATTAAGCCACGTTCTCATAGAGCGTGAATCAGATGTGACTGGTACATTCATATGAAAACATATTAACAACAAGAAGTATCTGATTTTTGCTGAGTTGTTGTCCAGGTGCGAGTGACTTAAAAGACCAAAGATGCTTCTTTTACGACTAAGCCTTTTGTATCTGGTATACTTATATCACGTGACCTTGCAGAATCAAAAAGTTGAATTAGCTAAGCAAGCATGTCCATACAACAACCTTTGTACACAGAAATCACCAATACCCGACAATGTGTCTCTGCCAGAGGGCTTTGTCTCTTGTTGTCCAGCCTGTAAGTGTGACGAAAGATGTTACGAATTTTCTGATTGCTGCCCAGATGCACCATCGATAAGTAATTCAAAAAGGATTCCAAAAGTTACGTGTAAAACAGCTATCTACAAGAATCGGTCAGTTGATCTAGACATATTTGCTAACAAGTATTTAATGGTGCAAAATTGTGCAAACCACGATAACAGCTCTACAGCTCGAAAGTGTGCAGGAGACTTTGAAGAGACACCGATACCAGACGATATCGCAGTTGTTGCAGACAAAAAAGATCCATCAAGAATCTACGCCAACAAGTATTGTGCATCATGTAATGGCGTCATCGACACAAGAAGGTATGTATTTGCCGAATAAATATTTGTGCGGTGCTCTGGCGAAAACGGGGTTTAACACGTCTCCGTGATGCATTATACCAAGTAAGTCTTAACCCTTTCCCAAACGACAAATTTTAGCCCCTCCCAAATTGAAAGCATCGGCAGACGACAAATTTAAAAGTGGTACTAATGAACTTTAGGTTTTTTGACAGGGTAGAAAATATTGTGGAAAAAGGAGAAAATGCTGGTTACCAGCATTTTCTCCTTTTCCCACAATGTTTTCAAAAGGCCTCTTCCTCAGGGACGTGAAAACACGGGATTGCCTGGTAAAAGGTTAACTATGGATAGATAAAATCCATTGTGTCTAACAGCCAACTGACCGACTGGAGGTTGAATGGTCCTTGGACACCCAGAAATTGACAAAAAGCAAAACGTTTCGACCCAGATCAGACTGCAGGCACGCGTGCGCAGGCTGAACTTGATCGATACTTGTTCCAGATAAATTTAACTCGCTTTTCACAGAGTAGGGTTCATTTCTAATGGACACTGTGATGCGTAAACAAGTCTAATATCTTACGAGGTATAAGCACAGGACCAATGCTCAAAGCGGAGCATAGCTGAAGAAAGCGACTATATTACACTGGCATAGCCTGCCGGGGCATCAAAGACTCATGTTGTACATGTAGGCAATAGACTCAGGTATTGTATATTTCAAATCCAACTATCTCATTTCAACGGTATATATTGATACATATAAATCCATGCCGGCTGACATTGTTTGTCCATTAGTACGAAAATAATCACTATACAGGATATGGAAGCGTGGGTGGACACACAGTTACAAAACTGAAAGAGGTATTTATATCCACTGTATTTTCCCCAAAATGTTGAATATGATTTGAAAACTTACAATAGTAATTTGAGATTGTCGGCTCCATGGACAAAAGTAACATACTGTGACATAAGTGATCAATATTTATCACAATATTTCTTTGTACTGAGATCTATTCTTCCTTTACCTGGAGATGTTGCTATTATTATAATTTGGCTTTTGATGCACATGTAAGGCCTGCTTAATATTTGCAAATCGAGTTTCACACACTGTTACCATCGAAATGCATCAATAAGATCGAATTAGTCGTTTGATAAATTTCGAAGGAGATATTTAAACGTGAACATTCCGAAATAGTGCAAAACATATCAAGGATAAAGACCAAGTAATACCTTACTTAAGACCTAGAAAGTAGTGGAGAGCTGTCAAAGAAAGTATCTGTCTTTTCTCTCCCAATTGGTCTGGTGATCTTTATGCGTAGATGAGCAAACAGACGCTAGGAGGGGGTAGATTTTACATGAGCTTTGTTGCCTTCAAATATTCAGGGAAGTTTAGTTAGAGGAGCAATGCTCCGTTAGCAAGGGGTATCATGTTCCAGTTAAAAAGCAGGCAGAGTTTTTCCCCGTAAGTCTTTGACAAATGGCAAAAATTTAGAGTTGTTCAAACAAACATTTAATCGACACGTTTTTGTATTTTCACTGTCAGTAATAAACAAAATTAGAAAACGGCTAAAAGAATGTAGAAATTCATAGGACCTAGTTCTAAACGCCACCCTCCAAAGAATCCTGAGCAGTCCTTGGTGGCTCAGTGGTTATGTGTTGATTTAGTGATGAGTGGTTCTGGGTTCGATCCCCACCCTAGACAATATTTATTTTTTGTTGGGAGAGCCTCGAAAAGGCACCTAGGACCCGGAGCATAGAGTAGCTTTTCAACAGGGGAAACGGTGAATCAAAGGACTCAAAGTCCTGAAAAGCGAACAGATTCGTGGAACAGTATTAAGTCATGATATGGTGTAATGAAAAATAAATTTTTCATTACATGTAATGCGTGTACGTAGTCAGCAAGGGCAATGAAATTCGTAGTTGTTCTGCCAATCTTGATGCGAAGCAACTGTTATTTTATTACAAGAACTTATTAAGGAGTAGCATTTTTATCCATCAATCTGACGCAGTTTTCTGCTGGTATAAGAACACAAAAATTCATGTTCTTTGCAGTCAAAACATTAACTACACTGTCCAAAATACCACAGCAATTAATGACTGGGTTCCATCTGTAAATTTACAGGGCGGGAGAGGTGAGCATTGATTAGATACATATTTTAGAACAGAACAAGTGGAAATGTACTACAAATGAAAAGGAAGCAAATTCCCCATGATAACAGTAAATATTGAAAAAGTTCTCGCTGCAAGGGGGCGTTTGACCCTATCATTACAGATTTAAAAAGTGTAAAAGGAATGGGGGTCAAAACCTATATCTAGAGCAGAAACTAAATACTTTTAGGTCTTAATTCTGTTTAGTTTAAAATATGTCCCTTTGACGTTGTAATAACGCAGCATTATGTATCTACACACAGTGAGACATGACTTGTACATTGATAATTGATAGCAAACACACCGCGTTTGCTCGGGCTAAATAAACCTTAGGACGAGTTGAATATTATGGTCGTGTTGTTTCGTTACCTTTACCAAGCAAAACTTGAAAATATCTTTATAAGATCTTATGATTTGGAAGAATTTTTTACAGGCAAGAGCACGAAAAAACTTCAGAGTAAAGATCGACTGGCTCATCTGAAATGGTTCAGTTACAGATTAATTCCTGTAACATTTGTTCTTGAACTCGGAAATATCCTAACTTGGAAAGATACGGAAAAGCCAGATTTGCACCGTCTTTTAATCTTATCTGGCGAGGCCTTTAGTTGTAAGACTGGAGCCCTGTATCAAATCACATTATCAACACTGGTGTCAGAAATTCGAGGGGAGAAACGTTCTGAGTGCCAGTCTATTACGTTACTTCCGTCCACCATACTAGAATATGTTTGCCAAGCCCCAGTAGCTCAGTCGGTAGCGTACAGGACTTGAGAGTAGGAGGTCGCTGGTTAGATCCCCGGCTTGGCCAATTTCTTTCCGAGGACTGATGATAGTCATCCCGACAGGATTCATTCCCCTCTCACCGCTGACCATTGTTTCGACGATAAATATGTGGGAAAGCAGCCACTGGCTTGGAAAGAATATTGTGCGGAGTACTGGTAAAAGAAAGTCCAGGAAAGCATGGATAGGTGCACTGGCCGCCGTGATATAACTGAAATAATGTTGAAAACGGCGGTAAACACCATACAATCAATCAATCAAGAGAATATGTTTACTTGCAGGCCACCACTATCTTTAGCTCAGCAGGTATCGTTTTTCCCTCACTTACACGAGGATCAAGTGCCAATTTATGTCAGATCTTATAAATTATCTAATTTACAGATCTATATATTCATCTTAAAACACTCATATGAGCCGAAAAGTCGGTTTTTTTTTTTTTTTTTTTTTTCAAAATTACATTTTTTTTTGTAAAACATTTAATTGTTTTCTTTAATCTGTTTCTTAAACTATGACACAGGTGGCAACTGAGGGTGAGGATATGTATTACCCCTACGTTTTCGTTGGATTTGTCAATGTCGAAGACCAGAAACATTTTGATGGAGAACTGCATAATCGAATCCTTTCCGGATCCAACAGATGCTCGCCTAATTCCCATTTGCCCTGTAAGCAGTGATTGTGTTGAGACAAAGAATGATATGGAAAAGGATATTGCGACAGCATGTGAACAATCGTTTGGTATGTTTTGCCATATATGGTTGGAACATTCTTTACTTAGAATGCCAAATTAGCGACTCGAGATACATTATGACCAAATAAACAGAAATTTGCCCTTTTTAATATAATGTCCGATATTAACCCTTAAAGCACATTTCACGGCTATAGTTGCATTTGCGGTCAGTGTACATCAAGATCAGGCCGCACAGAAAGTGCAGGCTGATCTTTTATCTACACTGTCCGCTTTGCTGAATCACTGTAGACAAAAGCAACCATGAAACTGCACCATGAAATTGCAATTATTTCTTAGATGAAAAAGTCTGACAGGTTTATTCGGTGCTCTAAGGGTTAAACGATTAAACTCTGCGTATTAGTTATCATGTTTCAAAGATCTATTCATTCTATTCATTATTGCACATGAAAACATGCTGTGTATCTTACGTTTATATGCAAACGTTCATCAGAGCTCGAATGAGATGATTCACAAGTTGTTGTTTTTATATCCCTTTTTTCATTAACCCTTATCCTGCTTAATAAGTTGAATATAACTTTCAAGCCTATGGCAAAAACCCGAATAATGTTATTTCAAACTTACTTTTTGAAGTATGATATCTCCCTATCGGACAGTGTAGATCTAAGATCAGACTGCACGTTCTGTGCAGTCTGATCTTGATCTACGCTGTCCGCAAAAGGTCAGTGAGTCGCCCTTAGCAGCTTAAGGGTTAAGAATAGTTCTTTTTAATTTTAGGGCCTACCTTCATACAGACGAACAGAGGCATCAGCAAAGTCACTGTCTACAAGAACATCTTCTGCTTTTTATGCAGCAAACCACAGGTGACTGCCAGTGCGCAGATTTGCAGCAAAGAAATTATAGAGGATTCCTTCCGTTTGTCTTCGCTCACCATGTTCTTGCACCTGAAAGACGATGTCATAACGAAAAGATTTGAAGAAGATTCTTTGGATGTATATTCTGAGAATTGCGGTAAAGACCGTATGTTCGACTATGTTTTGGTAAGTGTATACTGAGATCTATTAGGTTTTTAGGTAAACAAAAGAAAACAACGAAAAAATTTAAATTACATAGAAAGGATTAACATCTAAATCTTCACGGACTATTAAATTTTTCGGCGTAATTAACTGACATTGGTTGAGTTGGGTTCTTAAAACGTATCAATCACGCTCGATGATGCAGCCTGGAAACCTCTATCAGTGCCCATGTTGTGATGCGGGTAGTTTTAAAAGTTGACCCAGCTCGTCACGGGATTCGGACCCAGAACTTTTGATACAAGAGGCCAACGCTCTACATCTACACCACTGTCTTCCTTAGGTTCCTATTTAAAATTATGTTAGTTACATTACACGTCTAGAAATTGATATAACAAGGATAGCGTCGGATCGTTATGAAAACACCCCATGAAGTGTAAAAAGTCATGCACTGTAAAATCAAATAATAATAATAGTAAACTAATGGTCGGCTGAAACAACTGGTGGTCGTTCACGTTTGCCAACAAATCATAAAATGAATAGTTACTTACCTTTGAGTTGTTTAATCCATGTTTAAATGAAAATACGCCGAATGTCTATCGTAGTGACTTCATGCACCAAACTGCGTGTCTTACCGTGGTTTCAATGACGTCAGTTTTCAGTGACATCATTTTTCAGTGTGCTTTGGACACTCAGAAATAAAATTCGATTTCGTAAAAGTACTCGATTTGTGAGACCATAGAACACGGTTCAAATTTTGCTGAATACACGTTGGAATGGTAAAACTTTGCAGTATTATAAATTCATTGCACGGTGAGGTGGCAAGGGACTTAGAAAGTTGTTCACGGCTGTGGCAAATTATGTTGCCCCGAGCCGAAGGCGAGGTGTCGACATGATTCGCCACAGCCGTGAACAACTTTCCAAGTCCCCTGTCACCTGACAGCACATCTAATAAACTACTTTTTTTCAATTTATTTAAGTCACTCTGTTCTTTAAAATCACTTTAATGTATATTTCACTTTAGTGTATATTTTGTGAAATTTATGGATAAGATTGAAGATAACACAGACAGGAGGTATCAATTTGAGAGCTCTATATACTCTCATTTTCCTTTACAATCCTATTACTGCTATTACATAAATAATTCTTTTTTCTTTTGTTATTACCAGAATGAATGTAGAAATCTGCACTGTTTTGGATTCGCAGCTGTAGTGCACAGCAAGTGTGTTTCATTTGCAAACATCGCATCCGGTACAGCATTTGGTGTTTCTATCACTTTTATTCCGGCTTCATCAACGCCTGTAAATCTTACAGATCTTCAAGTGAGCCAGAAAGACGCACGAACTCTCGAGGCAATGTTTTCAGAAAGACTCAAAATGCTGGATTGTTTATTCTACATCAGTAGCATTCAATCTTATCTTAAACGATCTGCTCTAACAAGTGTATATTTTAACGTTCTTTTTGTAACGGTTATCACAGAAAGGTGCACATTCGACTATCTTCTTCAACAGTTACGAAAGACGTTTGCATCGAAGTGGCAACATGAATTAAAGCTTGGTGATTATTTCTTTCAGACAATCGGTAGCGTTAATTTTTATACGTATAAAGACGGAAAACCGTCTAAGAGTAACGATCCGGACGTCTTTTCAATATCCATCTTTCAACAAGAGCCATCCATGAAACTTGCGTCTCGAAAAATCCCTGTCATATTTTTTGCAGAGATGTTTTTATGCCCACACTTTATGTTGAATGTATCGGAATACATCAGTTATCTAGAAAGGATATTTGAAGAGTTTGACAGCATTCAAAATGAAACTCTGACAATTACAACAGATTTACGCGACGGATTTTACCAAAAGCCAGGAGATAAGATTGCTGTCTGCGTTGATACATACTTTAATTTCGCAAACAATGCATATTCTGCCTTTGAACTTTTTAGATTCATTCAAGTATTTGCTTTGAGTATTTGTGCTTTCTTACTCTAAGATTATTTGAGACATAGGTATTCGCTTACTGATTGACATGGACGGGATTTTTGTGGGCTACCTTTTAAAGATTTAACTTTTTACCAGGCGACAAAATTTTATATGACAATAGGCAACAACATAATATAATTTATATATCAGTGTAACACAAGACAAAATTTTATATGACCATAGGCACCAACATAATATAATTTATAAATCAGTGTAACACACGACAAAATTTTATATGACAATAGGCAACAACATAATATAATTTATAAATCAGTGTAACACACGACAAAATTTTATATGACAATAGGCAACAACATAATATAATTTATAAATCAGTGTAACACACGCATTAAAGGAAAAAGAAAAAAAGTGTTTTTAATTTTATTTGACAAAATTTTAGACCTGTCAATATTGACAGCATTTGCAGACGGCAAACTGAATAAATCTTATGTAATAAAGTTGTCTATTAAAGTCTGACAAAAGAAATTCATGAAAAAGAAGGAAATACTTTTTACCAGCATTTTGTACTTTTCGAAAAGTGTTTCAGAGGATTGTTAAAATGCAGTATTGCGTTGACTCATCGAATGGGTATAATCAATAAAATCCCGGAGTATAATCAACAAAATTCCAGACTGTTACAAAAGTAAAGAAACCAAAAGCTCAACTTTTCCAAAATAATGTACATTGCATTTGCAGCGAAAGCATTAAAGATGTTTTACATGCTAACCAGCATTTTCTCCTTTTCCCACAATGTTTTCAACACTTTCAGAGATCATTCTCATCATTTGAGCCACGTCTTATTTGTCGTCTGCAACTGCTTTGAATTTGGACCAGGCTAATATCTATTCGTTTGGTATTTCTTTCTTTATTTATCTGTTCTAGTCAATTATGTTTCTGTTCATTTATATATCTATCTAAATTTGCATATATCAATAAATATTTTACTGGCATGAGGTTAAAAGTAAAGAAACGATAGTCAATTTAGAAGAAAAGAGCAATATTGTTGAAAATTCATACCACATAAGAAGGAATACTCACCATTTCAATTTTGACAGCTTATCTTTCCTTTGAAGTTTTCAATTGGTGTATATTTATCAGAGCAAGGCTTTTCTAATCTGCTTTTACTGATATGAGGGAAAAAAACAAACAAAAAACAAACCATAATTAATTAAAAAAAAAAAACTCAGACTAGTTGAAATCTCATTCTTCCCTAGGAAGGAATATATATTTTAACATTTTCTTTCGAACGATGTTTTCAATTAGTGTAAATTTACCAAAGCAAGACACTTTACATCTCTTCTAAGCCTGCGCGTCAAGTAAAGAAGACTTTTATGAGCGCCATATACGGTTTTAAAGGTCGTAGGTTTTCTTTTTTCAGTTTTAGATCAGAGAAATAAGTGGGTGGTTTGCTCATAAGATTTATGCTTCATCAAATTTTGTTTGATTTCCTCCCCCCCCCTTCCCAAAAAGACGGTAAAAAAGAAAGTAGTGTCCACTCTTCCGCATCTTCCAAACTTTTCAAGACTGTTTAACCCTTCAGCTGCTAAGCCCGACTCACTGACCTTTTGCGGGCCGTGTAGATCAAGATCAGACTGCATAGAACGTGCAGTCTGATCTTTGATCTACACTTTCTAATACGGTATTTTCTTTCCGGTGAAATCAACTTTGAAACCGTGATATTTGGGTGTTTACTATTGAGTGGGAATTTTTATTTCATTTATTTAGCAGTTTAAGAGTTAAGTATCTTACTTACAAAGGCACCAGTTAAAATATTCGCATTAGCAATGGCATCTCTGGCTAACCGAAACTCTGGATTCCGGAGACCTGCTTAATAAAAACCCACACAAAGCAAGTTGAGGCAAAACATTAATAATATAATGATTCAGGTTTCAATCTTGCCTATCTTGTATGACGCTCTTTATCCTGCAAACACTAGTTTGCCCAACAAAGTTATTAAATCATTTTTCTTGTCAGTCTTAGTTTCAAAATGGTCGAAGAAAAAAATGAAGGACAAACAAAAAAGGTCCATACGAAGATATATAATTTTGTGCATTTCAGCATTCAGTCATAGCAAATGTTGCATCTGGAATTTTGGAATACATATCACGACAGAAAAAAAAAACAATTTTATGAATTTCAAAGCTTTGACACTTACAGCTTAACCTGAGTTACGTTTAAGTAAAATGGTCGAATTTGTGAAAACTGATGAGAAGGACTAATAATTTCTAACAATCTTTATGATAAATCTTTACTTATTCTCAACAGTATATCTGCCACAGACTGTATTATCCGAAACTTTGAAACAAAGTTGTAACATTTCGAGATTAAACGTGTAATATCAAGTCTCACCTAGCGAAAATATAATCACAAGAAGCCGATACCTCCAGTATAACCGTCTTGGGGAAAAAACAAAATTTGCGAGCGACCGGAAGCATCAAATATGCTTCTTTTACGACTAAGCCTTTTGTATTTGGTCTACTTATATCATGTAAACTTGCAAAGTCCAAAACTTGAACTAGGTAATCAGATGTGCCCATACTACAATCTTTGTAAGAAAAAAACGACAACTGAACATATTTCCCCACCAACAGGTTACGTTTCGTGCTGTCTACCTTGTAAGTGCGACGAAAAATGTTACGAGTTTTCTGATTGCTGCCCAGATGCACCAGCAATAAATGAATCAAAAATGCTCCTGCGTGCAACTTGTAAACCGGCTGTCTACATTGATCGATCTTTAGATATAAAATTATTTACTAAACAATATTTAATGATACAAAATTGCGCAAACCACGATAACAGCTCTACAGCTCGAAAGTGTGCAGGAGACTTTGTAGAGACACCGATACCAGATGATATCGCTGTAGTTGCAGACATAAAAGATCCATCAAGAATCTACAGCAATAAGTACTGTGCTTTATGTAATGGCGTCAAAGAAACTAAAAGGTATGTTTTCCATCATATTTATTACTATTGTAAGGCGAAATCACGTTACCTGTATGAAAACGCATTGTCTGACTCACAAAAAGGCTTTCCTCAAAATCCATCGCCTGGAAAGAGCAATATATTTCAAAGTAATAATTTTTATCCAACTCTACACCTCATACAGACAAATATTTTAGAACAGGTTGCTATCGTTCACATATTACATAATGAACTCTAATCACGATGTAGAATCGCGGTCCGTAAGTGTTATTAACACAGTCATCAGAAGTTCTGTGCTGTGCCAAGTACCTCTTCTACCTGCTTGGGTGACATCTTTAACATTTTCTTTGAGCACACATCAAGTTCAGGCTGCACTGAACACGAAGACAAACACTGGATGTGCACCGACCACAACCTGGTTCTAAATCACAAGGAAAAGTCTCTGCATTTGTGGTGAATTGTACTTTCAGGACCCCTATTCACCTACCATTCTGAATGGCAATCTTTGGATAATTCTCAAGAATGTTTGACAATTCAAAGGAACACAACTCCTGGCTAAACCGGCTTGTGTAGCCAATCAGAAGTTGCTTTATTTCTAAAATCTAGAATGAGACCAGGGAAACAACTTAAAATGGCTGGTGAACACTTGCCCTGTTCTCAAAAAAGGGTGCATTTATTTAACAGACAAAGAGCCTGCGTGAAATATAATTCTAAGAACTAGATACAGTACTATCGGAGTCAATCTATATACAAACTTTAAGCAAGTTTATGACGACTTTTGTTGCGATTTTTTTTTTTTTTTTTTTTTTTTTTATTTCGATGCTGCTTAAAAAGAAACTCTATTTACATGAAGAGTCGCGCATTTTTTTTTTTTTTTTCTGTCCGGAGTGCCAACACATGATACACATTTGTAAGTATACGTACAAATAGAATAATTAACAAAGTGTGAATACTGTCTGCAATTTCCTTATTCAAAGACTGATACTCTGGTGATGGCACTTCAACTTATCATTCGCAAAATATTATAATAGAACACAATAATTACTTATTACTAAACCTTTACCAAACAATCCTGTGTTTCAACGACGATAAGGTATATGACTTTTGAAAAAATGGTGGGAAAAGGTAACCAGCATTTTCTCCTTTACCCACAACATTTGTATCCTTCAAAAGACAAATCCGGTCTGGTGTGTCGTCTGTATATGCTTTCAAAACTGACTAGTTTATCGCCCGATAGAGATTAAAACATGATTTTCATTAAAATTTGCATAAAAAGGTCATATTTTCGAAATTTCAACATGAAACCTCTCTCTCTCTTTGCAATTCTACTAGTATATCTGTTTTTTATAATAACGACACAGATGGAACTTGAGGGTGATAAAATGTATCGTCCCGGCCTTTTTTCTGCATTTCTCATTGTCGAAGACCAGGAGGATTTTAATGGAGAAGTGTGCTATCGAATCTTATCCTGAACGAACAGAAGCTCATCTTCTCCCAGTTTGCGCTGAAAATAACGATTGTGGTGGGACACAAAATGACCCTGAACCAGATGTCGTGTCAGCTTGTCAACAATCCTTCGGTACGTATGCTGTGTATCTGGAGCATTCAAACTCTTTCACTGCTAATGTCGCCTTGGATAGCTTTTGTGGACGGCGTAAATTAAGATCAGGACCCGTGTTCACCAACCATTCTTGAGAACATTCTTTGTCTTATTCTCCGGAATTTTCTAAATTTGAAAGTAACACAACTTCTGATTGGCTAAACCAAATGGTTCAGTCAATCAGAAGATGTTTAGCCAATCAGAAGTCGTAATACTTTCAAATTTAGAAAATCTTGGAGAATAAGACTTAAAATTTTCCTACGAATGGTTAGTGAATACTGACCCAGACTTTAAACAACGTGCAATCTGATCTTGGATCTACACCGTCCACCATCTGATACTAATCTTCGACTGAAAACAGGTTCAAATGAAACAAAAAAAAATACTTATGGGCCTCTAGAAAGGTCGGCTCCATTTATTTGGCAGCGAAAGAGTTAAACCTTTACCGAGAGACAAATTTTTAGAAAAAATAAATTCCTTAAAAGTATATGGAAATGAACAATTTTCTTGACTGTGAATGCGTCTAAAGGCGAAAATTTCTAAAATTTCATAAATATCTCTTATATTTTCATTATCAACGTTCTTGTGGAGAAATTAACAGTTAAGTTTTGTTGCTGTTGTTGTTCTTCTTATTATTTTCATTCCATTTTCTTTTTAAATACACATTTCATCTTTATGGTGGACACATAAAAACAAAGAAAGAAAGACAAATTTCAAATAATAGCAATTGTCTTACGTAGGATAGAAAACATTACGGGCAAGGTGCTTGTTACCTGTATTTTCTCCTTTACCCACAGTGTTCAAAAGCTTTCTTAACCATTTACCAAACCATAAAATTTTAGTCAAGTCCAAATTGAAAGCATTTGAAGAAGACAAAATAAATGGGACTCAAAAATTGAAATTTGTTTCCGGAAGGTTAGAAAACATTGTGGGCAAAGGAGAAAATGCTGGTTACCAGCATTTTTCCTTTTCACACAATGTTTTCTAAAGCTTCTTCTCGGGGTCATTAAAAGTCGGGACTGTGTGGTAAAGGGTTAAACAGACTTTTTCAAATTATCAGATGAGTCCCTTATCGTTGCTTTTACTTTATGCTCTAGAAACTCTTCTCTATTTTTCATTCTACAACTGCAGCACCTACCTTTATACAAACGATCACGGGCCTCGACAGGGTTATCGCATATAAGAACGTCTACTGTTTTTTATGTATCAAACCACAATCCGCCTACCGCGCTCAACTTTGCAGCAAAATAATCATAGAGGAAGCATCACGTTTACCGCCACTCATCATGTTCATGGACCTAAAAGAAGAAATCATTACCAAAAAGCTTGACGGAGAGTCGTTGGTTGATCATTCCAGTAATTGCAGTGAAGATAGTGTGCACGACTACGTATTCGTAAGTACTTTAATTTGCTCTCATAATGATCTTAGCTATACCCACAGACCTATATAACTCTTTATTGACCATTTCCATGTTTTGACGAAAACGGATTTTGAAGAAAATGTTAGAAAAAAAAAAAGATGAAATGCTGGCAACCAGCATTTTTTCTTTTCCCTGTAAGAGAAGTTCACTTCCTCCGAAACAATTTCGAATATGTCATACAGATATGATTTAAATTCTTAAGAGTCTAAAAGTTGCTTCATGGAAAAGGTTTAAAACACATGATGAAGAATTAGTAACATCCAAGAGTACAAGGTAAATTTTTTGTTTTTTTTTTTAGAAAAGTATCAGGCGTATATCCAGGTGGAAGCCAGGAAACCAGGCTTTAATATAGATTTTCAAAACATCAAATAAACGAAATGCGCTCTCTCAATCAAAAAAGAGACCAAATCGTATCAATTTCAAAATTTCTTTTGTCAGAAAATAAAAACTAAATGGCGGACAATGTAGATCAAGATCAGACGGCACGTTCTGTGCAGTCTTAACTTCATTTACATTGTCTAAAGAATTGGAAAAAAAAGTTGTGCTTGGCTCTTTAACTCTTTCGCTGCCAACTACATGGTGCCGACCTTTCTCGAGGTCTATAAATAACTTTCTCGTTTCAAGTGCACCTGTTTTTGGTTGGAGATCAGCATCAGATAGCTCATGGAGTAGATAAAAGATCAGACTGCACGTTTTGTGCTGTCTGATCTTAATCTACGTCGTCCGCAAATGCTATGCAAGTCGGCATTGGCAGTGAAAGAGTTAAGGTGCTAGGATCTATTTTGGTAGAGGAAAAGCGACAAAAGAAAAAAGAAAGAAAAGAGACAGAACATTTAGAATAAATTGTGTTTCATCTTCACTACATCCCTGGCTAATCACTTGGATATAGCAAACATCCCTAACATCATAGATAATATACAAAAATATTACAGGGTGCTACCAAGTTCATGAAGTGAATGTATCAGAAATTTAAGTTGTAAGCCGCTGCCAAATAAAAGAGACTAGAGTCCGATTTCACGAAAAAAGTACTGGGCACGAGTACTGGTGTAGTTCTCAGGAAGCAGAATCGAGAGAGTTTAGTATGAGTTGTAACAATTGGTTTCTCAATCAATGTAAAATAAATATGATTAAACTTGAGATGAGTTTGTTATTCCAGACGCATTTCACCAACATTAACAGACTAATGTAACATTCTCAAGTCCTGTATTGACACAACGTTTCGGACTTAAACCTCAAGCTGCTAATCGCGACCCACTGACCTTTTGCGGACAGTGTAGATCAAGATCAGACTGCACAGAACGTGCAGTCTGATCTTTTATCTACACTGTTCGATACGGTATTTTCTTTCCGGTGAAATCAACTGTAAAACTGCAATGTTTGGGCTTTTAGTATTGAGTAGAAATTTGCGTTTCATCTATTCAGCAGCCTAAGTGTTACCTCAGCAAAATAATGGACTCAAATCTGTTAACTGATTGAAGTACATTTTTTTAGTTGAGTCTGAAACGTAGCGTCAACTCATGGTCTGGGAAGGTTACTACTGTCTGTTAATGTTGCTGAAATATGTCTGAAATAACAAATTTAACTTAAGAGACCGTTAATAAATTTGAGCAAAATAAGAGACTTACGTTTTTTCATGAAACTGGGCCCAGTTGCTTTACATCAACTTGATACTTGATAACTTGATACACATCAGAATGACCACAAATACTATTTTTGGAAGTCTGTTGAAAAAAAAAAAATGTACAACTGTGACTGTAGTACGCTTACTGCTTAATCTTTACAACAACAAAAAAAAAAAAAAAAAGGGAAAAAATAGACTATTTCAAATTGAAATCATTTGCAAACGACCGACTAAATGTTGATTAGAGTAAGAAGTTTTTCTTTGAAAGGGAAGAAAACGTTGTGGGTAACCAGCGTTTTCTCTAAAATCCTTTTCCTTGGGGTCGTTAAAACTCGGGATTGAATGGTAAAGAGTTAAAAAGTAATATGATCGATAAAACATGTTATTGCGAGCATGGATGAAACTATTTTCGAAAACCTAGCTATCTCCTTATATGTATTATCTTTTTATGACCGGCAGTTACAACTGATTTTTTTTGTGTGTTATAATTATCAGAATGAATGTAGGAAGCTACACTGTGCTGGATTCGCAGCTGTATTCCAAGGCAAGTGTGTTTCATTTGCAAACTACCCACCTAATACAGAGTTAGGGTTTTCTGTAACATTTATTCCGTCTTCATCAACGCCTATAAACCTAACAAATCTTCAAGGGAGTCCGAAAAGCATACGAGCCATTGAAACGATGTTTATTGACAAAAATGAGCTAGAGGATTGCTTGTTCTTCATCAAAAGGATTGATTGTTATCTGGAACGATTTGCTTATACTCTTGAGTACATAAAAGTTAATTTCCATAAAACTTTGACGGAAAAGTGCACATACGAATATCTCCTTCAACAAATACAGAAGAACATGGCATCTCAATGGCGACAGGAAGTTAAAATTGGCGGCTATATTTTCTAGGCAATTGGACGTGTCAACTTTTTCATGTTCAAGGATGGACTTCCTTCTGACGGTAACGATCCAAACGTTGTTTCAAAAAATATCTTCAGACTTAGTTCAAAAGGTTTGTTACCGACAATGAAAACCCCTGTCACAATTTATGCAGAGATGTTTTTATGTCCACACTTCATTTTGAATGTATCACATTACTACGGCTATCTGGAAAAGGTATATGAAGAGTTTATAAACATCAAAAATGAAACTCTGACAGCTAAAACAGATTTACGCGATGGGTTTTACCTAATGCCAGAAAATAAAATTGCTGTCTGCGTTGATACATACTTTAATTTTTCAAACAAAGCAAATCGTGCCTTTGTAAGCATCACATTCATACAAGTGGTTGTTTCGGCATTTGTGCTTTCTTGCTTTACAATTACTCGATATATGTGAAGTGTCTGGTTAAAATCTTAACCCTTAGGCTGCTTAGCGCGACTCAAGGACCTTTTTGTGGACAGTGTAGATCAAAATCAGACTGCACAGAATGTGCAGTCTGATCTTGGGTCCTGGATCTACACCTCCGATAAGGAGAAATCTCCTTCCATCCCCCAATACCTTTGAAATAGCAAAATTTGGGGTTTTACTATCAGCTTGAAAGTTTCATTTCACTTACTTAGTAGGGTATGAGTTAAGTCAATGTAACCTTTGTTAGAAAAACATTGAAGACATCGACGACACATATGTATGTAACAGGCAGTCTCTGAGAAGAGATTTTAATGCAATTTTTTAATGCATCATATCGAAAAAGTCCTCGTATATTATGGACCAATTTTGTCCAAACCCGGTTGAACCATGAGGTAGAATCGTCCTCTGGCATGCAGAAAATTTACAAATAGCAAACAATTTTGACCCAGGTCAGCCTTCGCGGACTGCGCAGGCTGACTTGGGTCGACATTTTTGCTGATGCTTTTTAACCTCTAATCACAGAGCACGACTCATGTATTTGTGGCAGGATGATTTGATTTGAAAAACTGGAGCTAAGCCACAATACACAACACTGTGATCTAAAGATACCTTAGGAGAATTAGTATCGCTGTAAAGAAATACGATTAAAACTCGTTCTTCACTTCGCCTATTCTTTATTGATTGATTGCAGACTAAATTAATGCCATACGAAATTCAGGGATAAAGCATGTTTGAAGAAAGTCACCACATTTCTAAGAATAATCATTTACTTGAGCAGTATTTCTTACTTAAAGAACCTTTCTTTTTAGGTTTGAAATTAAAGCCTAAACATTTATGTAATTTTGACAATAATTGTTTCCTTTGAAGAACTGTATCTTTGTCTTTTGCACTGCAACATATAATTTCCTCATTTTTCGGCGTGGCTGAACGCAGTTGCTTTTGACCTACTTTTAGGTAATGATAAAAAATGAACAAACAGAAACTTGTGATTGGTCAAATATGTGGACATATTCAATCTAAGGGCCCCTGTGGTAAAAATGTAGACATGTTTATTCTAAGAGCCCGGCCTATTTGCTGGCAAATTTACGCCATCTATCTTGTTTAACTCTTTACCAAACGACAAAATTTTAGACCTGTCCAAACTGGAAGAGTTTGCAGACTACAAATTAAATGTGACTCAAAAATTGAAATTTTTGTTGGGAAGGGTATAAAACATTGTGGGAAGAGGAGAAAATGCTGGCTACCAGCATTTTCTCCTTTTCCCACAATGTTTTCAAAAGGTTTCTTTCTCAGGGTCGTTAAAACTCGTTATTGTGTAAAAGATATTTTTTGTTTTTACTCCGCGTACATTATATCACATCTGAGCGAAAATGAAAAATATCGGCCCGTAGGAAAAAAAGTGTGGCATATATCCTTAGTTTGTACAAGACAACAAAATCTTGGTTTTATCTGTGATTGATTGATTGTATGGCGTTTAACGCCGTTTTCAACATTATTTCAGTTATATCGCGGCAGCTAGTGCACCTATCCATGCTTTCCTGGAGTTTCTTCTATCAGCACTACGCACAACATTCTTTCCAAGCCACTGGTTACTTTTCAACATAACCATCGTCGAAAAAATGGTCAGCGGTGACAGAGGAATGGATCCTGTCGCAATGACTATCATCAGTCCTCGGTAAGAAATTGGCTGAACCAGGGATCGAACCAGCGACCTTCTGTTCTCAAGTCCTGTACGCTACCGACTGAGCTACCGGGGCTCGGCCTTATCTGTGATGAAAGGATTTGCAGACGACGAATTAAAATGTTTCTTAACTCTTTACCAAACGACAAAATTTTAGACCAGTCCAAATTGAAAGCTTTTGCAGACGACAAAATAGATGTGACTCAAAAATTGAAATTTGTGTTGGGAAGGATAGAAAATATTGCGGGAAAAATGTTGATTACCAGCATTTTCACGTTTTCCCACAATGTTTTCAAAAGGCGTCTTTGTCAGGATAGTTAAAACTCGGGATTGTGTGGTAAAGACTTAAACGATGATGCCTTTGAAAGGCTAGGAAAAGTTGGGGGAAAAGGAGAAAATGCTAGAAAATATGCGAGGCTTTCAGCATTTTCTCCTTGTTCCACAGTGTTTTCAAAATCTTTCTCACGCATTAGGGTTGTTCACTGATTGATTGATTGATTGAACGAACGAATGGTGTTTCACGCCCCTTTCAATATTATTTCAATCATATCACGACGCAAGCTCACATATTCATACATGTCATGGATTTTACGAGTGCTAGGCTACAGCTCTGAATTGTCTTGCTCAAGAACACTCCCAAGAAAAAAAAAATAAAAAAATAAAAAACAGCCCTCCCAGTGAGGCTCTAACCAGGGGCCTCTAGGTTACAAATCCTACACTTAACAACTGGGCCACGCAGGACCCCGTATTAGGGTCGTAAATACACGCAACCGTTTAGTAAAGGGGTTAACTCGGAGCATCAGTTACAAATGAGCCATGCTCTGAAAAAAGGGGGCTTTGTGCATATCCGTGATACATTATACCCAGCAAGTCATCACTTAATCGAGGGTCCATAAAATCCACTTTGTCTAACAACCGACTGAGTCATGAAGTAGACAGGTTCTCTGACATGCAGAAAATTGACCAATAGCAAAACATTTCAGCCCAGGTCAGCCTGTGCGGATTGCACAGGCTGACCTGAATCGATACTTTTTGCAGATGTATTATGCCTCCTTTTCACAGAGCATGTCTTCTATGTAATCCTACATTTTTTTTTTTTTTTTTCAAATTTCACAGACATCAAAAGGAAATTAAGTAATACTTTCCTATCCGTCTGTGGGCGACAGGTGCAGCACTGACAATCAAATTGGATTTGAAGCAAGAATCTGATCTCTTACATAACTTTAATTAATTTTAAACACTTTGCAACAATATATAGTGAGTATTCTAGGAAACTAGATAGACTAGATCTAATAATTCACAGTTTTTGAATCTTTGTTCTTCGGGTTGCATTTGTGACCAGTATGGATAAAATATAGGGGCGCGAACGTGCAGCCAGATCTTAGACCTATCCTGTCAGTTCCAAGGACTTACCCGACCTCCTCTCCCCACTCATCACAGGATTCGAACCCGGAACATTGGAGTTGAGAACCCGACGCTCTACCTCTAACATCAGTACTGTCGCCAACGAGCACCCTAAATCATCTCAAGGGGTAGACCCAATATCAGCCTGCAGGTACCCGGAAGTCTAATGCTGATGTACACCATCTGCAAAAGCAATCGAAATTTGACCCTAGAGGTGTTGAAGTTAACTCTACCCTGGATACCACCATTATCTCCCGCTAGATGGCATTCTACAAATACACATCTATCTAATTTGGGCATCCTGAGTACAGAAGCGGAAAATTTTTTCAAAACAACAACCGTGACTTTGAATTTCAAATAAAATAAACGTTCACTCAATAAAACGCTACCTGGTGCCATTCATTCAGCTATGATCGGCTAACATGTAACCTATGCACCGACCATTTATTAAAACAGCCCCTACATGCTTTGGTAATAGGCTAATAGCTTCAATATAAGCCCTACTTTTCCCCGGTATACGGGGGGTGGGTGATGCATCATATAAGACAGGTCGAATCTTCGAAGAATATGACATGCGCAGACAACGTGGATACCACATGACAAAATTTGTGATTCTTCAAATTTAACAGCATAAACTAGTGACAAACTAAAATTGATTCAAATGATAGGGTTTGTCTTTGAAGGAGCCGAAAACATTGTGGGAAATGAGAAAATGCTGGTTACCAGCATTACCTTCATTTACCACAGTGTTATCAAAGGGTGTCTTCTTCAGCGTCATTAAAACTCGGGATTGTTTTGATAAAGGGTAAAATATAGAGTACAGGTAACTCTATCGATTCATACTGCATACTGCAAACATTTTACCTTTATCATGTGACGCAAAAAAAACGGTCAATAGGTGAGCATGACAGGTACGAAATGTAATCTGTGGATTATCCTCGTTCCACGACAAGGTAAGCACCTACATTTTTTTACAGGGAATAATTCAATAGGTAAAATGTGTATAATTTTAATAACTATCATAAACAATGTAGTCTACCATCATTGTTTTTATGAAAGTCTATGTAAAAAATTCTTTTGCGTTTGAATTTTCTATCGATATGTGCTCTCCTACAAACAATTAACCCCTTGCAATATATATATATATATGTGTGTGTTTAAAATGATGGTAAACATTGCAGGAAAAAAACGAATAGTGCTGGGTATCAATACTTCTTTTCCCTACAATATTTTCATTTTTATTTTTCTTCAAAAGGTTTTCTTCTTCAGGGTATCTAAATCTCGGGTCTACACGTCTGTCTATCATTCTACGCAAAAGTGACATGAAATCGAATTACAATACTTCCTCAATCACTTATCAATGTCAAGGTATCTACCACACAATTTATCATATAATCAATACTTTGTCATCCACTTATAATTCATGTCTTCTCTTCTCAAGGGAGACCACGTTTTTCTTTTATTTATGCCGCTATTTTGCATTGTGAGAAAAGGAGAAAATGCTGCTTACCAGTATTTTCTCCTTTTCCAACATTATTTTAAAAAGCCGTCTTTTGAACCCTTTACCACACAATCCCGACTTTTAATGACCCTGAGAAAGAAGCCTTTGGAAAACATTATGGGAAAATAAAAATAATGCTGGTAACCAGCGTTTTCTTCTTTTCCAACAATGTTTCTACCCTTTAAAAGACAAATGTTATGTTTTGAGCTTCATTTAGAATGTCTGCAAATGCTTTCTATTTGGGCTAGTCTACACTTTTTGTCATTTGGCAAAGAGTTAAGACCGACAAATGACGGAATTGTATGCTCAAGGGCTGAAATAGGCCTACGAATAACACAAAGGGTACACATTTCAGAAAGAGATAATATACCTTTTCACACTAACGGAAGTATATTGTTTGCAAATGTGCAGAAACTTGTAACAAGCCTTTGTTTACAACAATATTTTCCTCTGTGTCCAATTCCTTGGGAGAGCACATTCATGTTTTCAATTAATGTATTCCTGGTTGTTTTGAAAACTGCTTGGCAAAAGGATGTTTCATCTTGATCAAGTCTTCCTAAAACCTGCAATAATATCTATATCTATATATATCTATGTGATTGAGGTCAAAAAAAAAAAAAAACCGCCGAGTTTCGGAAAATATTTTTGAATATGTGTTAACTATTTCATTGAATATCTTGGCCCGTATTCACCAACGATTCTTAAGAACGTTCTTTGCCTTATTCTCCAGAATTTTCTAAATTTGAAAGTAACACAACTTCTGATTGGCTAAAACATTTGGTTTAGCCAATCAGAAGTTGTGTTACTTTCAAATTTAGAAGATCTTGAAGAGTAAGACTAAGAATAGTCTCAAGAATGGTTGGTGGTTGCTAATGTTCAGTTGCGTGGTTTAATTAATACCATACAATAGGATATAGGATCTAGGAAGGATTAATACTTACTGTTCAATGCTTTACTGTCGACATAGCCAGTTTTTGTAAAATCATCAACTTTTTGTGGTTGTTATTCTTTTTCGGGTCAAATCTACATGTTCACTTAATACAACTAAAATGGTGTGCGCATCACTGGTTGAGAATTTTGAAATTAATTCTGTATCATTGTGTACAATAAATCCGGTTTTCTGAATTCCATCCTTTTCCCACAATAAATAGAGCTAATCAACAAGCTCTTTTCAATATTAGTTAAAGATCATCATCCTTGCAGTCAGTCACCATGACTACGACAGCACATTTGGGACCGACGAACAGATAATGCGAGAACCGTGATAGAAAGAGGAAACAGCCATCAGAAGGTCAAAAGAATTTCGCCCGCAAAGGTTCCACAGCCCCTCTCATAGTCCCTACGGGAGAAAGTAAGCTTCTTTCACATTTTTAACCCTTTAACAGACGACAAAATTTCAGCATTCTCCAAACTGAATGCATTTGCAGACGACAATTTCAATTTGGCTAAAATGGTGCAATTTTTCTTTGATAGGGTAGAAAACATTGTGGAAAAAGGAGAAAATGCTGTTTACCAGCATTTTCTCCTTTCCCCACAATGTTTTCAAAAGGCTTCTTTCCCAGGGGCGTCAAAAAAAGGCGTCATTGTGCGGTAAAGGGTTAATTCTTAACTTATCAGACGACAAAATCTTAGAAAGCATTTGCAGAAGACAAATTATATGTGACCCAAATCATGGACTATGCTCGAGAAAGGCTAGAAATCATTGTAGGAAAAGGAGAAAATGCTCGTTACCAGCATTTTCTCCTTTTCCTACAATGTTTTCTAAAGTCTTTTTTTTTTTCTCAGAGTCGTGTGGTAAAAGATCAAAGCGCCAAATGATGAAAGGAACTTTCTAAATAAGGTAAAAAGAGCAAAGCAATTCAATTCCAAGGGTGTTTTTGCCATTGCGATTCACAAAATAGCGGACGAGTATATGAAAGATCAGACTGCACGTTATGTTCATTTGCAGTCTGATCCTGATCTATACTGTCCACAAAAGGCATTCTGATCTTGATCTCTATTGTCTACAATATGGAAAAAAGTTATGCAAGAAGCAGTAAGTTTTAATATGTTTCCATGCTGCCTTGATTAGGGACATATCACGAAGAGCTGCGTGAAATTCAAATTGACTTGACAGAAAACTTTTTCAATGACAGAAGAAAATGTAGACTGAATGATATTAAAAGCACATTTGAGTAGGTAACAAATTCTTGCAGTAAGAGATTGCCCCTCTTCCAACAATGTGTTAGAAAAAAATTTCCGACTAGAGGGACGGTTGTGGCAAAGGTTTAACCCTTTACCATACAATCCCGAGTTTTAATGATCCCAAAGGAAAAGGACTTTTGAAAACATTGTGGGAAAAAGAGAAAATGCTGGTAACCAGCATTTTCTCCTTTTCCCACAGTGTTTTCCACATTTTCGAAGAAAAATTCCCTAAGTTTTGCAACATTTATTTTGTGGTCTGCAAATGCTTTTCATTTTAGACCAGTCTAAATTTTTGCCGTTTGGTTAAGAGTTAAGCTGAATATGTATCATTATCATCATTGTCTTTTATTATTATAACTGTTGAATTGTATAATCATTCTAAAAGATTCATCCATGCAAGTTAGATAAACGATCACTGCATTAATATTATTCTCAGCCAATCATGGGGAAAAAATATTGTGTTTCATGTTAACTCTTTGCTAAACGATAAAATTACACACATATCCAAATTGAAAACATTTGTAGACAAGTAAAATGTAGCTCAATTGATGCGGTATGTCTTCAAAAGGGTATAAAACGTTGTGGAAAAAGGAGAAAATGCTGGTAACCTTTTCTCATAACTTTTTCAACGGTCTTCCCGCTATGGATCGTTAATACTAGTGATTGTGTGGTAAAAGGGTAAAGTCAAACTGACAGAGCTTTGTATTCGATCGTTAAACCCTTACGGCACTAGAAGTTAAATGTTATGCATCTGTGGATAACGTAAATCAACATCAGACTGTACCGACCGTCAATTCTACTCAGAAAAATAAACGTTGAATATTTTAACCCTCATCCTGCTAAATCAGTTAATTAAGTAACCCGAACAACGTTAATTCAAACTTATTTTTTGGAGGAAAAATATCTCCTTATCGAACAGTGTAGATCCAAGATCTTGATCTAGACTGTCTGCAAAAGGTCAGTGAGTCGCGCTTAGCAGCCTAAGGGTTAAAACTTTTTTTCTTCAATCGATTGTGAAACAATTTCCGGAACTTATATTAACCACTCTCAACAATTATTGCTTCCCTAAACGGATAATCATTAGTCGCGCAAGTATATGGGTAGTTCCAAAGGCTGATCCCGCATATCACGTGATTCGACCCCTGAACCTTTGAGAATTCAACGTTCTACTCCAACACCGTAAGCATTACGTACTTGTCACTCCAAATTTGATTTTTCTGAGAGATATCTTGATGATTTTTGGTGATTTGAAGTCGCACAAGATACCATCTTTTATTTTATACTGACTAGGTTTCGGCGTGTTTTCCCTAAATTTAGTTATTTCATTTCTTCATCTTCTTTCAGGCGCTCTTCGACAAACAATAGTAAATGTGTATGCCTATGGAAATTTCATGTCAAATCTTGTGGATTGGAAAAAGGTTATAGAGGCCATAACATTCACCATTTCGAAGACGTGTCTTCTAACAGAATGTCATTCTCCGAATGAAACATGTGCAAACTTTTTCGGACGTCAGTACACGACCGTGTTTCTAAACATAGATCAGTAAACCTGATCTATTTGATATACAGTCTCATGCTTGAGCTGCAGGGTGTTGTTGCTTTTGGAATAGGAGTGTGGCTAGAGACCAAAGTCATAACCACGTGCTGGTTTCTTCAAAGTTATTATGCACCAATGCATATGATGTTAACCGTAGGCATCGTAGTTATCATTATTACTATAGCAAGTGTCGTTGTGGTTTTTAATTGTAAAATAGGCAGCAGCATTCGGCAGTTTACTCTAATACTGTGTGGGATTGTTGTACTTGAAATTGTTGCAATGATACTTTCAGCTGTTTACGCAAGCAAGATTAATGATTCAGATTTATTGATGGCAATGAAAAAGAGTCAAGATGGATGGATGGTGCAGGAAGAGGACAATCTAGAATGTTGGACATCCCTGCAGTCCAGCTGCAAATGCTGTGGTATTCATGATCATAATGATTGGCTAGCTAGCTGGAACACGTCCAACACTTCAAACGATAGTTGGAACAAGGTGCTCGGGAGTTGTTTATGTGAAAATAGAGAATGTACAATATGGAAGAATCTAAGCTTCTTTAACAGAGGATGCCACAGTACCATATCCGAATCCTTGAAAGCTACGTACACGATTGTGCGTGCTTACTTTACCTTATGTGTTTTATTGCAAATTGTATGTTTTGCTCTGATGAGTGCAATCTTTTACAAACTGAACAAGAAAACTACGGTAGATGTTTACAAACAAACTGACATCAAAGCTCAAAGTTTTCAAGAGTCACATATGTGATGTGAATGATTCTTCTACCAATTTGAAATGCCAAAGATTCTGTTTCACACAAAAATAGTGAGAGCGTTTCTCCTACGGTTTTTAATGCCAAAGATTCTTGTTGAAGAAGGAGAGTATCTTTTAATTCAAATTTAATTTTGAGACAAATATCTGAATCAAGAGCAAACCATATATAAGTCGAAATATAGACGATTAAATTTGTATGCCTTCATTTGCTAGCTGACTATGAACGACAGAAAAGTGGAAATTCAATTTTTAAGTCACATTTAACTTATTTAGCAGGATAAGGGTTAACAGGGCGTGGAACCGGCATCAAACGTTTGGTACAGCAGCACACTCTCATAGTGGTGGTCGTCAGAGGTCGACTATACAACGACAAGACCACTTAGTCACACTTCAGACACGACGTCATCCTTTCTGGACAGCCACCGCCATTCAAAATGACCTCCTGAACGCCTCGGGGGGGGGGGGTGAACGTATTCACCAAGACGATAAGGAGTGGGCTTTGTAGTGCTAAAGAAGGGCATGTGTTTGCATCCCACTGATCGTGAGAGAAAGCCGGGAACGTTTGAAATGGGCTGATGATCATGTCACTTGGACAGATAACAATTGGGTTCCAATTCCTACTGAAGAGTCCCGGTATTGTTTGGACTTAACTGACAGAAGGCAACGGGTGTGGCAAAGACAAAGAGAACGATTTAAGGATTTCATCTTGGTGGATGATCATGCTCGTCCCCATCGTGCAGCAGTGGAAACCCAGTTCCTAGAGCTGGAGACAACTGCCCAGATGGAATGGCCTGCACGTTCGCCGGACCTAGACCCTATCGAATATGTGTTGCACATACTGCGGGTCGCCTGTCTGGTTGTGGACCACAACCCACGACTCTAGACGAGCTCAAAAATGACCTTGTTGAAGAATGGAACAATATTTCCTAACGCAAGCATCCGGGGTCTAATTGACAGTATGAACAAACGTTGCCAAGCCGTCATTCAAGCATGGGAAGGCTATACCCGTTTTTGACTGTACAGGAGACAAAGATGATCCGAAACCATATCTAATTATAGATACCGTGAATGTCAGTTGTGGGCACGAGCGTAAAAAAAATCGTGATAACAGTTAGAAATTTCGCGATATTTCTATCGTGAAACTTTTTGTTATCTAGATAATATTTCCTGGAAAGTTTGTTTTATCGATATAGTTCTCTAAAATTATCATGATAGGTATCTCGTGGCAGAAATATGCCACCATAGAAACCGTCTTTCATATACCTACTCGTATTTTGATGGAGATCTTATAAGCTTTTTTTTTTTTTTACGAAATTACTTGAAATTTTTGTTGAAATATTTAATGTTAAAATGACATGCAGTCAGACATAAAAGACATGTGTACATGCCTTACCTGACATTAGATGAGATTGTATCCTCCCGTTTCTTCCTTACATTTACAATTGGCGGTTTCAACTCAAAACATGTGAGTTGACTATTGATCAAAATGTTGAAACTTCCAAAAACTGTTACATTATATTTAGCCCTAACAATGCCTCCTAACGTCTTAGACGTCGCTTGACTTTCAACAGAACATTAAGGTATGTGAATCGGAATGCTTGACTATGGCTTCTCACAACGTCATGTTGCTGATGCATTTAACGTGGGCCAAAGCGTTGTTAATCCTTAAGCTACTAAGCGCGACTCACTGACCTTTTGCGGACAGTGTTGATCAGGATTAGACTGCACAGAGCATGAAATCTGATCTTGGATCAACACTGTCCGATTAGGAGATATTGTTCCCCCAAAATAAGTTTGCAATAACATTACTCAGGTTTTCACTATCGTCTGGAAAGTAAACAATTCAGGGCTCAAATTGCAGACAAGTTCAATTCATACCTTTCAAAACTATGGATATGATAATAGGTCTAAAATTGTTACAGTGCAGTCATCAGTTCCAGTCCCTGGCAGAAAATGGACGTTAAAGCTCTAATTAAAGTTGGAAACTTAATTTTCCATCATCTTTCTACAAGTAACTGGACCTTTGACAGACTGTACTGTAACACATTGCCCGACTTATAAAATATATCCATATTCAAAACGGTATAAATCAAATTTGCCCGCATCTTGACTCCAAAATTGCTTACCTTTTGGCGATAGTAGGCCTTTAACGTAATTGGCATCAGCCTAAAACATTTTGTTAGCAACAATATATACATGTACCCCGTTGTACCAAGTATACCAGTCTATGGTTTGACCCATCCAGTGATCCATCCAATTCGTTCAAGTGTCGAGAATTTTGAATAGCACCATTGTTCAAGAACTGTCATATATATCTACTAGATTTGAAACTGTAATTTAAAGTGACATATATGCCCATGGTGCAATTTGATTTGCTGCGTATACCTTGCATTATGTTGAAAACTTACTCACTGATAGAGTAGCATGTTGAGTGCCTGTATCGAATGATAGAGAACGGAAGCCAAAGTATCCTCATGCAAGTTTAATATCAAAATATTTGACTAGGCATCGCAAAAAAAATCAATTAAATTATTTAGAAGGGAAATAACTCCTCTAGCCTTTCAAGAATGAAGCATGATATCGGCCCTATATATGAGAATGAGTTTAATCTACCGAAAAACTCAATGTAAAATAAATGATTTGTCTTTTAAGACGCCGTTAATCAGCTAATTTTTCTTTATAACAAAATATGTAAAGCTTTGGATGAAGGTTTAGAAATAAGATTCATATTTTTTTATATAAGTAAAGCCTTTGACAAGGTATGGCATAAAGGCCTTATTTTTAAATTAAAACGAGCAGGAATAAAAGGAAAACTTTTGGCATGGTTCTCTGACTATCTCTCTAATAGATGCCAAAGAGCTGTATTGCCTGGCTGTCAGTCAAATACTAAACACTTAAATGCCGGTGTCCCTCAGGGCTCGATACTTGGTCCGCTTCTATTTCTTGTTTATATCAATGATATTGTCGAAAACATTGAATCAGGTATCAATCTCTTTGCTGACGACACTAGCTTGTCATTGGTTGTTAGAAATCCTGTTGACGCGGGTAACACTCTTCAAGACGATGTCAATAAAATCAATTCTTGGGCAGAATCGTGGCTTGTTAAATTTAATCCAACAAAATCGGAATCTCTTGTCATCTCACGCAAAAGTACAAAGGCTACTCATCCGGATCTAAACGTGTCTAATATTCTTATTCCAAATGTACAAACACATAAACATTTAGGAATACACCTTTCTAGCGATGGCTTATGGGATTATCATATTAATAGTATAGCTCAAAAGGCTTGGAAAAGAATAAATGATACGCGCCAACTAAAAAATCGTCTTGATAGAAAGTCTCTCCAAGTGATATGTTTTCATTTGTTCGACCAATCCTAGAATATGGCGATGTGGTATGGAATAATATGCCCCAATATTTGAAAGATGATTTGGATAAAATACAAAATGAAGCTGCTAGGATAGTTACAGGTTGTAGTAAACTAGTCTCTTTGTCTGATCTACGAAAGGGGTGCGGTTGGGAAACACTTAGTGAGCGTAGGCGTAAGCATAATAAACTTATACTTTTCTTTAAAACGGTCAAAGGCTTTGCACCAACATATTTAAATTCTCTTGTCCCTCAACGAAATAGTAGCATTAGTGATTATAATCTTCGTAATTCTAATAACCTTTATAGCATTGCATGTAGGACAAACTTGTACAAAAATTCATACCTTCCATCTGTAGTTGATGAATGGAATTCAACCCCACAAGATATTAGAAATTTAGAGTCTGTTTCTAGTTTTAAGAATTATTTAAACATTGAAAAACCAATCCCGAATAAGTTATTCTTTGTCGGTAAAAGAAGGTTCCAAATTATTCATGCCAGGTTAAGAAATGAATGTAGTTCTCTCAAGCACCATTTATTCATGCGAAATATAGTTGAGTCGCCTCTCTGTATCTGTGGTGCATTAGAAACAAATCAGCATTACTTTTTTGAATGTCCATTGTATCGAAATGAAAGAAATTTTTTACTTCGTTCTCCTTCAAATTTTTCATGTGTGGTAGATCTAAATACACTCCTCTTTGAAAGTGATGTTCTAACTTTTTGGGACAACAAGGAATTATTTCTTCAAGTTCATTTTTACATAAAGGAAAGTAAAAATTTTGATTAATAGTGCATGAAACCTCCATTTTCTCTCTCTCTCTCTATGTTAGATTGTAGACTGTTTAGGTGTGTGTGTGTGTGTGTGTGTGTGTGTGGACTTATTGTTTGAGCCATTTGTACTTCGGAGAGGGACTTTATAAGCTTTCGTTAGCTTTCGTCCCAATCCTTTTGTAATTAATTATTACAAATAAATATGTTTAAATTAAATTAAGACGCCTGACATTAGTTCTTTTTTTTTTAAATGACTCTATGAACGTCTATGAACTTTAACACGCAGTTTCAAATTTTATAACGATGCATACGATGAGAAATATATAGAATTGATATATGAAAACATATACAGGCATTTTATGATTTCAGCAAAAGGCTCCAAGATCGTAACAATGCGAACGTTAAACATGCCATGATTCCTCTGAACTACAACTTTCGTCAGTGAATTCAGACCATGTCGGGTGTTCAAAGGAGCTGAATTATTCTAGATTTCTAACGTTAATGTACGGTTTTACGAGTGTCATCCAGTAAGTTCTGATAATGGCCTTCCAGTTAACAAACTATGGCAAACAGCTGTATACCTGCACTATCTTCCTTCAAAGTGTTGACCCCTGCTTCGTATAATCGCATTCCGTCTCTCTGGAAGCGCCTTAATTCTTGTTGCTAGGCAGCCATCGGAGATACTTTGCAGTTCCTTGGCCACGGCAACTTCCAAGTCTTGTAAACCACCAAAACGAATTCCTTGGGGCAACATTTTTTATTTAGGGAACTGTTCATAGTCACATGGACCTAAGTTTAGAGACTGACGCGGATGTGACAATATTTCCCATTGATATTCCCGTGCTAGTGATGTTACCGGGTCTCATTTGCATAATACATACCGTCGACTATATTAAGATAATACATATCGTTAACTGTATGAAGATAATACATATCGTTAACTGTATGAAGATAATCCGCAGCCAATACACCACCATTATCACATGCCATAATTGACAGCAGTTTCAGATTTCCCTGTTTTCGTCGGAATCAAACAGGCCTTTGTGACCCAGGAGCGTACCATCTGGAAGACTGCGATTCCGAGTGAAGTTTATGGCTATGTAACCACGTCTTATCTGTTGCAACAATACGACTTGGGAACCTGTCACCTTCATCTTTAAGTATTTTTCTACATCTTCTACCCTGTAAGTCATTTGTTCTCGATTCAAGTGATGAGGAACCCACCTCGCAGAAACCCTTCGCATTTTCAAATGCCTTGTTGATATCGTGTAAACTCGTCCATGACAAATTCCAATACCCTCAGCTAACTCTTGACATCTATAACCCTTTACCAGACGACAAAATTTCAGCCTTGTCCAAATTGAAAGCATTTGCAGACGACAATTTCAGTGTGGCTCAATGGTGCAGCTTTTCTTTGAAATGGTAGAAAAACATTGTGGGAAAAATGTTTTCAAAAGGCTTCTTTCCAAGAGGCATCAAAAGGCGGCATTGTACAGGAAAGGAATAACGTATATCTTCAGCCAGAATCGTCCGCTCCGGGGGGGGGGGGGGGGGGGAAATCGGAAATGTTATTTTTTCCTTCAGCAAAACGCCTTATCCACATATCAACTATATCAAATGATACTGCAGATCCACTGCAAACTTCCGATAAATTTTCATGGGTTCCTTTCCTATTTTCACTCTGAATAACTCATTTTTTTTTTTTTTTATGTTTATGCGTTGTTCAGCTTGACTTGCCGCGGCATAACGCTAAAGTGATGTCTAGATGACGTCACATCATGATGACGTCATGCATTGCACATGCATTTATTCAGCCCTAATTGATAGCGTAATAGGTAATGGTCACGCATGCCAAGTTTTATTACTTTCCGATATAAGATGGAAAATATATGGGACCATTCTTGGATGATCCTCGTATAACGATGTCAGGTGCTCACATTGTCCTTCGCATTATTACTAAAAAGACTCACTACGATGTTAGAAAAAAAATTAACAAATGGTCCAGGTCAAATGTTGAATTTCCGCCATTAAAATATTTGTCATAAGCATTGAAAAATCTTCTTTGCCGAAACTGGAAGTCAGATGACACTGCAACTTGCCATGAATAACCATCATTATAAGTAATGCCACCAATAACCAATATTAAAAGTACTATAAAGAATGTTCACATGATAAGTGTAAGCTGACCTTACACGTATTCAAACAATGCCAGCTAATATGAAAATGGCTTACCTGGCACATACCGGAATACTTGTTATGAGCATATATTTAAAACAAATACTTGTTATGAGTATATATTTAAAACAAAGTGTTGTGGTGCAGAAAATTTCTGTAAATCACGTTATAGATTTCAGTTAGTAACTAAAAATCCTCTACATTCAGAAACAATAAGAGGGGCAGAATTACCACAAAGGTTTTGCAAGATTTAGCTCTAGATTTGATTGGTTCACTGCCATCAGGAGATTACATTTTCTTAAAATTCATTCCCGAGTTTTTTAAATAAGAATGATGAAATCCTTTCATTCGGAAAGCAGAATCAAAACTCTCCTCGAATTCTTTGTTACACATGGCTAACCTTTAATTATCAAAACAGACAATGCTAAAACCTCACATCATGTATTACACTGAGCAAATCTGAAGATAGTGAGGCAAAGCTAGTCACCTTTGAGGGTGTTGACAACATTAATAAAAGGAAAGTGTGTCACAGTTAACAGAAACAGACCTAAAACGAACTTGTAAGCATATGAAACTGGACAAACAAATTACCAGACAGTTACGACTATGGCTATGACTGTGACTATGTCATAAATGAACAAATGACATTTTTTATTTTATTACGTTATATCACTCAGTAATTGGATCATAAATGTATTTTGATTAACAATTAATTAAACATCTGACTGAGTCGCAGATAAACCTATCATCGCGACATACCACTGCGGTTGTTGCCTGAAGTGCATGGGAAATAGGTCAGAACTATCGTTCCTTTTTCGTTAATACTTTTATTAAATTTTTCAGTTTGAAATCGAAATCCTCAAAATTTAGGAAAGAAGCTTTTGTGTAAAAAGAGGTATGTGCTCTATAAAGGTATACTATATGCCGGTGTGTATATCTCTGAATAGACTATACTACAGTTAGTTCTAAGTGAAATAAATACAATTTTTATTTAATGTTTTGTACACGGAATGAATGTGTTGATTTAACCTCGAGAAACTAAACACGAAAGTGATGGTCAATGGTTGATTGATTGAATGGTGTTTTATACGCCTCTTTCAACATTATTTCAGTAATATTAAGGCCACAGCTAACATATTCATGTATGTCCTGGGTTTTACCAGTACTAGGCTGTCTGAAGTGTCTTACCCACGGACATTCCCACGAAAAACCCAGTGCTTCTGGTGATGGTCGAACCCGGGCCTCCAGGTTGTCAGTCCTACACTTCACCACTGAGCCATGAAGGACCCCAAATAAAGGTCAAGGAATGTGGACCTAAAAATAAAGAAAATCGAATTTGCAATAACTTCAACTTATCACTGAACCACGAAGGACCCCAGCCATGGTCATGGCATTTGTTACGAGAAACAGAAAAAAAAAATCGAATCTGCAATAACTTTAACCGTTGTTTATAACCCTTCGCATGGTGATAGATCTTGATTATCCACATTATGTACACGCCTTTATTTAACCCTTATCCTGCTAAATAACTGAAATGAAACTTTCAAGCCGAGAGTAAAAACCCAAATTCTGCTATTTCAAAGGTATTTTTGGGGAGGAACGAAATCTCCTTATCGGACAGTGTAGGTCCAAGATCAGACTGCACGTTCTGTGCAGTCTGATCTTGATCTACACTGTCCGCAAAAGGTCCTTGAGTCGCGCTTAGCAGCCTATGGGTTAACAGCTAAAGTGGCTATCGGGCAATGTTCCTTTAACCAAATAGAGAAAATTTAGAATATGCATTAACTTCAACAATCTGGAATTATAAAACTTTGCATCTCGATAGATCTTGATATACAGATTATTCATCTTCCTTCATGTAACTCTTCAGCAGAATAAAGACTTTTTAGACTTATCAAAACTGAAAACATTTGCAGACGACAAATTAAATGTGGCTCAAATGATAGACCTGTATGCCTTTGAAAGGATAGAAAATATTTTGGGAACAGAAGAAAATGATGGTTTTCAAAAGTGCTTTTCCCCAGGGTCGGGATTGTGTTTAAGGATAAATGGCTACGGTAACGGTAGAGATCACCAACATCACCAACGAACTAAACAGAAGGTAAGACCAAAAGATCTACTAATGTGTACACGCATCTTTGCTATGTTTAAAGTCCAGATCGTATTAACCTTTTACCACACAATCCCGAGTTTTAACGACCCTGTAGAAGAAGACTTTTGAAAACACTGTGTGAGAAAAGGAGAAAATGCTGGTAACCAGCATTTTCTTCTTTTACCACAATGTTTCCTATCCTTGCAAAAACAACTGTCATGTTTTGAGTAGGATTCAATTTGTTGTCTGCAAATGCTTTCAATTTGAATCAGTCAAAAAAATTGTCGTTTTGGTAAAGAGTGAACTAAGGTGATTTTAGAAACAAACTGGTACTCTTGTTTTAAATTTCCCCGAAAGCAAAGTAAGACTGCTAGTTAATAGCAACTGAGTCTTTCTCAACATCGTAAGAGGGTAAAGAATCATAGGCATATTTAAAGTGTTAACTCTTATCGTGCTAAATAAGTTCAATAAAACTTTCAGACCGAATAATGTTATTTCAAACTTATTTTTTGGAGAAAGATATCTCCTTATCGGACAGTGTAGATCAAAGATCAGACTGCACGTTCTGTGCAGTCTGATCTTGATCTACACTGTCCGCAAAAGGTCAGTGAGTCGCACTTTGCAGCTTATCAGTTAACCAATCCGTTGCAGGTACCGTTCGAAGTGATATCGGTGATTCATACTAAGACTAACGTTACTCATTAAACATTTAAGAATCATAGAAAAAAAAAACTATCAGTTACTTTTGCAAATTGCCACACAGCAAACGGGACGACGTTCGTTAAAAAAACGTATTCCGTGTAACTCTGTCTTGTATTATCGATCCACCGTTAAAGTTGGCTGTTGTTTTATCCGAACCTTTCTCACTGACTAATGTAGTGAACTTATCGATATCAGCACAAAATATCGGAGTATAGATCAAAGATCATACTGCACGCTCTTTGTAGCCAGGTCTTGATAAACTTGTATGACAGAGAATATGTTCACGGGCGTCGACTTTTTCACGTAAGTATGAGGTTTACATATATACCTAGATCTACCAGAGGTTTATGTGATATATTTACTTGTTAATGTTAAGCCTTGCATGCATATGAATATTAATCAATATCGTATTATACTGTAATATATATATTTGTCCAATTAACTGATTGACTGAATGGCACTTTACGTTGCTTTCAACTAGAGCTATCACTAAAAGTGATCATACCCCCCACCAGCTCCTTGTCACAAAACAGCTCTTTGTCACAGAATGCAGAATGGTTTCGTAAAAAAATAAGAGTTGAAAAAAAAAGTGGAAAAAGAGTTATGGTACTTATAAACTGCGCTTCTCATTAATGTGGTCTATCTGTATATGAAGTTTGATGTCACTAGCTTAAATGATTTAGAAGTTATGCCCCGGACAAATATCCAAAGATAAAACTTACAATGGGCAATAACTCGAAAAATAAATGGAATATAGTTATGGTTCTTGTACACTGCACTTCGCCTTATAGTGATCTATCTGTGTGAAGTTTGAAGTCATAAGCTTCTATACTTTGGAAGTTATGCCCTGGACAAAAATCCAAAGTTAAAATTTTCAAAGGGCAATAACTCGAAAAAAAAAATGAAATAGAGTTACTGTTCTTGTACACTGCACTTCTCCTTAATGTGATCTAACTTTATGTGAAGTTTGAAGTTCCTAGCTTCTATACTTTGGAAGTTATGCCCTGGACAAAAATCCATAGTTAAAATTTACAAAGGGCAACAAGCTTAAGGGGAGATAATTCGGCAACCAATGGCAGCAAGGTCGTGAAAATTGCACATGCACAATTTCATATGTACCCAAACATTATGTGTAAATTTCAGTGCAGTACTTGAAAAACTGTAGGAAAAGAGATCCGGACAAAATTGTGTCTACAGACGGACGGACGGACTGACGGACTGACGGACGGACAGCCATGGCGATTCCAGTATACCCCCCTCCACCTCGTTCTGGGGGGGTATAACAAAATTTAAATCATATCACGGCGACAGCTCGCTTATTCATGCATGTCCTTAGTTTCAACAGCACTAGGCTGGGGCTTTAAAGTGTCGTGCCCGAGGACAATCTCACGAAAAAACCAGTGTCTTGAGTGAGGCTCGACCTGGGGACTCCCAGTTACAAGTCCTTCATTTTACCACTAAGCGACATCGGACCCCATATTTGTCCGACGATATCAGTGAATGTGTATGATGCATTAAAATGATCTCCGCAGAAACCATTAGTTGATCATTACACTTACAGGCGACCCTTTTGCCTAGCAGGCCATACGTGAAAACATGTGGCAAAAATAGAAATTGTTCGTCACGAGCAGTTTCTACATTTTGCACATGTTTTCACGTGTTTTGATGCATTAAGCCTTAGTAACGAGTGTAAATCGAACACACTGACCTGAAATGACCTCTATGCAAAGAATAATTAGAGAATGGATATTTTATCATCTTGCAAAATGCAATGGTACGGAAATTCTATTAACGGTAAATGTCGCTTTGATCCTTTCAGTGCCATAGTCAAAATAAGGAACTTTTGCGGATGACATTGATCAAGATCAGGCTGCACAGAAAGTGCATCCTAGATCAATGTTATCAACTACGTATTATCAATTTAAACCAACAAAATCATGTTTATTTCACGTATTTTAAGAATTCTTTACAGACAAGATAAATCTGTTAGCCGCATAAACAATTTGAAATTGTTCACAGGTCCGTATTCAGACGACCATAGCCAAAGCTAAGTTTGGACAGTAATTCAAGCCTGTAATATATGGTAATAGAGGTCATTTATTTTATGTCAATTTATTCGAGTAATACATGTTTTTACATGTTTTCATGCATCATACCCAAATAAGATCTACATATTTTTTAAGCAATAAATTGATAATGAACCCTTCCTCAAAGTGTGTGTATGCATAAAGTTATCCCGGGCAAACTATCCTTATTCGTGTCAAACTCTTTCCTTGCCATAGACGACAGAAAAATCTTTTTGTGGACAGTGTATACCTATATCAAGACCAGACTGCAATGAACGCGCAGTATGATCTCTGATCTACACTGTCCAATGCTCTACTCTAGATTATGACCTAGTTTGAACTGGCTCTTCAGCTGTATTTGTGTTCGTTAAAAAATAAAGAAACTGTATTTGTTTAGTAGATCTAGCGAAAGACTTGTTTCAATGCACAATGACTAGGATACTTAATATCATAGATAGACTGATAGATAGACTGCATGGTGTTTAACGCCGTTTTCAACATTATTTCAGTTATTTCGCGGCGGCCAGTGCACCTATCCATGCTTTCCTGGAGTTTCTTTTACCAGTACCCCGCACAATATTCCTTCCACACAACCATCGTCGAAACAATGGTCAGCGGTGAGAGGGAAATGAATCATGTCGGGATGACTATCATCAATGCTCGGAAAGAAATTGGCCAAGCCCGGGAGCTACGGGAGCTTGGCACTTAATATCATAAACTACTGTGTATCAATACTGGGAGAGCTCTCTGAAACGAGTTCCGTCTACAGATATATAGATAGATGTCAAGTGTAAAAATACCGACGTACCTCAGTTAATTCATTTTGTAGTTGTCTGCTAGGTGAGGAATACTTATAAGTGCGTAGTTGGCTTAACATAATTTACAAATGACGGTAAGTATACATGAACATTTTATCAATTAAGCAGACTGGTTAAGTGTACTAGTATTGTTCGTAACGATGTTCCTAATAGACCTTTGTCACCGTTGCGTACTACGAACTACGGACCGCAGACTGCGGACTTTTCAAAGGGGATGTCTCAAACGAAATAATGCAATAATGAGCTGAACTTAAAGGAGAACTATAACGAATAATAAGTTAGTAGGTTAAACTTGCTATTTCAATGGTTCAATCGAATTTCTTTACTTCGACAGACAAGACCTCCACAAATCTTGACTGTTCTGTCAAGAAGTTGCCTAGAGTATCTCCAAACTGCGCCAGTTGCCTTGTATGACATTAGACTCGCTAATGTTTGTTCGACTGTCAGACTGTATGCTTTTAAGTGTCAATTAAACGGTCAACATTTCCGCAGTCCCATTTTTTTTTCATCATTTTCATCTGCCGATGTGAATCTCATGTATATGATAAAGCTTCTGTAATGCATGTTTTATTTACTAACTGTCAACACTACTTTGAAAATTTTAAAACATGCAACCAGATATCATGTCACAGCGATTTTTGCAGCTAACACGTGTGTCGCTAACTCTGCTCTTCTTTGCTAAGAAGCCGAGCCCCCCGTAGCTCAGTCGGTAGTGTACAGGACTTGAAAACAGGAAGTCGCTGGCTCGATCCCCCGCTCAGCAATTTCTTTTCGAGGATTGATGATAGTCACTGCGACAGGATTCATTCCTCTCTCACCGCTGACCATTGTTCCGACGATGGTTATGTGGGAAAGCAGCCAGTGGCTTGGAAAGAATATTGTGCATAGTACTGGTAAAAGAAACTCCTCGAAAGCATGGCTTTCATGGCCGCCGCGATATAACTGAAATAATGTTGAAAACGGCGTTAAACACCATACAATCATACAATCTTTGCGAAGAAAGAAGACAAAAATCAGGCTCTGATCTTGGTCTGCATTCTGCGGAATACCTAGGTACGAGTATTTACATGTTAGAGTGCTGCTGTGTGAAAAAGTAGTTTTATGCATCAGCAAAAAGTATTGACCCATGTCAGTCTGCGCAGTCCTCGCAGGTTGACTGGGTCGAAACCTTTTGTCATCGGTTATTTTTTATGTACTTTAGAGGCTATCATAATTCAGCGGATCGTAATTTACTCCTGGCCAGCCAGTCACAGGTGATACAAAGGTATTACTGTGCATGTAAATTAATGGTTTTACTTCCCAATCCTTTGGTGAAATCATTGAAATCATGAATTAAAGTAGTATATTTTGGCACCCGTATATTTACTGGTAAACGGGCTCGTGTAAATAAACTCGTGTATAGGCCCTGTGCGATGGTTAAGAAGTGGAAGTTTTAACAAGGTACCGAGGTTGAACCCTGGTTCAGCCGGGCATGATGGATGCGACTAATATAGAGGCATCTCTCGCATACCATACTAGCAAGCTATTATCTTCAAAGTACGAAAATTAAGTGGTGAATCATTATGTCTGTTCACACCTGCCCGTTCTGCGTAAGCTTTACACACAAGAATTTGTTATAAACCAATGGCATAGCCACAAAATAACTAATAGCATATGAACAACATTCGACAGAATATTGACTTTTGAGCCCTCCGATACATGGCATGGTGTACAGCTGTTCTTTCGATATCTTGATATCGGAAATGGTTATGCTCTACAAAATAATAATATAATGTAAACTTTTGTGTGTGTGTGTGAGGGGGGATTAAGGTCGTACCTGCCTCAGTGCTTAAAGCGCTCTCAAGACTTTCAATCAAAAGGCTCCAAACTCGGATCTTCCTGCAGGCGGTGTTAGTTATATGGACGTTTCCGTGGTCAATGCACATAATCCATATCAGGTCTATTGCTTGTGAAACCTACAATGAATGGGGGGAAAAACTATTACAACACGTATGAGTTTCTCTAAATTTTTTTTATAATCGTTTCAGCTTACGCCTTCTTCAGGATGTTTACAAAATTTGAGATGTGGGTTTTTTTTTTTTTGTGTGAAATCTAGGAAATACGTGAATAGTTGTGGCTATAACATGACTGAAATACAATTTGGCCTGTAGACTCTCTTCAAACAAAACCTAGTTAAAAAGAATGACAACCCTTTTAACCTTTAGACTGCTTAGCGCGACTCGGGGCGCTTTTGCGAACAGTGTATATTTATATCAGACTGCAAAAAAAAAACGAAAAAAAAAACGTGCAATCTGATCTTTAATCTAGACTGTCCGATACGGTATTTTCTTTCCGGTGAAGTCAACCTTGAAAGTGCAATATTTGGGTTTTAACTGTTAAGCGGACATTTTCGTCTCGTTCATTTAGCAGTTTAAGCCTTTACCGCAACCAAACAACAAAATTTTAGACTGGTCGTAATTGAAAGCACTTGCAGTCAACAAATTAGGTCTTGCTCAACTGGTGAGAATTGCCCCTGATAGGGTAAAACATTGTGGGAAAAGGAGAAAATGCTGGCTACCAGCATTTTCTCCTTTTCCCACAATGTTTTTAAAAGGTCGTGACAAGCTGGGATTGTGTGGTAAAGGGTTAATGATTAAGGGTAATAGAACAACATCAATGATGACCGCAAGAACCATCAATCACAAGTGCTGAGCACTACGCTGTTTCCTAAATAGATGTCTTCACTTTTACAGATCTGTACTCAAATCAATTATTACATGTTTAGATATTCTAGTCAGGAAAACTCAGGGCCAAACCATAAATTTCACGCTCTGATGAATATGGGTTAGTTAAGTCTACTTATGAATCGTTTAACCCTTTCCCAAACGACAAATTTTGGACTGGTCCAAATTGAAAGAGTCTGCAGACGACAATTTTAAATGGCAGAAAGTTATCAAAAAGGGTAGAAAACACCGTGGGAAAAGGAGAAATTGCTCGTTACGAGCAATTTCTCCTTTTCCCACAGTGTTTTCAAAAGACTTGTACTGCAGACACGTGAAAACCAGGGCTTGTTTGGGAAAGGGTTAAGTGTTACACCATAAACATTTATCATTTTTCACTCCACTTCACACTACTTCAATTTGTTTTTGTTTCTAAAAAACAAAGCGGTGTCATGCAATTACATGTTGTAAATACGAGACAAGTTGTTTGGACTATTTCGTTTTATACCTTTCCAATTAGTCATGATCATTTTGTGAAATAATCATTTCCAAATCAAAAAAAAAAAAACTAGAATTAATCGCTTTTAATCCTCTAAGCCCTGGACCCGGATTTAATTTCCTTTGTGTACGGTGTATATCAAGATCAGACAACACGGAATAGAGAGTATGACCTCGGATCTCTGTTGTCAATTTTTTTTTTGCTACAGACTTGTCCGAAACCACGTTGAAATAGAAGTATTCTGGCACATATGTCCAAACTGGACATGCTCTTTTAACTGGTAAAAGGCTATAAGGGTTTAAGATATGGGGATGAGAAGGGGAAACCACCTGTTATGAGCAGTTCTTCTATCTCTTTCTCGCTCTATTTACTTCGACATGTATTGAGGTAGTTTGTTGTTAACCCATTAACCCTTTCCCACACGACAAATTTTGGACTGGTCCGAATTGAAAGAGTTTGCAGACGACAATTTTAAATTTGATGAAAATGGCAGAAAGGTCTCAAAGAGGGTAGAAAACACTGTGGGAAAAGGAGAAATAGCTCGTTACGAGCAATTTCTCCTTTTCCCACAGTGTTTTTAAAGAACTTGTACTACAGACACGTGAAAACCAGGGCTTGTTTGGGAAAGGGTTAAATCATTACAAGACAAATGACTTTTCGTCGGCCCCCGCCTTTCCTATGGTAGACAACCACAGGAAACACTGTAGGAAAATGAGCAAGTGCTCTTAACAATTAGTGCCGTTTTTCCTCCAATGTTTTCTAGCTTTCAAAAAAGGAACAAGTTTTATTTGATTCAACTGTCTATCCTTGTTTTCACTGTAGTACCACGCTTTTGTATAATGGTCGAAATAGTTTGTATTGCAAGGGGATTAACAGTCTGAATGGGTCAAAGTACTTCGGAACTCTTTACCAAAAGACAATACTTTGGACTTGTCCAAATTGAAAGCATTTGCAGACGGCAGAAGAGATTTGACTAAAATACTGAAATTTGGTTTTAAAAGGGTAGAAAACAGTGTGGGAAAAGGAGAAAGATGCTGGTTACCAGCATTTTCTCCTTTTCCCACAATGTTTCAAAATGCCTTCTTTAGGGTCGTGAAAACACTATATTGTTTGGTAAAGGGTTATTTCATTGACCTGAAACTCTTTAAACTTGAGAACTTTATACGGGAAAGGTCGAGAAAAGAATTTTGCCCACTTTTCTGATAAAACTATGTAAATTGAGTATGCATATTTTTTTGCACGGCTCTTTAATTTGAGGTTGAAATGTTCCTGTAGCCAAATATGTTGCAAACATTTACAAATTCTTCTTGACAACCAAATTTTTTACCTTCACTTTTGTGTACTGGAGTTTACTCGTATGAACTTGATCCTCGTATTTCAACAACAAATGGCTTAGATTCTTTAAACTGGATTTTCGGTGACCTTTCATTGACTTTTGACAGATTCTTGATGAATCAACAGGATGGGAGGAAAGCGGCTTTGAAAATACTAAATGTAAAAAATACATTTGAGCCACGCTCTGTGAAAGAGGCTTATTGAATCTGCAGAAAGTATAGGCCAAGGTCAACATACGCAGTCAGCGCAGGCTGACCTGAGTCGATACTTTTTTGCTTTAACCCCTTCCCAAACAAGCCCTGGTTTTCACGTATCTGCAGTACAAGTCTTTTGAAAACACTGTGGGAAAAGGAGAAATTGCTCGTAACGAGCGATTTCTCCTTTTCTCACAGTGTTTTCTACCCGTTTTGAGACCTTTCTACCATTTTCATCAAATTTAAAATTGTCGTCTGCAAACTCTTTCAATTTGAACTAGTCCAAAATTCGTCGTTTGGGAAAGGGTTAAGTAAATTTTCTGCATGTTGAAGGACCAGTTTACCACGTGATTCAGTTGGTTGTTACACAAGATGGCTCCTTAATGATGATTGTGATGACCTGCTTGGTATATTGCATCGCCGAGAATGAGATGCATTAAACTCTCTTTTGCCAGAGCATGGCTTATTTCTATAATAATGTATTAGTAATGCGGCTGGTCGATGGAGTTGCTTATGTATTTGACCGTCTGACAAATGCTGAAGCAACTCTTACGATTGCCACCTGCAAGGAACATGTATAATCATACTTTGTACTGTAATTCGAACCTGAAACTGATAGTGCTCATTCTCCACCTTCTATTTCCTGATTCCTTTCTGCTTTTCTGTTTTTCTCTCTCTCTCTCTCTTTTTTTTTTTTTGTTACGTCATTTCATTATCTATTTCAACACTTGTAGTGGCCTTTAATTTGTATTGATATATGAGTATATTACGAAATGCATGTGTATGCATAAGTAATTAATAAAATCTAATCTATTTCTTTCGGACGCCGGAAGCTCAGTGATAACGTACAAGTCCAGTAATCTTGAAGTAGTTAGTTAACCCTTTACCGCACAACGCCGCATTTTAACGCCCCTGGGAAAGAAGCCTTTTGAAAACATTGTGGGAAAAGGAGAAAATGCTGGTAACCAGCATTTTCTCCTTTTCCCACAATGTTTTCTACCCTATCAAAGAAAATTTGTACCATTTGAGCCACATTGAAATTGTCATCTGCAAATGCTTTTAATTTAGACAAGGCTAAAATTTTGTCGTCTGGTAAAGGGTTAATCCCTGCTCGGCCATCTTTTGTTCCTGGATTGATGAAAGCCATTGTGACAGTACTCATTTCCCTTCCTTTGCTAGACTGTGTTGCAGCTTTGCAAAGAGTAAAGGCATATAATGGCTTACAGTTATACTTAATCGTCGATGTTGTTTCACTTGTATATACATAAAAAAATTCAAAACAGTAACACAGAGCGGGTACCATGAATTTCGGAAATAATGTATATGTATAGCTAGGAATGCAGTTAATCTTTCAAAAGATTTATAAGAGTTTTATTTGATAGATTTCTTCTGCAAAAAACATTTGGTTCAGGCTATACTGAGTGACAAACTATTGCCTTATTTCATAGTGTTTACTGTTACGCAGCTCCATGACTGCTTCGAGTTCGTTAATAAAATTCTGACTAATGAGCTGTTATAAGTGTAAATTGAAGCCGAAAGTGTTGAGGAAATTGTTCAATTCTGTAGCGGACTTTATAGTCGTATAAAACTGTTATACAAGGGTCTCTAGTAGGCCTTTGCCAGAGGAAATAGAGCATGTAATTCTATTTATGGAAGTCTACAAAGATGTGCACAATGTTGGAAAAACAAGCGTAACTTGCATATTTTTGCAGCGAGGCGTCCAACCAGTTTATGCTGAGCATTACTTAAAACTTCCCGAGTGTTTGATGTCATTAAATTACACTGAATACTGTAATATAACACATGTTTGAGCAGTTACAAATGAGCGGCGCTCTGGCAAATGGGATTCAAACCTGTACTGCACAATGCCGCCTTTTACGCCCCTGGGAAAGAAGCCATTTGAAAACATTGTGGGAAAAGGAGAAAATGCTGGTAACCAGCATTTTCTCCTTTTCCCACAATGTTTTCTACCCTATCAAAGAAAAACTGTACCATTTGAGACACATTGAAATCGTCGTCTGCAATGCTTTCAGTTTTGGACAAGGCTAAAATTTTGTCGTCTGGTAAAGGGTTAATGCATCTCAGTGCTCCATTATATACCAAGCAAGTCATCACATACTTCTAGATTCAAAATATCAATTTTGTCCAACATCCAACTGAATCATGAGGTAGAGCAGTCCTTTGACATGCAAAAATTGACCAATAGCAAACAGTTTCGACCCAGGTCAGGGGTTCACTGGTTCGAATCCCCAGCTCGGCGAATTTCTTTCCAATGGTTGATGATAGTAATTGCGACAGGATTCATTCTTCCCTGACGGCTGATCATTGTTTCAACAGTAATTATATGGGAAAGCAGCCAGTTGTCCGATAGACTATTGTGCGTGGTACAATGCTGAATAGATGGACTGGCCGTCACGCTATAACCGAAATAATGTTGAAAACGATGTTTAACACCATACAATCGGTAAATCTAAGTTTTTACATTGAAGGATTTTTTTGCATCGAAGTGATTCCACTGTTTTAAATGCTACCTGTTTGCATGTGTGCAATCACATAAAATGTGGATTATATACAGTCAAATCTGTGAACAGCAGCCACTGAAGGGAAGTTCTGAAAGTGGCTGCTGTTCACAGATTGGCTGTTGTCCAGAATATGCACTTCTCCCACTATCTTGAGTTGCGAATATGATGGTTTCAAGAGGTAAAGGTTTGTTTGCAACAAAGTTCCAATCTTTTTCTATTTAAAGCACAAAAATAAACCACACAAATAAAACATATTTTAAACTTTTTTCTTTCATTTAGATCCATTTCAAAATTTCATATGGTAAATAAAACATAATTTAAACATGTACATGTATTTGCATTTGTAAAAAGAAATTATTAAAAAAAAAACATTTCATGAAATGAAAATGCTGCTTAATTAAAGTAAAACATTTTGCAGCTTATGCAATATTTTTAAACATTGTGGAAAATTGAATCTCATGACCATTTTGGGCCAATCTGCATGGACACTGGACAGCTCAAATTTGTCACATTTGTCCATTCTCACAGTTTAACACACAATTCGATAACAGATGATTTTTCAAAGTGTTAATACGGGCGAAAAGGCCGCAAAGCGGCCTTGGAGCCCGTCTATAGATAACACGTACGAGCGCCAGTCTACAAATCAGCCCAAGGCCATAAAGAAAAAAACAAAAAAAATAACGTCCGAGATGTTGTGGAAACAACGTAATGTTAAACGATAACATTAACTGGAAGAAGCAAACCGAAGTCGTTTTTTTTAAGGGGGTGGTTGTTTACATTTGTCACGTGACACGCCCTCTAAGGAAAAATGGCTTCCTCGTTATATCTGCCGGCCTCTCGGGGTCGCCCTTGACCTAAACCTAATACTGATGCATTTGTAAGGCATTGAAACGTATGCATGAAGAGATTATTGTATTTAGATGTCTTAATTCTACCGACAGTACGTTTGATCCTATTTAGAGGTGAGTTTGAAGAAGTACTGCGTTCGATGGTAAACACAATGACGTCACGGCATTCTAAATCGAAAATTATTTATCTCGCTCTTATTTTTGATAATTGTTGGTTTCCTTTCGGCTCTATGGTAATCTTACGACAGAGTATGTTCCCTGAACCCGGAAATTTACGTAAAGAATGCACAAAACCTTTTTTTCATTTCAAATTGGAAGGCAACGGTCACATGACGCATCATGTGATTTTTGTTTGCATCGTCTGCTATTCCGGCTGTCAAAACCCTGTTGTGACGGATGTCTAGCTAATATTCTTATTGTCTTCATTGAATTTGGGGCTGAACCACTTTATTTACAATATTTCTGACATCTCACTCTTACCTCATAGTTGGCTTGGTTAGTTTTGATCGATTTTAAAGCCAAATTTGTTAGCATTGTGGACATTTTCCATTGCAGTTTAGCCTGTGATGCCATAGCCAGACAATTTCTTGATTTTGTTGCAGAAAATGGTCCAACCATTGAATTTTTTTTTTTATTTACACATTTAAATCTCCTTTTTTCTTAATTTTCAAATCTTGAAAACCAGTTTTCAGTGTGTGTTTTTAAAGAAAAGCCAAGGCAAATATTATCTTTTGCTGCCTAATTTGTTGTTCACAGGATTCATGCAAAATTAGAGATTTTTAATGTCCCCATATCGAAAGATCAGGGGCATATTGTTTTACCTTTGTCCCTCTGTCCGTCCGTCCATCTGTTGGTCTGTCCTTCCGTCCGGCTGTTCGAAAACTGAACATTTTCCTGTTACTGCTAAAGTCTTTAAGTCACAAGGCTCATATTTGGTATGTAGGTACATCTCATCGATACGCATCTTTCAGTACCAAGGTCAAGGTCATCCACTCAGGTCAAGGTCAAATATAAAGGTTGCGTTTTAAAAAAAAATAGCCATTACGGGGTCATTAGTGCTTCACAAACACATCTTGTTTCAATCTTGATCACATGCAGATCTAGATATATCTATTTTTGTGTTTGTCAAACCGTGTAGGAAAGTAATGTTATTACAAAGTCCTAGAAAACGGTTATTATCATACAACATGTAAATAATATCTTCATTTAATGCTACCATCAAATGATAATAGCAATAATGAGATATATATATTCTTTACGCTATTTATAAGGAGAAAAAATAATCAGCAATTGTCATAGTCCTGCCGTCATCTGCGTTGGTGTGCAAAAAAATTGTTTACATCATTATGTAATTAGTTCATAGGCCATACTCAGTGCAAGTCTATAGTTTGATAGCTCACATATATATGAGTTGTATTTAGGTATCATCTTTATTCATTATACAATATTTTGTCAAATATTTTCATTTTTTGCCATACATCAATATATACTGGCAAGGGGAGGCACTGTTAAACCACAAACAGTCTTGTTGTAATTGCAAATCAATTTGAAGCGACATGTAGCTTAAAATGTTGCCTTTGATATATTCACTTTTATTTACACATGTATCTCTTGATTTTTATTTCCTATTCATAATGTGTTGATGCAAAGTATATCAACTCAGCACCATTCTGACATTTTTGTACATTAAGGAATTCTAATTAATAGTTGCCTAGCCCCAATATCTCACTTGGTGATGCCATGGGCTATAAAGCCAGGGTCGCCATTTCAAGCTAATTTGAAGCCTTGCTCTGCTAACATTATTTCGGACATTGACAAAAGTCAATAATTGCACTCATAAAAATTCAAGACATTTCATTGGTTCAAAATGCGTCAATTGGTCAAATCAATTGCATTTTATACAAGTATAAACGCAATTTGAATTATTTTTGGAAAGTTCCAGAGCTATCTTTTGTTCTAATTAAGAGGGAATGCAATTATAAGGGTTGAAATATATCATTGCCAGCATTCATTGAAGTATAAACTGAAATAGCCTAGAACATGGCAAACATAACGCCCTACGTGCGTTATTTGCCATGTTTTAGGCTATTTCAGTTCATACTTCAATGAACGCAGTCAAAGATACATTCAACCCTATCGACGCAAGAGTCATTATCTCTCATCAATAGGTAAATGATAGTTTTTCATCTACACTGGATGAGCAGCTGGTAAATTACAGACACACATTGTTAGGTGGATCAGCTATCCCAATACAATTGAAAAAATATTGAAAGGGATGTTAATCCCTTCCATCCTAGCATCTACGTAAGAGTCATGCCATATATATGTTTATCAGCTTAGTATTGTTCTGTGAAAAGGGGTGTAATGTATCAAAGAAAGCTGTCAATTATGAAAAGAATGAATCATGTAGGCTTACAGTTCACCTGTCTATTACAGGTGGCTAGGATTGTATGTTGTGTTTGTACTGAAAGGTTTGACAGAGAGAGATCTGTGTCCAATATAACTGAAAAAATGTTGAAGCAGTGTTATATCTTATATAACCTTTAGCAATTAAATGACACTAAAAATTAAACAAATTTGTATCAAATCCCCTTTTCACAGAGATCTGTCTATGACTTATTTTCAGATTTAGGATGCACCACGTTTGTTTTTCATTTCATTTTCAGATGGAACAATACATTTTTGCAACTGATTCAAGGGGGGCAAACTTTGATAAATTTTTTAAAGATGTACCTTCATTTCATAGGCCAAATACCCACTTGATAATTGTTCCTGGTGCCAAAATATCAACCCTTAAAACTTTAGTTGATAAAAAAAATTTCTCTCTAAAACAATCTTTTCATGATGATCAAACTTTCTATGTTACAATAGCAGCTGGAATTTGTGACCTCACTGAAAAAAATATATCACTCTGGAGGAAGTGAACTTGTATACACTCACAACGAAGATAACATCAATAATGTCAAATCTCTGCTTAAATATCATTATTCATTAAATTCAGCAAAATATAAGATTAAAGCATGTGCACATTGCTCCTGTAAACATTTCCAAGTACAATGACTTTAACATGACAAGAGGTAGGCTCAACTATATGTGCCATTCATCAAATGTTCAAGACCAACAGCTGCTTCTTGAACAAGACATTTCTTCCTTAAATACGTATATATCTTCTCTTAATGATGAGTATGATAAACATTCTGTACGATGGGATAGGGATTTGTTGTTATGTAAAACTAAAAAAAGAGGTAGAAATGGATCAAGTAAAGTAAAGACAAAAAGAATTTCTTATGACTGTTTGTATGATGGAGTGCATCCATCACCAGAGTTATATAGAAAATGGTACAATTACCTTTGTAACTAAATCTTTAAAGACTTAGAAAATGACAGAATAAATACAGAAAGTAATCATAATTTTGATAATTCATGGGACTTTAAAAGACACAATTTCAGCTATGAATAATTTACTCATTGCCAGACAACAGAATTTTGCAGACGACAAAATAATTTACATTACTTTTTTTCTTTAACCTATTAGTAAAGGACTAAATTCTAGACAGGTTGAAATTGAACGCTGTTGCAGATGACAACTTAAATATGGCCCAGTCTGTGAAATTTGAGTCGGAGAGATTCAAAAATATTGTGGGAAAAGAAAAAATTCTGATTACTAGCATTTACTTCTTTTTCCACATTGTTTTACAAAGCTGTCTTTCTCATGGGTGTTAAAATTAGTGATAGTGTGGTAATGGGTTAATACAGTAGAAAACATTAAAGAAAAAGGATAAAAAGCTGGTTACCAGCACATGTTTTACACAGTAACTTATTTGTCGTCAAAAAGCATAAACATGATGAATGAATGCAATGTAAATTTTCTGTATAAATTATCACTATAATAATTTTAATCAATATTTGTGGGTGACATGTAAGTCACTAACAATACCATGCTTTTGTGGTAACTTACTGTAAAGTTTAAATTATGATTACTATACACTGTATATAGTTTGTTTGATTTTCTGGTTGTTTTGTATTAATTATCAAAAAAATTGTATAGTTGATTATAATATAAAGACAAATCTGTAAGAAATCAGTTAACTGTGGGTGACATGTAAGTCACTAACAGAATACTGATCTAAACTTCATTCTGTCTTCACATGTAGATTTGTTGGGGGGTTGATTAATGCTACGAAATGGTATATTCATAATATAAAAGACTATAATATAAAAGGCTATACATTTGCAAACAAGATTCTTGAGTAATACATGTAATCAGTTAACTGTAGGTGACATGTAAGTCACTAACAGAATTCTGATCTAAGCTTCATTCTGTCTTCACATGTAATTTGTTGGGATTTGTTTAACTCTTTACCAAACGACAAAATTTTAGACTGGTCCAAATTGAAAGCATTGGTAGACGACAAATTAAATGTAGCTCAAATGATAGAATTTGTGTCCAAAAGAGTAGAAAACATTGTGGGAAAAAGAGAAAATGCTGGTTACCAGCATTTTCTCCTTTTCCCACAATGTTTTCAAAAGCATTCTTTCTACAAGGTCATTAAAAGTCGGGATTGTGTGGTAAAGGGTTAATGCTACTAAATGGTATAATCGTAAAAGGCTATACATTTGCTAACAAGATTCTTCAGCAATAATCAGTTGACTGTGGGTGACATGTAAGTCACTAACAGAATATCTGAATTCAAGTTCATAAGTTTTTGTCTTCCATGTAAAATTGTCACAAATAATTCTTAACACTATTTAATGGAATCCTTACCTCTATTTAATGGCATTATTAAGATATAATCATAATTTAATAAAAAGATGATAAGGAGAAGGTCTCCCTTTCCCACAATGTTTTCAAAAGCATTCTTTCTACAAGGTCATTAAAAGTCGGGATTGTGTGGTAAAGGGTTAATGCTACTAAATGGTATAATCGTAAAAGGCTATACATTTGCTAACAAGATTCTTCAGCAATAATCAGTTGACTGTGGGTGACATGTAAGTCACTAACAGAATATCTGAATTCAAGTTCATAAGTTTTTGTCTTCCATGTAAAATTGTCACAAATAATTCTTAACACTATTTAATGGAATCCTTACCTCTATTTAATGGCATTATTAAGATATAATCATAATTTAATAAAAAGATGATAAGGAGAAGGTCTCCCTTTCCCACAATGTTTTCAAAAGCATTCTTTCTACAAGGTCATTAAAAGTCGGGATTGTGTGGTAAAGGGTTAATGCTACTAAATGGTATAATCGTAAAAGGCTATACATTTGCTAACAAGATTCTTCAGCAATAATCAGTTGACTGTGGGTGACATGTAAGTCACTAACAGAATATCTGAATTCAAGTTCATAAGTTTTTGTCTTCCATGTAAAATTGTCACAAATAATTCTTAACACTATTTAATGGAATCCTTACCTCTATTTAATGGCATTATTAAGATATAATCATAATTTAATAAAAAGATGATAAGGAGAAGGTCTCCCTTTCCCACAATGTTTTCAAAAGCATTCTTTCTACAAGGTCATTAAAAGTCGGGATTGTGTGGTAAAGGGTTAATGCTACTAAATGGTATAATCGTAAAAGGCTATACATTTGCTAACAAGATTCTTCAGCAATAATCAGTTGACTGTGGGTGACATGTAAGTCACTAACAGAATATCTGAATTCAAGTTCATAAGTTTTTGTCTTCCATGTAAAATTGTCACAAATAATTCTTAACACTATTTAATGGAATCCTTACCTCTATTTAATGGCATTATTAAGATATAATCATAATTTAATAAAAAGATGATAAGGAGAAGGTTCAGCCCCCCCCCCCCCCCCCCCCCCCCCCCAGTGAGAGAATGCTTTGCCTGTGAATAAGCTAATATTAAAGATGAAGTTGGATTTATGTTTTCTTTATTTATCAGTAAAGGAGAAAGATCATTAATTGTCAGTCTCATGGAGTCATTAAATCTTAACATTTTTCACTGATGGAATTCATTTATCTGTTAGCCCTAATAGTAACAACAATTTACATTGATAAAATTTTTAAAAAATCTACACTTTTCTGAAAGTCCTCTTTTAGTGGGAGGAAAAGTACTTAATGTCATCATTATGTCTTAATCAAATCATATTTATTGGTTAAATCACTTGCATCCTTTTACAGAAGTAAACAATCTGATGTATGACATGCACCAATAGATCTGCTTTGTAAGTTATAGTTGAAATTAGTTTGCTATATTTGTTTGAAGTTATATGAGTTCATTTGTTCTGTTTCTTATTATGTGCATGGTGTAAAACATTGAGTTACTTTGGTGTTTTGTACTAGATCATTAGTATGTAACCTATCTATAAAGGTCTAAAGAGGTACAAATGATGAATTTTTTGTCTTCATTTGCCTTTTCGCCCGTATTTAGGCTTTGCCTATTTTCATATTAATAATTAATCATTAAGCCAGCATTAATCAGCTTTAATCCTTTTATCATAATAGTAATTGTCGAATTTTTCAAGTACACACTGTGTGAAAGTGTGATAATGTGGCTGTTGTGTAGGTGTCATAAACACTTAATTCATTCCAATTAAGCTGGCTGCTGGCTGCATTTGGTAGATTAGTCCTGTGCACATGGTAAATAAAGAAGAAATATGCACGGGCGGACTTGTGCTGGCTGCTGCACACAGATTGGCTGCTGTTCAAGTGTGGCTGGTCGCACAGATTTGACTGTATAGGTTTTCTTTGTCTTATCAAACTTGGTAAAAGATATGAGCCATGCTCTAAGAAAAGGGGAATTAATCCACCAATTTCTGTCAACACGGAGATTTGGGGCCACGATTTCTGTCAAATCTATAGTCTTCAGACCCCATGAAGCACCGTCCCTGATAAAATCAGGCACGAAAAAGATAAATAAGCAAAAAATTACAGTTGGAGAAATCATTTCGAGCGGATATTAGCAAAATTACTGTCCGAGCTTAGGCCCTCGAAAGGGAGATAGTTCGATAGGCAATGAAATAGTGCCCTCGTGCATAATTTAAATCACGTGTTAAATCAACAGGATATTTGAGCCTAACCAATCCTAGTCTCTGAGTTAGGCTCTCTCTTTCTTCTGATGCTTTTAGCTGGTTTTGTCTCCTGACACCGGCCCGGTGTAGCAGTCGGATGCGCAGGTAGCTAGTCAACTCGTATGTTTGAAAACTCATGCTGTAGTCAACTCGTACATAAAATGTCATACCTATTTTACCGTAGTCAACTTGTACTTTATACCCGATTCAAGTAGGACAGCTGCCTACTGTTGGTGGGGGGACGGTCGCTAAGTACTGCTTATCCGCTTAGAAGGTCTAAGTCTGCCCTAGAAAAAGTGCAGTTGAGTTCATCGGCCGTCCAGCCATGACCTAAGCTGAATGGCACCTTAAGCAACAACTCAAAAATGTCATAGATCTATAATTTTTGCTCATCTTTCATCTTTATTTTTAATGTTTTGTCAAGTTATATTTGGAAGTGATAAAGATAAAAATTCTTTAGATACTTACATGGATTTCGAAATTATTTGGTACAAAAGATCACCATGGATAGATGACGTTTCGCATGCAAGAACAGTATCACCAGAATAAAAGTCAAGGTCACAGTTCGCTGATGACTCCTTGAGTTATCTCCCATAATTGCTTAATTCTCTGAAGTTTAACCAGTTGACTTATTTTCGTGATACGTCGTAAAGGTTACAAGTAGGTATGTCGCATACAAAAAAGACAACTCTGACTATTTTTTAGTTATCTCCCATGGTTATTAAATTTTCTGAAACATGTGAAACCTCCTGTGTCGATGGAGATATTTTTTTGAGAAGGAATAGCGATGCGTAGCTGAGGTGCATTAAAGAATTTTAACTATGGCTTACTCTATCTATTTACAGTGATCTCCCGTGGCGGTAAAATCTTGTGTAGGCCATAACTCTTTAACCAGTTGAGTCATTTTAACACTTAAGCTGCTGAATAAATAAAACGCAAATTTCTATCAATACTAATAGCCGAAACACTGCGGTTTCAAAGTTGATTTCACTAGAAAGAAAATGCTGTGTCGGACAGTGTAGATCTAAGATCAGACTGCACGTTCTTTGCAGTCTGATCTTGATCTACACTGTTCGCAAAAGGTCAGTGGGTCGCGATTAGCAGCTTAAAGGTTAATGTTAATTAGTAGTGCCGCTAAGAACATAAAATAAGGGTGTCTTGATATATCAGGATAACTCTGACCCGAGTGTTGTAGTCATCTCTCTTAATTATACTTCGGATGCAGATTATCAGCAGTACATGCAGCAGTTCGTATTTTTCTCATGATTTTTAGATTCTTTGTTGAAAATTACTTGCTAGCAAATACAAAATTGAGTTTCTCAGATTTACGCTTCGAGAGTTATTATCTTTGCAGGCAACTGCCCTTATTATTCCACGGCCATAAAATGACAGATGGGCAGATAGTGTGTGGGGGGGGGGGGGGGCCTGTAGGTGTGTGTGGTGAGTGCGTGTGTGTTATTGTAAATGTGGTGTTCATGTCCGGTCCTTAACTTTGATGTGCATTGTCGGATTTCAAAACAAAGGACACAATTGATTGCCATAAACAAACACGTTACAAATTCAACAGTGTTGTCAGCTCAAAGGTCAAGATTACATTGCTTGGCGAGAATTTTTGCATACACAGTGTAGATATATATTAAAATGTTTTGGTCAATAAGTATGGCTACAGGTCCTTGTTTGAGTCTGGAACTATACTAGAACTTCAATACACCTGTGGCATTTTTTTTTCTCAGAGACTAAGGTGTCAAGTAGGAGGAATCGAAACTGTACACATTTACAGACTGCAAGAAAAGTTTCACCTCCAAGTAAAGGCTCAAGGTGCGTACAGAGTCCAAGCTAAACAAAACCACTTCAGTCATTTACCACCCATGGTGCTAAAATGAAGACAGTACGCTACCATGATTAACATTTTGCCCCATCTTAAATATGGACGAGGGCATTCTCTACCAATTACTTTTTGCTTATTTAACATTTTTTCATGTCTGATTTTATCAGGGATGGTGCTTCCGGTGCTTCCGGGGGGGGGGGGGGGGGGGGGGTTTCCTGCCTGAAGGCTAGATTTGACGGAAAATGAAAAAAAAAAAAAATCGTGACCCCGAAATCCTCCGTATTGACAGAGATCGGTGGAATTTCAGTTCGGTGTTCTTAAATTGTGGTAAAATTAAATTCAAACCATGCATTATTTCTACGGCCACTCCTAACGGGGAATAAAGTTAAATCATATCTTCACACGATTACATTGCCGGATTTTTCCATAGGTCGCTAACAAAGAAATAAATATTGATAAAATTCTTGGAGCCATACCTCTGTTTGCTGTTTTTCAGTCGAGTATGCTAGCTCGTGAGTTCCCGGATGTGTCGAGGGAACAAAATTCCATTGACTCTTTTTGGAACTAGTTCCACTGATTACCACCCATGTACAAGAGACTGCGCTGTAAAAATTAAATAGAATCTTTAGATCTAGAATGTAGTTCAATATTTAGTCTCAATTAACCATTATCCTGCTAAAAAAGTGAAATTAAACGTTCAAGCCGACAGTAAAAACAGAAATTTTGCAATATCAAAGGTATTTTGGGGGAGGGGGAAGATATCACCTTACCGGTCAGTCTAGATCCAAGATCAGACGGCACGTTCTGTGCAGGCTGATCTTGATCTGCATTGCCTGCAAAAAGTCCTTAAGTCCTGCTTAGCAGCCGCAGTGTTAAAATTAGTCATTCATCTCAGAAAGGGAAACACCGAAAGATCTATATTTTTAAACATTGCACATTTTCATGGGAGAGAGTTCGTCTGCATAAGTCTAACGACAACACAAATGTACCCGGGTTTCTTTTTGTACCTTCACATAATATAATTCGTCATTTATTTACTTTTTAAGTCCAGATTGGAAGCACATGTAGACGAAAAATTAAACATGCCTCCAATGATGGGATTTGTCTTTGAAACGTTGGAAATGGAGAAAATGCTGGTAACAACAATATTTTCAACAACCTTTTTCTTCGGGGTCGAAGAAACCGAGCACTGTTTGGTAAAGGGTTAAAATGTACTAGCATTTTAACCATCCCATACCGACACCAGTTTCCTCACGTGAAAACTTGTGTATATGTTGTATACCTTCTTTCTACTGTATACAAGTTGAATGAAAATATTTAGCTGCATTGCGCATAAATGCGAGCTTTAAAATCTGTTAAGTAACTTGTTTCACATTTTTAAACAGGAAGGATTATTACGTGTAATTCAAATTAGTATTAGTTTTTCAACATTTTATCTTAAAATTTATATCGTGTTTTGTGTCAACAGTAAGATGTGGTACGGTGAGATTTATATTGAGGTTGAATGTCAACGAAGTTGTGATAGAGGGAAAAAGTGTTTGAAAGAAAAGTTCTGTCAAACTATTTACATGTATATGATCAGTTTCATATGTGGGAAAAAGTGTTTGAAAGAAAAGTTCTGTCAAACTATTTATATGATCAGTTTCATATGTACAAGTTATCATTTTAGCAGAAACAAGGGAATATAGACGAAAGAAGTTGAGATTTATATGACTGTCATGACATTCTGGCAATCACGTAAAGGCTTCTCTCAACTTAATGCATGTTTGGACAATTCATTTTTTTTTTTTTTTCCAGTTACTGCATCAGTGCTAGAAGCAACAATCAAATGACTAACCTGTGATTGACCCCGGCCAGTCAACATGATCCGGCCGAACATAGACCGGGGCTGGGCTTGGCTTATCATGCTGACGTCATACCTTGGCATGATTGTTTACTGCATCACACTATACATGGGAGGCGTCATCTATGTTGCTCTCTTGGACAAATTTAAAGAGGGCGAGGCTAAAACTTCATTAGTAGGAGCTGTGTCCTCTGGACTTCTCTGTTTTGCAGGTATTTCCCTTTATCGATCATAAGCGTCATGAGACAGGTCTACTTCTACTGTATTAGCAGCCTAGATTTTATACCAAATTCGCCTCACTTGTTGTCGCATCCGGCACATATTAGAGATTGCAGGATGACGTGTTAGTACTTTTATTGGCTTATAATGCATCTCTGGATCACTCTTCATTAATCCATCATGACATAGCATGGACATTCAATGTAAGAATACTGCAACTTTTATACCAAATGCTCCTCATTTGTTGTCGCTTCCGGTGCATCTTAGAGACTCTCGGATGATATTTCAATGTATTTAGTCTCTTACAATGCATTTTTATATCACTCTCAATAACTAATAGAATCCGTATAAACACGTGACTTTGGACTGTCCCGGTTCAGCGGACAAACGCATAGTCTAAAGTTTTCGCGCATGTGAAGCATTCTAGAAATTTAGAAGTATTCAAGTCTACAATATCTCAGCACGGAGTCATTTAAAATTGAATATGTAACTTTTTACAGCATTTTTTTCTACTTTGTTAAAATGGGTTTTGTCATATGTTTTAAGCCCCATTCGCCGGCATCATTATCAACAGATTTAGTTGTCGTGTGGCCATAATGACTGGAGGTATGCTGACAACGCTTGGTTTTGGCATGAGTGCGGTTATGTCGAGCCTAGACTGGATTATCTTTACAGCCGGTGCTCTTGTTGGTTTGTAAACATTGATACTATGTAAACATGTCATTTAAAGATGTTTTGTCAGTTAGAACGTAGCTGACGAGCTGCTGCAACAATAAAGTTCAGAGATGATTTTAGCCTCTAAAAGATTTTTTTTAATTCTCTCTCTCTCTACTTTGTCATAACGGACAGCAGTTGGAAAGAAATGTTTTTCACGGGATTAAAACTTTAGTATCTCTGGTTTCTAACACTCCGCTTTGTAGATCCAAAGATAATGTGGATGAATCACATAACAGACACAAACATTAACATCACAGATTCTATAACACAAAATTATTCCGTTGTAAACGCATTCTGTATCCCTCATAACATGTAGATTACTTTTGTACCATTGTCTCGGTTGCTAAATATTAAAACAAACATTTTTGATACAAATCCTTTTTACTGTCGTTGTATCTTCAGAAAAAAAACATGCTCAGTTGTTCATTTCCCTTTTCAGGTCTAGGATACTGTATTTCCTCAGCAGGACTTATATGTGTACTAGGATTTTACTTCGAAAAACGACGTGACCTTATCATATCATGTGCCTTTTTGGTGGTAGGTGTTGGGATGTTCATATCCACTCCATTAGCCTTATTTACTTTGGAACACATCGGACTAAGCGGGTCTTTTTTCACATTTGGTGCCATGAATGTTCACATGTGCCTTTTTGGAGTTCTCAGTCGACCATCGGTGTTAGAAAAGGAAGTTCATGCTCAGCGAAAGTTAATTCGAAGGGACCAGGCAGGTGATCGGACAAAATCTTACCTAGACATGAGTTTATTGAAAGATTTACCATTTCTGTTGTATTTATTTAGCACAGCGGCGTGGAACTTTGCGCTAAACGTTTGTATCATACATCTCCCAAATTATGTGTCCGTGATAGGGGGCAATGACACAGATACTGGACAAGTTATGATGGCCTTCGCCGTTGCCAATATCGTCGGTAGACTCAGTGGTGCCCTGACTGTTAGCAAATTCAGTTTTAAGAGTTTACATGTCCATATAACCGTGATCGCCATTACAGGAATATTAACATCAACATTTCCATTCTACGCCAGACTTCCTGTTGGGCTTTATGTATTTACAATACAGCTCGGTATCTGCTGCGGCTGGCCTAACTCCATGATGACCCCTATATCCATTAGTTTTGTGGGAGTATCAAAATTATCAGAGGCCTATGGCTTGTCCTATCTGTTCTGTGGCATCGGAGTGTCTTCCGGACCCGTTATTATAGGTGAGGGCATTTTTGTTTCGTATTTTATGGCCTTGTCATATTTGGTAACATAATGTCCAGTAAGATGCAAGTCTTCTCTAACCCTTCTGCGCAAATACGTGTAATGTGTAAAGTTATCTTCAGTGAGTAAGATGAAAGGAGACCTGGGTCCGTATTCACCAACCATTCTTAAGAACGTTCTTAGTCTTGTTCTCCAGAATTTTCAAAATTTGAAAGTAACACAATTTCTGATTGGCTACACCGAATGGTTTAGCCAGTCAGAAGTTGTGTTACTTTCAAATATAGAAAATCTTGGAGAATAAGACAAGAATATTCTCAAGAATGGTTGGTGAATAAGGACCCAGATACGACTGTTGTATTGATCCTTTTAATCATATAACTTTGATCAAAAGGGTTTCCGAAAAAGCAGCTGACATGCATCTAACAGATGATGTATCTATACATAGACTAAAATCTGATCCTGATCTAAATAGTCTGCCAATACAAATGATCCATGCTCTGTGAAAAGGGAGCTTAATGCATTTGCGAAAAGTGTCGGCGCAGGCTGACCTTGGCTGAAACTTTTCGTTACATGTCAATTTTCAGTATGTCAAAGGACCAGCCTACCTCATGATTTGGACAGTTGTTCGACAAAATGGATTTTATGGATCCATAATAACAGGACGATTTCCTTGGTATCGTACATCACGGAGACGAATTAAGCTCCCTTTTTGCCAGAGCGCGACTCAAATGAATGTGCCTTTAGCGTAGTTATATCATCATCATCGTTAAATTTTATTTCAGTGCAATATATATGTTATCCGATTTGTAGTTCTTGGACACAGAGTCCTTTGCATTTATCTCTATCACTTTAACTTTTGTGGTCATGTGACGATTATCTCGTTGTGCAGCCAAGGTTATGAAATGTCCTGTCCATGCATGACTTACACTAACAGATTGTATTCGTGATGCTTTGTCTGAATTCTTTGATTCACTGTATGAGCAGAATAGATTAAAGATAATGATTAATATGTCATTCTGGTTGTTACAGGGTATTTATATAGCGTCACAAGATCATACGAATACAGTTTTGTTGCCTCAGGTAAGGTACATCTTTCTATTTGCACTGTTTATTGTATTCTTTATGGATAGAAACCTGGTTTATCAAAACTTTGGTTTTAATCTTTTTGTTTTTCATCATTTTTTTTTTTATTCTTTCACGTGAGTAAATCGCCCTCGATGGTTGCTTCCTTGCACCCTAATCAATGTAACCAGTTCTCGCGAAGTGATATAGGTATGTTGACCTGACTCATCACAGGTTTCGAGCCTGTAACAGCTGAAGCGAAAGGACGAAAGCTCTAGCCCTATACCACTCTCTCCCACTTTTCAAAAACAGATGTATTCAGTTACATGTATATCAATGCCTATCGATCTTTAGGCTAAATGTCTGCTACAATCTATTGTGCTTTAACTCAGTCTCAGGTTTGCTCTTGTCCCAATCTAGTTTTGGGTATTGTAAAGTTATGCCCCTTGCAGAGCAATCTTGAATGGCGATAGCAATAGCTCTAGAACATTACACATTCTCCTGTTTTGGCATGATGATGAGATATAAAGTCTCTCAACCTGACATGTGATGATTAAAATTTGCCTGTTTCAACAGATGCGTCTCATTCTGCATTGAGTTCGATTTAACTTGCACATTTCTCTTTGGCACTGGATGCTCCACTGAAATTTTGTTGTTTCTCCCACTTCCCTTGTTTTACATTCCCTCCCGGTCTGGCCCCAGCTCTACGTTAGTGAAGGGGTATGTCGGTCTGACTGACATTGGTCCGATCGTAGATTTTACCACACCTTGGTTCTCTGAGACAACTTACCCTGCTACAGTTCAGACATTGTCCTGAATCTACCTCTGTCCGACCTCTTCCGTGGGTAGCGTAGACTACAACTAAATCTCTAGCTTTGGTAATTGACCTTTCTGCCGATTTTGATTGACAGGTCCTAATAGCCAATTGTTTTCTTTTTGTTTAAACCATAGTTCTAAGACTGGATTATACAATAATTATTTCAAAATGTATTAAAGTTACACGTAAGAATCATGTGGTAAGGTAATTGTTAAATTATATAGCTTGAAAGGAAAACTAAATTTATCCATTCCAAAAACCTAGATCTACGTAAAATGTCGCCGGTAGATTTAACCAGGATTCCGTAAAAACAGACACTTTACCAAACGACAGAAAAGGCTTTTTTTTTTTTTCAGTCTTTCGGGAGAGAAAGAACGGTTATCACAAACTGTTTTGTTAAACTACCTGTATTGAAATCTAACTGCACGTACATCTTTCAAATTCCAAACCAGTACTCTTAGACAGTCGTAATCGGTACATACGAAACGAGCGACAGAAAGAACGATATTTTATTGACAGCCACTCTTCACCATGTTTCGAAAATAAGTTGACATTGCCAACGTCATCGTATGATTCTTGTTGTAATACTTTCTAAAGCATTCATATTATCCTTGTTTCATAAAGACGATTGCATGTGACTGTTAATGTCACCTTTGCCTGGTTCGAACGATAGTTTGTTTTCCCAGCGATTATCGCATGACTGATAAATGCACGTCCATTCCAAATCAGTATAATCCTTACAATCACCCAAGTGACAAATATACCCCCGATTACAAAGTTTCTTACAACATACATTTCTTAAAAATACGACAAACCACCTAATTGATTACTTACAATAAACTTCTTGATTTTCACTCAAACAGGTGTTAGAGGTGTTAATTAAATCTTTACCAGATAACACAAGATTAGATTCGTCTGTTTTGAAAACATTTGCTGTCGACAAATTAAACGTTGCTCCAATGATGAGATTTGTCTTTGAAAGGGTAGAATACATCGAAGGAAAAAGAGGAAGTTTTCAAACGTTTCCCTCTTCAAAGTCATTAAAGCACGGGTTTGTGTTGAAAAGGGTTGAATTGCAAATCCTTTTCTCATATTGTTTACTGTCAAATGACATGTTATGTACTGACGAAAAGTCTGAAAACTTATGCCCCTATTATAAGGGTAATGGGTAATGGGTAATGCCGACAGCAATCTACTCACAATTTTTAGTTTAAACGCTGTCACCAAACATGGAATTACAAACGTATTTGCGCTTTTTTCATTTTTCGATTTCTCATAAATATGACATTATTCAAGGTTTTTTCATATTACTTTGCCGATTTAGTCCGAAGTGAAAAGAACGTTGGGAAAAAAGCTTTGGGTACTTTAATTATAGCGAAACATAAGCTTGAATAAAACTGAAATAATCTCTCTTTCTCTATGTATTCGACGCCATTTTCTGGTTTGTTTGTCTGGCATAACGACCAAAATACCTCGTTACTAAGGTGGGCGTGCCAAACTCGCGTTTGCAGAAAAGTCAATTTCGTGCTCTAGGTCGTGATATGCTTTTTCTTTTCTTTTTTTGACACAGGTATTGTGCTTGTTCTATTGTACTGCTTTGGCTGTGGCTCTGTTCTTTTCAGATTATGGCTCAAATCTACACCAGCTGTACAAGAGCTCTTTTATAACATTATGCAACAGTACTGACTCGTCCAGGGTCTTTTCTAGGATGTGGCTATGAAAGGTCTGAGTTCTAAAAGCCAATGATGATATTCAGGCGATATAGCCTTAGCTCTTGCATCGACGATGGATCTGAAGTATTACAGCTTTACAAAGCTTCAGACTCAAATTTTGTTTCAATAGGTCTAACACTGGCTGACTCTTGCAAAGGTTTAAGGTCTGCATCTGTCTGTTCCTGCTGTTGCTCTTTTGTGCAACCGTAATTCTATTTGCTCTTCTCTTACTCCGAAACATTGATGTTACTCTGATGCTTCTTGACGTAAACAGTAGTAGTGGAAAAGTCTGTATTACGCCTTTGTTTCTCTCCACATGTGTCAGTCTCGTAGGTTTCATTTAACCCTTTATCAAACAGTCCAGTGTTTTGCGACGCTTAGCAAAAAAGCCTTTGAAAAAAAATGTGCTAAAAGGAGAAAATGCTGGTAATCAGCATTTCCTCCTTTTCCAGCAATAGTTTCTACCCGTACAGGAACAAGTCCTGCTATACGAGTCACGCTTAATTTGTGATCTGCTTTCGACTTGGACGAGTCTAAAATTTTGTCTAGTGATGAGTTAATGTAGCAGATTGTGATACAGTAGGGGTTACGATCTGTTTCGTTATATCTATATATTTGAGCCATGCTCTGTAAAAAGGGGGTTTAACACATCTGCAAAAAGCAATGACCCATGTCAGCCTGCGCACTCTGCGCACTCTGCACATGCTGACATGGGTCGAAATGCTTAGCTACTTGTAAATTTTCAACATGTCCAAGCTCCAGATTCAGTCGATTGTTGGACTATATGGATTCTATGGATACATAGGTATGTGATTACTTGCATGATGTAGTGCATCACGGCGATGCATTAAACCCCCTTTTCCAGAGCACGGCTCATTTGAATTAAGTCGATATATTTTCACGGCTACTACTCTTTATTGAAACATCTATCAATTCATTGCCATTGTTATTATTACCAGCCATTTAAAGGGATTGAAAATTATAACCTTTTAGTCTCACATGTGCTATTACTCCTTGTAACAGACTGATAGCTGGGATAGCATATATTAGCCTACACTTACTTCAAACACCTATCATTGACACATACAAAAAATATCAAAGTTCACTTGGTCATTCACTTCGTGTACGTGTCAACTAAAATGGCATGCTCTGACACTTTTCAGTGTATCCATGAGTAAATTGCGTCAAATAGAAATTTGGAAAATACGAAACGGTCATACTAAATATTAGGTGAAATGGCAAATGAGCCATTTCATTATTTGACATTTACTTAAAATAGCATCAAGGACTAAGCACTCAACTTGTATGCAAAAACAATGTGCAGTCTAAATAGTTCAAATCTGTGGGACTGTTGCCAATTGATCTACTTAAATTATCGGTGTATACAGATCGTCGAAAAATCACGAGTAACCTTTCACTCTTTACCAGACGATATTTTTTTCAGATCTGTCAATATTGTTTCAAGCATTAAACGCAGACGACAAATTATATGCAGTTAAAACGGTTGGATTTGTCTTGGAAAGGGCTGAACAGACTGCAGGAAAAGGAGAAGATGCTGTTTGCCAGAATTTTCCCTTTTCTTACAATATTTTCAAAAGCTTCCTTCCTAACGGTCGTTAAAACTCCGGATAGCTTGGAAAATGCTTAAAAGGATAAAAAGACACATTTCATTGGTACAAGTATGATTCTTCTCTTGGAAATAACGCAGCAGAAATTCGAGAATCTCAATTATTGCACGAGCAACCAGATCTGGTTAAACTGCACTTTTTCGAACAGGACAACGAAGCGATATATATTTGAGTCATGTTCTGGCAAAAGGTGGCTTAATGCATCTCCGTAGTACATGATACATGATGCATAAGGTTCCTTACACATACAGAAAATTGACCAATAGTGAAAAGTTTTGGCCCAGGTCAACCTGCGCGGACTGCAATACTTTTTGCAGATGCATTAAGCCCCCTCTTCACAGATCATGTCTCATTTCTATTTATTGCGTATTTCAATAGCCTAGATTTGTTTTAACTCTTTCACTACCAAATAAATAAATTTCACTTGTTCGATGGCTACAAATATTATTGCACTGCAAGATGAAGAAACTGGTCATAATCTAAAATAAAGTGGTGGACAGTGTAGATCAGAGATCAGACTGCACATTAAGTGGCATCTGATCTTGATCTACACTGTCCACAAAAGCTTCTGGTTTCGTCTAAAGTAAGGAAAGACTTATTGTTTTTTATTTTGTTGATTGACAATACACTTTGCAGCAGTCAACGATTTTTGTTTTCTTTTAGGTGGAGTGCTGTTACTTGGAAGTGCATGTGGTCTTGCAGCCCTCTGCCTCCGTGCAAAGTTTAACACAAAGATGGAACTGAACATACCAAATAAGGATAATACGGAGACGCTTCTCATTTCAAATCCAACTGAAACACAGATGATCAGAAACAGTGCAAATGATATTAAAACAGGAATGGAAATTGAACTTGAATATGTTGTCCCAAACGGAGATACGTCTGACCATGTTGTGCAAAGGATGGAACTCAGCGACAAGCCGAAAGAATGGGAAATTGAGTCATAGTGACCTCTCTGTCTCTGTCTCTCTCTTTACCGCTCTCTTCATGGTGACCTCTCTCTCTCGACCTCTCTCGACCTCTCTCTCTCAAAGCAAGGATATAAATTAAGAACCCTGAGTTTATGTTTCATCACTTTAGTGAAACAAGAATCGCGATTGCAAGTATGCCATGAACACACTGGCACTTTCTCAATACTGTTCACCATATGCATTGACGGTTATGTTCTTCACAGTGACAGACTAAGACCACTGGACGCGCAGTCTGATCATGAATCTATATTGGCCACTTTTTAACCCTTTACCAGACAACAAAATTTAAGCCTTGTCCAAATTGAAAGCATTCGCAGACGACAATTTCATTACGGTTCAAATGATGCAACTTTCTCTGGATATGGTAGAAAACATTGTGGGAAAAGGAGAAAATGCTGGTTACCAGCATTTTCTCCTTTTCCCACAATGTTTTCAAAAGCCATATTTCCCAGGGTCGTTAAAAGGCGTCATTGTGCGGTAAAGGGTTAAGTCAAGCCATCATGAGAACAAATCTTTCCGAGTTGCAGCTGTTTCTATTTTTTCACCTGTCACATGAGGTCGAGTTTATAATAGTGGGCATACATGTACCCAATATTTTATATCATGTTTAATATCAATATTAGTGTTTGTGTATTTTTGTGCTTTCTGAATTATTAACTCTTAATAGCATGTGATGATGAATAATTAGTTTGTCTGTTAACCAACAAAGTAATGATTAACTCCTTACAAAATGACATCATTTAGCCGGTCCAAACTGAAAGCATTTTCAGACGACAAATTAAATTTAGCTCAAACACTGGTTTTTGTCTCTAATAGGGCAGAAAACATTGTGGGAAAAGGAGAAAATGCTGGTTACCAGCATTTTCTCCTTTTCCCACCATGTTTTCAAACACCTTCCCTTTCAAGATCGTTAAAAGTTGGGATTGTGTGGTGAAGAGTTAGGTATATTATGGGTATATTGGCACACTGTACTTTGATCCAGATGTATACTTTAACTTAAGAATTGATGTGACACACAAATATCTTGTAGGGGGTTCAGTCACAATCAAATTGACTATTAACATGTAACGAAAGACACATATGACAGACAGTTGGCCTACAAAACTTGAAATGATCAAAAGCAAAATCTGAGTGCCTACCTCTATTCCACAAGCATACTCTATAAGCAAGCACACATATAGTTCCCAATGTACCTGTATTAAGCAAACACCTCTCTTAGGCAAGCACATTTTGAGTTTCCCATAGGTGTTTGCTTAACACAGGTTGGACTGTACTCTAGCAATTATAACTGTCATAGGTTTGGCCTCATGGTTATGTAATTATAGGGATTTCTTGTCAAAATTCGCATTTATAGAAATATCTCTTCAAAGCCAGTGAAAATCACAGAAGCTTACCTGTTGAACTGAAATCCAAACTGTACAAGAATGACCTCCCTTGCTTTGAACAAACAGCACACCAAAGATGAACATCAGATTTCAGGTATACAGTGTTACATTTACACCCTAAATTGCCAGGAACAACAGTTCTATTCAAGAAACAAAAGAGTTACGGTACATACTGATACAATCATGACAATGACACGATGAAACAGTAAGATGTTTGTAAATCTTCAAATGTTTACAACTATGATATACATGTAAATTATTATGCTTTTAAAGGTCAGCTTTCTTCACTTCTAGATCTAGCTGAAATCTAATCCAAGGAGAATCTATTCCAAGTAGAGTGATAATAAATACAGTGTTTTCACCTTTGAAATGTTAACTCTACCAAACGACAAAATTTCATTGCAATTGACAATAAATCAAATGTGTCCCTATTGATAAGATTTGTCTCTGAAACATTAGAAAACATTGTGGGAAAAGGAGAAAATGCTGGTAACCATCATTTTCTCCTTTTCATACATTGTTTTCAAAATCCTTCCCCCATAGGGTTGTTATAACTTGGGATTGTGTGGTAACATTTCCAGCCAATATCAGAAATCTAAATATTGCAATTTAAAAGTTCATTTGCCGAGCCCTGGTAGCTCAGTCTGTAATGCACAGGACTTGAGAACAGGGCGTTGCTGGTTGGATCCCCAGCTCAGCCAGTTTCTTTGTGAGGATTGACGATAGTCATTGTGACAGCTAGGATTCATTCCTTTCTCACCGCTGACCATTGTTTCAATGATGGTTATGTGGGAAAGCAGCCAGTGGCTTGGAAAGAATATTGTGCATAGTACTGGTAAAAGAAACTCCAGGAAAGCATGGATAGGTGCAGTGGCCACCGCAATATATCTGAAATAATGTTAAAAACAGCGTTTAACCCATACAATCAATCAATCAAAGCTCATTTAGCCAGAAATATCTCATAGTACTGATTATTGTAGATCCAAGACTAGGCTGCATTTTCTAATCTTGATCTATATTGTATCAAAAGCATTGAGTCATGTATTTCAGTCTTAAGATTGAAAGGAAAGTCTCATATTCCCTGAAGAATGTAGTATTAAAATATCCTCTTAACCCTTTAACACACAGTCCTGAATTTTAATGACCCTGAGGAAGAAGGCTTTTGAAAACATTGTGGGAAAATGAGAAAATGCTAGAAACCTGCATTTTCACCTTTTCCCACAATGCTTTCTCTCCTTTCAAAGACAAATTAATCATTTGAGCAAAATTTGTCTTCTGCAAATGTTTTCAAATTGGAGAGTTAAGCAATGAAAATTAACTAAAAGAACCATGACAGCAAAGCTAACCATATTCAGAAATCAAGTGACATATGTCCGTAAGTCTTGAACATTCATGAGTCTAACTGATGACTTACAGTCTGATCATGATTCTATGCTACCTGCAATCTTAAATATTGTAGCTCTGTCAGCACCAAATATTAAAACTCGACCTCTTTTGACAGCTGATAACACAATTCATTGAAACTCAATCTCATATCTTATAGGCTGAACAAGAGGACTGATCCAATATCAGATTGCATGTTCTGTGCAGTCTGATCTAGATCTATGCCATCTGCAAAAGCTCCCAGTTAGCTTGTCTGTTTGTGAAGAAAACTTTGAGGTATTGCCATAGCCTTGTCATTGAGGTGCTATAACTTTGATATTTTATAACATCTCTGTCATTACTGAAGATATTTACTTCAAACTAAGACTAGTTGTTAACTACCAAGAAGTTTCAACTTAGAATTTTCTTTGAAAATTGATCTTTTTCAGGCTTTCAAGTGCACTTCTGCAAAAAAACACAAGAAAAAAGGGATGAAATTTTGGAAAAAAAGGGATTATAAGGAAGAAAAAGTATGGATAGTAGGGTATATTTACAGACAACTTAGTCTACCATATTTTTTATCATAATCATAATAATAAAGAATTTACATCTCATTTCATATTTGACTATTTCATGCAAATATACTTACTCTCTATACATCAGGCACCATCTTTGTACAGATAGAATTCATAGCACAGCAAGAGGAGCAACCTTACATAGACAAAAAACATTGCATTTTTATTCATTTTAAAAACCTTTTCCTGACACCCTCATTTCAAAAAGAATTCAAGTATTTTCACTCTCAATTTTCATTTTCAATTAACACAAAACTTAAATTTTTTGTCCATAAACTTGTGCCATATCAAGGCATGCTGATAAAGGGATTGATACTTTCAAGCACATGGTCCTTGTAATAATTTACTCTTTGATTTCATTCATAATTAATTCATACATAAAGATCCTCTATGTGTACAGACCTGCAGGCCTAAGGCTTTCTTTCCATTTGATCTGTAGTTGATCGTTTTCATGCACACTTTGAAAATTAAACTCCAGTTAATACATCGGGCATTACTAACCAGTCATGGTATCTTTCACCATGTAAATTGTTTTCGTTTAGCCATTTGCACCTCCATTTATTTATCACATCCTTTTCGATTTCTTTTGAATTAAAACTGGGAAAACAGTGATAACCTTTGTTTTAACTTAGCAGCCATGTTATGATGCATGACAAACTTTCTCCATTAAATAATTACTTGTATCCATTAGTTGCAGTATGTTTTGGTATTAAAACATTTTTCAAATTAGCAACTAAAAATGATATGAATATTCCAAGTATACTCAGCCACTAAACTCGGATGACTCCATATCGTAATCTCTCTTACCAGATGTTCCATGAGAGCCATAAATGACCAGGAATACCCTTTATAAATGCAGAAAGGAAATAAAGCTTTATTGATACAGTAATTTGTAATATGCCTGAGAAGCAAGAGAGTGGGGTGTAAAGTAATCACCCTGTTTTCTCCTCGGAGTTTGATGATTTGGATAAATGACCTAGTTGGACCCTAAAAATACAGATTTCAGTCATGAAACAGAAAACTTTCACCCATGACTTTTTGCCCTTTTTATATATATTTTTCAATTTCCTATTAAAAAAGTAGGTATAGTAGGGCATTTTCAGAAAAAAGTAGAGAAAAGTAGGGGCACAGAAAAAAAAATAGAGAAATGTAGGAAAAGTAGGGCCTGCTTGAAAGCCTGCTTTTTCTAAAAGCAACTGCAGCCAAGCATTGGCACCATCATGTGCAGCTCTTGTTTTGCCTGCAGTGCTGGTTTGAACTGTAAAAGATTCATGTATCTGTCTGGCAGTAAAATAGTTCACAGTTTCCCACACAACGCTGGGAAGAAGGCTATTGAAAACATTGTGGGAAAAGGAAAAAATGCTGTTTACCAGCATTTTTTCTGGTAACCAGCATTTTTTCCTCTTCCCACTATGTGGTGCACTGTTTCAAATAACAAAATCCTGTCATTTAGCCACATATAATTTGTTGTCTGCACTTAATATCAATGTGAGCATGGCTAAAAATGATGTTTGCTAGCGAGTAAATAAAAAACCTAAATACTCTTCTGGTTAAGAGTTAATCTTCTGGTTAAGAATTGACTCTTAACCCTTTACTACACAATCCTGACTTTTAACGACCCTGAAGAAGAAGACTTTTGAAAACATTTTGGGAAAAGGAGAAAATGCTGGTAACCAGCATTTTCTCCTTTTCCCACAATGTTTTCTACCCTATCAAAGACAGAGATCATCATTTGCACTACATTTAATTTGTTGTCTGCAAATGCTTTCAATCTGGTCAAGTCCTAAATTTTGTGATTTGGTAAAGGGTTAATGATAGAATTTAAGACTTTTCCAAACAAAACGTATTTGAAGATGACCAATTGAATGTGGCACACTTGATGGGATTTGTATTTGAATGGATAGAAAAAATTGTGGACAAAGGAAAAAATGCTGGATTTTCTCCTTTTTTCACAATTTTTTTTAAAAAGTCTTATTTCCCAGGGTTGTCAAAACACAGGATCATGTGATAAAAGGTTAAGTGATCACAAAGGACAAAGAAAGTATCTTACTCAGTAAATGGTTCGATATAGTTCAGCTTGGCTATCAGCATATTCATTTATTCCCACAATGTTTTCCAAAAGCTTTCTTTTGGTCAGGGTCTTTAATCTACAATTGTATGGTAAAAGAGTTAACCCTTAGAAAAGGATGGAGGGGGGGGGCAAAAAAACTTACTCATTTGATATCAGCCAGTCCACATTAAAGTCTAGTCAAAAAATGAATTCTGTATCATAACTGTCATTAAACTTTAACTTACAGTTCCTGTGGTGCTCTATCATCAGTTCTACTTGTTTTTCAGCCTTAACTGTCTTAACATCTACAATAACAGGCAAACAACAGTTTTACATTTGATTTACTTTAACTGTTTAACAAACAATCCCATGTTTTAACAAACCCAAGGAAGAAACCTTTTGAAAACATTGTGGCAAAAGGAGAAAATATTGGTAACCAGCATTGGTAACCAGCATTTTCTTCTTTTTTCCCAAAATGTTTTTATACCCTTTCAAATATAATTCCAATTTTTCTAATAATTTTCAATTTCTCATCTGTAAATGTTTTCAGTTTGGACAAGTCTTGAATTCTGTTTTTTGATAAAGGGTTCATTCCTATTCTAGTACATGATAGTGAAATTTTGTGTTTGATTTTTGTATTTTGCTAATGTAGATTGTCTATATTTAGGCAAATAAAATTGATCTCAGGTACTGATTGTAACAAGCTATTTCGTTGAAATGATATTCCCCACAGAAAAGAGCCCCCTTTTTCAACGACACGGCATTAAATCAAACAAAACGAAAAATCTATTTTGGCGGACTATCATAAGGAACACATGTATAAAGTTTCATCAAATTTCATCAAGAACTTTTGAACATATCTATCCGGACAAACAGACAGACACAACGCAAAAACTATATCCCCTCGCCTTTTACGGGGAATAATAATCATAAGAATTCCAAATTAGCCCTTGCATCTCTAAACCCAAAATTTTTATTGCCTATGTGGGCAGCGAACATCAAGATCAGACTACATGTAATGTGGGGCAACCTGATCATGAATCTTTGCCAGATATTTTGACAAAAAACAACATTGAAATTGTAATATCTGTATCTTTAGTACTGTACTTCCTGAGGATGTCCATTTCATTTGAGCCATGCTCTGTGAAAAGGGGGCTTGAAACATTTGCAAAAAGTATCAACCCAGGTCAGCCTAGGCTGACCTGGGCAGACTCTTTTTGCTTTTGGTCAATTTCCTGCATGCCAGAGGACCAGTGTACCTCATGATTCAGTTGCTTGTTATACAAAACAGATTTTAGGGATGTATAATACTGTAAGCCTCCTTTCACAGAGCACCCTGGAGATACAGTAAGCCTCATTTATTTAGCATTACTAGGATTAACAAGTGTGATTCATGCTACCCCATATATTTCCTGCCAAGTTCCATTTTTCCTTAACCCTTTCCCAAACTGCAAAGCTTTGACTCTTTTAAATTCAAAACAGCTGCAGACTACAAACTCAAAATTGGTATAAATGAGCTCAAGTTCTATGAAAGAGTAGAAAACATTGTGGGGAACAAAGTAGAAAATGCTGCTTTCCTTTTCCCATAATGTTCTCAAAAGCCTTCCTAATCAGGACTGTTAAAACTTGCGATTATGTGGTTAATGCCATGGTCACATTTACGGTCATGGATGTTACGGACTGCAAAATGTAGTCTGCTGTAGTGTTACTACAGTCAACCAAGAAATTGATGAGCCTACTTTGCTGATCGCTTATCATGCCATGCTGTCTAGGAAGAAACGATGTAATGTTGATGTGTTTTAGTAGGTACTACGGTGAACTTAGTACAGACTATGGTTAAGTACTGTCAATTACTGTTAACTAAGGTCAACAACCTTCAAACTACGGTTTCGACACCATAGTTAACCGTAAGCAATTTTTGAACATGTTGAAATATTAAGTGCTTACTACGAGCAAATCATAAGCTCAAATTACGTTCATTAATAATAATGTTGAACTACGGTTATCTATGTGTAACTACGTTTAATATGTTCAACTATGGTCAACTATGTAAGATGTGACTATGGCTTAAGTGTTAAGATGAAGCGTTTACCAAATGACAAAAGCTTAGATTTGTTGATATTAAAAGCAATTGTAGAATTCAAAATTAAATGTGGGTCAGATAATGGAAAAATTTTGTTATTTACAGGTCTGAAAATACAGTGGGAAAAGTAGAAAATGCTTGTTACCAGCATTTTTGTCCTTTTCCCACAATGTTTTCAAACTCCTTTTTCCTCAGAGTCATAAAAACTCAGGATTAATTTGTAAAGGATTAAAAGAGTTTGTTATGCAAAGGTTCATCTGACGTAATTCAGTCTTCATACAGGTTGCACTCTGGCAAAAGGAGGTTTAAGCCTTTACCAGATGACAAAATTTTAGCCTTGTCCAAATCGAAGGCATTAGCAGACGACAATCTCATTGTTGCTCAAATGGTGCAATTTTTCTTTGATAGGGTAGAAAACATTGTGGCAAAAAGAGAAAATGCTGGTTACCAGCATTTTCTCCTTTTCCCACAATGTTTTCAAAAGGCTTATTTAACAGGATCATTAAAAGGTGGCATTGTGCGGTAAGGAGTTAATGCATATCTATGACATATTATAAATACCAAGTCATCACATAACTACAGATCCATAAAATCTATTTTGTCTTACAACTAGCTGAATCATGAGACAGACTGGTCCTTTGACATGCAGAAAATGGATTAATAGCAAAATGTTTCGGCCCAGGTCAGCCTACGTGGAGTGTTCAGGCTGACCAGGGTCAATACTTTTTGCAGATGAATTATACACCCTCTACACAGAGCATAGCTTATGTAAGATTTCACATACTAAAATGAATAAATTGTGTATTTCTACAGAGCCCAACATTGAATGCATATTTTGTAAGAATTGCAAATCAAATTACAAATCCTCAAATTATCTCTGTGGCTTTATTCAGGTGTTTTGATTCGAATACCAAGCTTGACGAATTTCTTTCTAAGGAATGATGATATGACTTCATTGCAACAGGATTCACTGCTCTCTCAATGCTGACAGTTGTTACGACAATGGTTATTTGGGAAAGCAACCAGTGGCTTGGGAAGAATATTGTGCTAAGAACTAGCAAAAGAAAATTTCAGGAGAGCAAGGATAGGTGCAGTGACTGTCACCATGTAACTGAAATTATGTTGAAAACGGCATTAAACATTGAAAAAAAAACAAGCAAAGCAGGTGTTTTGAATTGCTAAAAGATAAGCATTTGTAATGGGCAAAAGGAAGTAAATTTTGCAAAGAAAAAGCAGTACTAATTTATTTACCCATTACTTATGGATCTGAGGAAGAAAGCTTTTGAAAACACTATAGGAAAGGGAGAAAATGTTCATAATCTGCATCTGCTTTTCCCACAATGTTTTCTACCTTTTCAAAGACATACTATCATTTGAGCCACTTATAAACTGTCATCTGCAAATTATTTCATGATGAAAAAATCTCAAATTTTATCTTCTAGCATCAGTTCAAACTGTGCAGAAAACACTGCTGGATGAGCAATGGCTTTTACCAAGTGAGTGCTCCTTTTCACTTAATCTTTACAAATTTGTATCAGAGGCATAATTTAGGTCAAGTTTGAGCAGTAATTAATCACTTGACTGAAAGGATGAAAGTGAAACATCATTTAATGACAGTGATTATGGGACAGTTTATTTATTTCAGATTGACACTTGCTTAACTCTTCACCAGAGGACAAAATTTTAGACTTACCTAAATTGAAAGCATTTGCAGATGAGAAAAAACTGATTACAAATTAGCATTTTCTCCTTCTCCAAGGACGTTGTTCCTAAGGGTCATAGAAGAATGGGATTGTTTGGTAAAAAGTTAATTATAAGCCAACTTGAACATTCTGTAGTAAACAGATTTGAGTTTTTATCCCTTCTTGCATCGAAAGAATAAGAATTAGGTCAGATTTTTTTCCAGTGGGGTAAAAAAGGCAATGCAATATCTAACAAAACAGCAACCAGGATTGATCTGAGATTAGGCTGTATACCTTGTGCAGTCTGATTTTAATCTACACTGCCAGTCAAAGTAAATGATTTTGTGCTAAGCACCATATAATCGGGCGTTTTTGCAACTCAGGAGATGAAGACTATGGAAAACTTGTGGAAAATGGAGAAAATACTATTGACGCAGAATGTTTTTATACCTTTTCAAGGATGAGTTGTGGCATTTGAGCCACATTCTGCCTCTGGTTTTTCTGCAAATTCTTTCAGTATGGATGCATGAAAAGATTTTGTTGTCTGGTTAAGAGCTTAGGGTTCATTGCAGGTATTCCTCAAGATGTTTATTTCGAATTAGTTATGTTGCAACATAAATGACATCTGCCTATTCCCAGTCAGGTGCTTGTGTACATTTGCATAGAAGTAGGAATAACTTTGCTTCAAGTAATTTCTGTATTGTGAATTAATATTACAGGGTAAAGGGATTCCTGAGCTTGAATCCCATCTGGGCTGAACTGTTTTCAAGGATTGATAATAAACATTACAACAAGATTCACAACTCTCTTACCGCTCAAGTTCAACATTGTTTTGGTGATACTTGTGTGGGAAAGCAGCCTGTGGCAAATCACTGGTACATGAGCAACTCTAGGTAAAGGCACATCCATAGAAGCACTTTGTAGCCATGATCTATGAGTGGTAAAAACGTTGAAAAGCATTTACCAGCATTTTCTCCTTTACCCACAATATTTTCTGCTGGTATTTCTACCCAAACATGTGTTATCATCTTTTCAACCAGATTTGTCATCTTCAAGCTTTCAGCTTGGACAAGTCAAGAATTTTCTTTGTTTGGTAAAGAGCAAAATACTGTGACAAATGGTAAAATGACTTACGACATTCCTTTTTGGTGGTTGTAATTTCTGTTTCTGTTTCCCATTTTGAAAACAAAACCATGTCATTTGAAGTTTGTACTGTCCATCTCTGGCAATTAAGTTGGAAAAAAACAAAGATATGTTTTTTCATCTGAATTAAAATGATGAGGAAAAAAAAAACATTATTTATGATGTGCTAATGGTTATGAACAGTTAACTCTTTACCAAACGACAAAATTTTGGACTCGACCGAACTGAAAACATTTGCAGATGATAAATTAACTGTAGTTGACATTATGATTTTTGTCTTTGATAGAGTAGAAAACATCGTAACCAGCATTTTCTCCTTTTCCCAAAATATTTTCAAAGCCCTCTTTGTCAGGGTCGTTAAAACCGGGGACTGTGTGGTAAAGGGTTAACCCTGCATCCAAACAATCCTATGTTTTAGGGGCCTCGTGAGGGATGTTCTTGTAAACATTGTGATAAAAGGAGAAACATCTGGTCACTAGCATTCTCTCCTTTTCCTACAATGGCTTTATCCCTTTTAAAAATAGCTTTAATAATTTTGGCCTAATTTGCAAATTAACGCTGTCAATATGGACCATTAACCCATGCAATACTGTATTTTTCTGACCCTGGGGAAGGCCGCGTTTGGAAACATTGTGATAAATGGAGAAAATGCTGGTAATCAGCATTATACCCTTCGCTTACCATGTTAGCATCAATTTTAAAAACAGCTTCCATCATTTCGGCCATATTTGATTAGTCATTTGCAAATCGATGTTGTCGACAAAGTAAAAAAAAAATAATGCCACTTTTATACCTAAGGCTAAGGACTAATTTTTTAAGGGAAGCTGGTATCGATGAGAGACATAAAGGCTAATGTACGTGTATTCTCTTCACAAAGGATAGTATACACGTCACGAAAAGCGGAGTGGGGGGAAAAAATGTTAAGATATTTGAAGCAATGACTTACCCAGGTAAAGTTGTGTTCTGAACTCATTACATCTTCTTGCATTGTTTAGGGCAAATATCGTCGAATCGTTGAAATATTCTCGAAAAAAACGTAATGCATCAAGCAATCGTTTTTCATTTCCTGGTGAAACCACGAATGTTTTCGACTTTTACAAAGTATAATTACCATTATACTGAAGAGAAATACGGCCAGACTAGTCCCATCCCATACTACCGTCTTTTGCAGACGACACCTGCGACTTCCGGACATCACGCCACCTATTGTGATATTTTTGTACCTGTCATGTATATTTCATACTAAATATTGATTTACCCATTGAGACCAAACTGACCCTAACGGGTTCTAGAGGACTTTATAGATCAAAATCAGACTGCACAGACCGTGCAGCATGATATTGATCTTCAATGTCTTCTATTTCGTAATACCCACTAGTTAGTATAAAAAAAAAAATGGGAGTCTGGGTCTGTTTTTATTTAAGATTTCTCTTGGTTTACATGACGATCTGAATGGTGGCATGCTGGAATTGGAAATGCTGGCAGACTTCTACGCAGCCTTGCATACAGAATGTGTTTCATGTCGTTTTCAAATTATTTTGACAGTCATATCACGGCCCGGCCAGAGCACCTGTTCGGGCTTTCCTGGATTATTTTTCACTAGTAAGTATACTTCGCACAAAAATTACATGTATGTATTTCCAAGCCACTAACTGCTTTCCCACGTAACCCTCGCCATTACAATGTTCAGCGGTGAGAAAGGAATTAGTCAGGTCTAAATGACTATCACCAAGCCCCGAAAAGAATTTGGCTGGGAAATCGAACTAGCGACTCCTGTAGACACATTTTTTTTTTGCCAGCGACTAAAACTTTGACAGGTTGCACTTGTACAGTCTTCAACACATTATCAGACTCATCCTCATATAAACGTTTTTAAATGAATATGAATTAAATTTGTCCGCGATTTGACCCCTAATTGTTTACATTTGGAAGCCAGTAGGCCTTTAAGGTTATTTCGTTTAAACCAGAGAGGAAAAATGCATGTTACTCTGTCAGTCGCTGTAGATGGAGGATGTCAGGCGTGAGACAAGTAAGCGACGAATCTCTACACACTTGAGGATGTGGGTTTTATTTTCACACCTGGCCGACAAATAGTCTTTCGGATGAGACGTTAACCCCAGGTCTCGTGTGACGGCGCTATACACTGAGCACGTTAAAGAACCGTATTCACCAACCATTCTTAAGAATATTCTTGGTCTTGTTCTCCAAAATTTTCCAAATTTGAAAGTATTTGGTTTAGCCAATCAGAAGTTGTATACTTTCAAACTTGGAAAATCTTGAAGAATAAGTCTAAGAACGTTCTTAAGAATAGTTGGTGAATACGAACCCAGGCGTAACTTAGGATTGGTTTCGTCCTGTATCTTGCACTATCATCCCACTTGACCAAACCAATAGCCTTCTGGGGCCATCGCAACCTGTGGAGTCTCAGTCTAATTCTGAAATGTAAATCAAAGCGTTGAAAACACTGATGTGGCATTTGTCAAGGGAGCCATTGTGTGGAATTAATAATTTGAAAAAATAAACAACAGAAATAGTTTCAAAATGTTCGCTTGAAAGTCAACCTACTATGTAGTCATGCAAAATCCGATAGAGAAGGGTACAATCTTGTGGGAAGACCAAGTCCGGCGAAACAAGCCCTGGGACGAATAAGCCCAGGACTGGTTTTGGCACGAACAAGCACGGTATGTGTGTATCCTTGCGCCACTATAGAAGGCCATAGCGGATTAAGCTATTTTCGAGAAAAAGGTATTTCCATGATCGATGGCCTAATCCAGTTTATTGTAATACGCTATTTTCAATTTCATATCTGAGTGCAATCGAAACACTTATTTGTCTCAGAAAAAAATATATATATTTTGATTGGGTTTACTTCCTTCGGTTTTGGACAAACTACGAAACATGATTTTTAAAATGGCGTATTGAACTCATAGTAGCATTGTGTTCGACAAATGCCACAAAAAGAGATGATAACAATATAATGATAACGCAATTTCTAATTAGCTTAACAACTTCGTAAAGCCAACCAGATACTGCGATACCTTGTAAGTCAGAAATTTTTGAGAATTACAATCAGAGTACAATTTATGATGGTGATTAATATGGGCTAAGGCTGCACATTCAGCGAAGAATGATCAAAGCTTGACCTTCAATGTCAATAAATACAATTTTCGTTGCTTCTAGCTGGGTTCCAGTCTGATCATTTTGTCTATTTATATTTTCAGGCGGTCCTATGAAAAAAAAAAAAATCAGAACAGATTAACAGATTATTTGCAAGAACTCATGAGGACTTTGATAATGAGTGATTAAAATCATTAAAGCGTGGACCAAGCTTACTATGAATTAACCCTTAACAATCCGTGTTTTAACGATATCGAGAAAGAAGCCTTTGAAAACATTGGGTAAAAAAAGAGAAATTGCTCGTGTCCATAATAATTATATTCTATCCTTTCGAGACAAATTTCACCATACGAGCCAGATTAGAAATATCGTCTGCAGACGCTTTCAATTTGGACGAGTTTACAGTTTTTGCCGTCTTGTAAAGAGTGAAACCACAAGCTGTATTATATTACTACTAAGTATAATGCATATCGTCAAAAGAATGCTTCATGAAAATCTTAACGAAGAAGGCTTTTGAAAATATTGTGGAAAATGAAGAAATGCTGGTAATTAGCATTTTTTTCCTTTTCCCACAATATTTTCTATCATTAAAATGCATACCTCTTGATTTGAGTTATTTGGCCTTGCAAATGCTTTCAATTTGAACAAGCCTAATTTTTTTTTTTTTTTTTTTTTTTTTTTTTTTTTTTATCGACCGGTAAAAGTAAGCATTTATCCAAAAATCTATTATTTTGCGACGTTTGGGTAGAGAGCTTTTGAAATCATTATTGGAGAAGAAAACCAGCCCTTTTCCCCACTCTTTTATTCTTTCGGGCATTCTAAGAAAAATCCCTAGCATTTGAGCCTAGTTTCAAGGATTGTCTGAACATAGTAGTCTAGTAGTGCCTGTGATTGTAACGAGAGTATACTTATTCGTATAGAAGGTCTTCCATAGTCTTCCACTATGTCGGCTCCAACGGGGATTGAACTCATGACATTTAGGTAGCAAACTTAAACAGAATAGAGAGAGAGAGTTATTCAATTAACACAATTCATGTAATGAAAGAACATGAAGCAAATGGCAAATAAAAACCAGGCGCAAATACAGTGCACTTCTGCGTTAGTAGAGAAAATACATACAATAAATTCAAAAGGTGTTATCTTCGATAGTAAAACACCAGAGTGCTATTTTGAACCGTACGTAATCAATTATGATAAGCCTTTTTGTTAAAGTCTGTGAATGTCACCATTTCACCCTTAATCTATTGATGTACAATCTGTTTATTTCAAGTCTTGGCGGCTTTAGCCCGTATTTGTATTACCATTAAAGGCAAAGAGGCGCAGAGACATATAGTGTGTATCTACAACAAAACGTCATAATTTACACATATTGGATTTTAAAGTGTTTTGGGATTTTGTTATTGTATAATAACATCCAATCGTAAGGACAAATATCAATTTTGTGAAAGGAAATAAGCTGTTACTTGTCATTCGGCATTTGCTATTTACCACTCAACGGAAATTTTAACTTCGTCCATATTGATAGCATTTGCAGACGACAAATTAAATGTGTCACAATGGTTGGGACTTGTCTTTGACAAGGGTAGACAACACTGAGACCCAGCATTTGCCCTGCTTTTCCCGCTATGTCTACAAAAGCCTTCTTTCTCAGAGTCGTAAACACAAAAGATCGTTTGGTAAAAGATCAAAGTTGTTGGCAACCGCAAACAATCTTCCTAGAAATCTTACTTGGATTGGGTATCAATGAACTTGTAACGAAGAGTGTAGATCAAGATCAGAGCGTGTTTAGCATTAATACTTTTAGAATGTAGCCACTCTGTATATTTTTGATGATAATGTTTTATTCAAGGCCGGGGGGGGGGGGGGGGGGGGGGGGCTAGCACAGCTCTGTGTCTGCCTGTCTGCATCAAATAGTGCAGATCAAGATATTAAATTGCAAGTGGAAGTGCATTCTGATCTCGATCGACACTCTACGCACAGAGTATAAGGAGCTTTGTAGAAGGTTAACAAACGTATGTGAATAATTTCTGTAAATGCTACTGACACTCAGTGACACCCGCCTATAGGCTAAATTCCTCAAAAAAATGTGAAGAAAAAGGCGTGTTTCTGTCTCAGTCGCCTAATTTCAAGGATGACGGTGTACTTCAGGATCATTGGTTTAATCCTGCTTAATGGCAAAGGTACGGCTATTCTTTCTCTGTTGCATTAAGTCATCCATTTCATGCAAGCCTACCTCCGAGTCTCTCTGGTGGATGCCGCAGAGGCTATCGCCACACATATATGTTGAACTTTCCTTCTGCTGGCCATGGGGAGTTGGGTTGTCAGGAAAACTTCGAATGGTGTGAAAGTTGAGAAGGTGTGCGTGAGCTTAATGTGAGGCGTTAAATTAACCATTTCTTAAAGTGTAATGTCCTGGGCAATTTAGGAGTATGCACACAGCTAGGATTCAAATTAACCAAAATCAAGTTTATTTGAAATTTAATTCAACCCGTTCCGTTCCATTTAAGTTGAAGCCGACCGCAACTCAAATGCAGTGGGTAACTGGTATTCAAAGTTCTAAAGAAAGTCGATTTATTTCTATATGGTATTGTGGAAAGTGGTGGAAAGTGATCTTTTACAGCATCAAGTATCTTACTTGTAGTCCTAAGATTAAAGAGGTCAACATTATGGGAAGGTGGTATCGTTTAGCTGTTATAGGTTGCTTGACCTAAAGCACGTGTTTAGCACATGATTTGTACTAGATATTAGAACGTGTCTCACTTTATTCAGCTAAAGTAATATCTGTATTTTGGATATACGTATTTAGACATATTCTGAAATAATTTCCAGTATAGGAGTAACCGATGAATCGTGAAAGAACTCACAATTGCAGACGATACTATAGGAATAAAACAGCTCAATTCCTCATTTCAGGACTGCCATCTCAGCCTGATCCCTGTCTTAATTATCAAATATTGTCGGATGTCACGATGAAGTCTGATTTCATAATTCATATTGGACAAAGCCCGTTAAGCGGAACAAACACTGTAGGATGGGTCAGATATACCGCCACGAGAAATGGATCTCTTATGACTGACTGTCCGACTGGAACAGAGTGTGGCATCTTTACTCAGTACTGGATGAATGGTTTGTACAGCACTTCCTGTGCGCAACCTTCGAAATATTTGAGCCATGCATTGTCAAAAAGGGGCTTAATGCATCTCCGTCATACGTTATACCTAGCATGTCGTTGCATAATTCTTGATCCATTTCATCCATTTTGTCCATCAACCAACTGAATCATGGGATACACTGGTCCTTAGACATGCAGAAAAATTACAAATAGCAAAAGGTTTCGACACAGGTCATCCTGCGCGGGCTGCGCAGGCTGACATGGATCGATATTTTTGCAGATACATTGAGCTCCCTTTTCACAGAGCATGGCTCATGTGTACATGTAGGCTGTCTCACAAGTGTGTTAAGCATCATTTCTATAGTGATCTTTTAAGATACAAATAGGTATACATACAGTTAGCCGTCATCTTACTGATGTTCAGAGCTATTTTGTTTCGAGGGATAAAATTGCTTCGATTTCTTTAATAAAGCTTATCGATTATGGCCCCTAAGCTAAATACTTTTTTTTTTTTTCATTCAGTCTGATATTTGCAACGCCATGTTCGACGTCAAATTTCGTGCATTTTTAGATGTAGAAACATGTTATAACAGGCATGAAGACCTATGAAGCTTAGTTCAGTTGATGCTCATTATTTTATTTCACAATTCCATTTTTTTAACTGGGTTTTGCCAGAAAAATGAGTAAATAAACAATGAAGGCCACAAAAAGTTTTGTTTCCACAGATACTATACCCTTTGAAGATGAAGGAATCAAAACAGTGGCCATCTGTGCTCGAATTGGAAATATATGCTGTGATGAAAATGATGCAATTAAGGCAAAAAACTGCTCTGATTATGTTGTCTACGAGCTTAAATCTACAGGAAATAACCTCCGGTATTGCTTCGGTAAGGTTCCTCTCTCTCTCTCTCTCTCTTGCCCACGCTCTCCATGATTTAAATGAAATTTGTAGTTTGATTTTTTTCTTCTTCTTTTGAAGGTAACAAGAGTTCATCATATGTACAGGGCCTTATTATTGTTTTTTTTTTTTTATAAACCGACTTATTCAAATGTAGACAAAGTATACATTTACAAAACCAAATCGCTGAAGTCATCTGGTGAGGTTTTCTAACAGTATCTAAAGGAGAGTAGACCCATGATTATCGGGGAAATGAATTGAGTATATATATGTAGACATATACTTTCTAATATCAATACATCTCTCTATGAGTTCCCAAATCACGCAGTGATATATTAGGTACATGTATATGATGTATATGGAGATAAAATCTTGACCCGACTTAATTGTGTGATTGAAAACAAAACAAAACCTTGACAGACGCGCAGATAGATAAACAATTATGTGAGGACAGAAACCTTCCAATGTAATGTTTTTCTGACATCTGACCAGTTTAGCACAACAAAATAATAAGAAGAAGAACCTTACGTAATTTTCTCGAATGTGTTAGAAAAACTAGCTTTCTTTTAGGCCTATCATTTAAATATAGAAATTTCTCGGCGAGAGAAAAAGTTAATAACTCACACTGACACTGCAATTTCTTCAATTTATTAATTTCTGTGAGAGTATATAACTTTTGCAGCGATATTATACGCACTTGTTTTAATAATTTGCTTTCTGGCATTTTCTCTATCCCGCAATATTTACTAGCATTTCAGTGACAAATGCGATCACTTGAGCTAAATTTGATTTATCGTCTGCAATTCTATTGACCGGTAGAAGGTAAAATTAAAAAAAAAAGAAAAACTGGACAGGCAGGAACCACTTCATGACAATAGGCCAGTATGGTACAGTCTAACATGTCATTGACCCTGAAGGGGGGTAAAACATACGAAAGAGTTACTGGAAAGACAGGAGCCACTTCATGACAATAGGCCTACTGATATATTGAACGATATCCATTTCAGCTGCAGATCCTACTACTACCACTACCACGACAACAACTATCTCAACTACAATGTTAAGACCATCAGATATCACAGACGTATCAACACCGGCATCTATCAGCGTTACTCTAATAGCTGTTATTGCCGGTGCTATTGTCATTGTAGCCCTTGTTATAGTTATTGTCTGTATCGTCATCCGAAAGAAACTTTCCACAAGGTAATATGTCCTTCAGTATTCCGACTTACCTGTTTTAATAGGTAATATTATTTCTTTACATTTTGTGCATCCGACTTTATTTTATCATACTAATGGCATTACTGTGAGCTTCTTTGGAGAGGCTATAGACAGTATCAGAATGCACGGAATATACTGTTTGACCTTGGACATAATACATTGTAGCGTGATATTCTGGCCAATAGATTTGGATTTATAATTATTTGGTCTTTCTTACAGGCCGAGTTTTTTGTCTTATTTAACATTCTAAGAGTCACAGATCCGAAACGCAAATTAAGAGATGTAGCTATTGTTTTTGTCTCATTTAGTATACTAAGAGTCATAGGTACGAAAAGCATATAAAGAGATGTTGCTATCGTTTTTGTCTTAATTATTATTCTAAGAGTCAGAGATCTGAAAAGCAAATTAAGAAATGGAGCTATTACTATTCAAATATTCGAAAAGAAATCAAGATCGCAGTGCATTTTAATTGGGGCTTTACAACATGAGTTTTCACCTGAGAAGAATAACAGGATTTTACTCTCATGGAAACAGCGACTGTTTACTAATAGTATACAAACATTGAAAATAGCACTGATAAGCGTCACTTTCTGCATAAAAGCTATAAAGATATTTCTTTATGAAAGCATGCTTGCAATACATAGTACTATTCCAATGCTTTTTTCAGAGAACATCCCTGATAAAGTTTACATATTAGCCACTGAGTGTACTCACCTAATGCCCTGTGCTGATGCAATTCTTTGCGCTCTTTTTGCATATGACTAGATAGCTTGTTTACTTCACACAGATCTGTTGGATATATGGACGGAGACCACACAGAATGGCAAACCCTGAACATTGCAGCCATATACAGAACAAAAAGAAAGGATTTACTCATTCCAAGATTGATTTATTTATCTGGCAAACAGAGGACCAACTCCTCTATGGTGTATCTAAATCCTAGAGAGGAAGACTTTGTTGACATGAATGAGCAAGAAGCGTTACCAAGGACACGTAGCGAACTGGATATATTTAGTCCACCGGAAATAAAGCGACTTGGTATCGACATTTCCGCTGTTTACCAGACACAGTCAACGGATAAGTTCGTTGCAAATACAAGATTTTCGTCGAAATGTTACAAAGGAGACAAAGAGATGTCTGTGTTTAGTTTGGACGAATACTTCCCGTACTACAATTTAGACAATATTAAATATTACTGAATATATATTTAATGATTATTTATTAAAATGACTGCCGAGGGAGGCCATAGGGAGTAGATAATTAGTAATTTGCGAGTGGTGAAAAATGTAAACATGTTTATTCGGCTGGCCCCTGCAGGCCTATTTGCAAGAATACTTATGAGTGGTGTTCAAAAAATACGCGGAAAAGTAATGTAATTCTCTCAAATATTGCTTGAATACAATGAAACTGATACATATCGTAGACAAATTGACACTGTATTGAAAGTATGAATTTCAAGTTAATATTTCACCCCATATAAAGATATGGTGGTTATGGCAACGTCATGTTCAAAAACCCGCCCGAAATGCAATAATACGAAAGCATTTGTCGTTCGGAAAACGAAGTGTCTCTTTTCTGTCTGATCAGATATCTACACCAAATTTTGTCACAATTTGGAACAACTCTTGGCATGATGCTCATCAAATCACATTAACATGTGACGTCATTTGAGCCATGGTTTGGCAGCCATATTGTTCATTCACGTCCGTCAAAATGGGTACCGAATAGAGAACTGCGGTTTAATTTTGTGCTTTAAACGGAAATTAAAAAAAACAAAGAAAAAACAGTGGAAATGTTAATCGAGGCATACGGCGATTCAACAATGAAGAAAACGGCTTTTCACAAATAGTATGCGCGTTACGAAGATAGTCATGAACGTGTGATAGATGACTAGAGAAGAATCAAGAAACTTCTGGACATGGATAGACGCATTACTGTTAGAGAAATAAGTGAGAGAGTGTACTGAAGGGTTGTGACTGTATATCACGTTACTGTTGACACTTTATATATGCGGAGAATGTGCGCTCGGTGGATACCGAAGATGTTGTCGTACATTCAAAGAGAGAGGAGGGTCGAATTGTGCCAACGCTTTGTTCCGCGATTTGAAGAAGACGGGGAGGACTAACTAAATCGTACCATTACTGTTGATGAAACATGGGTCTAAGCCTATACGGACCTGAAACAAAGGAACAATCTACCAGGTGGAAAGATGAAATTCTTTAAACAGTTGTCTCACCTAGGGATGTGAAAGAAACCAATGCAAATAACACGACGTAAAATTGACGCTGGATGACGTTGGGCCTGTCTTTGAGCGATGACGTTGTCATTACTACCATATCTTTGAAAGTTGTTGAGATATTGAGATGAAATTTACACTGTTAATACAGAATTATTTTGTCCACGATATGACGATTACATAATGCGTTTCGCCATATTTAACAAATATTTGAGAGAATGACAATACTTTCCCACGTATTTTTTAACAGCACTCGTACAGTTTACAAACGTTGCTACGGCTATAGGCCGCTCATTCACATCAGGGCAAATGAATTTGACGGGGATAATCCTGTTCATATACTTAGGGTACTTTCATATTTTTCACTGTATGACTATATGTATTTTAGGACACACCACTTTTAGCAGCAACTTGTTCTTTTCTAAGATCAAATCTTGAGAAATATATCCAATTTGAACTTTGAAACAAAATGAAAAACGAGCAAAAAAGAGGGAGTTACCATTATATAATTACCTTGTTACCGATATATCCAATCGATTTACTCTCCAAGTCCAATTTACCGAACTCGTCTATTACCCAAACATCTGTCACCCGGTGTCCCCTTGCTGGTGAGGTTACATTTCATTTATCTTTATATTGAAACACAATTTAATATTCATATTTCAGTACCTCTTACGCCGTCTACCGTATTTTTACAATGTCATGCTCTGTGAAACGGGGGCTTGATGCATCTAGGGGGGAAAAAAAAAAAACTATCGACACATGTAGGCCTATGCAGTCCCCGCAGCCTGACATTGTATTTCCAAGGACCTTTCTACCTCATGATTAAGTCGATTATGAGACAAAATGTACTCTATGGATCACTAATTATGTGATGTCTCACTTCTTACCATGCACCAGGGAGATGCACGAAGATGCATCAAACCTTCTTTTGCCAGAGCGTGGCTCATATTTCTTGTTAAATGAATCACCTGTGTGAAAGATATACATCTCTCAAACTGTCGACAGATAGCTGTTGAGCAAGCAAAATAGTTTGCCTACAGTACAATACTGTGTGCTCAGGTATGCCGAAAAATGATAACTTAAGCCTGTGATTTGATTCAAAACCAATAATTTTAATACACTTTAACATAGCTAAAGTAATAGGGTCACAATATAGTGTAAACACTGAAAAAGTACAGTGCACTGCTCATATTTCATTTAAAGAAAACGGCAACGTTTTAGACTTGTCCAATTTGAAAGCAGTTACAGACAACAAATAAAGTGTGACTCAAATGATAAGATTTGCCTTTCAAATGGCAGAAAACATTGAGGAAAGCACAAAAATTCTGATTACCATCATTTACCCTTTTTTCAAAGATGTTTTCAAAAGCTTTATTCCATTTGATCATTAAAACTATGCGTTGTATAAATGGTTGAACCTTTACCGCACAATGCCGCCTTTTGACGACCCTGGGAAAGAAGCCTTTTGAAAACATTGTGGGAAAAGGAGAAAATGCTGGTAACCAGCATTTTCTCCTTTTCCCACAATGTTTTCTACCCTATCAAAGAAAAATTGCACCATTTGCGCAATATTAAAATTGTCGTCTGCAAATGCTTTCAATTTGGAGAAGTCTATAATTTTGTCGTCTGGTAAAGGGTTAAAATGTCATACCTTTCCAGATACAATAAAACTTATTGGCCATAAATCATATGTTTGTCTGTTCCTCTCATTCATTGAAAAATGTGAAACGTTGTAAAGAGAATTTATGCAGATGCAACTCTCACGCCTTACTCTGGCAATGGTTTAATGTATCTCTCTGATGCATTATACCAGGCAAGTCATCGCAGAAGTAGGGATCCATAAAGTCCATTTTGTCACAACCCACTTAATCATGAGGTAGAATAGTCCTTGGACATGCAGAAAAATTACCAAATGCAAAAGGTTTTGACCCATGTCAGCCTATGCTGCCAGTTTAATCCCACTTGGTCTACTCCCATTTCGTCTACAGATTTTTTTGTGTAGTCAGTCCTATTTCGTCTACAGTCCCAATTTGTTTAAACTCATTTCGTCTACACCCATTTTGTCTACAATAAGATATGTTTGAATGTGGCAAAAGGATAAGTGTTTGTCAAATGCAGTTTATTCTTTTCCTGCATTGATTTCAGCCTAAAAAATGGGACTACTGGGCAAAACAGGTGTAGACAAAATGGGACTGTTGTGCAAATCTGTAGATGAAATGTGAGTAGACGACATGGGAGTAGACCAACTGGGATGTTACCCTGACTGCCTAGACTGACATGGGCTGACACTTTTTTGCAGATGCAATAAATACCATTTTAACAGAGCATGGTTCATATACATGTGTATAAGGCACAGTTTGGGAAATAAATCTATGGTAAGAGGCTATATAAATCTCTGATAATGCTGCAACACTTTCACAAATAAAGAAAATAAAAATCCTATATGGATAATAATACACATTTAAATTACAAATAGAAACTAAATGTATTGAAATTAACCCTTAGAGTGCCAGATAAACCCAAGTAAGCTGCTCTGCCAGTGAGTGAGTGGAACCTTGACCAACCACATTTTAACAGATATCCAGACTTAATAATTGCAATACCTTTAAATGGTATGTATAAAATTTATCATTTAGCTGTATTTAATATGCAGAACTGCTTACATTTAACTGCTATTGGGCCTTTAAACCTTTATCACACAATCCTGACTTTCCATGATCAAGAGGAAGAAGTCTTTAGAAAACATTGTGGGTACAAGAGAAAATGCTGGTTACCAGCATTTTCTCTTTTTCCCGCAATGTTTTCTGTTCTATCTAAGACAAAATCCATCATTTGAATCACATTTGTCATCTGCAAATACTTTCAATTTGGACAAGTCTACAATTTTGTTGAGTGTTAAAGAGTTAATGGCCATCTCGGTACAGTACAATGGAGATCCAATATCAGAATGCACATTCTGTGCAGAGTAATCTTGATCAACACTGTCTGCAGATGCAACTACTTGTGCAACCCATCCTCAGATTTAGCAATAACAATTATTGTATGTTAATAAATGACGTCACAAATGCTCCTATGACTTCACAAAATCTTATCTCGTATGAAGATAAGAAAATTTGTAATGGGTCTATAACAAGGTAAAAAAGGATAGTCATGTGATAACAGAAAAATACCAGTACATGTTTCTACAAGACAAATAAACAACAAAAGTACAGTAACACATGCAGATTCAAACACTTGCCTGTAGTTGCTTTCTCTGTGAAAATTCTAGGTTAAAAAAAAAAGGGCAAAATGCTGTCAAAAATATTGTTTGCATGGTTACCTGCTTTTCAGGTGAGAATTACCCTTTCGACAGATAACAAATTGCCCAGGTATGAAGTAAATTTCTTCTGTAATGACAGAACAACTTAGAATACAACAAAGCTATGACAATTAAGCAAATACACAAAACTATTAAAAGCTTAAAACAGTTTTAACAGAAAACTATCTGATTATTCATGCTAATATACAAGTAAATTTAAGACAAACATAGATAGTGGAATTGACTGTCCAATGATAAATATTTCATAAAACTATGTGTAGTCAGTTTTGTTATCATATAATATCAATTAATGAAGAAATTAATAAAATATATGTAACAACAAAAAGCACAAACACCTTAAAATAATCATTTTCAACTTCTTACTATGTACACAATACCATAAATATAGCATTTAACGTTTGACCATACAATCCCATGTTGTAATAACCCTAAAATAAAAACGCTTCTAGCAAATTGTGGGAAAAGGAGAAAATGCTGGTAATCAGCATTTTCTCTTTTTGTCCACAATGTTTCCTACCCTTATAAAGCTAAAGCTAGCTATTTGAGCACCATTTGTCATACAGATCTATGCATCTTCTTTGAATACTGACAGGACTAAACTTCAGTTGTTTAGTACAGAGTTGAAGGTATGTTTCTTGAAATCATTTATGAAAAAGGCACAAGCCGGAGATTTTTAATGTTATTAATATTATATTCCAAAGACTTTCAGTAAGTGCTCGTATGCTGAGAAGACTGCCACAATATAATTCACAACTTACCACAAAATTCCACAGAATAAAACATTAAGAGTACTTCAGTAAAACTTGTCAAAAATTTAGGCTAAGGCTAGACTATAGTTAACCCTTAACCCTTTACCAAACGACAAAATTTTAGACTGGTCGAAATTTAAAGCATCTGCAGAAGACAAATTAAGGGTGGCCCAAAATGACAAAATTTGTCCTTAACCCTTTCCCAAACAAGCCCTGGGTTTCATGTGTCTGCAGTACAAGTCTTTTGAAAACACTGTGGGAAAAGGAGAAATTGCTCGTTACGAGCAATTTCTCCTTTTCCCACAGTGTTTTCTACCCTTTTGGAGAACTTTCTGTCATTTTCATCAAATTTAAAATTGTCGTCTGCAAACTCTTTCAATTTGGACCAGTCTAAAATTCATGGTTTGGGAAAGGGTTAATAGGGTGGAAAACCTTGTGAGAAAAGGAGAAAATGCTGGTTACCAGCATTTTCTCCTTTTCCCATAATGTTTTCAAAAGCTTTCTTCCTTAGGGTCGTTAAAAGTCGGGATCATGTGGTGAAGGGTTAACAGGCTAAATAAGTGATATAAAACTTTCAAGCTCATAGTAAAACCCTAAATTTTGCTACCTCAAAGGTATTTTTAGGTATTTTTATCGAACAGTAAAGTCTAATCTTGATCTACACTGTCTCCAATAGGTCAGTGAGTCACGCTTAGCAGTCTAAAAGTTAAACTGCTATTCTACATAAGAATATTATTTGCACAAAAAACTGTGATACTAAATTCTATATTGTTGACGTTTTACCAGAACACAAAATTATAAGCATTTGCAGATGACGAATTAACCCTTACAGCTCCGAATAAACCCAGCACACATATCCACTCTAAATATAAGACACAAACAGTAGCAATTATAAGGCTGCTCTTGTCACAGAACATCTCGGCAAAGTGGACAGTGTAGATCAAAGATCAGACTGCACATTTTGTACAGTCTGATCATGATGTACGCTGTCCACAAAGGCAACTATAGTCTGAAAAGGCACTCTTGGGGTTAAATGTGCATCAAATAATCAGATTTGTCTTCAACACAGTAGAAAACATTGAGGGAAAAGGAGAAAATGCTAGTTACCAGTATTTTCTCTTTTCACACGATGGTTTCAAAAACCTTTTTCCTCTAAGTCATTCAACATCAGATTGCTTGGTAAAGTGTTAATTCAAGTCGAGCCATCAATCTAAGGTTAAGACTGAACTAGACACGATTATTGCTCCAAAACAGAATAGTACTTGTACAAATATAAAAGTCTTGTATAAATTCTAAGGAATACAAATATTTGAGTAATTCAGTATAAGGCTATATACTTATGTAAGGATATGGTTATTACTCTGAAATAAAACAAAATTGGCACACTTCAATAAAATACTAGCTACAATATTGTACTAACTACCCTAGAATAAAATGACAGTGAAATACAGAAATAAATTTAGGGATGGGTCACCAAACCAGGGCATGATGTCATTCCTAACAAAGCTCTAAACTTGAGTTTGTCATGCAAATGCATGGTATATCATTTAATTGGATATCCTTTCTACCAGATTCCAGGGAACACCTAATTCTGAAAGTGTTTCTTGATTTACTTTCTTGATTCTGCGAAGTGGCTCACAAACTTTCTCCCATGATAATTCCAGGAGCTTTGGCACATAATTTGGTAGTCTCAGTCTAAATAAATAGGGTGACCTCATTCCATCGGGTAAAACACCCCCAAAAATAAACATGTAGCCCCCTGGAGATATCACGCTACAATGAAAATACAGTGGCTTTGGTAATAAGAGCTTCAGTCTGTCCCACTTCAGTGTATCGAGTCTTAAGTGCCAAAAGTCTGACAAGGCCTCGTGCTCCACTTCCATACTATAATGGCGCCCTCCACTGACATAGACACTGGTTCCTTCTTGAGAAAATCCAAAGCTGCACCTTGCTTTGGGATAGCCATGAACTGGGTCTGGTTGCGTTTGTATTTCCATCCAATGGTTTTGAGCATAGTTATACTTATAAATCTTCTCTAGGCTTTCAGCATGGTAAAGGCGTCCACCTCCAAATACATAGAAACTGAAACGAAACATTTTATAAAGGTAAATATCAATATTATACTTAAAAACTGCTTTAATCTTCACCACCTTAACTATCTACCACACATTCCCTAATTTTACTTACCCTGAGCTTTTAAAAACATTTCGGGAAAAGGAGACAAGAGGGCCATGATGGCCCTGGATCGCTCACCTGAGTCAACAGGCAAAGTTTCATTCCAGGGTCATAATGACCCAATTTAAAACTCATCTGAGATATTATTAAAACAAACATTCTGACCAATTGTCAGGTCAATTGAGCTGAAAATGTGGCCTCCAGAGTGTCCAAAATGTATTTCTTCAATTTGACCTAGTGACCTAGTTCATGACCCTATGTGACCATATTTCAAACTCATCTGAGATATTATCAAGACAAACACGCTGACCAATTTTCAGGGCAATTGAGCAAGAATTGTGGCCAATAGAGCGCCCACAAGATATTTCTTTAAATCTGACCTAGTGACCTAGTTAATGACCCTATGTGATCCAATTTTGAACTCATCCAAGATTTTATCAAGACAAACATGCTGATCAATTTTCAGGTCAACTGAGTAAGAATTGTTGCCTTTTGAGTGGCCACAAAAAATTTCTTTTAGTTGACCTAGTGACCTACTTAGTTTATGACCCAAGGTGACCAAAATTCAAACTCATCTGAAATTTCATCAAGAAAAACATTCTGACCAATTTTTTAAGTCAATTCAGTAATAAATGTGGCCTCTAAAGTGCCCACAAGGTATTTCTTTAATTTGACCTTGTGACCTAGTTTATGACCCAAGGTATCCCAAATTCAGACACATCCGAGATTTTATTTAGACAAAGATTCTGACCAATTTTCAAGACAATTGAGCAATAAATGTGGCCTCTAGACTGCCCACAAGGTATTTCTTTAATTTGACCTAGTGACTTAGATTATGTCCGCAGGTGACCCAATTTTGAAGTTATCCAAGATTTCATCAAGACAAACATTCTGACTGACTTTCGGGTCAACTGAGTAATAAATGTGGCCTCTAGAGTGCCCACAAGGTATTTCTTTGACCTAGTGACCTAGTTTATGACCCCAACTCGTCAACTTATAGCCTGATGCATTATGGCCAGTAGAATTTTCCATTTTACTGTCAATTTCAGACACTAATTAGCGTTCACTTATTGTTTTATAGAGATATTAATGTAAATTTACTGTTTAAAGTCATTGATAAAGCTGAATAGACAGTTTGAAATGCCTATGATCGGACAATGTCAAACTAGTTTTTTGTGTCATGGGTTTTCGCGTTTTTCTGCGGCGATCTTTTTCTTATGCCTGTTTAGTTTTGGAGTAGTATTTCCACATGATTTTACATATATTTGTCAATTAGGGTAGCATGTAACTTCAAAACCTGTAATTTTACACCAGAAATGTGGATTGATATCATTAATACTTTTAAATAAATGACAACAGTTTGATTAGCCTTTATCAACAATGACTTTTACATTTGATACGTATTGTATATGTCAGAGTTTAGATCGATCAAATCAAGACATTACTTATTGCCAGTAGATTCGCCAGTGCTTAAGTTTTGGAGACATTTTTTCTAACTTGTCCCAACTGGCGCCACTGGCGATCAAACCTGTGCGTGCATGCATGTTTCCCTTCATATTTTTGTGCGTGATCATTCAGTTAAGAGCGTGAATCATGCACATATATGTGCGTGAATGGGAACCCTGTCTCAGTTATGGGTTTGAAGGTCTTGGTTTGAATTCCAGTGGAGGTAAATTATATTTGTAGATATTTTTTGTTTTTCCCTTAATAATAGTAAATGTAAACAGGTTTGTGACATTGTCCTTGTAATTTTTCATTACAAAATACAAAATTTCTCTCCCTGAAAAAAATTTAGATCAAAATATAATGTAATGCTCCTTTAAACAAATTTGCTGCTGGTGACCTTAAATCCATCCATGTTGCTACATGAACACCGAGTAATACGCATAAATGTTGGCTTAACTCATTATCAAACAATCCAGACTTTCATGAACCGAGGAAAAAGGTTTTTGGTAAGGAGAAAGTGCTTGCATTTTCTTCTTTCACACATTTTCTACCCTTGGAAGACAAATTTCATGTTTTGAGCAACATTCAAATTGTTGTCTGCAAATGCATTAACCCTAAGACTGCTAAGTGTGATTCACTGACCTTTTGCAGACAGCGTAGATCAAGATCAGACTGTACAGAATGTGGAGTCTGATCTTGGATCTACACAGTCCGATAAGGAGATATCTTTTCTTCAAAAAGACCTTTGAAATATGAAAATATGGGTTTATACTATCAGTTTGAAAATTTCATTTCTTTTGTTTAACAGGATAAGGGGTAAATTTGGACAATGCCCAAATTTTATTGTTCGATATTTACAGTTAATACATGAACTGTTATTATGTGACCTTAGAACCCCTTCTGTGGCTGAGTGGTGGTAATTGAAGGTTCTTCTGATTAGCCTGTCTACCACCAAGGTGAATTTATGATAATCAAATTCACTGAAATAGGAAAGAAAATATAAAATCAAAGTACAGAAAGTACTGACGGACTAGTGGATTTGATTGATTGATTGTTTGTATGGTGTTTGACACTGTTTTCAGCATTATTTCAGTTACGTACCGGTGGATGGTGCACATATCCATGCTTTTCTTGAGTTTCTCCTGCCAGTACTCTGCACAATATTCTTTCCAAGCCACTGGCTGCTTCCCACATAACCATCGTCGAAATGTGAGAGAGAAATGAATCCTGTTGCAATGAATATCATCAACCCTCAGAAAGAAATTTGCAGAGTTGGGGATTGAACCAGCAGCCTCCTGCTCTCAAGTCCTGTATGCTACCAGCTGAACTGCCAGGGCTATGTGTGATGTTGTTTAACCCTTTCCCAAACAAGCCCTGGTTTTCACGTGTCTGCAGTATAAGTCTTTTGAAAACACTGTGGGAAAAGGAGAAATTGCTCAAAACGAGCAATTTCTCCTTCTCCCACAGCGTTTTCTACCCTTTTTGAGACCTTTCTGCCATTTTCATCAAATTTAAAATTGTCGTCTGCAAACTCTTTCAATTTGGACCAGTCCAAAATCTGTCGTTTGGGAAAGGGTTAACTATAATCCAGTTTAAGTTTAACCCTTAACATGCTAAAAATGTTAAATGAAACTCAAGCCTATGGTTAACACCTGAATATTACTATTTCAAAGTTACATTTTGGAAAAAAAAATCCTCTTATCGGACAGTGTAGATCCAAAATCAGACTGCACCCTCTGTGCTGTCTGATCTTAATCCACACTGTCCGCAAAAGGTCATTGAGTTGCGGTAGTGCTGGTAAACGAAACTCCAGGAAAGCATGGATAGGTGCTCTGGCCGCCGCAGTATCACTGAAATAATGTTGAAGACGGCGTTAAACACCATACAGTCAATTAGTCAATATCCAATAACACAAGATGTAGTTAAACATTTAACTCTCTTTACAAAACCAAAAGTTTTACACTCGTCCAAATTCAAAGCTGTTGCAGACCTTAAATATCAAAATTTAATGTGATGAACTGATGAAACATGATTCCAAAAGGGCAGAAAACAATGTGAGAAAAGGAGAAAATGATGGTTATCAGCATTTTCTCCTTTTCCCGCAATATTTTCAAAGGGATTCTTCCTCAGTGTCATTAAAACTTAGAATTGTTTGGAAAAGGGTTAATATTCAAGAGGTAGAATAACAGTTCAGCATAACAGTTTAACTGTGCACAATGATCTAAATAATGAATGAAAAGGGTTCTCTGTCCAGTGAGGGTTGATATAGCTGGCATTTGCTACAAGTTAATACCTAGGTGAATCTATTAACTCTTTACCAAACGGCAAAAATGTAGACTTGTCCTAACTAAAAGCATCTGCCGACGACAATTCTAATCTAGCTCAAATGATGGAATTTGTCTGTGATAAGGAAGAAAACATTGTGAGAAAAGGAGAAAATGCTGGTTACCAGCATTTTCTCCTTTTCCCACAATGTTTTCAAAAGGCTTTTTCCTCAGGGTCGTTAAAAGTCGGGATTGTTAGAAAAGGAGAAAATGATGGTTATCAGCATTGTGTGGTAAAGGGTTAATGGATTCATTCATAATGTTACAGTTATGTAGGAATAAGTGATTCTCTGCTTTGCATAGGTCACTTAATTTACATATAAGCAAAGATCTTGTACCTTAAAAATGACATCTTGTTCACTTTATTACTTTGCAAGACAACATGTTCACCTTGGAGTGGTAGAGATTTAGTGGTTTTTGTCAAAAATGTCATTCAGTAAAACTTAATTATAACGAACTCTGATAATGCGAATTTTCGCTTAGTACGAATCGAAATCAATTCCACGGCAAAAACCTTCTTTCGCCTTTGTAAAAGTTAATTGTTAAAACGAATTTGGATATAACGAATTTTCACATATTGCGAATCAAAAATCAGGTCTGCAGATAACCGTTTCAACTGAAAATACCTTGGTTACACTGAAGTCGCATCTAAGAGTCTTTAATTACCAAGTCAGTTATTCACACCTTCCCGCTTGCCCAATTAACACGTTGACGCTAGAGGCGTTGATCTACACAACATAAACTGACTGCGTTATCGATCGATAATTATCGTGTTAAGGTATAATTTGCCACAAGTAGAAAATTGTCGTCTGCAAATGCTTTCAAGTCCTACCGGTATAAAATGTGTTTTGAATGATTAACATCGCTCACTCGATTAAATAAATACGAAATCGGCTACTGGTTTTTCCTACCTGTCATAAATGTCACTGGATACTATAAATATAACACATATTTGTCGAAGTATGTTAGAAAAACATTTTTCTGGTAAATAAATGTTAGACTGCATGTACATGTGTCCACCTTTGAGTCCCGAAATATAACGAAGTTCGTACTGTCAATAAAGCGAATTATGCTTATAGCGAATTAAATCTGATGGTCCCGTGAAATTTGCTAGATCAGAGTTTTACTGTATATAACAGAATTAAGATTTGTAACAGAAAGAAGTATTTTCTGCGAGGCAGTATTTGGCAACTGTGGGTTTTTTTGTTTACTTTGAATCTAGGTCAGTTTTGATGCCTATAGACTAGCTTCGCTTGTCAAAAAGGTAATAGGCTAATAGCCCATGTTACAATCTGCCAAAATAGTGGTTCAGCCTGGACTGCTGACAAAAGCTTCGCAGACACAGTTACAGGACCATGATATAAGCTTGTTGGCCTTTGGCCAGTTGAACAAATAAAAACAAAACAAAGTATGATTTACTTTTCTGAGTCTTCTGCAATTTCTTGCTTATATCTTCCACTGGGTTGTTTCCCGGTGGGTCGCAAATTTTCCCAGATCAGTGTATCGGTGTTAAGACGGTGCAATGAAGCAACAGCCTCTGAGTAATATCCGACTGCACCACCAAATACATAGATATAGTCTTTGTGGAATATCAAACTCTGTCCATACGCTGGATATGGTGTATTGTCTTCTTCTTCTCCACCAGAACTATAAGACATCGGATTGGTTTCAATCAACTGCCACACATTCTGGGTGCAACAAAATGTTTTGAATTTTTCTCCAGCTGCCTCTAAATTTTTGGGATGTCTTAAATTCAACTTTTTTATTGTGTTGCTCATGATGTGACCAAAAGGATAGCCTGTGCCACCAAAAATGAAGAGTTGTTTATTCCTCATTTTAATAGAAGCAGAAGCACATGTTGAAGGTGTATCATCTGTGTCAAGTTTAACCCATTCTTCAGATGCAAAGTTAAATCGCCACAATTCAGGCAGAACTCTATTTTGGTTGATTCCATTTCGCGTATCAGCTGGTGAGTAACCACCATACAGAAAGAAATCGGACTCATCTGATGTCATACAGTGACCACTTCGACCGACAGGTCTCTTTTTGTCATTTGGATCAAATCGGGGGTTCACTTTTCGGATGGGGTTCCCAAATGTATGAAGGTGCTCCATTCTACGTCTTGAAAGAAACAGACCACAGCTGTAGTTTCCTCCCCTATTAAGGCAGTTTGTTGTTTACATGCAGAAATATGATAACAATTCTTTTTACAGTTCTTTTAAAAACATGCTTCTATACAAAAGCAATAACCTGCAACGGGACGACCAATTTTGGCAAATTGTTCAATCCCAATTTTCGTTTTGTTTTCTTTTCTAGCATAATGTTTTATCAAATTTCACAACAACAATAACTTCGTTAGCCGTGTTTCGCATAAAACTAAAAAATCTCTATTTGCTAAGTGTACATCGCTTAACAATGAAATTTTTGTTCACTTTTGATCAAAATCTTTTTCGTATTGAGTTTGCCTATCGAATTGAAATTGGAAAGGATTTGAGTAATTCGAGTATTTCCGTAATTTTCGGAAGTCGGCGGATCAAAAATGGCGTCGAGCAAAAAGAAGCAAGATGAAAAACATCTCAAAATTCTCCGAGAAATGGTCGCTTTAGCGCACAACAAGCAATGCTTTGACTGTCATCAACGAGGTCCTACATATGTTAACATGACGATTGGATCATATGTCTGTACGGCTTGTAGCGGCCTTCTGTAAGTCAACCAGTCTCGGTTTGACATCTGTGTGAAATATTTGGGGGACGTATTCACCAACCAGTTTACAAACTGTTCTATTTCTGTATTCCTTGACTAGACATTGGATTGGATAAAACATTTTGTTTAAGGAGATTAGACTCTTAGTTTTTAAGATCAGATCTGAATCGTTGGCTAATTAGGCTCCTTTACTAATGCCAATATTTGGTACTGTCCTCTAGTTTTAGTTGGATACCTTTGTGGGTGCAAATACTCATGTCTAGAAGTGAAATGTCTAAATCAACCACTCTTTTAGGGTTCTCATTTGACCAGGGAACCCTGGGTTGTGAGGCTTGGAAACCACCCATTTTTGATGCAATACAATCAGAGTACCAAATCACATTCTGCAGTACGTAATTCATGTATAAATTCTACTCCACGTGTAGAAATTTTTTTTGCTTACGTGCATGCATGTACTGTCAAAAGTATGCGCATACTAAAAGGAAAGTAATTACGTAAACTGCATGTACAAACGTACAAATTAGATACCATTTCGTATTGCATGCCAAACAAACAAAACCAGAGTAGTCTTCCTGGTAAGTGGGTACCAGGGTACCACGCTTTGTCCTTACCAAATATTTTCACTCTATATTTTTTGCGGCTCCCTCGTCTGTCAGAATAATTTTCTCTTTGATTTTTTTTTAAGGTGTCAAAAACTACCATGTGTATGTTGAAATCTGGTTATTAATTTTCAATGAGAAATTAAAATCATGTAATTATATTATGATGCACAGTTATTGTTAAAAACACAATTTTTGGACATATGAAAGCTGACAAATGGAGGCACAAATTAAACGTGTAATTTTCGTATGTATGGTGTCTGTGGCAGAAAAAATGTCATCACAACAAAAGCTGTTAAAATATTTTACAGCGTGAGGTTCTGAGAAAGGTAGGTTTACACAAGTGAATCTACCATTACACATTTTGTTTCATTTTGCCCTAACATGGCATGGCTTTTATTTGACAGAGTTTGAGCTTACAATGAGCCAGTCAGCCTGCTCCTCTGTGATTTTAAAATAGCCAGAACATCATCTTGGACAACGAGCATCAATCTTTTTACGCTTCCTTTTTAAAGCAGTTCTCATGTAGATCAAAACTTTGAGAAAGAAAAAAAGGTGAAAAATCTTCTAGAAAGGCGGTCGAGTATAAACACTCACGGCCGTGTTGGGCTTTTAAACACTGACCGCTGTTGCAATAATATCCAAGTATGTGCATGCCCTGCAGACATATGATGCATGCATATCATCACAAAATGCACAATTTAATAATTCAATTAAGATCCCATTCATTATGGTAAAGGAGCTAGGGTGTTGAAATTCATTAATAAAACTGAAACAGCCCAAAGTTACTCTGTACCTCCCTAATTCTTGTTTGTACCCCCAATTCAAAACCTAGGGGGTACAGTGTACCCCCAATTTTTTCTTTGTACCCCCAATTCAAAACCTGGAGGGTGCATGTACCCCCAAATAGAAAACCCAGTGGGCATGCTGACAATATCTGCTGAAGCATTAAAATTGAGGCAAGAAACTATTACATCAGATGGCTTCAAGCAATGTATAAACAGACCTCTAGATAAAAGAGAGTGATAGTATCCCAAATCCATTATTTCTCTTCCAAACCCTATGTTGTGGGTACTCAATAGAATTGTCTCGATGGGACAATTCTAAAAATCTACTTGTCCGCCAGTGTGGCTCACTTGTCCAAAACAAAACAATTTTATATAGCATGCATAAAGTGACATGTCAGCAATATGGGGATACTCTTGACAAACCTTAAAAAAAAATTTTGTTACAATCGTTCGCATTCAACAGCTGGAATTCTTTCAACCACATCTCGTTAAAAAACATGTTTTTTTTGTCATATTTCTTGTCACAGTCCATTTTAGATTTATGTTTGGAGCCACTGAATGGTTCCCAAGTCTCAGACTTGTTACTTTCTGCTTGCTTCAAAGGTTTAATGAAAGAAACTGACTCGCTGAATCGAAAAATGTTTTGGTTTGGCTAGAGACAGTTTCCAGCAGAGGAGATAATTGCTAAATCACAGCCGATTTCGCAAGGAAGCTGTTTAAAATCAGATTAAAAATTTTCACCTGTGTGGCATTGTCTTCAAAGATCTTTGAATTGGTGCTTAAATGATACTATTAATTAGTCTAATAAAATTATTTTAATCCATAGTGGTGATCTTGAAGCTGTTTAGACATTTTTCAAAGCAATTAAAATTGATGATCAAAAACAGCCAGCTATATATTATACCGATCTTGTATGCGGTAAATGTGGAGGTACACCAAATGTGTATTTTGGGTTTCCAGAAATTGGGGATCGTCTCAAGCTGCTGTTTATCATTCGAAGTATGCATTTCAGTGGATAAGTATGCAACAGATCTTTGTTTCAAAAACTTAGCCGTGGACAACTAGACTGAAAAAAGTCACTTGTCAGAGGCCGAATTCTCCCGAGTCGGACAAGTCAGGCATAGTATTTCCACACCCCTTGTTACAGGAACATGTTTTGGTAAAGAACAAATACTTCAAAGTAATAGAAATTGTATCTGATATTGCATAATGTTTGAGAAGTCGAGCCCAATGACAGAACTTTTTGCAGGCACCTTGTACATGTATTTGAGATTGGTACAAGTGAGGTAAAGTTGTCTAATAGGGTGGAATACTTAAAACTAAAGAAATTGTCTGTCAGAAATAATTTCTCCTTTTTCCACAATATTATCAGAATCCTCAAGGTTAACCCTTTCCCAAATGACAAAATTTAGACTGGTCCAAATTGAAAGAGTTTGCAGACAACAATTTCAAATTTGATGAAAATGACAAAGTTCTCCAAAAGGGTAGAAAACACTGTGGGAAAAGGAGAAATTGCTCGTTATGAGCAATTTCTCCTTTTCCCACAGTGTTTTCAAAAGACTTGAACTGCAGACACATGAAAACCAGGGCTTGTTTGGGAAAGGGTTAAACGTTTAAAACAAAAGATTGTTTGGTAAATGGTAAAATGTTATTTGTTATCTAAATTTTGTATTTTTTGTCATAATATGTTGCAGACGAGGGTTGAATCCACCACACAGGGTGAAATCTATATCAATGGCTAGCTTTACTCCAGAAGAAATGGATTTTATCAAATGCCATGGAAATGAAGTATGTATAACTTTTCTTTTTTTTTTTTAATAAATTATCTTTACATTTTAAAACCCAGTGTATCAGCGTTTTCCGTGGACCTTCTTCTCACATGCAGGTCATTTGACCCAATTCAATTAGACAAAAGAAAGGAAAGATCAGACTGACTCTAATTTTTATCCTTATTGGTGACAAGGGCAACTTTAGTTGTGAAAAGTTTTTCAACAGAAGTGATTTCTACTTATTCTTTAACCCATTACCACACAATCCCGACTTTTAACTACCCTGAAATAGAAGGCCTTTCAAAACATTGTGGGAAAAGGAGAAAATGCTGATAACCAGCATTTTCTTCTTTTCCCACAATGTTTTCCATCCTATCAGAGACAGAAAGCATCATTTGAACAACATTAATTTTGTTGTCTGCAAATGCTTTTGATTTGGTTGCACCCAAAATTTTGTCGTTTGGTAAAGAGTTGTTTGACAAAGAGTTAACTCTTTACCAAATGACAAAATTTAAGACTACTCCAAATTGAAAGCAGTTGCAGATGACAAAATAAATATGACTCAAGAATTGAAATTTGTTTCTGAAAAAGTAGACAACATTATGGGAAATGGAGAAAATGCTGGTTACCAGCATTTTCTCCTTTTCCCACAATGTTTTCAACAGGCTTCTTTCTCAGGGTCGTTAAAATTCAGGATTGTGTAGCAAAGAGTTAAATGAAAGGCCTTTCCTGCTTATTCTTTAAACCCACTACAAAACAATCCCATATTTTAACAACCTTACAAAAAACGGCCTTTGGAAACATCGTTGAAACCAGCATTTTCTCGTTTTTCAATTATATTTTCTTGCCTCTTAAAGGCAATTCCCATCATTTGACTCAAATATGGTTTGTCGCCTGAAAGTGCATTCAAATATAATTTATATGATTAAAGGTTAAAAAAAAATGTCACTTTGACTGGAGTTGGGTTATCTGCAGGGGATGGATCTGAAAACATAAATATTCTAGAGGGAACTGGAATGTTTCATTGCAATATTCACACATGCACATAATTTAGTATTCTGTGTATGTTGACAACTTGACATGCTAATCAGCATACTGCATTTTATTTCTTAACTCTTTTAAGTGTACCACACAAAAGAAGGAAAAAGTCTTTTTAAAACATTGTGGGAAGAAAAGAAAATGCTGGTAATAAGCATTTTCTCCTTTTCCCACAATGTTTTTCCTAACTGCCAGAGACATATCCAATTATTTGAACCACATTGTAACTTGTCATCTGAAAATGCTTTCAATTTTTATAAACTCAGAATTTTGTTATATTTCATAGAGTTAACCCTTCTACAGGTTACAAAATTTCTGACTGCCTTACATGTATTTCATATTGAAAACATTTACTAAGGACAACCAAAATGAGATTTTAATGATGGAATTTGTCTTTGAAAGGGAAGAAAAAATGTTTGCAACAGAAGAAAATGCTGGTCACAAGCATTACCTCTGTATCCCACTGTAGTTTCAAAAGCCCTCTTCCATAATCGTTTTACTCAGACAATCCAAGGTTTAACAACCCTGAGGAAGAAGCCTTTGAAAACATTGTGGGAAAAGAAGAAAATGCTGGTAACCAGCATTTCTTTTTTTCATGTTTTCGACCCATTCAGAGACAAATTCCATCATTTGGGCCACATTTAAATTTTCGTCTGCAAATGCTTTCAGTTTGGACATGTCTAAGATTTTGTTTTATGGTAAAGACTAAGGTTATTAAAATACTGGATCGTTCAGTTTAGCATAAAAATCTTAAATATATAGCATCTTATGGATGATGCCTTTTATTTTGCACTTTTGCAGTTTTGTCGTAAAGTATGGTTAGGCCTGTATGACAACAGACTTGGAAATCAATCAGAGTCAAGGGAGGAAAACAAAGTGAAAGACTTTATGGTACAGAAGTATGAAAGAAAAAGATATTACATAGCCCCAACAGAAGCTTTGAAAGAAGAGGCAAGGAAAATGAATGAGTCAGCTATATCAAAGGCCCCTGGCACTCGACCATTGAAGTCCTTATTAGGGGACAATACCCCTAAATTACAAGTTGGAAATCATCAGGTAAGAAAATAGAGGCTTTAATGCTAAACTATATACTAACTGATACCATACCTCTTTACCAAACAACAAATTTAAGACTGGTCCAAATTGAAAGCATTTGGAGATCTATGAGAAATTAAATGCTGATTAAATCATGGAATTGTCTTTTAACTCTTTACCACACAATCCCGAGTTTTAACGACCCTGAGAGAGAAGCCTTTTGAAAACATTGTGGGAAAAGGAGAAAATGCTGGTAACCAGCATTTTCTCCTTTTCCCACAATGTTTTCTACCCTATTAAAGACAGAAATTAGCACGTTAGCTATATTTATTTTGTCATCTGCAAAATAATGGTTTCGATTTGGTTGAGTACAGAAAATTGTCGTGTGGTAAAGGGTTAAGGGCTAAAAAACATTGTGGAAAAGGGAGAAAATGCTGGTTACCAGCATTTTCTCCTTTTTTCCACAATGTTTGCAAAAGCCGTCTTTTTTATGGTCGTTAAAACTTGTGAATGTATGGTATAGAGTTGAAAAAGATCTTTAGTGTTGCATGTATGTATATTAGTTACATGTATTAGATTTTAAGCTTTAGAGTGCTGATTAATGGACATGATCACGTCAGTCTGGGAAAATGGTGGAAAAATTGTAATTGTAATGTTAATTAAGCCAGAAAATGTTTCAAACTTGCAGACAGTGTAGATCCAAGATCAGGTTGCACATTCTTTGAAGTCTGATCTTGATCTGCTCTTTTTGCCAAAACAACAATAGTTGTGCTCTGCACTCTAAGGCTTCAGGTTTATGTTATTGTGATAGTGTAAACTTGTGTCATGATACTTACATGTTCAGTAGTGCCCGTCTGTATGCTTTTTAATACATGTACATGTAATAACAAAAAAAAGCAGAGGGTATTTTGTCCATAGGGGCTTTTGTCCTAGTTGTAAAATATAGTGGAGGGGTTTTTGTCCTAGTTGTAAAATATAGTGGAGGGGGTTTTGTCCTAGTTGTAAAATATAGCAGAGGGGTTTTTGTCCTCCTAAGCAAAAAATAGCAAAGGGGGTTTTGTCCGTAGGGGATTTTGTCCGGATCTCGTATAATAACATATATATATATATCACATAATTTTTGTATTGATCACAATTCTGTTTCATTGAACTCTTTTACCACACAACAAAAAACATAGACTTGTCTGACTTGTACGCATTTTGTAAACGACAATTCAAGTGTGGCTCAGATGATGGAATATGTCCTTGATATTAATAGGGTTTTAAACATTTTTCAGAAAAAGAGAAAATGCTGCTTGCCAGCATATTTCCTTTTCCCATGGTGTTTTCAAAAGGCTTCTTCCTCAGGGTGGTCAAAACTCGGGATTGTGTGGTAAAGTGTTAAAAGTTATAGAATGAAAATTTATAATCATTTAACCCTTTACCACACAATCCCAAGTTTTAACGACCCTGGAAAAGAAACCTTTTGAAAACATTGTGGAAAAAGGAGAAAATGCTGGTAACCAGCATTTTCTCCTTTTTCCACAACGTTTCCTACTCTATCAAAGATGCATTCCATCATTTGTGCCACACTGAATTTGTCGTCTGGGAATGCTTTCAATTTGGACCCGTCTGAATTTTTTTTGTGTGGTAAAGAGTTAAATAACATAACATATTGATAAGATACCTTTAGCATGAGAAAAGAAGATAACTGGAAATATGATGAAAAAGAAATAAGATGAAAATGACATAGAACAAGAGATAGGAGATTGTGTGGTCCAAGTGGTTATTTTCATTTATGTTGCAGTCTTGTGTGACGTACATGTATATGAAGTCAAAAAGGGAATACATAAAATGTAAATTTGATCAAGCCAGTTGCTTTTGACTTAATGTCTTTTGATTTGAATACCCTTTCACTGAGCTAGACTGAAACTAGTTTGTGTAAGCTATGAATAATCTGTCAAATGAAAAATAAAAGATAAACATATAATGGTTTATTGTTGTGTGGTTACACAAGCTGCAATCTAATGCAGGTGACATGTTGACACGAATAAGCATATCTCAACCGACAGATAATTTTGTTAAAAAAAAAAAAACCCAACATGTAGTGAAACAGGGAGCATCATTTGTAACCATCAACTGTTTTTCCTTTTTTACAAATTTTCCAAGACTACGACTGAATGTAAATGGTTCTCTTTGAATTGTAATCAGCTAATTTTTGAATGAGATATAGATGAAGTTGTCATTTTTCAGCTCATAGGATAAAAGAACTGCAATATTGAAGCTTCAAGACTATTTTTAGGCGATGTAGATCCAAGATCAGACTATTCTGCTCTGTAGTGTCTGATCTTGATCTGCACTTTTTGCGAAGAAATTTAAGTAATGTTAAGAACAAACTCTATACCAAATGAAAAAAATTCTAGATTTGTCCATTAGTGAAAGCATTTACAGATGATGAATGAAATTTGGCTGGCATTAAGGTACATGTATTTGGACCGTTGGAAAACATTAAAAAATGGAGAAAATGCTGCTTACCAGCAATGTCACTTTTTTCCATGATGTTTTTCAAATGCTGTGTTCTGGAGGGTCATAAAAATATACGGAGGACTATTTGGTAAAGGGTAAAACTGTGATAGTAAGTAATACCACAATTATCACAATAAGACAATAAGAACCTTTGTCCCGATATCCTTTATCATTGAACTAACAATCAATGAACTATATATCCTTAACCCATAACCTGCCATTTGAAGGTGTGGGGGGGGGGGGTTCCTGTAAATAAATTAAAGATGGCTAAAATGTTTTTGAATTTTTGCCCCAGTGAGTGGTCTGAAAACAAATTTTTACTTCCTCTTTATCTCTTCCTTGCTTCCTATCTCTGTGTCTCATTGCCGGAACTTTATTAGTTTTACTCTACAATTCTATTGTATTGTATTGTATAATACTTGGATGTAATAAAGAGATATGTTATGTCTAAAAGGTTAAAAAGCATTGTTGGAAAAGAAAATGCCAGTTAGGGTCATTTTAATCCTTTACCAAATGACAAAATGTTAGACTGGTCCAAATCAAAAGCTTTTACAGACAAAATTTTCAGCATGGCTCAAATGGAGAAAATTGTCTTAGAAAGTGTAGAAAGCATTGTGGGGAAATGAGAAAATGCTAGTTGCCAGCAGATTTACCAGATTTAAAATAATGTGGAGAAAGGAGCAAAATTAATACTTGTTGTGTCATACTTGTCCATATACAAGCCTGAGGAAAATTTTGATGGTAATCAGGCAACCCAATGCTGGGAGACCAGACCTCCAGATAAGGGGTAGTGATAGTTCTCTAAATACATTATTTCTCTTCAAAACCCTATGTTGTGGGTACTCATTAGGATTGTCTCGATGAGACAATTCTAATGAGTACCCATAACATAGAGTTTAGTGGAGAGTGATTAATATTTTCCATTTTGAAATCAAAATTGCTCCTTCTATCTGGAGCACTGGTGACATTCTGTGCCAGTATGATAGTGTCAGGGATGATACAGTAACATTCCATCATGATAGTACATGTACATAAACATTCTTGTCATTTCAGGTCATTAACCCTTTACCACACAGTCCTGACTTTTAACAATCCCCTAGAAAGAAAGCTCTTGAAAACATTGTGGGAAATGGAGAAAATGCTGGTAACCAGCATTTTCTCCTTTTCCCACAATGTTTTCTAACATTCCTGCGGCAAAACACATCATCTGAATGAAATGAAATTTGCCACATTCAGTTTGGGCCACTATAAAAGTTTGTTGTCAGATAAAGAGTTAAGTATATGTTATCAGGTTGTTGGATTGCATTCATTGACCTAATAACTTGGAAATTATCGAAAACAAACATCTTTGTGCCAAAGAATATCTTTAGGGCTGATCCTGGTAAAAAATTAGTTTTTAAAAAAGTTCTCTTTTCCTAGTGTCCTTTATGTTCAGTCTAAGCTGTATCTATACATTTGGACAATAGATGTACAGTATTTGATAGATATTGATGTTTGACCTTGGTTTACTTGTATTGTCTCTATCTCGAATTATTTTCAACAGGCCATTTTGGTCACAGAAAACTTGGAAAAGAATGTTGTATCATGTTATGAGTGAAGAAATGCCAAAAACACAAGGAGAGATTAACTGGCAATGTTTAAAAACATGAGAAATGCCTGGAGTATGCTATTTCAGTCAGTGGATACACCTATTCAGACAGCTACATAATGGGAACTAATCAAACTAAAATGCTGTAGTCCGCCAAGCTATGCTGTTCCGTATGTCTCAAGTAATGCTGTCATATTTCTCTATAAAAGTTACTTAAAGCAAACTAACATGATACTATGAATGCTAATTATGCTATACAATTACTACAAATTAATTCAAAAGCAAAAAAATGTTAACAAGTCTGAAGTCTGTTCTTATCTACCAGGAAGATCAAAATAACTCTACTGTAGCAGCATCTGTAGAGAAACAGGGGGATTTGTTTGGCAGTGAAAGTCTGTCCCAACAGGGAGATGATCTTTTTGCAACAACAAGTAGCACTACTCAACAACCCACAGACAATTTGTTTGCCCCAACAACAAGCGGGCTTTCAGCTACAGGAAATACCTTGTTTGGGCGAACAAATGATTTAAACCAACTGTCCAATGGAAGCAACGTTTTTGCTAAAAATTCTGGAACTGCAGCAAATGATATGTTTGGCCTGGCAACTGGAATACCTCAACAAAATCCACTGAACACACAACAGGATCCTATACCTCAGCAGACTGTAGGTTTAAACCCATTTAATTCTTATGGTCAAGGACAAACTACAATGTTGGATGGTCAAACTTCAAATCTAACAGACTTGTTTACCAGTCAAGCAGGTCATAGTCATGTACAAGGTCAGCATGATGGGTTTGGAAGCCAAGGAAACAAGTCAGACACTAATCTATTTGAGGGGATGCAACCAAATCCTCATGGGAATCTATATAATCAAGGTCTGTTTGGAAGTCAGTCAAGTCAAGTGCTAACAACTTCAGTTGTGAAAGAGGTATTTCAATGAACTTCTGGCCCTGGCCATATATAAGCCACACCCATATTTAGGGTCAACCACTCATCTCTCAAATATGCACATATTTTCAGCTACCATTGAATTTTCCAATCACCTATTCTATGTGCACATAAATTCAGGAATCCCACCTACAAACCTCATGCCAGTGTTTTTTTTTTTTTTGTCAGTTTTGAAAATGATGTACTGAAATCTTGTAGATAAATTTCTTGACAAAATTACACATATTTATGATCAGTAATTATTGGAAAACAATACAGTACAAGGTCCTGCCTATGATAAAACATGCTTTTATCTGGTTTGATGAATGGTGCTCTTAATCCATAAAGTGCCTTCCAAGATAAGATTGCACAGAACATGCAGTCTGCTCTTTGGTCTACATTGTCCGCTTTGCTCAATTACTATTGACAATAGTAACCTTGAAACTGCATGTATTTGGATCTTGTTTCTTGACTTAACCCTTTACCAGATGAAAAAATTTTAGCCTTGTCCAAATTGAAAGCATTTGCAGACGGCAGTTTCAAAGTGGCTCAGATGGTGCAACTTTTCTTTGATAGGGTAGAAAACATTGTGGGAAAAGGAGAAAATGCTGGTTACCAGCATTTTCTCCTTTTCCCACAATGTTTTCAAAAGGCTTCTTTCTCAGGGGTGTCAAAAGGCGGCATTGTGCAGTAAAGGGTTAAGAATTCCATTGGGTTTATTTTGGTGCTGTAAAAGTCAATGGAATCTTTCTAGAGTTCCCATGGATTTGATAATTATTTCGGTAATCAGAACGTGGCAATTTGAATTTTAAATGTTTAAAGAGTTTATAAAATGTACAATCATTGTATTGCCCTGATATCTCTATTGTATTGATAGTCATCATATTGTCCTGATATTTCTATTGTATTGATAGTCATCATATTGTCCTGATATTTCTATTGTATTGATAGTCATCATATTGTCCTGATATCTCTATTGTATTGATAGTCATCATATTGTCCTGATATTTCTATTGTATTGATAGTCATCATATTGTCCTGATATTTCTATTGTATTGATAGTCATATTGTCCTGATATTTCTCAACCTATAGTATAAAATGTATGTATTTTCCAATGCATAAATGAGCCATTCACTGTGAAAAGGGGGCTTAATGCATCTGCAAAAAGTATCGACCCTGTCAGCCAATGCAGTCCGCGTAGGCTGAACTGGCCCGAAACCTTTTGCTATTTCAAATTTTGTCAATTTTCTGCATGACAAAGGACCGTTCTACCTCATGATTCAGACTGTTGTTAGACAAAATGAATTTTATGGCTCCATGGTTCTGAGATGACCTACTTGGGATAATGCACCACAGAGATGCATTAAGCCCCCTTTTGCCAGAGCCTGGCTCAAATATATATGATATACACATTTACTGCACCCATCAATCTATATTACCCCCATAAACACTATTCCATTGTCCATACCGTATCAGTTAATACCCATGTGCACAATACCTTTTTTCTTAAAGAAAATTTACTGTATTGTTGAAATTAGAGAAATTGCTGATATCCAGCATTTTGACCTTTTCCTGAAATTTGTTCTTCTTTTTTAAAGATTAAATGCAGTACATAAAAGTTCTGTAATTTGTCATCTGAAAATACATTTCAATTTAGACTTGTACAAAATATTTTAGTGTTGTTAACAATTAGACCTTTATCACACAATCCTAAGTTTTTATGACCCTTAGCAAGAAAGGTTTTGAAAACCAGCATTTTCTGTTTTTCCTACAAGGTTTTTCACACTTTTTAACCCTTTCCCAAACAAGCCCTGGTTTTCACGTGTCTGCAGGACAAGTCATTTGAAAACACTGTGGGAAAAGGAGAAATTGCTCGTAACAAGCAATTTCTCCTTTTCCCACAGTGTTTTCTACCCTTTTTGATAACTTTCTGCCATTTTCATCAAATTTTAAATTGTCATCTGCAAACTCTTTCAATTTGGACCAGTCCAAAATTTGTCGTTTGGGAAAGGGTTAAGACAATTACCATCATTTGACTTGAGCTACATTTAGTGTGCCGTATGGAAATGCTTTCAATTTGGACAAGTCTAAAATTTCGTTGTTTGGTAGAGAGTTAAAACCCATTCTAATGCCATCCGCCTTTGAAAACCTTTCAGTTTGCTCTGCTCTCACTTAACTCTTTCACTACTAACTCCAGAAATTACATGTTTTGTCCGAGCTCTAAAAATAGATTTCCACCGCCATTTAAAACGAGATTCATCATAGTTTAAAAATAGAGTAGCAGACAGCATAGATCAAGATCAGACTGCACGTTCTGTGCAGTCTGATCTTGATCTATGCTGTCCGCAAAAGGTAGTCAAGTCGTCATTAGTAGTGAAAGAGTTAAATATTTACCAAATTACAAAGTTTTAGAATTTTCAAAATTCAAAGCTTGTGCAGGCAACAACTTAAATATGGCTCACATGGTGGCTTTTATCCGGGAAAGTGTCCAATGTTTTCTTGTTTTTTTCCACAATGTTTTCAAAGGCCTTCTTCCTCGGGTTTGTTAAAATTTCAGGTTTTGTGATAAAAGGTAACTCTCAAAGTGCCGAACCCAGCTTCATTTGCTTTTGTGGACAGTGTAAATCAAGATAAGGTTGCACAGGAATATAGTCTGATCTTGGATCTATTTCCATTTGATGGATTAATTGCTGTCAGGAATAACCCTTTACCATAAAATCTCATCATTTTAAAATCCTGAAAGAGAAGGCGTTTGAAAACCAGCATTTTCTCCTTTTCCCAAATGTTTTCTATCCTCTCAAAGACAAATTCCATCATTTGAGCCACATTTAACTCTTTACCACACGAGAAAAAATTAGATTTGTCAAAATTGAAAGCATTTCCAGAAGACAATTCAAATTTGGCTCTAATAGTGGGAGTTGTCTTTGATTTGGTAGAAAACATTGTGGGAAAAGGAGAAAATGCTGGTTACCAGCATTTTCTCCTTTTCCCACAATGTTTGCAAAAGGCCTCCTCTTCATGTTCGTTAAAAGTCGGGATTGTGTGGTAAAGGGTTAAATTGTTGTCTGCAAATGGTTTGAATTTGGACATGCCTACATTTTTGTCATGTGTTAAAAAAAGAGTAAACCTAGTTTGGGACATTTCTGTCAGAAATTGAAGCATTCAAAAGTATCAGGCATTATCAAAGGTCAAGAAAAAAGAGACTTATTCAAACAGGTACATTAACCCTTTACCACACAATCCCAACTTTTAACGACCCTAAGAAAGAAGCCTTTTGAAAACATTGTGGGAAAAGGAGAAAATGCTGGTAACCAGCATTTTCTCCTTTTCCCACAATGTTTTCTACCCTTCCAAAGTCAAGTTCCAATTTTTGAGTCACATCCATTTTGTTGTCTGTAAATGCTTTCACTTTGGACAAGTCTAAAAGTTTGTTGTTTGGTAAAGGGTTAACTCTTTACCAAATGACAAAATTTAAGACTGGTCCAAATTGCAAGCATTAGCAGATGACAAATTATGCACAAATTATGAAATTTGCTTGGATAGGGTAAACCGGAAAAGGAGAAAATGCTGGTTACCTGCATTTTCTCCTTTTCCATGTTTTCAAAAGGCTTTTTTCTAAGAGTTGTTGAAAGTCTGGATTGTGTGGTAAGGGTTAACTCTTTGCCAAAGGACAAAATTTTGGAATTGTCCATTTCCAATGCATTCCAGATGACAAATTAAATGTGGCTTCTGTGGCTTAATTTGTCTTTGAAAGGGTGGAAAACATTGTGGGGAAAAAGAGAAAATTCTGTTAACCAGCATTTTCACCTTTTTACCACAATATTTCTGAAAGCCTCCTTTGCCACTGTCAATAAAATATGGATTGTATGATAAAAAAAAAAAAAATTTGGTGTAAAATTAAAACATTACAGTGCTGATGAAACCGTATTGAAGATACAGATACAGTATTGCAGTTTCAAAGCTGTTCTTGTCAAAATATCTGGCACAGCAGCAGACAGTGTAGAACCAAAATCAAACTGCATGTTCTGAGCAGTCTGATCTTGATCTACATTGTCTGAACAATCAATTAATCCTTTAAGTGTCGAATCACCTAACTTACCTTTACAGTAAAGAAAATAAAAAGACCAAAATAATTGCAATTTCAAGGTTGTTTTTGGCCAAAATGTCTTAGAAAAGGAGACAGTGTAGATCAAAGATCAGACTAAAGGGCCTGTGCAATCTGATCATGATTTACTCTTGCCACAAATGCCACTATAGTTGTGAAAGGTGCTATATGGGTATACACTTGGGTTCAGCTTAATGAGGATCACTTGCTTCAGGAATGCTCCCACTCAAATGGACCACAATGCTTTTGGCATGTTAAACCCTTTACCACACAATCCCTACTTTTAATGACCCTAAGGAAGATGGCTTTAGAAAACAGTGTGGGAAAAGGAGAAAATGTTGGTAACCAGCATTTTCTCCTTTTCCCACAATGTTTTCTACCCTTTGTTTGAAAGAAGTAATCATTTTAACCGCATTTGTTGTCTTCAAATGCTTTCAGTTTGGTTGAGTCCAAAATTTTGCTGTTAGGTAAAGAGTTAAGGAAGGGTGTTTTGATAATCACTTTATCGGTGCTTCAGTTTTGCAGTATAATTGGGCTAGTAGGAGATATCTCTGCCTGGCCTGACCTGAGTAAATATTTTGATTTTGTTATCTAGTGGTCACAATACTTATGATAATAATCTGAAGTCATTGGACATGTGAATTTATGCAGCAGCATGATACAGTACTGTATTTATTGAAGAAATTGCTGTTGCTATAGAAACCAAACTTCAGGTATTTTAGAGCAAATACAGGATATTATGAAAATCTAAACCTTGAAGTCTCTTGCATTATACTATGTATATGAATTTCCTTAAGTTCTGAGATGAGGTCAATTTCCACATTTGAGAAACCTTGCCCTGTAACATTTTGTTCCATGTTTTCTGCCTATAAATGAAACTGTTATTTTACTAGTATATGTAATTTCTTTGTATGAATTCTTCAGTCATAGCAGGGATCATATGTACAGTGTGTATATAAGATCCCTGGTCATAGGAAATTCCAAATTATCCACTCTCTCTTTTACGGCTGAATAAATTGTACCATTTTTTTTTAACCCTTTCCCAAACAAGCCCTGGTTTTCACGTGTCTGCAGTACAAGTCTTTTGAAAACACTGTGGGAAAAGGAGAAATTGCTTGTAACGAGCAATTTCTCCTTTTCCCACAGTGTTTTCTACCCTTTTTAATAACTTTCTGCCATTTTCATCAAATTTAAAATTGTCGTCTGCAAACTCTTTCAATTTGGACCAGTCCAAAATTTGTTGTTTGGGAAAGGGTTAAAACTATTGCATGACAAAATTATGGACTTTAGCAGACAGCAAATGTGGCTCAAATGATCAAATTTTTCTTTGATAAAGATAGAAATGATTGTGGAAAAAGGAGAAAATGCTGGTTACCAGCATTTTCTCCTTTTCCCACAATCTTTTCAAAGGGTTCTTCCACAGGGTCAATAAAAGTCTGGATTGTGTGGCAAAGGGTTAAAGAGATCAGATGTTTTTTCTCTATGGTGTCTGCAAAATTGACCAAGATGTTCACTTTAGCTGTAGGTTCCAAAAGACAAATGGTAAGAAAAACCATTTATTGTCAAAATTAGTAATACTTGGATGCTTTTTTTTTTAATTTGTGACAAAATTTATAAAGATAATTCATATCTGCAAATTTTTCTCAAGTTATAACTTGTTACCTTTTAACCTCCCATCCCTGAGGAAGAAGCCTATTGAAAACATGGTGGGAAAAACAAGAAAAGGCTGGTAACCAGCATTTTCTCCTTTTCCGACAATGTTTTCTACGCTATGAACCCTTTATCACACAATCCCTAGTTTTAACGACCCTGAAGAAGAAAGCCTTCTGAAAACATTGTGGGAAAAGGAGAAAATGTTGGTTACCAGCATTTTCTCCTTTTCCCACAATGTTTTCTACCCTATCAAAGACAGAATTCATTATTTGAGTCACATTCAATTTGTTGTCTGCAAATGCTTTCAATTTGGACCAGTCTAAATTTTTGTCATTTGGTAAAGAGTCAAAGACCAATTCTATCATTTGAGCTACGTTTAATTTGTCATCTGTAAGTGCTGTGGATTTGGGCAAGTCTACCTTTTTTGTCATGTGGTAAAGAAGTTGGATGTTCTAAAATCTATTGGTTTGGGGATGGATGGGTTGAATATTCATGAGGGAAAACATAATGGGTTATCAGCACATGACACTACATTGTACCAGCTGTATCAGACAGTACTGGTCCCAGACATTCTGTTGAGTAACATTAGTAGGGGTAACATGGGATTACAGTTAAGCCTTTAGGATTATGATTTTTGGGTACAGTTGCAGATAGTGTAGTTCAAAATCAGACTGCACAGAATATGCAGTTTGATTTTGGGATCTTCTTCATAATATTCTAGAACATTGTAATGAATAACAAGACTTAGTCATTTAAGTCTTTACCACATGACAATATTTCATGCAATCCAAATTGAAAGCAATTATAGACTACAAATGAAATGTCTCTCAGTTGATAAACTTTGTATTCTAAAGGCTAGGAAATGTTGTGGAAAAAGGAGAAAATGTTGGTTACCAGCATTTTCTCCTTTTCCCACAATGTTTTCAGAAGGCTTCTTTCGGAGAGGATCATTAAAAGTTGGAATTGTGTGGTAAAGGGTTGAATTGCTCAGGGTGAAATTGAATTGAGTCATTAATGAAATGGCCTGTATCATTTGGAAGTACAGTATAAAAGGGGATGTTTAAACGAAAGCTGTTAGAGTTGAGATTGTAACTTACATGTGAAAAGACTGTATGATGATTTCTTGTGGTTTCATATTTGATTTTAAATGTCATCCAAAGACAGTGAAGACAGTTTTAAACTTTTGAATTGAGTTGATTTGAAACTTTAGGGAAAAAAAATACTTTTCTCCCAGTTGTATGACATGCCATATAGAACTTACTGATTATAGACACTATAAACAGTTATCAACATTGTGACGTTTGTTTAAATTTAGACTATAAATTAGACAGTTTTTCCGAGAAATAGGTATTAATTGGGGTTAAACAAGGTAGAAAGTGGAGAAGTGAAATATATTTTTAGTTGCATGAATTCATCATTTTTTTAAGGATATTTAGAAAATTTTATTATTTTGAGGATATAAATTACCATCAACATAACACACAATGTCTGTACAGCTGATGCAATATTTGGAAAAAAGATCTGCCAAAGTTTATAATGATAAGGTAATTCTGAGATACTGGACCAAGTATCACATTATAATTTTATGTCTTTTTTTTTTTACAAAGAACATATTAATAGGAAACACGGAGGGAAAGAAAGCAACTGCTTTTAACAAGAAAAAATTATTGCTTCCTTTCCCTCAGTAATTTCTAATTGATTTAACTTGTTACCAACGAAAAAATTGTAGACTAGTCCAAATTGAAAGCATTTGCAAATGACAAAGTAAATGTGATTGAAAAGTTGAAATTTGTTTTGGGAAGGGTAGAAAACATGTGGGAAAAGGAGAAAATGCAGGTTACCAGCATTTTCTCCTTTTCCCACAATGTTTTCAAAAGATTTCTTTCTCAGGGTCGTTAATCGTTAAAGCTCGGGATTGTGTGGTAAAGGATTAAACCTTTACCAAACAATCCCATGTTTTAATGACCCTGGGGAAGAAATCTTTGGAAAACATTGTTTGAAAAAGAGAAATTTGTTGCTATTTAGCATTTTCTCCTTTTCCTGCAATGTTTTCTACCCTATCAAAGACAGTTTTATAGATAAATTTCATCATTTGAGCCATACTTAAATTGTCATCTGCAAATGCTTTGAATTTGGACAAGTCAATATTTTTTCTTGTGTGGTACAGAGTTAAAAAAACCCAATTATTATTCTTTCCTTAGTTTATCGTTAAAATTTACGAGATGACAAAATTAATGTTTAGCCACTTCCATAGTGAAAGCATTTGTAAAAGACAAATTAACCCTTTATTAGACAACAAAATTTCAGACTCATCTCAATTGACAGCATTTGCAGAGAGCAGAGCTAATGTTGCTCAAATGAGTTCTTGTCAGAAAGGATAGAAAATATTGTGGGAAAAGGAAGAAATGCTGGTGACCAGCATTTCTCCATTTTTCCTATGACATTTTCAGAAACTTTCTTCCTCAGCTTAGTAAAACATGGAATCATTTTGGTAAAGCCTAGAAGAGGAGAATGAGATGCATTAAGCCCCCTTTTGCCAGAGCATGGTTCATGTATTTTCATGTCACATCTTGATATAGGCCAATCAATTGGAATATTTGGATGGGAAGAAAGCACAGAGTAACTACAGTGTGCAGTGGTGTAGGATGATAGATGAATAACATATACAAATTTTGTTTTAAATCTTAGAAATAAGTGGTTAAAATTGAAAAGTTTTTTTTTTTCAATAATTTTACAGCCAAAGCCAGTGTCTGCAACACCTCCTCCAATAAGTTCTACCCCGCAAAGTCCAGGAAATCAGAGTGTGCAGTCATCTAAATCTTCTGGTTCCACTGCCATGGACCTGCTGGGGGACTTAGGTGGGGATCCGTTTGCCAGTACAGCACCACAAGCCCAACCAGCAACTGGTCAGTATAGTTAAATGCATCAAAAACTTGTCTTCTTGTTCTGAGTTCTTTATTTTGTCAACCCTTTACCAAACAATACTGAGTTTTAACAACCTCTACCAGAAAGAAGGCTTTTGAAAACATGAAAAAAAGGAGAAAATGCTGTTAGGAAAGATTTTCGCCTTTTCTCATAATGTTTTTAAGTTTTCAAACCTTTAAAAGACAAATTCTATCTTTTGAGAAACAACTGAATTGCAATCTACAAGTGTAGATCAAGGTAAGACTGCACAAGACACACAATCTGATCTTTGATTTGCCCTGTCTGCTTTGCTAAGACATTTTGGACAAAAAAAATTCTGGAATTGTGAAACACCATTCAATCAATCAATCTGGGAAATGATGAGTCATTGTGACAGGATCCATTCCTCTCATTGCTGATCACTTTTTGTATGATGTTTATGAGTGAAAGTAGCCTTTTGCTTGGGAAGAATATTGTGCAAAGTATTTGTAAAAGAAAGTCCAGGAAAGCATGGATAGGTGCGCTGGCTACTAAGATATTACTGAAATAATGTTGAAATGGTGTCAAGCACCATACAAAAAGAAAAGAATCATATTTGTTTATAAAATTACCTACCACAAAGCTGAATTTATGTTAACTGACCAAAATTTATAATGATTTTTTTTTTCGGTGTTGTCTGCTGCAAGTTTGTTTTTTGATGTGATTATATATTTCAGGTGGGTTTGCAGACTTTGGAAATTTTGGTAATACAGGAAGCCAGTCGGCTGCTTTCCCTCCTGTGGCACAACAGTCCAGTCAGCCCCCGCCATTTGCACAAAGTAGTAAGTAGAGCAAGAGGTTTTATCTTTCCCCCTCGCCATTTTTCAGACAGTTATTTGTGTTTTGAAGGGAAGAAGGAACTTTTGAAACATTACAGGAAAAGGAGAAAAAACTGGTGATGTTTCCTACAATGTTTCTTACCATATTAAGTCTTTACCACACGACAAAAATGTAGACTTGTCTAAATTGAAAGCATTTGCAGACGACAATTTAAATGTTGCTTAAATTGTGGAAGTTGTCTTTGATAGGGTAGAAAAAATTGTGGGAAAAGGAGAAAATGCTGTTACCATCTGCAAACTCTTTCAATTTGGACCAGTCCAAAATTTGTCGTTTGGGAAAGGGTTAAATTAGTTTTAAAAAGGGTAGAAAAAATTGTGGGAGAAAGGAGAAAATGCTGGTAACTAGCTTTCTTTCTCCGGGTTGTTGAGAGCCGGGTTTGTCTGGTAAAGGGTTAACTCTTTTCAAGACAACAAATTTTTAGACTTATCTAAACTGAAAGTGTATGGAGAGAAAACATTACATGTGCCTCAAAATATGGTATCTGTATTTAATCCTGTACCACACAATCCCGACTTTAAATGACCCTGAGAAAAAAGCCTTTTGAAAACATTGTGGGAAAAGGAGAAAATGCTGGTAACATTCTGTTGAAAAAGTCATACAAACAAATCAGTGCATAGGATTTTCAACGAATTTCATAGACATGCTATTTACTTTAACGCTTTACCACACAATCCATAGTTTTAACGACCCTGAGGAATTGAATCTTTTTTACCACACAATCCTGAGATTTAATGACCCTGAGGAAGAGGGCTTTTGAAAACATTATAGGAAAGGAGAAAATGCTGGTAACAAGCGTTTTCCCCTTTTCCCACAATGTTTTCTTCCCTCGCAAAAACATGTCCTAACATTTGAGCCACATCTGATTTTTAACCCTTTACCACATAATGCTGACTTTTAATGACCCTGCAGCAGAAGCCTTTTGAAAACATTGTGGGAAAAGGAGAAAATGGTGGTTACCAGCATTTTCTCCTTTTCCCACAATGTTTTCTCCTCTTCCAAAAACAAATTTCAAATTTTTATTCACATTTATTTTGTCGTCTGCAAAAGCTTCCAATTTGGGTCAGCCTAAAATTTTGTCATTTGGTAAAAAGTTAATCTGTAAATGCTTTTACTTTGGACCAATCCAAAATTTTGTTGTTTGGGAAAGGATCAACTGATAAGAAGGAATGATTGAATGATTTTGTATTTCAGCTCCATTACAACCATTTGGATCATCCTCATCATCAACCTCAACTTCTCAGACAGTAAATGGCAATGTGGTGCCCTCTGTTGGTGGAGATAAATACTCAAACCTCTCAGACCTTTTTAGCAGTGCTACAACTACAGAGGCAGAGAGCAGCGTTGGAGCAGGTATGTGATATATCTTATTTCTTCCTAACCCTTACCAAATAGTCCTGTGTTTTAACGACCCTGAGAAGAAGACGCTCTTGAAAACATGGCGGGAAAGGGAGAAAAAATGGTGACAAGTATTTTCTCCTTGTTTTGCCATGTTTTCTATCCTTCAAAAGCCAAATCTTATTATTTGAATCACATGTAATTTGTTGTCTGCAAAATTTAATGCTTCAGTTCTCAAGTCTAAAATTGTATCATGAGGTAAAGAGTTCACTCTGTGCCAGACGTTATAATTATAGACTTGTCAGAGCTCCAGATAGAGGGAGTGATTTTGATTTCAAAAATGAAAATATCAATCACTCTCCACTAAACCCTATGTTATGAATACTCACTGGAATCGTCTCATCGAGACGATTCTAATGTGTACCCACAACATAGGGTTTGGAAGAGAAATAATGGATTTAGAATACTATCACCCCCACCCCCCACCCCCTCTTATCTGGAGGTCTGACTTGTCCAAATTGAAAGCATTTGCAGACAAATTACTTGTGGCCCATACTATGTATTCTTCTCTCAAAGAGTAGAAAACCTTTCGGGAAAAAGAGAAAATACCAGTAAACCAGCATTTTCTCCTTTTTCCACAATGTTTTCAAAAATTGTCTTCCTGAGGGTCATTAAAACTCAGGATTGTGTGGCAGATAGTCCATGACAATGTTTGTATATCCAGGTTGGAGTCTAAGTTCTACAAGTTCCGGAGGCAGTGGGATAAACTGGAGCACCAGCGGATCGTCTACGAGTACTGGTGGCATAAACTGGGGAGGCGATAGTTCAACCAATACTGGTACAGCTGGTATAAACTGGAATAGCTCGTCCTCACAATCTTCCAGCAACACAAGCGTCGGATGGGGTGGAGCAGGAAGTACGAGCAATGCTGCATCGACGGCAATATCTGGGATGTCATGGGGAGCCCCATCTACAGCGCAGTCAAATGGTAAACAAGTTTTTTTTTTTTTTTTTTTGGATACGGATACACATATTTTGATCATGCTGACAAGACTCCATTTTCAGATAACAAAATTGTAGAATTGTCCAAATTGAAAGGGCTTGCAGATGACAAATATAGATGCATCTCACATGGAGGATTTTGTTTCTGAAAGGATTGAAAATATCGTGGGAAAAGAAGAAAAAGCTGGTTTCCAGCATTTTCTCATTTCCTCCAATGTTCTCTAAAGCCTTCTTTCTCAGGGTCAGCCTGTGTGGATAGCTCAGTGGTTAGCATATCTTACTTTTGACTTGGTGGTTGTGAGTTTGATACCCAGTTGAGGCAAACTTTCCTTCCAACAATTTTTCGCCTCTATTCTCAGATGCATGTGAGAAAAGTAGTCAGTGATTTGGAAAGAAAGTTGTGTCAGTACTAGTGTGAGAAAGCCAGGAAATACATGCGAAGGTGTACTGACCATTGTGATATGACCTAAGCTGCTAAAACGGCATTAAACTCCAATACAATCAGTCAATCAATTTTCAGGGTCATTTCAAGACAGAATTGTTTGGTAAAGGGATAATAGAAAGGAGAAATGGAAAAACAGTCCACCTCCATTACCTTACTGTGCTAGAAATTATCATATCCCAGCAAACAGAACCTAAAGATTGGTTATGCATCCACCATCTGCCCATCTGTTAGGATACAAAATTATATCTGCTCTCTCAATTAAAAGCCATTACATTTAGGACAATAGTTCTTCATACATAGGTTTAAGATATACCAAAAAAGAATTATGTGCAGAACTTGGATCTCACAGGTCAAAGGTCAAAGTCACTATGAAAGGGAAGATATATGCCTTAATTGTAAAGGGGGTGGGGTATTAGGTCCTCTTTAGCAGTTCAGTTATATCTTGTAAAGGTTCTAGAGCTTTACCCCTGCTTTGGTTGGAAATGTACTGCAGGGTTCATTTTGAAATTATTTCTAAATCTTTATCGTGTTTATAGAAATGTCTCATTTGTAGACTAGAACTTAGTTGCAATAATTATGTTTCATTTTATTATGTTTGTAAAAAAGCCTTTAGGTGTGAAAGACAATTTTTATTGCTTTTATTGAAAGCTGAGCCATGCTCTGACAAAAGGGGGCTTAATGCATCTCCGTGATGCATAATACCAAGCTAGTCATCACAAAACTATGGATCAATAAAATCCTTTATGATTAACAACTGACTGGTTCATGAGGTACACTGGTCCTCTGACATGCGGAAAATTGACCAATAGCGAAAAGTTTAGGCCCAGGTCAGCCTGCGGGGACAGCGCAGGCTGACCTGGGTCGATACTTTTCGCAGATGCATTTAGCCCCCTTTTCATAGAGCATTGCTCAAATGTATGAATCTATAGCCTTGTTGACACATTACATCTTGAAACTCTGAAAATGTGGCAAAATGAAGTTCTTTGTAATGAAGAAATTTTCTAGCGTTAATGAGTGGTACAAGTGTGTTGTTGAATGGTTCTGTCCATGTATGATGGCCAAGAGAGTTTCCTATGTATTCCATCCCTAGACTTTCACAGAATCCCTGAAACCATCCTTCATTGTACTTTATCACAGGAAAAATAATGATAGCACCTTGTAGTCAAAGCACTCATATTATGTTCTCCATGCCCTACTGTTGTAACCCAGTTAGATCATTTTGTAAACATTCCACAAATGTTTTTAGCAGCTCAGTGATCATTTTCTATGATTTATATTGTTTTGTTAGTTCCAAGAAAGTATTATTTGTTGTGATCATTAGATCTGGGTCCGTATTCACCAACCATTCCAAGAATTTTCTAGAGTTGGAAGAACTGGTTTAGAAGTTGTGTTACTTTCAAATCTAGAAAATTCTGCAGCACAAGACTAAGAATATCCTTAAGAGTGGTTGGTGAATACGGACCCTGGTTTTTGTGTAGATATTTTACATATGAGAGAACCTGTTACTGTGAATATTTGCTTCAGAGTTGTCCCCTTGAATTAAGGATTAATAAAAAAATTTTTTGTTAGAGTTTTGAAGTACCTATAGTTTATTGAATAATTAATGTTGGTCAAAGATGACACTACATGCTCTGTCCACAGTTCATACAAAGGACTTTAGTCACATCTCGTTGTCAAGAAGTAATGACCACCTAAAGATTTTCATTTGAATTGTATTAAAAGCAAGGTATTCATTAAACAGAGAGGTAGGTAAGCTTTATTTCAAGATATTGTAAAACATGGAGTCTGAAAATAAAAAAATCAGTCTCTATCAATGCTAACAGTGTTCCACATTCCCCAAAACACCAAATTTTTTGTAAGTGACTCTGGAATTTAGCATATTACAGACTTTTCCCATCCTTGGTTATAAATGTCATTACAATATATTCAAATTATTTCCTTTTAAGGTTTTAATGATTTGTATATTTTGTAACTTTTTTTACCCAACCTAGGCCTAGGTGCTCCAGGAAACCCATTTCTCCAGCAGAGTAATGGTAAATTGTCCATGCAACTTTATTATATATTAGAGATTGTATCTTTAACATTCTGATATATAGAACTGTATTCATAGTCATGGAAATTTGCAGATGAGGAAAATACTTGCTTCTAAAATTCTTTTCAGCCAGGTCTTTATTTCTCTTTTTTAGCCAGGTTGTTTTCAAAGAAAATGTCTAGGTTTGTCACAGCCCTGTCATTGTCTGCTATGACGAGGAAAACCTTTGACATTTTTCGATTACTCTGTCATTACTGAAGATATTTACTACAAACTCTGGCTATCTAGGTATTGTCACAGCCATATTGTCATCTGCAGTGATGTACTAAATGGTTGACATTTTCTGATATCATTTTCATTACTAAAGATATCTTTTTCAAGCTCAGGCAAGTTGTTAACTTTCAAAAGGAGAACCTCTACCAGTAGGGGAGAATATTAATGACACATTAATGTTCCCTTTTTTCATAGAATTTTTACTCTTTACCAAACAACAAAATTTTAGACTGGTCCAACTTGAAAGCAGTTGCAGACGACAAAATAAATGTGACTGAAAAACTGAAATTTGTTTTGGGAAGGGTAGAAAACATTGTGGGAAAAGGAGAAAATGCTGGTTACCAACATTTTCTTCTTTTCCCACAATGTTTTCAAAAGGCTTCTTTCTCAGGGTGTTAAAAGTCGGGATTGTGTGGTGAAGAGTTAAAAAGCTAATGCAGCCAAGCATTGGCATCTGCATGTGATGTTCTTCTTGTCTCTTGTACAAATCAGTGATTTATGGAATAAAAGCCTGTTTTGTATAGGGTATCAGTCTGTGTATAGAGACATTCCCTTGGAATTACATGTATTGTTGTGACAGAAAGATCAGATCTTTTCAATCATCAGCTGTGCTTAAATATTGTCATTATGCAAAATTTCATGACAAGAATATTTCTATTTTTATTTCAAAGATGTATGTTATTTATTTCAACAAACATTCCATAATGTATCTCAGTATCCCAATAGTGGCCAAAAGTAAACAATGTATGTGTTAAACTGCATTTAAATTTAAATCATACTATTTAAAAGTATGGAAATTGTGAAGATGGCAATGTATTATTGTATGGTCAGTCATAGTGTTCACTGCTGACAGAAAAATGAATATTAAAACTAGGTAAAAAGTTGCCAGGTAGCTCTACCTTTTGTTTACTTTTCAGCTGGTTTAAAATTTCAGTTTTCTGCCAGCTACTAACACTTTGACCAACTGTAAAATTGTGTACTTTTGGCTACTTTTGGGCCTTTAGGTACAAGCAATATGCTTTTAACTCTTTACCACATGACAATATTTTAGACCAGTCCAAATTGAAAGCATTTGCAGACAACAAATTAAATGCAACTCAAGAATTGAAATTTGTTTGGGAAATGGTAGAAAACATTGTTGGAAAAGAAGAAAATGCTGGTTACCAGCATTTTCTCCTTTTCCCACGATGTTTTCAAAAGGCTTCTTTCCCAGGGTCATTAAAAGTCGGGATTGTGTGGTAAAGAGTCAAGATGCATCAAATCATAAAAGAATTGAATGGTTTTAGCTAGCAGGAAAAAGCTAGAACTAGAATTCAAGGAAATGTTGCTTTGGTTATCCAACAAAATTTTTAATAATTTTGATCCATTAACTCTTTACCAAACGACAAAATTTTGGACCGGACTAAATTGAAAGCATTTGCAGGCGACAAATTAGATGAAGCTTATATGATGATTTCTGCCTTTGATAAGGTATAAAACATTGTGGGAAAAGGAGAAAATGCTGGTTACTAGCATTGTCTCCTTTTCCAAGAATGTTTTCAAAAGCCTTTTCTTCCATGTTCGTTAAAACTCGGGATTGTGTGGTAAAGAGTTAACAGACTGTACATTCTGTGCAGCCTGATCTAGATCTACACAGTACCTGGAAGCACTGAAATCTATTTGTAGTATTCCAAGAACATGACTCATTATGGAATGGCTTATTTTTATTCTGAAGTTTCTTTGGTAATTTTTAATGTTATATTCCTGCAATGTGGTTGCATGTTAAAGAATGATATCGGTTCTAACTGCATTATAATTTCTTGGATTCTTTACCATGAGAATGATTTAGATTTACATATTACAAAACTGTACCAAACAGTCCCAAATTTTAACAACCCTGAAAAAGAAGGCTTTTCAAACCTTGTGGAAAAAAGAAACCCTTCTCCCAGTATGCTTTATGCTCTTCCAAAAACAACTTTCTGTATTTGAGTTTTAATTACTTTGTTGTCTGCAAATGCTTTCAACTTGGACAAGTCCAACATTTTGTTGTTAGGTAAAAGAGTTACGCCACAGATATCATACACCCCATAATGAAGTGTTGGGGCTATATGTGGAAATCAAGATTGTTTGTCTGTCAGTCCATCTGTGTGTAAGTACCATTTAGTGCCTCTCTCATCTTTTGAAAATTGACACTGCCTCTGTGTGGGAAAGAAGCCTTGAAAACAATGTTGAATTTTGTATGGCTGAAGAACACTAGGAATAATGTATTATGGTCATTTTAACAATAGAAAATACTGTCAAACACTTAAACAATCGTGTGTTTCAATGTTGCTGAGGTAATAAGCTTTTGAAAGTACATGTATTGTAGAAAAGGAGAAAGGAGAAAATGCAGGTTACTGGCCTCTCCTGGACATATTCCATCATTTGAGCCACATTTGCATTGTAGTCTGCAAATTCGTTCAATTAAGCTTTTTCCACACAAACCAGTGTTAACGACCTTCAGGAAAAAGCCTTTTGAAAACATTGTCAGAAAAGGAGAAAATGCAGGTAACCCACATTTTCTCCTTTTCCGACAATGTTTTCTACATTTTCAAAGGCAATTTCCATCTTTTAATCCAAATTATATTTGTTATCTGCAAATTCTTTGAATTTGGAATAGTGTAAAAATATGTGGTTTGGTAAAGACTTAATCCTTTCCCAAACGACAAATTTTAGACTGGTCCAAATTGAAAGAGTTTGCAGGCGACAATTTTAAATTTGATGAAAATGGCAGAAAGTTCTCCAAAAGGATAGAAAACACTGGGAAAAGGAGAAATTGCTCATTAGGAGCAATTTCTCCTTTTCCCACAGTGTTTTCAAAAGACTTGTACTGCAGACATGTAAAAACCAGGGCTTGTTTGGGAAAGGGTTAACTCTTTACCACACGACAAAAAAGTAGACTTGTTGAATGAAAATTCAAATTGAAAGCATTTGCAGACGACAATTCAAATGTGACTCTTATGATGGAAGTTGTCTTTGATAGGGTAGAAAACATTGTGGGAAAAGGAGAAAATGCTGGTTACCAGCATTTTCTCCTTTTCCCACAATGTTTTCAAAAGGCTTCTTCTTCAGGGTTGTTAAAACTCGGGATTGTGCGGTAAAGAGTTAAGGGAAGTCAAATTTTTTGTCGTGTGGTAGAGTTAAACAAAAACTTGTAGGAAGCATGATATTGTGTTAACCGTCCTGTTTTATCACTAATAACAGTGTGTTGTATACAGGAAAATAGGAACAAAATGCTGAGCAGCATGTACCGTATTTTGAGGGTCAGAAAGGTCGAGGTGAATGGAAATTTGTTTATCATAGATAGGTTGATTGTGTCGTTTATCAAGATTAAAGGGAGCTGTTCAGATTTTTATAATCTCACCAAATTTAAAATAAATGATTTATTACTGAAGTGAGTACAGAGATAGCAGGCAAATCTTCGAAAAGAAATAAAGTCAAAAGTAAGAAAATAGAAAATTCAGTGGTGTTTCCTCAATGGACTGCTTAGCCTCAGAAAGTATTTTTAGCTTTTGCACCGGAGTTTTGCAAAGACTCTTGGGATTGTAACCTGATCAATAACACTCGTCATCTACAAGGACTGGTATTCAAATCAGTATGATGACGTCATATTTAGTGTAACAAAAATTGAAACAGTTGTCAATTGCAAAATTACCATCATATTGGTTAACCCTTTATCACGAAATCCCGATTTTTAACGACCTTTAGCAAGAAGCCTTTTGAAAAAATTTTTGGGAAGTGAAGAAAATGCTGGTAACCAGCATTTTCTCCTTTTCCCACAATATTTCCTGTCCTCGCCAAAATGAATTTCAAATTTTCAGTCCCATTTATTTATTGTCTGCAAGTGCTTTCAATTTGGACTAGGCTAAAATTCTGTTGTTTGGTGAAGAGTAAAAATTTCACCTTTTTACTGAACGTAACAGCACAGTTTCTTTATGATAGCAAGGAAAAATGTATTTAGTTGTATTATTATTTACAAGAAGTCTCGATTTAATAGCATGAAAACCAAATTGCCCCCTCTTAGCATGAGGATGCAATTCTATTATTTTTGATATGGATTGGCTGTGGACATTGGGAAAAATTACTCTGAAGTTGGTATATGACTATTGTTGTATGCAGTTCTGTCTTGCCAATGGAGGGAAAACTAATGTATGCATCTTCTGTGTTCTTAACCCTTTACCAAACAATGCAGACTTTTAACAACCCTGACAAAGAATGCTTTTGAAAACACTGTTGAACAAGGAGAAAATGCTGCTTACCAGCATTTTCTCCTTTTCCCACAATGTTTTCTATCCTTTCAAAGACAAATCCCATTGTTTGATTCAAATCCAATTTGTTGTCTGCAAAGGCTTTCAATTTGGAGAAGCCATAAATTTTGTCATTTGGTAAAAAGTTAAAGATGTAATCGTTATTTTTGTTTTTGTTTTTTGGTTGACTGTCTTTCTGATGTTTTCTTCTATAATTTTTTTCTTTGACTCATAAAAATGTATAATTGTTGGCAGTTATGTAACAAAAAGTTTTCTTTTTATTACTGGTTCTTTAATGTTTATGAGAATTCAAAAGGTAGCCAATTTCAAGCAAAAGAATAAATGATATTCCAACCTTCTTGACACAAAATCCTGTATTTTTACAACCTTGATGAAGAAGGCTTTTGAATAGGTTGTTGGAAAAGGAGAAAATACTGGTAACTGGCATTTTCTTTTTTTTTTTTCCACAAAGTTTTCGATCATGCCAAAGAAGATTTTCAGTGTTTCAGCAACCTTTTATGTGGGAAAAAGTTCTTTTACAGCTTTGGTCATTTATTATTGTGAAAGTTTTACATGTAACGTAATGCTTTTTCAGCTTTTATTAGTTAATCGTCAAACTGCCATAAACACTTTACCACACAATCCCAACTTTTAACAACCCTAAAAAGAAAGGCTTTTGAAAACATAGTTTGAAAAGGAGAAAATGCTGGTAACCAGCATTTTCTCCTTTTCGAACAATGTGTTCAACATTTCCAAAGAGAAATTTAAGTTTTTTATTCACATTTGTCGTCTGTAGATGCTTTTGATTTTGACAGGTCTAAAATTTTGTCATTTGGTAAAAGGTTGAAATAAATTACATGAGGATTTCCACTCAGTAGAAGAACCAAAAAAAAAAAAGTATGATTTCACAGTTCATGTGGACCACAAAAATTTTAAAAGAGGGAACAGGGTGGATTCACAATCAGACTGCATGTTTTGTGCAGTTGGATTTTGGTCTTCACTGACTCTGAATGTGCACTGAATTGGCTTTAACGGCATAAGCATTAACAAGAAGAAAAGAAGTCCTTCTATAACTCTTTGCCAGATGACAAAATTTTTAAACTTGTCCAGACTGAAAGCATATGCAGATGACAAATCTAATGTGTCTCGGTTGGTGGAATATGTCTTTTGTACAGTAGAAAACATTGTGGGAAAAGGAGAAAATGCTGGTTACCAGCATTTTCTCCTTTTCCCACAATGTTTTGAAAAGCCCTCCTGTTCAGGGTAGTTGAAACATGGGATTGTGTGGTAAAGGGTTAAATGGTTACTAGACGGAAAATTTTTGGACTTGGCCAAAATGAAAGCAGTTGCAAAGAGACTGATAACAAATTGAGTATGACCCAAAAGATGAATTTTGTGTTAGAAAGGGTAGCTTTTAACTTTGGTAAAGGAGAAAATGCCGGCTGGTCACCAGCATTTTCTCCTATTGCCAAAGTGCTTCCAAAAGCTTGCCCCCTGTGGGCCACTTAAACTCTGAATTTGGTAAAATGGTTAACAGGCACAAGATGTATGCATTTAGCATATCTAATGCTTGTATAGTTATCATTACTTATTCTTAATTCTTTGCCACACAGTCCCGACTTTTAACGATCCTGAGAAAGAATCCTTCTGAAAACATTTTGGGAAAAGGAGAAAATGCTGGTAACCAGCATTTTCTCCTTTTCCCACAATGTTTTCTAACCTTTCAGAAACAAATGCAATCATTTTAGCTACATTTTATTTGTCGTCTGCAAATGCTTTCAGTTTTGACCAGTCCAAAATATTGTTGTTTGGTAAAGATTTAAAAGTACCGCTATCTTAACCCTTTCCCAAACGACAAATTTTGGACTGGTCCAAATTGAAAGAGTTTGCAGATGACAATTTTAAATTTGATGAAAATGGCAGAAAGGTCTCAAAAAGGGTAGAAAACACTGTGGGAAAAGGAGAAATTGCTTGTTATGAGCAATTTCTCCTTTTCCCACAGTGTTTTCAAAAGACTTTTACTGCAGACACGTGAAAACCAGGGCTTGTTTGGGAAAGGGTTAAGTTTTCATATCAGTCAGCCTGTCTATCTTTACCCTGTACAAGATTATCTTTTCTTTTTGTTCCTTTGGAAGACAGCTCAAAAACATCATGGGAAATCATGATTATCTACCCTACTGAGACAAATCCCATCATTTTAGCTCAGTTTGATTTGTGGCCTTATCTAACCATAATTATGAGCCAAATCTAATTTGTTGTCTGCAAGTGCTTTCAATATGGACAAGCGTAAAATTTTGTCATGTTGTAAAGGGTTAACTCTTTACCAAACAACAAAATTTTAGACTTGCCCAAATTGAAAGCTTTTGCAGACGACAACATAAACTCAAAAATAGAAATTCACTTTTGGAGGGAAAGAAAACATTGTTGGAAACGGAGAAAATGCTGGTTACCAGCATTTTCTCTTTTTCCAACAATGTTTTCAAAAGGCTTATTCCTTGGGGTCGTTAAAACTCGGGATTGTTTGGTAAAGGATTAAAGGAAGAAAAATTGCTAAATAAATGAAATCAACATTTTTGCTGAGTAGTAAAAGCTCCTGTTACAGTGTTTTGAAGACAGTTTGACTGATTTTAAATATATATTTAATCAGATTTACAGAACTATAAAATTGAATTTATATGCATACAGTATCTATAGACAAACATAACTAATATTCTTATAGTATTCTATATATATCCAGGCCTTATTCCTCCACTTGCCTTATTCCTCCACTTATTTATAAGGGGAAAAATGTTTTCATTGCAAATGAATTGTATGTTTCGATGTAACCAACATTTTCTTTTCCCACAATGTTTTCTACATTTTCCAAAACAAAGTTCAATTTTTGAGTCACATTTATTTTGTTGTCTGCAGCTGCTTTCAATTTGGAGAAGTCTTTAATTTTGTCGTTTGGTAAAGACTTAATTAAACCTTTACTGAGCAATTCGGAGTTTTAACATCATTGGAAAAGAAAACTTTTTAAGATAATAGTAGAATGGGATAAAATGCTGGTAACAAGCATTCTGTCCTTTTCTCACATTATTTTTCCAGTTTCAAATAGAAATTTCATCATTTTAGCCATGTTCGATTTGTTATCTTCAGAAGCTTTCAATTTGGACAAGTCTAAAACTGTCATCTGTTGAGCGAGTTTACTTAATATCTCTATACAGACTAACTTTTAGATTTTAACTGTTTACCATTTGCTTGTTTTAATGATCCTTAGGAAGAATACTTTCAAAAACAAGGAGAAAATCCGGGTAATCAGTGTTTTGTCCATTTTCCACAATGTTTACTTACCTGTTAGAAGACAACACCATCAAAAATTTAACCACATTCCATTGCTTTCAGTTTGGATGATTTTTTAATTTTTTCATCTGGTTAAGTCTTTACCAAACGACAAAATTTTAGACCAGTCCAAATTGAAAGCAGTTGCAGACGACAAAATAAATGTGACTAAAAAAATGAAATTTGTTTTGGGAACGGTAGAAATACTAGAAAACATTGTGGGAAAGGGAGAAAATACTGGTTAACAGCATTTTCTCTTTTTCCCACAATGTTTTCAAAAGGCTTACTTCTGAGGGTCGCTAAAAGTTGGGATTGTGTGGTAGAGAGTTAACTCTAAACTTAGAACATTAGCAGGAGACAACTGATGTGTTGCCAGAATGATAAGATTTGTCTTCTTTAGGGTAGAAAACATTATGGGAAAAGGATAACCAGCATTTTTCCCCTTTTCCCATAATGTTTTCAAAAGTGTTTTTTTGCAGGATTGTACAAACACAGGATTGTGGGGAAAAGGTTAGGAGATAACTCTTTACTACACAATCCTGAGTTTTAACAACCCCAGGATATGAAGCCTTTTGAAAACATTGTGGGAAAAGGAGAAAATGCTGGTAATCAGCATTTTCTCCTTTTCCCACAATGTTTTCTTCTCTTCCAAAAGCAAATTTCAATTTTTGTTTCACATTTATTTTGTTGTCTGCAAAAGCTTTCAATTTGGACTGGTCTAAAATTTTGTCGCTTGGTAAAAGAGTTATTCAGTTACATGCATAATCCAGAAGTATTTGCTGAAACCCATCTGGAGAGATTAGCTTAGATAAAAGTGATATGTTTATCATGTCACAAAGTATGCATGTCTAGCATACTTCTGGGTATTTGTTTCATTATTTCTATTATAAATGAATTGAGGTCTATGCCTGTCCTATGTCTTTGCCAAGGGTGCCCTGAATATACATCTGCGGACTTGTCGGAACCCTCACTGTACCAAACCTAGTTTGTAAACATAGCATGAGTGTTTGACTGTGATATTCAAGTGTTTAGATTTTTTGTTACCAACATTTTCTCCTTCTCCCACAATGTTTTCAAAAGCCTCTGTCGCTAGGGTCATTAAAACTAGGGATAGTTTCTCTGACAGGGACTTGCTCTGAATTGAAATTATCTCTATTCGTCACAATGGTTTCTCTTGCTGTGTTTACCCACGTTATTTGTCTAGATATTAATTATTAATTTTATCTCATCACCATGAGAAACAGTCAAACTGGGAATTCTGAAAAAATGCGTGTGTCATAGGCCAAACAGTTGATTGTTGTTCTTTTAACTCTTGGGCTGGTAAGCGCGACTCAAGGACGATTTGCGGACAGTGTAGATCAAGATCAGACTGCACAGAATCTTAAATCTACACTGTCTGATAAGGAGATATTTTTTTCCTCAAAAATTACCTTTGAAATAGCAAAATTGGAGTTTTTACTTTCGGCTTGAAAGTTTCATTTCATTTATTAAGCAGGCTAGGATTAACCCATTACCACACAATCCCAACTGTTAATGACTCAAAGGAAGAAGCCTTTTGAAAACATTGTGGGAAAAGGAGAAAATGCTGGTTAACCAGCATTTTCTCCGTTTCCCACATGTTTTCTACCCTTCCCAAAACAAATTTCAATTTTTCAGCAATATTTATTTTGTTGCCTGCAAATGCTTTCAATCTGGACTAGTCTAAAATTTTATACTTTGGTAAAGATTCAAATAAATATTGATTGATTGTGCTTGTGTAAAATTATATCACAAAAGGAGGATGAAATTTCCCTGATGCTTCATGTTTCATCTCTATTTACAGTTGCCAATCCTTTTGGTGGAGGTGTGGGGACTTCATTATCAACTCAGACTTCAATGGCAGGGGCCAGTAACCCATTTGGAGGGCAACCAGCGGTAGGACAACCTGGTGGGTTTGGGGCTTACGGTACCCAAGCTGGAGGCTTTGGGCAGTTTGGTGCACAACAGAATACAGCAGTGAACTCCGCCCCCGGTCAGTTTGGACAGTTTGGTGGGATGCAGAATGGGGGATTTGGTGCTATGACATCAACAGGAGGATTCGCAAGTGTCCAGACACACACACAAGCTGGTTATAGACAACCTGGTCAACAGCAATTCGCTGGACAGCCAGGCTTTGGTCAGCAACAACAGGCTGCAGCAGGTTTTGGAGCCATGTCACAAGGAGGGTTTGGGGCTCAGCCTGCTCAGGGTTTTGGGCAGCCTGTTGGGGGTTTTGGGGCACAGCCACAACAACAGATGCAGGGTTTTCCAGCCCAGGGTGGATGGGGTCAGGCTCCTGCGTCATCAGCCAATCCATTTATGGTAAGTCTGGGTCTGCATTAACCCTTTACCGTATGACAAAATTTTAGACAGGTGCAAGTTGAAAGCATTTGCACATGACATATTAAATGTGGCACAAATGATGGGATTTTCCTATGAAAGGTTAGAAGAAATATTATGACAAATAGACAAGTTTTGGTTCACTGATGCACTTCTCATTTTCCTCTCTCTTAGTAACACTTTCTATGACCAGCTCTTTACTGCACAATAGATTTTTTGGGCTTGTCGAAATTGAAAGCATTTGCAGAAAACAAAGTAAATGTTGAAATGGTTGAAGTTTTCTTTAACCCTTTACCAGACCACAAAATTTTAGCCTTGTCCAAATTGAAAGCATTTGCGGACGACAATTTCAGTGTGGCTCAAATGGTGCAATATTTCTTTGATAGGGTAGAAAACATTGTGGGAAAAGGAGATAATGCTAATTACCAGCATTTTCTCCAAGACAAACTTCACTTTTTCAGTAACATTTATTATGTTGTCTGCAAATGCTTTCAATTTGGACCCATCTGAAATTTTGTCGTTTGGTAAAGAGTTAATGCATCTTCATTTTGCAGTATACTAGGCAAGTCGTCGTATAATTATGGATCCATAAAATTCACTTTGTCTAACAACCAACTGAATTATGAGGTAGACTTTTTCTTTGACAAGCAGAAAATTTACCAATAGCAAAATGGTTAGATCCAGGTCAGTCTTCATGGATTGCGCAGGCTGACATTGGTCGATACTTTTCGCAGATGCATTGAACCCCCATTTCACGGAGCATGGCTCATTTTCTTTTGGTGAAATCCAAAGATTGCTTTTTCAAGGAAACATGACAGAAAAGAACCGTTCTGTGTACCTTTTATCAAACAATCTTCTTGTTAATGATCCAAAGAAATAAGCCTGTTGAAAACATAGTGAAAAAAGGAGAATCAATCAAACCTTTTCCCATGATGTTTTCCTGGAGGCTTCTTCATTGGAGTTGTTGACCCTTTACCACACAATCCTGACTTTTAATGACCCTGAGAAAGAAAGCTTTTGAAAACATTGTGGGAAAAGGAGAAAATGCTGGTAACCAACATTTTCTCCTTTTCCCACAATGTTTTCTGCCCTTCCCAAAACAAGTTTTAGATTTTCAAGTAACATTTATTTTGTCATCTGCAAATGCTTTCAACTTCGACTGGTCAAAAATTTGTTGTTTGGTAAAAAGTTAACTCTTTCGGCGCCAATTAAACAAACTTTGCTTCTTTTGATGGTTGTAAATACAATCCACTGAGTCTCCAGAAGACTTTTACTATATAGCCATGACCAAACAAGCAGAGGGCATAGATCAAAGATCAGACTGCACGTTCTGTGCAGTCTGATCTTGATCTATGCCATCCGCAAAAGTCCCTGTTTTCGCCTGTGGCGCTGAAAGGGTTAAATCATTGGCTTGTTTTGTGAAGGGTTGACATCTAGTAAAAATTTCTAGAGCAAAATTAATGAAGAAAGTAATCAATTATTGACAGGAGAGTCATTCTGAAATTAATACGACTTTGTGTTTACAGAGCAATATGCGCTAACAACATAACGGCTTTTGCTATACAGTATGTCTTGCACATTTTATATATATATGTGCTCAGTGAAAAGGGGGCTTAATGCATTGCCATTCTCCATTATACCAAGCAAGCCATCACTTAACCCTTTCCCAAACAAGTCCTGGTTTTCGCGTGTCTGCAGTACAAGTCTTTTGAAAACGCTGTGGGAAAAGGAGAAATTGCTCGTAACGAGCAATTTCTCCTTTTTCCCACAGTGTTTTCTACCAGTTTTGAGACCTTCCTGCCATTTTCATCAAATTTAAAATTGTCGTCTGCAAATTCTTTCAATTTGGACTAGTCCAGATTTTGTCGTTTGGGAAAGGGTTAATTATGCATGCATGAAACCCACTTTGTATCACAACCAACTAAATGATTAGGTAGACTGGTCCTTTGACATGCAGAAAATTTACCAAAAGCAAAATGTTTCGGCCCAGGTCAGCCTGCGCGGACTGCACAGGCTGACCTGTGTCAATACATTTTGCAGATGCATTAAGCCTCCTTTTTGAAGAGCATGACTCATATAGTAGTTTACTCATGTACTTATAAACCCCTGGCTTTTCCCTATTATAAGTTAACCCTTTACCAAGCAATCGCATTTTTTAATAACCCTGAAGCAGAAATATAACATTGCCTCTCTTTTGCTGAAAAAGATACACTCAACATAGGCTTAACCCTTTACCACACAATCCTGAGTTTTAACGACCCAGAAAGAAGGCCGTTTGAAAACATGCGTGGGAAAAGGAGAAAATGCTGGTAACTAGCATTTTCTCAGTTTCCCACAATAGCATTTTCTTGCCTTTTAGAAACAAATTATGCAATATTAGCCACATATAATTTGTCGTTTGTAAAAGCTTTTAATTTGGATGAGTCCAAAACTTTGTTGTTTGGGGAAGGGTTAAGATTACTACAGATATTTTTTTTTTTTTTTTTTAATCAGAGTCTTGTAAAAGACTTGTAGGGAGTTTAACCCTTAGGCTGCTAAGCGCGACTCACTGACCTTTTGCGGACAGTGTAGATCAAGATCAGACTGCACAGAATGTGCAGTCTGATCTTTGATCTATACTAGTGAAATCAACTTTGAAATCGCAAGATATTGGTTTTTACCTTTGAGTGGAAATTTTGGTGTCATTTGTTTAGCATTTTAATCCTTCACCGCACAATGCATACTTTTATCGACCCTGGGAAAGAAAGCTTTAGAAAACATTGTGGGAAAAGAAGAAAATGCTGGTTCCCAGCATTTTCTCCTTTTCCCACAATATTTTCTACTCTATCAAAAAAAAATATTGCATCATTTGAACCACACTGAAATTATCGTCTGCAAATGCTTTCAGTTCGGACAAGGCTAAAATTTTGTCATCTAGTAAGGGGTTAAGTGTTAATAATATCTCTGATCTTACATAGTTGATAGCTTCCTCCCCTACCCCCATATTCTTGTACCCTCCATATGATGGCATACCTTAATCCTTTACCAGACAGTCAGAAGTTTTCACAATCCTACGGAATATAGCTTTTGAAAACATTTTCGGAAAACGAGAAAATGCTGTTGAGAATATAGCTTTTTGTGCCCCTTTCCCTCTATGTTTTCAAAGACTGATACCATTATTTTAGCTACCTTTAATTTGTTGTCTGCAAATGATTTCAATTTGAACGGGTCAAATTTTGTTGTGTGATGAAAAGTTGAATAAAGTGTATCTACATTGTTCAAACCTAATTGGTCTGCATATGCACATAGAATGTCTTGATTATATCACGGTCAAGTATGAAAATGGGTCACATTAGGTCAAAAAGTTGGTCATCAGGTCAAATCTACGAAAAACCTTGTGTACAGTGTAGAGGCTACATGTTCAGTTCAGTACTCATGAAAGCTGGTCAGAATGGCATGTGAGATAAAATTTTATCGTATGAGTCTATATAAATGTTATTAAGGGAACCTCTTGGGAGCTTCATGATAAACTAATTTACCACTCAGGAACATAAAATGATGTCGTCATATTATGACATCATACAGTGTGTATCTCAAACATGTGTAGTATATTGAAAATCTTACATGAGTGTCTATGTATTATCATTTTTATCAAACGAATCAACTACGAGGGGTGTTCAAAAAATAGGCGGAAAAGTACTGTAATTCTCTCAGATATTGCTTGAATACAGTGAAATTGATACATATGGTAGACAAATTAATACTGTATCGAAAGTATAAGTTTCAGGTTAACATCTTAACACCTTGTAAAGATATGGTAGATATGGCAACATCATATTCCAAAACCCGGCCCCAAATGCAATAAAACGGAAGCATTTGCTGTTCAGAAAACGACATGTCTTTTTTGTGTCTGATCACATATCTTCACCAAATTTTGTCACAGTTTGGCACCAAGTCTTGGCATGATGTTCACGAAGTCACTTTAACATCTGATGTCAGTTGAGCATTTGGCTGCCATATTGTTTATTCACGTCCGTCAAAATGAATACAGAAAAGAGAACTGTGCATAAATTTTGTGCTTTTAAATGTAAAATCAAAAAAAGAAACCATGTAAATGTTAATCAAAGCACATGGCAATTCAGCAATGAAGAAAACGGCTTTTTACAAATGGTATGCACGTTATGAGGACGGTCATGAAAGTGCTATAGATGACCAGAAAAGTGGATGGTCGATGTCAATAACACATCGTAAAGAACAGGAAATCATGGAATTTTTAGACAAGGATAGACAGAGGCATTATTATAAGGAAAATAAGTAAGCTAGTGGACTGTAGGGTTGGGATTGTACGTCACATTATTCATGACACTTTAAAAATGTGGAGACTGTGCGGTAGATGGATGCCAAAAATGTTGTCAGACATTCGAAAAGAGAAGGGGGTGGAATTGTGTCACCACTTTGTTCTGCGATTTGAACGAGAAGGGGAGGACTTCCTCAATCATATCGTTACTGTTGATGAAACATGGATAAGCCTATATGAATCTGAAATGAAGGAACAATCTTCCATGTGGAAAGATGAAATTCTTTAGGCAGTTGTCCCACCTAGACATAATGTGAAAGAAACCAATGCAAATAACATGATGTAAAATTGACACTGGATGATGTTGGGCCTGTGTTTGAGCAATGACGTTGCCATAACTACCATATCTTTAAAAGTTGTTGAGATGTTGACATGAAATTTACACTGTTAATTTAAAATTACATTGTCTACAATATGTGTACATTTCGCTGTATTTAACAATTATTTGAGAGAATGACAGTACTTTTCCGCGTATTTTTTAACAGCCTTCATAAAATTATATGATGTGAGCCTTGGTGAGGGGTGCAAATTTCCAGTATGTGCTGTGGCTGGTTTCTTCTGCTTCATGCACTGATAACTAAAAACTGATCAGAACCGGGGCCCAAAAAATGATAATACTCAAGAATAATCATGGGTTTAATACACTGCCGGAGGAGGTTTTATGTGATAAAAACATGGGAAGGTATACATGTGATAAAAATTCCTTTTGTTTACCTTTTCAGTCAACAGCACAGCAATACTCTGCACAGCCAAAGTCTGGAACAACCAACCCATTTTTGTGATACTTAAATCAAGTGTAGCTATATTTATGTTTTTAACTCATTAATGTACATTATTGTTTTTAAATAAGAATAAGACACTTCCATGGGCTTTAACTGGAATTAAATTTAACCCTTTACCGTATAATGCCAGCTTTTAACAACCTTGAAGAAGAGAGCTTTTAAAAACACAGTGGGAAAAGGAGAAAATGCTGGTAACCAGCATTTTCTCCTTTTCCCACCGTGTTTTATACCCTATGAAAGACAATTTTTATGTTTAGAGTAACATTTGAAATTGTCGTCTACAAATGCTTCCAATTTGGACAAGGCTAAAATTTTGTCGTCTAGTAAAGACTTAACCCTTTACCACACAATCCTGAGTTTTAACGACCCTGAAAGAGAAGGCTTTTGAAAACATTGCGAGAAAAGGAGAAAATACTGGTAACCAGCATTTCCTTCTTTTCCCACAATGTTTTCTGCCCTATCAAAGGCAGACATTGTCATTTAAGGTACATTTAATCCTTTACCACACAATCCCAACTTTTAACGACCCTGAGAAAGAAGCCTTTTGAAAAGATTGTAGGAAAAGAAGAAAATGCTGGTAACCAGCATTTTCTCCTTTTCCCACAATGTTTTATACCCTTCCTACAACAAATTTCAAAGTTTCAGTCACATTTATTTTGTCGTCTGCAACTGCTTTTGATTTGGAGTAGTCTTGAATTTTGTCGTTTGGTAAAGAGTTAATTTGTCGTCTGCAAATGCTTTCCTTTTGGTCGAGTCCACAATTTTGTTGTTTGATGAATTAGTATTACATATACCTGTGTCAGCATCAAATGTATAAACTCAGCCATTTTCGATGGCTGAAAAGACAATCTCCTGAAATTCAGAAAGACATATATCTTATAGATCTTGACTCAACAAGCTGATTCTGTGCAGTCTGATCTTGGTCTAATAGCCTCTTTTTGCCTATGGTGCTGAAAAGTAAAGATATCAGAATTTCAGTTATCCTCTTACTACATGGCAAATTTTTACACTTGTCCATATTGAAGGCATTTACAGACAACAATTCAAATGATTTTCAGATAATAGTTTTTGTCCTTGATTATGTAGAAAACATTGTGGGAAAAGGAGAAAATGCTGGTAACCAGCATTTTCTCCTTTTCCCACAATGTTTTCTAAAGCCTTCTTCCTCAGGGTTGTTAAAACTCGGGATTGTGTAGTAAAGGGTTAACAGTGACCAATGGCCATCCCCCTACTTTTATGACCCTGACAAGGAAGGCTTTTGAAAACATTGTGAGAAAGGGAGAAAATGCTATTTACCTGCATGGTTCCTGTTGCCTGCAATGTTTTCTACTCTTTCAAAGACAGATCCTGTCATTTGGGCCATTTTGATATGTTGTTTGCATAATGCTTTCAGTATTTATAAGTATTAAAAAGTTTTGTCTTGTCATGAGTTTAATAATGTCCCTGGGAAAGTTGCCAACTTTTTAATACAGGCTTATTTTATTTTACCAGTTGTTTTCAAGTTTTCACTTAAAAAAAAAATACTCTCATCTGTCAGATTGTTGTACAATTTTGTTGAAGTCATTTAGGTTTTAAAAGCAAGGGAAACTAGAAGCTAGTCATTAATAGTTGATGCTTGATCTTGCAAAAGGGGGTTTAATGCATCTCCATGATGGGTCGATACTTTTTGCAGATTCATTAAAAATGGTATAACCCTTTACTACACAGTCCCGACTTTTATCGACCCTGAGAAAGAGGCCTTTTGAAAACATTGTGGGAAACGGAGAAAATGCTGGTAACCAGCATTTTCTCCTTTTCCACAATGTTTTCTTCCAGTCCAAAGGCAAATTTCAATTTTTGAATCACATTTATTTTGTCATCTGCAAATGCTTTGAATTTGGACCAGTCTAAAACTTTGTCGTTTGGTAAAGAGCTAATTTGTTTTTTTTTGCTCCAATACATTGATATTACATTCTTTATGTTGCTCATTATATAACATGGGGCTTTGGTCTTTTTACTATGGATATTACGCGAACATGTTTTTTTTTCTCAAATTAACTGTAGAAAAAAGAAGCCAAGCTCACATGAGGAAGTCCATTTAATCATTTCATGGTTGAAACTAAGTAAATATTAGTGTCATTTACATTTGAGCCATGCTTTGTGAAAAGGTGGCTTAATGCTTCTCCAAGATGCATGATACCAAGCAAGTCATCATAGTATTATACATCATTAAAATTGGTTTTGCATAACAACCTACCAAATCACGAGGTTGACTTGTCCTTTGACATGCAGAAAATTGACTAAAAGCAAAGAGTTTCGGCCCAGGTCAGCATGGGCAGACTGTGCAAACTGACCTGGGTTGATACTTTTTGCAAAGGCATTATGTGTTCTTTTCATATAGCATGACTCATTTGTAGATTTCCATGAAATGCAGTAAGTCTACAATCTACCTTAATTAAACCTTTACCCCACAGTCTTCAAGTTTTAATACGCAGAAGTATGATTTTTGAAGATATTGTTGGAAAAGAAGGAAATGCTGGTAACTAGCATTTTCTCCTTTCCCAACAGTGTTTCTACCCTTCCAAAGACATATCGGATTGTGTGAGACACATTCAGTTCGTGATTGGGGAATACTTTGCAGTTTTAATGTGTCCAAAATTTAACATCTGGTTAAAAGGAATGGGATAGGAGGAACATTAAGTCATACGAACTGTTAGCCATGTAGGAATGGATTGCCTGACTAATTTCCCAATATAATATAATATCTTTGGATCAATTATTTTTAACAGGGACAATCCCCATCAGACCACGCAAATTTACAATGTCCCAGACTCTCTAACCATAACTGCAATGCTCTAACAGTTACCTTGTTATATAGGGATTTGGTACAAAATGGTACTCTTTGTTAATTTTCCAAGATTCATCCTTGCAGTGCTTTGAAAGTAAGACAGACATCTACAATCAATAAAACAGAATGCAAATGATAATTATATTTTAAGGCTGTTTTGTCAGAATTTTTGGCAAAAAAAGTGGACAGCTTAGGTCCGAGACATACTGCACATTCTGTGGAATCCAATCTTGATCTTTGCTGGTCACTTTAGGGACTAAATGTGGCTTAACCCTTTCCCAAACAAGCCCTGGTTTTCATGTGTCTGCAGTGCAAGTCTTTTGAAAACACTGTGGGAAAAGGAGAAATTGCTCGTAACGAGCAATTTCTCCTTTTCCCACAGTGTTTTCTTCTCTTTTTGAGAACTTTCTGCCATTTTCATAAAATTTAACATTGTTGTCTGCAAACTCTTTGAATTTGGACCAGTCCAAAATTTGTTGTTTGGGAAAGGGTTAAGTGCTGTAAGGGATAAGACGTGGAGATTATTTCCTGATTGAAAAATGGATTGATTCTGTTTGTCCATGCACACATCATTGAGAAAGAGGTTTGATGTCTGGGTGGGGATGGGGGAGGGGGGTGGGGGTTATACATATAATTGAAACCACATTTAGCTTTGTAATTGCATTAAAATAAGTTATAATTAGCTTTTTAATTTGTAGTAAGCTGTTGGAATATATGTATAATAAATATTTATGAACTTACAAATGAATCTTTAGTTTAAGACCCTACCACACAACAAAAGTTTGGACCTGTCCAAATTAAAAGCCTTTGAAGATGACATATTCATTGCTGCTCAGAAACATTGTGGGAAAAGGAGAAAAGGCTGGTTAACAGCATTTTCTCCTTTACCCACTATGTTTTCAAAAGCCTTCTTCCTCCTGGTCATTAAAGCTTGGGATTGTGTGGTACAGTATCAAACGCTTTTCCTCTTTGTGAATTGACCCTATAATACTAGGTAACAGAAAAAAAAGATTGTGGTGAAAGTTTTTACATGTATCTAGTAATTTTTTTTTTTGCTTCTTTTTCTACACTGAATAGATTTGTGTCTTCCTACAACTATTTAACCCAATACCAAATTATTTCCAATTTTTTCCAATTTTAATAGCCTTATAGAAGAAACCTTATGAAACTTTAGGAGAAAAGGGGAGAATGCTGGTAACCAGTATTTTATCTTTTCACACAGTTTTCTACCCTCTCAAAAAAATCAATGTTTAACCCTTACCCAAACAAGCCCTGGTTTTCACAAGTCTTTTGAAAACACTGTGGGAAAAGGAGAAATTGCTCGTAACGAGCAATTTCTCCTTTTCCCACAGTGTTTTCTACCCTTTTTGAGAACTTTCTGCCATTTTCATCAAATTTAAAATTGTCGTCTGCAAAAGGTGAAAAAGGAAACATGTTTTTATGTGCACTAAAGTTGGTCTTTTATACCAAATAAAAACATTTAGTTTTAGAAGTTAAAGGATTGAAACAGGGGCACATTGTTACTTAGTAACTCATTGTTACTTAGTAACAATGTTAAATCTATTTTGACTCTTTACCAGACGACAAAAATTTCAGGCTTGTCCAAATTGAAAGCAAATGCAGACGACAAAATAAATGTGACTGAAAAATTGAAATTTATTTTGGGAAGGGTAGAAAACATTGTGGGAAAACGAGAAAATACTGGTTACCAGCATTATCTCGTTTTCCCAGTGTTTTCAAAAGGCCTCTTTCTTAGGGTCGTTAAAAGTCGGATTCTGTGGTAAAGTGTTAATTCTTTACCAGATGACAAAAATTTCAGGCTTGTCCAAATTGAAAGCAGCTGAAGATGAAAAATCAGACATGGTTTATTTGATGAGGTTTGTCTTTGAAAGAATAGATAAAAATGTGGGAAAAACAAAAAAAATGTTGCTTACCAGATTTTTTTCCTTTTTCTCACATTGTTTTTTTCATTAACCTTCTTCATGTGGGTTCTTAAAACACAGGGTTATTGGATAAAGGGTTTACAGATGGAAATTGCTGCTTTTCCATCTCTATTTTGTACCTCAATTATTGATAGTATCAAGGCGTATTTGTATATTGTTGCAAGGTTTAAAGTGCATGTACTTCCTAGTTAGGTATTGGGAAATTTCAATAATGGAGCCATGCTCTGACAAAAGGGGGCTTAATACATCTCCGTTATCTTGATACCAAGCAAGTCATCACATAATTATGAGTCCTTAAAATCCATTTTGTCTAACAACAGGCTGAATCATGAGGTACACTGGTCCTTTGACATGCAGAAAATTGACTAAAATCAAAAGGTTTTGGCCCAGGTCAACCTGCACGGACTGCGCAGGCTGACCTTGCTCAATACTTTTCGCAATGTGCCGTCTTTTAACGACCCTGATGAAGAAGGCCTTTGAAAACATGGTGGGAAAAGGAGAAAATGCTGGTAACCAGCATTTTCTCCTTTTCCCACAATGTTTTCTGTCCTATAGAAAAAACAATTTTCAATTTACAAGTCATATTTATTTTGTTACCTGCAAATGCTTTCAATTTGGAAATGTCTAAAATATTGCCATGTGGTAATGGGTTAAACTACCTTCCCACAGAACATGGCTCTCATACACTCATAAAGCTTGTGTGACGTTCTCAGTTCCTCCGACGATGAAGAGCTCTGAGGTATAACACAGACTGTTGTTGGCCCTCTGCTGTTCATCTTCCATGTTTATCTCTTTACCAAATGACAAAATTTTAGACTTTTCCAAACTGAAAGCATTTGCAGACATCAAATTAAATGTGGCTCAAATTACGGAATTTCTGTGAAATGGTAGAAAACATTGTTGGAAAAGGAGAAAATGCTGGTAACCAGCATTTTTTTTCTTTTCCCACACTGTTTTCAATACTCTAATTTCCCAGGGTCGTCAAAACTCAGGATTGTGTCGTAATGGGTTAATTTTAAAAATTTGAAGTTTTGTCATTTGGTAACAAAACAAAGAGTTAAAAACCGTGTCAAATGGTCCAAGTTAAAAAAATATTGTGCCAGCATTTTACAGGTCACATTTTTTACCTATTCTAATGAAACTTGATTAGACTATTGCCTGGAAGATTTCAATGACAAGTTTAACCCTTTACCACACAATTCTGTGTTTTAACAACCCTGATGAAGAAGGCTTTTGAAAATGTTGTAGGAAAAGGAGAAACACTGGTAACCACCACATTCTCTCTTTCCCCATAATGTTTTCTACTGTGCTAAGGACAATCCCTGTTATTTTAGCCACATTTTATTTGTCGTCTGCAAATGCTTTCTAAATGGACAAGTCTAAAATTTTGTTTTCTGGTAAAAAGGTAACCCTTTACCACACAATGCCGCCTTTTGATGACCCTGGGAAAGAAGCCTTTTGAAAACAATGTGGGATTTTCCCACAATCATTTTTCTACCCTAATGAAGACAGAAATAATCATTTAAGTTACATTTAATTTGCCGGCTGCAAATGCTTTTAATTTGGTCTAGCCCGAAATTTTGTAGTATGGTAAAGGGTTAAGCAATTTTATCTGTCGCCAAAGTGTTTTTATGTGTATTGATGCATCAGCTCTTGGTTCACGTGGATTATCCATACATGTATAAAACTAGGGTATTTTTAAGTCATCTGTTGTGAATTGGTGTTGGGGCGGGGGAGCATCAGTTACATAAACTGGACATCTTTTGACAGCTATCAATAGAATCCATTAAAATTTAGTGATTTTCATCTTGTATGCCCGACTAAACAAGTAGATGATATAGATCCAAGATCAGACTGCACATTCTCTGCAGCCTGATCTTTATCTTTACCATCCACAACAGCTTCTGTTTTCGTATATAGCACTGAAAAGGGTTATTTTTTAAGATATCATTTCTCTTTCACACAGCTGTTAGGGTTGTGTGCACATTTTAAGTATATGTATATGTTTGGCTTTGTACATTATTTCATCTTCTTATCTTTGAACAAATGCTTTGTGCAATGTGATATTGAAAAATAAATTCATTAAACTGTATAGAAGTATAAATAGTTTTTATCTCATTCCTGGTCCCACAGCGGAAAGTAACTTAGGTTGCTCATCTGGGCTGCCTTCCACTGAACTGCTTATGCTTGAAATTCGTCAAAGCGGCTAAGGTAAGCAAGCTTGCATCAAATCTGAAAACAAGGTTCGTTAAACTGCATAACTTTACGATTTCAGGAAATATTTGCTTAACTCTTTACCAAACGACAATTTTTCAGACTAGTCCAATTTGAAAGCATTTGCAGACGACAATATAAATGTAACTCAAAAAACTGAAATTTGTCTTGGAAAGGCTAGAAAACATTGTGGGAAAAGGAGAAAATGCTGGTTACCAGCATTTTCTCCTTTTCCCTGCAATGTTTTCAAAAGGCTTCTTCCTCAGTGTTGTTAAAACTTGGAATCATGTGGTAAAAGGTTTAAATGTTATGAATTAAAATTGCAGTTTGACTTTTCCTGTGTACTTTTGGCCACTAGTGTGCCTTTAATGCAAGGTAGAATGAATGCATGATGGACAGACACAGGGCCATGACATAGTCTCACTGGCCTTTGTCCAGTAGAGCTAAAAACACACAAAGGAGTTTGTTTAACCATGTACCACACAATCCCGACTTTTAAAAACCCTAAGAAAGAAAGCTTTGGAAAACTTTGTGGGAAAAGGAGAAAATGCTGGTAACCAGCATTTTTCTCCTTTTTCCACAATGTTTCCTATTGTATCGAAGAGAGAAATCATCATTTCAGCACCCTGTTATATGCTATCTGCAAATGCTTTTCACATGGTCCAGTGCACAATTTTGGTATTTGGTAAAGAGTTAACCCTTTACCAGGCAGCAACATTTTAGGCTCATCTGAACTGAAGGCACCTGCAGATAACATATCAAATGAGGTTCAAATCATGAGGTGTGTCAGTGAAAGTGTAGAAAGCATTGTGGGAAAAGGAGAAAATGCTGATTACCAGTATTTTCTCTTTTTCCAACAATGTTTTCAACGGCTTTCTTTCTCAGGGTCTTTAAAGCTAAGGATTGTGTGGTAAAGGATAAAAAAGAATAAATCACTAATACATGTAAAAAAGACATAGAATATGCTTTAATCGAAATGACTTGGATATAATATAATCAATTAGAACATCTAAAACAACACTTCCAATCCTTTTATGTACATAATATGATAACAAGGACATAGTAACCGCCATTGCTTACTACAAAAGATTTGACCCATTACCTCATAGCTACTTTAAGATATAACAAAGTGATAGCACCCTTGACACAAAGGAGAATACAATCAACTGGGCAGAAAAATTATTTTTGTCTATGCAACATTGAACATTTTGGGGAAGGGCTGAGTTGGATGTACAAAAATGAAATATTACAGGTCTTCATTCTTTGTATTCAAATCAGGTCAAGTTGCATGTGCAAAGAGGTGTGAATTGGATGAGAACAACGTTCGAATCCTGTAAGCATCTCTTTACACACACAACTTGACCTGGGTCTGCATTCACCAACCATTCTCAAGAATATTCTTGGTCTTATGCTGAAGAATTTTCTAGATTAGAAAGTAACACAAGTTCTGATTGGCTAAACCAAATGTGTGATACGGAAAACATGTTCTTGTCTGTTGTATATCCCTTTACCAAACGACAAAAATGTAGACTTGTCCAAATTGAAAGAATTTACAGACGACAATTTAAGTGTTGCACAAATGATGAAATTTGGCTTTGAAAGAGTAGAAAACAGTGTGGGAACAGGAGAAAATGCTGGTTACCAGCATTTTCCCCTTTTCCCACAATGTTTAAAACTCAGGATTGTGTGGTAAAGGGATATGTGTTTTAGATTATGTCTCTGTTTCAGTCTGACATTTATAGGAATATGCGAGAGTGTAGCCCAGTTAAGTTTATAAGGTAATGGACAAGACAATAATGAAGAACTCTAGATAGTTTCTCTGACGTCAATAAAACAAAATAATGTGGTAGCATTATGCTAAGTTTTTAATCCTTAAGTTGCTGATCGCGACCCACTGACCTTTTGTGGACAGTGTAGATCAAGATCAGACTGCAATGAATGTGCAGTCTGATCTTTGATCTACACAGTCCGATACGGTATTTTCCTTCGGTAAAATCAACTTTGAAACTGCAATGTTTGGGCTTTTAGTATTGAGTAGAAATTTGGGTTTCGTTTATTCAGCAGCTTAAGTGTTAACCAGTGTCAGAGGTTATGGTCATTAACCCTCATCCTGATAAGTACCTTAAATAAAACTTTCATGCCGATATTAAAAACCTGAATGATGTTATTTCAAACATAATTTTGAAGAAAAGATATCTCCTTATCGGACAGTGTAGATTCAAGATCAGACTGCACATTTTGTGCAGTCTGATCTTGATCTACCCTGTCCGCAAAAAGTCAGCGAGTCGCGCTTAGCAGCATACGGGTTAATACATATGTGTATACCTAACAAATAGGGAAAAAAATATGGAAAAGATAATTTTTTTCCTTTAGGATGAAACATTGTAGAAGAAGGAGGTAATCCCTTAATTCTTCACCAAACGAGCACAATTTTAGACTTATCCAACTTGTAAACATTTGCAGACGGTATATCAAGTATGGCTCAAATGATAGAATTCATAACTGAAAGGGTAGAAAACATTTTGGGAAAAGGAGAAAATGCTGGTTCCTTTTCCCACAATGTTTTTAATGCCTTCTTCCTCAGTCATTAAAACTTAAGACTGTATGGCAAAGGGTTTTAATGTGTTCATAGCTGGTAACCAGCATTTTCTCCTTTTCCCAAAATGTTTTCAAAGCCTTCTTCCTAAAAGTCATTAAAACTTAAGACTGTGTGGGTAAAGGGTTTTAATGTGTTCATAGCTGTCCAGCGTGGGAATGCAAACCTTGTATGCATGTGGACATGTTAGCAACATCTTTTGGAGATTTTTTAATAAACCATTCTACATGAAACCTTTACCACACAAACCCAGACCAAGAGGACTTTTAAAGATTGTAGGGAAAAAAAAACACCTTAGATGTGAGAGGCACTCTAATTGGTGATCATTGCATTAATCCACTGTTTTGTTCTTACACAAAGCAATACATTCACTCAAGCATTTACATACACACAGTGTTTACCCTCAGAGATTGCCAGAACAACAAAAAGCACATTTTCAAGGTTTGAGAATGGGTTTGGGTTGTTTTTTTTCCTTTTGTTTGTTTGAATGCAGTTTTCAAAAATATTTCAGTAATATCACAGTCCCACTACAACCAGTCTTTCCTGGGTTTCACCAGTACTAAGTTGGGGCTCTGCAGTGCCTTACCCATGGACAATACAAATTAAATCAGCACCATAGGAGAGGATTGAACTTGGAACCTCTGCTTTATAAATCCACTATTCCAACCAATAAGCCACAAAGATCCCAGTAAATAGTGCAATTTTTGCAATTTCTCAAGCTATTTTGATCGCATCATTGAAAAAAAATATTGGAAAGTGTAGATCCAAGATCAGACTGCACATTCTGTGCAGTCTGATCTTGGATCTACACTTTCCACAAAAGCAACCAGTGTTATCCTTGGCGTTCTAAGAGATAAAGTTGAAGACAAAGAAGGAATGATTTGTTTGCAGTTTCGTTGAACAGTCAGTCTAGGCTGGAGAGAGGAATGCCAGTAGGGAGAGGAACTGCTCGAACATTAACCACACTCTTGTTTCACTGTGCGCAGGATAAGGTTGGTCTGGTATGTAAGGTAGTTGGCACTCAGGAAGACGCTCTGGTTTCTGTAAGTAGGAAAATTATGATGGAGTATTGAGGATTTATCTGGTACCAGAAAAGAAGGCTTATTTATGCACCTGCAATAGACAGACTTTAAAATACAATTGGCCAAACAGGAGAGATTGTTTGCTACAACCAATAAACCTCCTTTTCCCGAAATGTCTTCCACATTATTCAAAGAATAACATTTTCTTTTCTTCTTCATTGTTTTCTTAGAAGTATTATAGTACAGTATGTTGAGATACACCTAATAATAGCAGCATATCTGTTTCAGAAAACAACCCTATGTCTATCTTTCCTGACTTAAAACAACTATATTGACCCTAGCAAGTCCCCCCTACCCGCGCCCCCTCCCCCCCCTCGAAAAAAAAAAAAAAAGGTGTTTATTACATCATTAACCCTTTACCACACAATGACGACCTTTAATGACCCTGAGGAAGAAGGCTTTTGAAAACATTGTGGGAAAAGGAGAAAATGCTGGTAACCAGCATTTTCTCCTTTTCCTTTTCCCGCAATGTTTTCTACACTACTAAAGAAAAACCATATCATTTGAACCACATTAAAATTGTCGTCTGCAAATGCTTTCAATTTGGACAGGGCTAAAATTTTGTCATGTGGTAAAGGGTTAAAAAAAAAAAAACGCTAGAAAATTTAGCAAACACAGCTCCTGTAAAGAGGCCTTTTTACATGTTTTTTTTTTCATTTGCTTCAAATAAAATTCTTGTTGTTAAATACTGCTAGATACTAAATAATATATACTAAATAATATACTTTTCTCTGTAAATGTAAAGAAACCAGATAGTTACAAGTGACAAAAAGGTGGAATTTTGGCGTTCAAATACTGGGTTGGTCGCTTACCACTAGGTAACTCTGTCTTTTTTCAATAGATCAAGTATGAGGTCATTGCACCTATTTCAGTACAACCCCACATGATCCACATGAGGAATTAATCACTGTGACTTTCCTACAAACCTTTGCAAAATTATGGTGTGAAATTTGAAAATACCTTAACAAGGTAAGGTACATTAGCCATCTAGGAAATACAACTGAAAAATTGCTTTCTCTTAAATTTGTCTTTCTTCTTTACAGATGGTTTGGCAGCTATCCCTTTACTAAATTCTGCAATAATCATTTTTGAAGTTTGAGGAGATTATGAAAAATCTGAATAGCCCCCCCCCTTAAAGCTGCATAAAACTAGATTCTGACCATTATGAAGTTTCCAAAAGAAAGTTGATAAGTTTCTAGACACCTATTCATGGTTTGCCTTTTACCAACCAATCCATTATTTTAATGGACAGGCCAAAAAAAGCTTTTGAAAATATTACCAAGCATGGCAAAACATGAAAAATGACTCAATTAAAATCTAGCAAACTCACACATGTAACACTTTTAAAACAAAAATCAAAGGCTGGAAAAAAAACTTACAAAATATTATATGGAGGATCTTAGATGAGTGCTTATGTATTATCCTTCTAATTGAACAAGTTGGCTAAAATCATACGACATCAGCCTTGGCAAGCATCATGTAGATTTTAGTTAACAAGTTTAACCCTTTACCAAACGACAAAATTTTAGACTTGTCCAAATTGAAAGCATTTGCAGACGAAAAATTAAAAGTAGCTCAAACGATGATTTCTGGCTTTGATAGGGTAAAAAACATTGTGGAAAAAGGAGAAAATGCTGGTCACTAGCATTTTCTCCCTTTACCACAATGTTTTCAAGAGGCTTCTTTCTCAGGGTCGTTAAATGTTGGGATTGTGTGGTAAAGGGTTAATAGAAATGATAATACATAAACACAATGAGAGATTCCAAGTAACGGGTAATTCAATATTTAATGACAAACAAACAAGTATTCTGCATCATCATCTTTAGCCTAAAATTATATATTGTTCACGTGGTCCATGGTTACTGATGTAGTTTGGTTTGAAATGTGTACATACACAAGAAGATAGCTCTATCGTGTTTATTTCAAAAGTAGAATGAAACAGTTTCTAGCATGGACCAACAAGGGAGGCAACTCTAAATGTGTTATCGTTCTTGCATCAAAAAAATGGTACAAAATTCTCGCCCTTTGGGTGGGGTTGAATTACGCCGATTTATAGTATTTTCTAAAATTATTTTTCAAGAGTAAAGCTTGTTTAATTGTAGCCAATACATTGAGGGACACGTGCACTTTACTCTTAAACAGAAGCGAACACGTTTGCCTGTTAAAAATCACTTTTGAAAAAAGAAAATAATTTTTAAAAGGTAAGAGAAGGTGCACGCTTGTAAGACTGGCTTAATTTTGTTCCCCAATCCAATTTTTCATCATGACACAAACAAGATTGCCTTTAAATGGGCGTAATATGTGTGGTTTTTTTAACTTTTTCCCAACTCTGGTAAAACCGGAAGTGGAATTTTCAAAATGGCAGCGCCGCTGTTTTCTTTCTGTTGAACAAAATTTGATTTGTTTTTATGTAATAAATCTCACTGCAGTTATTGCAAACTGTCACTGAATGATCAGAAATCATATAGAAGTGAAAAGAAAATGTATTTCATATATCTTTTTTTGTGTTAAAAAATAAAATATTGGTTTTACTTATCCCTGTTAGTTTTGTTATGTTTTTTTTTAAGAAATCCTCCAATATTTTTTAAATTGTTATTATGATATTAAGAAATCTTCAAACACCCAATCATCTTTGAATATATCTTTTAATCTTCATATTTTGAAAACTTTTGGGTATCACAGCAGCAAAAAAAAAGGGGGGAGGGAATAAGTGAGATTTAAGCATGCAGTTTGCTACATAGGCTAATATAAAGCAGATCAGACAGACAGGCATCTGCCAGTCCAGTTGAAGCAATTCTTTCTATTTATAAGCAACCTTTAATGAATATTAAGCAAATGGTCTTTGAAAACATTGTGGAAAAAGTAATTTCTCCCTCTTCTCAGTGTTCTTAGTGTGATTATTCCTTCATATTCCTACTTCTTCAGGCATTCCTAGGTAAAGCTGATCACTGAGTTACTGTTTGTAATACCAGTTTATACAATTCATATATAGGAATGAATTTACCTCAGAGGTAGAAAACTGTAAATGTAGGAATGCACTAATTCAAATCAGATTTTAGACATGCTGATGTTCTGTAAATCCTTGATTGGTCTAATTTCATTTGTGATAAGTTTTTTATAAAGTCACATATCTCTGCTTTTGTTTCAACATCAAGGTTTTTTTTTCATCAAAATACTATTGTGGCTGTATGGTGTACAAAGTCTGAAACAAATGGCCACAGACATGGCCTATATCTATATCTGTTCCATGTGTGTTTTAATCCACCCAGTAAAGGAGAAAACCAAGCTTGAAATTCTTTGCAGGGGCCCATTCCCTTCCCTCCCATACCCCAGCAATATGATCATGGATGTATAAAACAGCAATAAATGTACATTTACTATTGTTTCATAAACTTTCATAGAGCAAAGGAAGAAGATAAGAAAGATAAGAAAGAGGCAGGGCACATGTTTAAGTCCGATTTTAGTTTGTAGTACATTTACTTGTCAGTTAATTGATCACATAGATGGTCATTGTGCAAATTAAGTGTTCCAGGTACATTTTAAAAAAATTGAATAAAAATGTTGCATTGAATTGCAGGCATTATTTCTGGGTATTTTTTGTACAGTACAAGTAGTAGGACAGGCTGGTGTGAAAAAAAAAAAGAAAAGAATTGAAATTGGTTGGGCAAATTTTATAAGGTTTAGGTGAAATTTACCACTTTTTCTGTGAAAATACTTAAGGTTTTTGTCAATGCATGGCAACAGACCATATTAACCCTTTCCCAAATGACAAATTTTGGACTGGTCCAAATTGAAAGAGTTTTCAGACAACAATTTTAAATTTGATGAAAACGGCAGAAAGGTCTCAAAAAGGGTAGAAAACACTGTGGGAAAAGGAGAAATTGCTCGTTACGAGCAATTTCTCCTTTTCCCACAGTGTTTTAAAAAGACTTGTAATGTAGACACATGAAATCCAGGGCTTGTTTGGGAAAGGGTTAAATAATTCGTAAAAAATAAAATCCTGCCTTGATATGGAAAAACTAAAGTGTTTTGGATTTCTCAAATCCTACTTGTGATATGTGGAAAGTGTCAGTTTTCTATTCCACTATATAAAAAAATCATTGTTCCATGCTACAGTTTCCTTAGGAAATACTAGTAGAGTATTTCCACAAATCTGTTGATTTAACTCTTTACCAAACAACAAAATTTTACACCAATCAAACTGAAAGCTTTTGCAGATGACTACATAAATGTTACTCAAAAATTGAAATTTGTTTCGGGAAGAGTAGAAAACATTGTGGGAAAAGGAGAAAATGCTGGTTACCAGCATTTTCTCCTTTTTCCTCAATGTTCTCAAAAGGCCTTTTCCTCAGGGTGGTTAGAAGTCGAGATTGTGTGGTAAAGGGTTAATATAACTTTTGCTGCATTTTAATTGTTATTTAACATGAAAACCATAAAACTTTCCACTTCTACACGTCAGCAGCAATGGTAATAATTTTCACCGCAAATGGCAAAGCTGTTCAAAAATTGGCACACGCTGTGGTTGGTTTTGCCAGCCTCACATACTCGTAACTACAATTCAACCAGAATCAGGACCCAAACAACGGCAATTCACGTGTGCATTTTCGAAAAAAGGTAAAAAATAAATAAAATGGGTTTATACACTGCTGGAGGCAGTTTCATGTAATAAACTAAGATATATACTGAATCTAGATCTACAATAATGTCAGAGTTAAAAACTACTGAGGTTTGTAAAAGGAATCAAAACACTGTTAAAACATTCAACACTGAGGCTCATACAGCACAACCTATATTTCCTTTACAGACAGTGTAGATTAGGATCTAGGTAAATTCAAAACAAATTACAATATACATGTATTTTGGTCACACTTTGAAACTGGAGATCTAACTATGTTGATAACAAAATTTCAGACATGTCTGCATTGAAAGCAACTGCAGATGACATATAAAGTTCAGTTTATTTGAAAGTTAGAAAACATTGTTGGGAAAAACCTTTTTCCCAATGTTCATGAAAACATGTGGCATGTTGGTCAAAAATTAACCCCTTACCAAACAACAAAAGTTTAGACTTGTCCAAATTCATAGCATTTGCAGATGGCAAAATAAACGTGACTCAAACACTGAAATTTGTTTTGGGAAGGGTAGAAAACTTTGTGCGAAAAGGAGAAAATGCTCGTTACCAGCATTTTCTCCTTTTCACACAACGTTTTACAAGGCCTTCTTCCTCAGGGTCGTTAAAACTTGGGACTATGTGATATAGGGTTAAATCATTACTGTACAAACTGTTTTTAGACATTACTGTCACATAATACATGTGACAAAATTGACAAATAAACAGAGCAATTTAAAAAAAAAAAGAAATTCAAGAATATGGGAAACATTTAGGAAAAAGAAGTTTGTAACAAGAAAAAATGAATGACATTTTTTCCAAAATGTCCCCAACATCAGTCTGTCTCCTTGTCCGTCTACAAGTTTTCATGCTGTAATGATTTATATCACATTAGTTACTAATGACGTACACATATATCACAGTATCAACTCTTACACTACCAAATAAGTAAATTAAATTTTTTCAATCGCTACAAATATAGTTCCAGTGGAAGATGAAGAGAAAGAATGCCTTAACTCCTTACCACACGACAAATACACAGACTGGTCCAAATTGAAAGAATTTGCAGACAACAAATTAAATGTGGCTGAAATAATGGAACTTGTATTTGATTGGGTAGAAAAAATTGTGGGAAAAGGAGAAAATGCTGGTAACCAGCATTTTCTCCTTTTCCCACAATGTTTTCAAAAGGCTTTTTCTTCAGGGTCGTCAAAAGTCTTGATTGCGTGGTAAAGGTTTAATCTAAAATAAACTAATGAATGGGGTAGATTAGAGATCAGACTGCATGTTCTATGCAGTCCCATCTTGATCTACACTATCCACAAAAGCTTCTGGTGTTGTCAAATTTAAGGAAAGAGTCATTGATAAACTGTATTATAGTATTTACAAGACAAAAACCATCCATTCAATACCAAGTGACAAACTCGGCCAATCTCAGCAACCTCAGTCAATACGAGAAAAACTCAGACAGTATCAAATAAAATAAGGCCAACATGACTTGGTCAGTATCATAACTAAAACTGAAGACAAATCCAGGCCATTTCTTAATAAAATTCTCATCAATCATGTAAATTCCAATCAGGCATAACTACATTTCCAACGTCTGCAGTATTAGCCGAAGGAACAGGCTAATATAACAGACCTCAAATTTGTAACTCAGCCAATGTGAAATTACTTGAGTGGTAACACTATACTATAATTTAATATCAATTGTCTTCATGAATATTGGCAAGTTCTGATTGGCTGAAAAAAAAAATTTCATAGCTCCATGGAAAAAAAAAAAATCATGTTGTGCCGGAACTACTTTAGCTATCAAACTAATGTAAACAAACATGTATACAATATTCCACATTTTTTTTTAAAGAATTTTATACAGAGTCCCAAGTTTATTAGTTAGCTTTTTTTTTTGCTCTGAATATCATTTAATGAATAAAAAAATAATGTAACAATTCAACAATAAAAGTAACGAGAGTCAAAAATCCATCATGAATTCCGACGGCAATATTCACCATGCTTCTACTCAGAGTGAAGGTTACACATCGCGGGTCCTACACACTGCCTTGTTAATTTACTTTTGTTTTATTGGTTGATTTTCAGGACACGTTACTATTGGAAAACTGCTTCCCCATTGTATTCTTGCGCCATACAAATATGAGTGTAAGGGGCTTTAGAAACTCCAATGTTACATTTAAAAATAAAGTAAATGAATGCAGTGTGAATTATTTCCGTGGGTGTATGTTGTCTGTAATATTAAATTATAAGGAATGATGAGAATTTTTTTTTTCATGGAGGTATGAAAAAAAAAACCTAATCACACTGTATGAAACTGTGAAGGTATGAAAAAGAAAACCTCATCACACTGTACGAAACCCCAAAGCGGTTTCATACAGTGTGATTAGGTTTTTTTTTTTCATACCTCCATGAGAAAAAAAAATTCTCTTCATTCCTTAAATAAAATAATAACTATTCTAACATGACACATGAATTTGGCTCAATAAACACAGTGCAACAGAAGCGTGGTAAAATAAACATCATTCTATTTTCTATGTTAAGTAAGAATTAATCCACATTCGCTTTTGTATACAAAGTATGAACTTTTTTGCCTTTGATCAAGAGTTGGTCATGTTAGAATCAAAATAATCTTCTTTCTATCATGGTTTGTAGTTCAATAAACCACAGTTGTGAGTTATTAGGCACAATAAATAAACCATTCGGGCTACCGCCCTCGTGGATTGTTTATTGTGCCCCATAACTGTAGTTTATTGAATGATAAACCACAATAGAAAGATTATTTCCTAAGCAGATCATCAAGACCTAAAGTTACATGTATACCATTTCTTGATTACAAACCCTTCCCAAGCCAAATTAGCAAAATGAATCTTTTCAGAAAAGACCCAACATAATTCTAATTTCCAGGCCCCTTCCTGCCACAGCACTGGGGATAACCAACAGCACAAATGCCATATCAGACCACATTTTTTGTGTTATCTGATCCTGATCTACAATGGCTGTGAAAGCAACTACAATCATGAAAGGCAATGCTTAAGCTTCAATCAGGAATGCCTAGCTGTTAACAGAGCTCCAGATAGAGGGAGTAATTTTTATTTTAAAACTGAAAAAAATAATTATTCTCCACTAAACCCTATGTTATGGGTACTCATTAGAAGCGTCTCACTGAGACGATTCTAATGAGTACCACAACACAGGATTTGGAAGAGAAATAATGGATTTAGAATACCATCACTCCCTCTTATGTGGAGCTGTGTTAACCCTTTACCAAACAATCACAAGTTTTAACAACCGTTAGGAAAATGTCCTTTGAAAACATTATGGAAAAAGGTGACAATGCTGGAAACCAGCATTTTCTCCTTTCCCCACAATGTTTGCTGCCCCTACAATGGCATATTTCAGATTTTGTGTCACATTTTTTTTTGTCTGCAAATGCCTCCAATTTGGACCAGTCTGAAATCTTGTTAAAAGGTTGAAAGAAAAAAAAAAAATCAAAATCATCAACCTTGTGACTTCAAGTCAATATAACCCTTTACCAGACAATCTTGAGTCTCTTATGAGGGAGAAATATTTTTGAAAACATGAAGGGAAAAAGGAAAGCAGTCACAGGCATATTCTCCTATTCAACACTGTTATTCACCCTTTCAGAGAACTAAGCTCATTTGTATGAATTTCAAATGTCTTGTATGCAGATGTTTTGAAACTGGAAGAATCTAAAATTTTTGTTTGGAAAATGGTTACTAGAAAAACAGTTTTACCCCTAAATAGAACAAACTAACTCTTAAAACACTTATCACAAATTATACATCACAGAATCTGCAGTCTGATCTTTGATCTACAGATTCTGCTGCTTGTGAAATATTCTGGAAAAATTAGCATTTACACTGCACTGTTTGGTATGCCCCCATTTCTTTAACTGATTCTGTCTTCGTAGGGTTAAAAAATCATGGAAATAAATTTAGTAATAATGATAGCAATAATGATAAAAATAACTCTGCCCGCTTTTCCTGGGCCCCAACAAACAATCACTTTCTGCACCTGCATAAAAAAAGCCAAACACAGTGCAAGTAAAACATAGATAATTCAAATAATTGTAGAGAAAACATACTTGAGCCATGCTCTGGTGAAAGGGGGCTTAATGCATCTCTGTAATACACGATACCAAGCAAGTCATCACATCATTAGGGATCCATAAAATCCATTATGTCTGACAACCAACTGTATTATAAGGTAGACTGGTCCTTTGACATACAGAAAATTCACCATTAGCGAAAGGTTACGGGGCAGGTCAGCCTGTGCAGACTGCACAGGCTGACCTGTGTCGATAGTTTTCGCAGATGCATTAAGCCCCCTTTTCACAGAGCATCGCTCACTTATTTTTTGAATCATTAACTCTTATTATATACCTGTAATTTTTCTGGCCCAGATACATGTGTCGCACACACATAATATATCATGTATGACACAAAAATCTGTATGTACACAGTATCATATACTGTTCCAAATATGATATGACGACACAGAAATAGTGCTGCAGTAAGTCTGAATGCTGCTGATTTTCAAAGTGAGTGTCGGCACTACCAAAAAGTTGCATGCTTTCGGATTTTACCAATTTATTTGAATTATCATAAGCTTTGACAAAGGGTCAAGGTAAGAGGGTATAAAGTTATTTCATCACCTACAACCCCATGTTGTTGGAACTCATTTCAATGAGACAATTCTAATGAGTACCCACAACATAGGTTTTCATGATGAACTAACATGACTCTTATCTATACCTCTGTTTAAATAACAAAGATTTTACTAGGCTGGTAGAATATGGCTGTCACCTCCTGTATCATGTCACTTACCCCGAGTGCAAAATTTCCCAAACCTCACTGGGCCGTTTTCTGTTAGCAAGAATGTTAGGTTAGAGAGTCTATGATTGAATCCAGAATGAAAGACTGTTATATGATAAATGCTTCATCCCATGACAGAATCCAGAGTTGTCTATCCATATCACATACAGTACCCAGTTTTAATGACCCTCAGGAAGAGGCATTTGAAACATTGTGGGAAAAGGAGAAAATGCTGGTTACCAGCATTTTCTCCTTTTCCCACAATGTTTTCAAATGCCTGGTAACCAGCATTTTCTCTTTCTACCATGTTTTGATACCATTTTAAAGACAGAAATTATTGCTAGAGTTACATTAAATTTGACGTCTGCAAGTGCTTTCAATGTGGATGAGTCTATGACATTGCTGTGTGGGAAAGAGTTAAATTGAAAGTATATACAGACGACATATCAAATGTACCTCAAATGACAAAGACTTCTCTCTGGAAGGGTTAAAAAACATTGTGGGAAAAAAAGAGAAAAAGTTTGTAATCACAATGTTATCTATAGCCCTAGGGGCTGTATTCATAAAACATTGGATACTTTGGCACTGAGTTAACCTTTTACCACACAATGCCGACCTTTAACGACCCTGAGGAAGAAGCCTTTTGAAAGCATTGCGAGGAAAAGGAGAAAATGCTGGTAAGCAGCATTTTCTCCTTTTCCCACAATGCTTTCTACACTATCAAAGAAAAATCACATCATTTGAGCCATACTGAAATTGACGTCTGCTAGTGTTTTCAATTTGGACTGGTCTAAGATTTTGTCGTGTGGTAAAGAGTGAACATAAATATCAGAGATTTCAAAGACCCACAAATATCAGTAATATGAAATATTTGGTGAGTGTATATATTGTGAGAAATTGTGATGTAAGCCTACAAAATTTCTATTCAGCTACAAACATGGTATAACTCTGGAATCAGTTTGTATTTTATTTGACACTATTTTTCAGTCTATATCAGTACAATTGTGATAAAAAAACTTTTTCCCAGCATTCACTGTCATCCACCAGTACTGTTGCTGCTACGAAACACTTTCGCATAGAAAAAATACCGCCATAGTTCATGATTATCAGACAACAGCTAGCATGTCATCGGCAGCACATTTGTTAAAACTTGTGTTTGACTCATACAGTGACTTTAAATTCCTTTTTTTTAAAATCAAGTCTCAATTTAAACCACTATTGTTTTGTACAATTTTAAACAATATCTATGAAAAGGAACACCAATATTAGCAGAGAATGAAGAAAATATATGTTTAGAAATAGCTTTTAAAAATATCATCGGAAAAGGATCAATTGATTGATTTTTCTTCATGCAACTGCTCCTTTTCCCAAAATGTTTTTCAAATGATTCATTAATGTCTAATGATAGCTTGTATTATAATCAATTAATACTGAAAGCAAGCATATATGATAGAAAAAATGGCATGAAAGTCTGTCATCAAAAACAGGTAAATCTGCGTCAAGACTGCTGTAAATTCTTGTGTTGACACGCACACAAGGAAATCAAGTCAGAATTCCAGAAAAGCAGACTAATTAATGTTCACTCACATATATTCTGGGAAAAAAAAGTCCATGTACATGTTATAATGAAAATACAGAAAATATTTGGACAGGCAAGAAAGTCAGAAACATATAAGCCTGTGAAAAGGGAGCTTGATGCATCAGCAAAAAGTATCAACCCAGGTCAGCCTGCGCAGTCTGCGCAGGCTGACCTGGGCCGAAACTTTTCACTATTTGTCAATTTTCTGTGTGTCCAAGGACCATTCTACCTCATGATTAAGTCAGTTGTTAAAACAAGTTGCTATTAAGTATCCATAGTTATGTTATGGCTTGATAGATATAAGTGCATCATGGAGCTGCATAAAGTCTCCTTTTGCCAGATCATGACTCATATATAAAAAGAGTTGCTCCAGCTTTTTGTGGAAGAATATGACCTTTAGAAGTTAGATGTTTCTTAGCCCTATTCTATTGTTTTATAAAAATGATTTTTTACATCTAATTAACAGACATCTTTTTCTAAACATTAACGGAAAAGAAGCAGTTGCTGGTTCTAAGCAATTAATCCTGTTCCAACAATGTTTTCCACATAATCAACATAAGTATTGTCCTTTCAATCAAAACTGTCATACTTATGTCAACTGTACTAGCTTTCAGTTGGTCAAATTATTCCATACAGTAAGTATACCTAACAATTCAGAGACCCATCACTTAACTCTGCAGCCAAATTTTAAACTCATTTACATCAAATCATTTACAGACCACAAATAAAATGTGATGTAAAATGATAGGATTGGTCTTTGAATCCGAAACATTGCAGGAAAGGCAGAAATTGCTAGTTACCAGCATTTTCTCCTTTTCCTACAATGTTTCTCAAGCCCTCTTCCTCAGGGTCTTGAAACGATGGTACTGTTTGGTACAAGATATAAGAAAAAATGAGCAGAAGTAGGTTATGTCAGAAGGATTACAAGAAAAAGAGAGAGTTGAAAGGTTTCCTAACAAGATACAACAGATTAGCATGCTTGGTTATGCAGGCAACAAGTGTATACATACTGATTTGTGTCCCGGAAAAATTCTTTCAAAGTGTTGCTGAACTTTTTTGAATAGCGTACAAATTCTTTCTTTCTGTCTTCTAAGATCTGCAGTAAAAAGACATATTTCTTGTATACTCTCTGGCTTTAAACATATCAACACACACTACTTAGTAATAATTTGTTCAGTAACAATAAAATTTTTTCTGAAATTTCTCATATTTCTCATTTTCTTCCTCTGTCGATCAACTGGATGGTGGCGGGGGGGGAGGGGGGGAATGTTCAAGGGAAACAACTCCTATAATAGTTTTCCAATTGCACTGAAAATAGCAAGATCCCAGGTTCAACCGGATATCGAACTCGCTACCACTAGGTCAAGAATCAGATACACTTACCACTAAGCTACCCCTGCGGGCCCAGGGTTGAAAGTTTTGCACTAAAATCAGAGCCAAACTGAATGAAAACCGAAGGAGAAAAAGAGAAGCAAAAATTGCATCTACTGGCATACATCCTGATTCCAGTCTACCATCTGACTGTATAGTCGAGGTATTACAAACTAGCAAAATATGTCAATCCTTTACCACACAATCCTGAGTTATAACAACTGTGAGAAAGATGTCTTTTGAAAACACTGTGGAAAAAGGCGAAAACGCTGGTAACCAGCATTTTCTCCTTTTCCACAATGTCTTCTACCCTATCAAATTATTTCAGCCATATTTTAACTGTCACAAGTGAAGTCTGATCTTCATCTATATTGCATACAAAAACATGATAAGTAATGTTTCGCAGGGAAAGAATTGAAACAACCCACCTGTTTGCTGCCATTTTCTGAAGCTGGGACCTCACTGATCACTCTGTTTACTGCATCCAGTAACAGTTTGATGGCATTAGCTATGCCCCTGTAATGGGCAGAAAAAACTTACACTCATTATTCATGCATAAACTGCTATCATCTACAGTCAAACCTCTTTTAAGCCTTTACCACCCAATCCCCAGTTTTACAAACTCTAAGAAAGAAGGCTTTTGAAAACGTTGTGGGAAAAGGAGAAAATGTTGGTTACCAGCATTTTCTCCTTTTCCCACAATTTTTTCTGAACACTCAAAGAGAAATTTAAGTTATTCATTCACATACATACTGTTGTTCACAAATGCTTTTGGTTCGGACGAGTCTAAAAAAAAAAAAAAATGTTTGGTAAAGGGTTCACCCCTTACAAAATGACTTTGTTCTTAAAACCCGAGGAAAGAGGGCATTTGGTATTCTATACTTTGACCACAATGATTGCAACACTTTCAAAGACAACTCCCTTCATTAAAGCTACATCTGTCTCCTACAAATGTTTTCAACATGGCCTAGTCCAAAATTTTGTCACCTTGTAAAGGGATAAGCAAAAAACTAAAGATTAACTGAAAACCAGTTGCTTAAAGGCTCAACAGTGGGGAAAAATGTGGATGTTCAAATGTATTTAACCCTTTATCACACAATCCTGACTTTTAAAGACCCTGAGATAGAATCCTATTAAAAACACTATGGGAAAAGGAGAAAATGCTGGTAACCAGCATTTTCTCCTTTTTCCACAATGTTTTCTACCCTATCAAAGACAAATCGCATCATTTGAGTCGCACTGAAATTGTTGTCTGCAAATGCTTTCAATTTGGATTGGTCTAAAATTTTGTCATGTGGTAAAGAGTTAAATCATACCATTAAAAGTAAAGAAAATTATGGTGATGATGACAATCTGTTATTGTGTTGTTGAAGTGTTAGTCGCTGGCAGAAAAATGAAATTTTAAACTAGGTAAAAAGTTGCCAAGTCTTTTGTTTACTCTTTATCTTGCTTTAAAATATCATTTTTCTGCCAGAGATTAACACTACGACAGACCATACAATACACATTGCCATCTTCATTTTAATTCCATACTTAGAAATAGTGTGATTTAAGTCAATAAGCATTTTAATACCTGTATGTTTACTTTTAGCCCCAACTGGGTTTTTCAACCCTTTACCACACAATCCCAACTTTTAACGACCCTGAAGAAAAAATCTATTGAAAACATTGTGGGAAGAGGAGAAAATGCTGGTAGCCAGCATTTTCTCCTTTTCCCACAATGTTTTCTACCCTTCCCAAATGATGCTCAAATGATGTTATTTGTCTTTACAAAAAAAAAAAAAGAGAGCAGAAAACTGCAAGAAAAGGAGAAAATGCTGGTCATCAGGATACTGCAATAAAAGGTTGAAACAAGGTTTAATAATACCAACTAATCCAATACCACTGACTTTCTATACTTGACAGTTATAGTTCCAGGTCATTAGAAAGAATGGAACAAAACTTAATCACAGTTGGTCTAAATTTCTCAATATTTCACATACTTGATAGTTTCTAGAAACTGTTTTCTGTCATAGATCTGCTCTGGTATCCTACTCAGGATATGTTTCAGGTGAACAGCACAGCGGTTTAATTCTTGGAATGTGTTTTCAGTTCTAGTTATCCTCAATTCTGAAATATTAAAAGAACAGAGCCTTTAACAGTAGACCATACTTCAGAATAATCCAAATTAACCCTTTACCACACAATCCCGACTTTTAATGACCCTAAGGAAGAAGCCTTTTGAAAACACTGTGGGAAAAGGAGAAAATGCTGGTAACCAGCATTTTCTCCTTTTCCCACAATGTTTTCTATCAATGTTTCCTATCTACAGAAAGACAAATACTATCATTTTGAAAAAAAAAGTTGAATTGTCATCTACAAATTCTTTAAATATGGACATGTTCAAAATTATGTCATGTAGTAAAGCTTCAAAACCATTCCCAAGTGACAAATCAAATGTGACTGAAATAGTGAGACATCCCTTTGGAATGATGGAGAAAATTGTCTGAAAGAAAAAAAGTACTGGTAACCATCATTTTCTTCTTTTCCCAAATGTGTCTCAAAAGCCTTTCTTCCTAAAGATCATAAAAACAGGGGATCATTTTGGTAATTAACCCTTTTCCACACGACAAAATTTTACAATTGTCCAAATTGAAAGCACCTGCAGACGACAAATCAGATATGGCTCATATGGTAAGAATTGTCTATGAAAGGGAAGAAAACATTGTGAGAAAAGGAGAAAATGCTGGTTACCAGCATTTTCTTCTTTTCCCACAATGTTCTTGAAAGCATTCTCCTACAGGGTCCTTAAAACTCGGGATTGTGTGGTAAAGAGTTAAATAAGACTGCCAAAAAAGAACAAGAGCACCACACTGGGAGTCAATGCTCAGCTGCAGTTGCCTTAAGTGAAAATTCTGAGTCAAAAAAGGGGCATAACTGTGTCAAAAATATTTTGATGGTTACCTGCTCCTGTTGTATGTGTTGCCCTTTTGATTGTTAATGACAGAGATAGCAAAGTTTTTTGAAAATGCTAAGTCGAAAAAGGGACATAATGGTAAAAAATATTTTGACAATTACCTGCCCCTCTTGCATGGGTTACCCTTTTGCTAGTTAAAAACAATTATGAGTTTGAAGGAAATACAATTATTAATGACAGATATTACAGAATGTCAAAGTTTGACCTTAAGGACAACTCGGACGACACCAGGGCTATGAGAATACCTCAACATTTTCTTTGAAAACAGTGGAGCTAAAAAAGTGTATTTTCAGGTGATATATTTTACTATAGGTAAATGATGCATTTGTACGAATGTTGTATATAGATATTGTATATCCAAGATCAGTTTGCATGTTTTGTGCTGTCCGTTTTTGGTGTCCACTGTGTGCAAAAGCAAACGGAAGAAGACAAAGAGAGAAGACAGCCTAAGAACAAAAAAATAAAAGGCAACTATTTGCATGTACAGTCAATCTTGTACATGCGACCACGTGTTTTAAGCGACTTTTGTGCTAAACAACCGTTTTTAAGTCCGCCCGAGCTATTTTCCTCTAATTTCATGTTGTATTGAGCGACTTTTGTACTACGTGACCAACAACCACCAATTTTAGGGCCCAAAAGCCCACTATATCTTTCATTAAGCAACCCATCAACACGTAAAATTGTGGAACCTTAATTGACAGTATATAGGATGATAACAGCCTCTGATTTATCCTAATCATGACATAATAGCATGTGTCAATTAAAGGATTAATACATTTACATGTCTAACTGTTAATTACCGCATTGACAATAGTGGCAACGATGCAGAACCATGTCATAATTACCAACTAAATCCCTAATCTGCTTGTGTGCGAATGTGTGAAAAGGATGGGGAATTCCGTATATTTATCCTTGTGGTCTCCCTAAATGGAGTAGAACTTCGTTCCATTACCACTATATGAAAGTGATTTTTTGTTCGGTTATAAATAGGCACTACAAATCAAGCGTGTCCTTCATTGGCAAATTCAACATGGAAACGCCGTAGAGTAAAAAGTTGTTTTTGATTACGATGAGTCTTTCACACATTCTTATATTTACACAGTGCTTGTCTATTTCACAAATGCCTTGCCATGTATCCCACAAACACAGAGAAATTTTGTTATAAAGGTTTGTTCACATGATATTTCATGGTGACTACTTTGGCCTACTTTCAATTTGTTCTTTTACTTACAGAAATTGCTGTTGGTCCGATAATTTTTTTTTTTCTTTTAAATATTAAAGCATTTTCTTGATACTTACCTAAAAATTGAAACATATGCTTTTAGTATAGAATCTAGAATATAATGAAATAATTAATGTATGAAAAATGTAATTTGCACTGATTTATTAACCCTTTACCAGACGACAAAATTTTAGCCTTGTCCAAATTGAAAGCATTTGCAGACGACAATTTCAATGTGGCTAAAATGGTGCAATTTTTCTTTGATAGGGTAGAAAACATTGTGGAAAAAGGAGAAAATGCTGGTTATCAGCATTTTCTCCTTTTTCCACAATGTTTTCAAAAGGCTTCTTTCCCAGGGGCGTCAAAAGGCGTCATTGTGCAGTAAAGGGTTAAGCGACCATTTTATTTAGCGACCATTTTTTATTGTCCCAAGCGTGGTCGTTGAATACAAGATTGACTGTAGTATGACCCATTGGGAGTTTACCTTCGGCCTCCGGTGAACCTCCTAACCTCAGAACTGTTTCACTGATATCAAACTTATCCTGAATGTCTGCTTTCTGAAGTAAACCTTTCACAAAATCATATGTGAACCCTGGTAAAGTTGAATCAACCTGGAAATACAATGAACAAGTGAAGGAAAACTGTTTTATAGGGGATTAACCCTTTATCACACAACAAAGTTTTAGACTCATCAAAGTAAAAAGTGTCTCAGATAATGAAGATTTTCTGGAAAAGGGCAGAAAACATTGCGGGAAAAGGAGAAAATGCTGGTTACCAGCATTTTCTCCTTTTCCCACAATGTTTCCAAAAGCTTTCTTCCCCAGGGTCGTTAAAAGTGGGGATTGTGTGGGAAAGGGTTAAGTGACAGTAAGTGACATTTAGCATGCCTATGATATGCAATGTAGGAGCAAAACAGAATGATTAATTCATACTGTTATGAAACTGGTAATTTCATATTAGCCCTTGTATTTGGTTGATGGCTGTGGTACTGGACTGCGCCCAATAAAAGCCAAAGGAAAAATGATTGAATTTCAACTTCCAAAAGTAAATTGTAACTCAATCTTGCCCCAAAACAAACATGTTCTTTTTTTTTTTAAATAACAGTTTTTACATTTCACTTCATGTATTTTTGCTTGATAATGCCACATGAATTGTCAGGTTATATTTTTTTTTATAATCAACATAATAAAACGTAAGAAAGCAAGTTAAAGTTACCTTGGTGAAGGCTGCCCTGAGTGTCTGAGATGCTGCTACATCTTTTTTCTCCAACTATAAAAGAGTTTAAAAGAATCAAACCTCTACAACATAATCCCAAGTTTTCCACCCATTCACACAAATTTCATCATTCATGCCACATTCAATTTGTGATCTGCAATAAGGACAAGTCTGAAACTTTGGGTTGTCTGGTAAAGAGTTAACATGACTGATTGATTGTTTGGAGTTTAATGCCATTTTCAACATTATTTCAGTTATATCACGGCAGCCAGTGCACCTATCCATGCTTTCCTGGAGTTTCTTTTAACAGTACTCTGCACAATATTCTTTCCAAGCCACTGGCTGCATTCCCACATAACCATCATCAAAACGATGGTCAGCGGTGAGAGAGGAATTAATCCTGTCGCGATGACTATCATCAATCCTCGGAAAGAAATTGACCAGCGACCTCCTGTTCTCAAGTCTTGTACACTACCGACTGAGCTACGGGGACTTAGCAAAAGAGTTAACAGAGTAATGTAAATTATACTGATAAAATTAATTAAATCTTTACCAGATGAAAAATGTAAGACTTTTTAAAATTGTCTTAGAAAAAGAAGGAAAAATATTGGGGAGGGGGGGGGATGGTTACCAGAATTTTCTCCACCCACTATTTTGTTTTTTTTTCTTCAAAAGCTGTCTCTCTTTGAATTGCTAAACACAGGATCTGTTTGTAAAGGGCTCATTAACTCTTTACAAAACCACAAAATTTTGGACTGGACCATATTGAAAGTGTTTGCAGACGACAAATTTAATGTTGCTAAAATGATGATTTCCCTTTTTGATTGTGCAGAAAACATTGTGGGAAAAGGAGAAAATGCTGGTTACCAGCATTTTCTCCTTTTCCTACAATGTTTTCAAAAGGCTTCTTTCTCAGGGTCATTAAAAGTCAGGATTGTGTAGTAAAGGGTTAACTCTTTACCAAACCATAAAATTCTGACTGTACCAAATTGAGAGTATTTGCAGAGAACAAATCAAATGTAGCTCAAACGATGATTTCCATCTGTAATAGGGTAGGTTTTTATAAGCCTTCTCTTTCTGGGTTGTTAATAGAAGAAATGTGGATCAAATCATGAACTATGTCTTTGAAAGGATAGATAACATTGTGGGAAAAGGAGAAAATGCTGGTTACCAGCATTTTCTCCTTTTCCTAAAATGATTTCAAAAGTCATCTTCTTCAGGGTTGTTACAAAATGAGATATTTAGAATGATGACAGGGTGAGGCAACTTCTTTTCTGAAGAAAATTTTCAGTGTCCAACATCTGTTCCCAAATGTAGTTACAACAGCATGTTCACCAATCCAAGCACTGTAAATACTGCATGTCCTTAACCCTTTACCACATGATCTCAAGTTTTAATGACCCCTTGAAAGAGGCCTTTCAAACCAGCATTTTCTCCTTTTCCCACAAAGTTTTCTGCCCTATCAGAGATAAATCCCATCTTTGAGCCACATTTGTTTTGTTGCCTTAAAATGCTTTAAATTTTGATAGGTCTGAAATTTTACTGTATGATAAAGAGTTAACTATAACGGAAAGACATACACCAAAGTGTATTACCGTGAAGTCTAGCTTTAATAACTAACAGTAAGACACTTGTCTGAGTACTTTAGAGGTGATAGCTCTTGCGCAATACAATCTGAACTACTGACAAGTACGTCTATTGGTAAACTGTTTATACACTTACCCTCTCAAATATTGGTGATAGGACGACATCTACTATCATTTTTGCATGTAAAGCTTTATTTGTATCCCCCATTGTCATTTTAAGTGGCTATTCTACCTCATCAGTCTGAAAATAAATGGAATAAATGTAGGAAGTTAAATCAATCATTTATTGATCCCCATCCATTTTCATAGCTGAGGAGCACATTTAAATCTTAACCAAACAAAAAATTTTTAGGCTGGTCCAAATTGAAAGCATTTGCAGACATCAAAATACATGTGATTGAAAAATTGAAATTTGTTTTGGGCAGGGTAGAAAACATTGTGGGAAAAGGAGAAAATGCTGGTAACCAGCATTTTCTCCTTTTCCCACAATGTTTTCAAAAGGCTTCTTACTCAGGGTCGTAAAAAGTCGGGATTGTGTGGTAAAGGGTTAAAGCCATACAACTGGCTTTGAGATGATTTTGAAATTTCCAGAAGCATATATGCCCTTTTCTCATATCTCCATGAATCTAACCGATACTCTCATGCCATCAGACAGACAAATAAGACAGATTTTATTTAGGCACATCAATAGACAGGAGTAATGTCAGAATTCTTTGTTGGACAATGAAAAATACATTTAACTCTTTATCAAACAACAAAATTTAGACTAGCCCAAATTGAACGCATTTGCAGACGACAATACGAATGTGACTGAAAAATTGAGTTTTGTTTTGGGAAGAGTAGAAAACATTGTGGGAAAAGGAGAAAATGCTGGTTACCAGCATTTTCTCCTTTTCCCATAATGTTTTCGAAAGACTTCTTTCTCAAGGTCGTTAAAAGTAGGGATTGTGCGGTAAAGGGTTAAGCTGTTTTCCATAGTGAACTTATCTTAACCCTTTGCCAAACAATCCCGGGTTTTCATGACCCTGAAAAGGAAGCCTTTTAAAGACATTGTGGGGAAAAGGAGAAAATGCTGGTAATCAGCATTTTCTCCTTTTCCCACAATATTTCCTACCCGTCCCAAAACAGATTTCAATTTTTGAGTTACATAAATTTTGTCGTCTGCAACTGCTTTCAATTTGGACCGGTCTAAATTTTTGTCGTTTGGTAGAGTTAAAAATACATTTGGTCACAGAAATTTACCAGACGCTTTTCCATACATTTGTGACTCATTTGACGACAAATTTTAGACTCTTTCAAATTCAAAACATCTGCAGACAACAAATTCAAAATTGGTACAAATGGGCTTAAGTTCTCTGATAGGGTAGAAAACATTGTGGGAAAAGGAGAAAATGCTGGTTACCAGCATTTTCTCCTTTTCCCACAATGTTTTCAAAAGTTTTCTTTCCCAGAGTCCTGAAAACCAGCGATGTGTGGTAAAGGGTTAAAAAAAAAAAAAAAAAAACAGTCATTCCAAAATCTGGCAAATGACATCATACCGGGGGTATTCCTTAAGGTCATAGTCTCCAGTGTCTGATCAAGGATATGAAAAAAGTGGGATATTGTCCCCATCACTCTGAAAAGCATGGGGTATTTCTAAAAAGTAAGGGCGATTAAAATTAACGATGGTAAAAAAAGCAAGAAACAACTAATCGCTTTCATCAGTTAAGCTTGCCTCTGTGTCACACTGACTGTGACTTGTAGGTTGAAAAATAGATTTTTCGAAAGGCGATTGTTCATCTTCATTGCCACCTGCTTTATGCGAAAAGAAATCAGTAATACTTCTTACTCATCTTAGAAAATAGAATTGTCACTTTCGTCCGGTATTTGTTTCGGCTTACATGCAAAAATTACCAACTTCTAGAAATAGGTAATGATCGAAACCACATGTAATATAGCATGACAATTTTTGGTTCCGTAACCGTATTATTTGAATGTGTATTATACTTTGCCCAAAGAAAAAACTAAACAACGGAAACCAACTGCAAGTTTAGGGTATGTAAATTCAATGATAATTCTTTTTGTAGCAAATTTTTAATTGGAAGTTTCACATGATACATTTACCGGAAATAATTCCCATTAGTTTATGTTATGTGACACCGTATTTTCATTGAGTAATCACTACTGAAACAGGGCATCAACCAAGTGCTTGGTTTCCTACAGAAAAGTGTCTAGTAATTGGGTACTTTGCGCTGCTTATAAGCCGGGAACCACCGTATGCAGGGTCCAAGGTAGAAATGGTATGTAAAGCAAAATATTCGTACAATTCAGACAGTCTGTTTTTTGCAGCGAGAGGAACAGATCACAATTAATAGTGGGCAAATAACTGTTAGAAAAAGTTTAATTGCTTTGCGAGTTGCCATCATAGTAGAGTGACAGGGAACAGAAAAGTGAATACTTGTATTCATCTTAGTAAGCTCTCTGATTGCTCGAAACGTGGTAGACGACAAGCCATACTTCCCAACTCTCCCGATTTCGTCGGGAGTCTCCCGATTCAAGACAAAATACCCGATCACCCCGACAGACAGTTAAAAAACCCCGATTTGGAAAAAATCCGACATAAGGGTAAAAAGGGTGCGACAGATTTGTACCCGAGGTACGTGCACAACTAGTTGACACGTGTGTGTATTTCACGGTCAATCGGGTTCATTGTCTATAAATAGGAATCAAGATACTGAGATTTATCGATCGATGATCGTGAACCAATCAAATTCGAGATCAGGCTAAGGTACTTTTCAGAGTAAACTGGCAGCCTGCCTTCAATCTTCTATCGGACGGCTGTGTGAGATACAACCGGTACCAGTTTATTTTCAAAGTGGAAATCAGAATGTCGTTCACCTGACGTTAGCAGGTAAATTATGTTCTAAGAGTATAGATCTATAAATACAGAATACCAGTGCTCATTGCATCCCCAGGACACAGACAAAAATGAGTGAAAACATTAAGTTAATAATCATCAGGAACAATGAACAAATACGAAGTTTTAAACTCTTACTGCTCAGTGACCACTGGAATTCCAATTTACATAAAAATAGATCGACCCGAACGTGATCGTAGTTTTATTTAAAACAATGATGTAGCAATATTCGACTGGTTACCGGCAACAGGGTAATATTGTAATGCTCAGGGCACTGATTGGAGGAACAAAAACAGATTGTGCGACAAAATATTGGTAGCAAATATAGATTCACGAAGATATAAGAATTAATAGAATAATCGAAATGTATAGAATGGCTGCTGCCTGCTGCAAAGGCGGGGGAGAAAAACAATTGCAAAAATAACATCTGAGCTAACCTACCAAATAGTACTTATCAAAGGTACTGCCACCTCCGACACCTAGTGGCAATTTCTGAGGTAAAAACGGCAGCTGATAGAGACCTAAACCATGGACTCTTTGCTTAGTAGGAAACTATTCCAGTCCACTAAGCTACTGTACCTGGACCGCTCTACACCACCCCTAAAAACACTGATCTTTGAAATTTTGGCCCTATGCTGAAAAGTTTACACCTAGCATGGCGATATAAATCATGTAATGCTATCCTTAAAGAAAGCTCAAATTCTATTTGAAATAAAATTCACGATAGCAGATAAGAACACTTACGTGAACGAAATCAATCATGCAAACATTTCATGCTAAATTAAGGGTGGAGTCCCACACCTGTTCAAGTGTAAACAAGTTTTATTAAACTCTTAGGTAAAATTTTCAAAACTGCCCGTGCCATGTCGAGTGCATGTCTTTAAAATAATGAAGAAATTCTTAATTGTTTATCAATTCCTTGTCTACCAATTATGAAAATAAAAGAAAGAATGCGATATTTACTTAATTTCTCTTCCTTTTCCTTTCTGACAGGTCGACGCTCACTACCTTTCAACTGAAGAGTTCAGCAGTTTCGCACCGTTATTTGTTCGCTCCAGAAGTATACGTACCTGTGGGGGTGGTAGCCGGGATCGAGATACATGTAACAAAATGAAGATGCCTAAAAACCGGAAATAACGAAAGTTGGAAACTTTAACCACGAAATGTTACAAAATGTTATTTCAAAAGCCTAAATATCAGAATATAGTCAGCTGGGGAATGTATTTCAGTCAAATATTACAAAAGTACAGGCCCAGTGAAACATAACAAGTCAGAATTTAGAGGCAAAAAATGTGATTATCATGTATTCAGCGACTTAAACCGTCCACATTCTGGATCATTTTTTAAAATTTCCTGAGTTTAGGGTTTACATTTAAGTGCAAGCTCTATTGATCAATTTATCGATTGACTGAACAGTGTTTATTGTTTTCAACATTATTTCAGTCACATCACATCACGGCAATAGATTCGAGTTCATTCCGTATTTCAGCAGTACATGTACTGGGCTAGGGCTCTGAAGTGTCTCCTCCAAGAGAACTCCAGAAAAAAAAAGTGCTTTAATTGAGGCTCAAAATTAGATTAAGAGTCCAAAACTTAATTTTTAATTGGTCTGAGCTACGTAAGACCAATTAAAATTAATACTAAGAATGAAATAAAGAAAGGTTGGTGATTATCCTTAGTCTTATTCTAGATCTAGAAAGTAACACTACTTCTGATTGACTAAACCATTTGGGTTTAGCCAATCAGAAGTTGTGTTACTTTCAAATTTTGAATCTTCTTTGAGATTTAGACGAAGAATGTTCTTAAGAATGGTTGGTGAATGCGGACTCTGATGTTCCAGCTTTTGCAAAAGAGGGATCATAGGTGGATAATTCTACAGAAAATGTCCAGATTGGGGTTTGAAATTTTTCATTTTCTGACTTGTTGTATTTTGTACAACATTTGTCCTAATATCAATAGTAAACACCATAGAATCGATGTTAAATACTCACAACGCTAACAAACAGCATATGACAGCATTGTGCTCCTTGAAACTGTGACAGGGCACATAATTTTTCACTACCGTAACAATAGTTTAAAAGCTTAAAATGTTGCTTAATATTGACCGAATGATACGAGGCCTTTACATGACAGTAGCACTTTTATTCAAAATGTTATTTTCATGGTGCAAACATTATAGACTTTGATCTCTACCAAAATAACTGCACAAATTACTTGAGAAAATGAAATCGACAAATTTTAAGAATCTTGAAAATTGCGCTATGAGCTTAATGGTCTATATATGGTGAAAATTTTTGGAGAACATGATAGGCCACTGTAGAAATTATTCATTGTGACACACGGGCAAGGCATTTAGATAACAGTTTAAGAAGAAAGTACGAATTTGGTGGCCGTTACGGTAGCGAAGTCAGTGTTACGGTAGGGAGGAATATGTTACGGTAGTGAAAATAGCTTCAAACAGTCCAGTAATTACAAGCATTTCAAACATTTCTTGCTCATAATTTATGTGCTTTATTAAATACTCTTATGCATTAACTATGCGTGACCAGCCCGACTAGCTCAAGCGGTAGATCAGATCATGATACTTGTGAACGAGAGGTATAGGGCCACTTCAGAGTGTTGGTTTGATTCCCACGGCTGACGCGTCTAAAACTTAGTAATAGTCTTTGGGATGAGACATTAAATAGAGGTTGGATCCTTCGTGGTTCAGTGGCAAAGTGTAGGACTTGAGACCTGGAGGCCCCCGGTTTGAGCCTCACTGGATCCACTGGGTCTTTCGTTGGAGTGTCCTTGGGCAAGACACCTCAGAGCCCCAGCCTAGTGCTGGTGAAACCAAGGAAATAGGTGAATATGTGAGCTGTCGTCATGATATTACTGAAACAATGTTGAGATTGGCGTAAAACACCATTCACTCCATTTAATAGAGGTACCATGTGACAATGCAAGATGCCGAGCACATTAAATAAACTAGTGTGACAGTATTATTCCTGTTTCTGTCACTTTCGTTTTTTTTTTTTTTTTTTTCCCTTAGACCTTTCTATATCCTAATGTTCCATCCAGCATTCTCTGACTATAATATTTCACAATCCCCACTTTTCTCCTCTTGTTTTGAAATGCTTTTACGATACAGTCTCCGTCTGACTACTCCCCCCCCCCCCCCCCCCCCTCCCACCCCCCGTTTCAAGTGACAGTAGCTGCCAAAAGTAAACAGAGCAGATGTTGCAATACAATTAAATCTAAACCATATCTATTAGATGTATAGAAACTATTGTGCAGATGACAATCTGTTATTTTACGGTTGGTCCAAATGACAGTCCCTGGTACAGAAATTAATTTCAAAACTAGGTTAAAACTTGCCAGGTCATTCTATCTTTTGTTTAGTTTTTGCCTGATTTTCAAATTTATTTCTCTGCCAGCGGCTAACACTTTGAATGGCCACACAATAACAAGTTGGCATCTTCACAATATTTTCCATACTTTTGAATGGTGTGATTTGAATTTAAATGCATCTTAACACCTACATTGTCTTTTTGGTCGCTATTGGGCCTGTAAAGTACTTCCATTATTGCCACCTTTTTTTTCTCTATTCCCCACAACGTCATTCTTCGACAGACCACCATTTTAGAGTGAGTGCTTTAAACGACTTTACTTTCTCTTTTTCTTTTTCTTGCTACCCATCTGTGTCTCATATATCCGGAAGTGCATCAGTTTTACTTTGCATTGTATTTGTATATTTCCTCATATTGTGTTGTGTGATACTTGGGTGTAATAAAGAGATGTTATGTTATAATCACAATATCATATAACAATATTTAATTAACCATTATTAATATTTAATTAACCATTATTACCCGTAATAATTGTCACTTTATATAGAATGCAAAACTTGTCAGCCATAGTAGAGCTACGAGATAAGGCATAAGAATTGTTTACAAGCGCTTGAGGGTTTGGGTTCGATTCCAACAGATGGCCGACTAAAACAATTACAAATAGTCTTCTGTTGCAAATACAGTATTTTATTTACCACTAACGCCAAGTGTACGCCACAAGCCAGACGAACTTTAAATAAGCATGGTTCCTTACAGAGAACAATTTTAGAATTGTGACTTGTTTGGGAAAACAAGCGCCAATATTTTTCAACGTTTTCAGAAAATATGTGTAGAAAAAAATCTTTACTTATTCTCTGTTATATGTAAATCGAAATTGTGTGTTTACCTTGCTTGTAAGTGTTTCAAATGCTTTAAAAACGGCGTTTGTTGGAGGACAACGCAAAATTGCCAGTTGCCACCATTATAGGATAAAAAAAGACAAATGAATGAAAACGAACCTGTATAAATTTTATATCGCCTCATGCAGAACAAAATAAAGATGCAGATTACGCAAGTTTCACTTTGATATATGCGTTACTAACAGAAATATATTTGTTTGTAAGCAAGGGACGCAATTTGCCCATTTTCTGTAGAAATACCCAGTTACATTTTCAAACATTCTCTGGCCGACCGTCCCCGAAAAGAACTTATTTCTGATATATGGATAAAAAGTTCACCTTTCGGTACGTTTTTGTGCTCTTTAATCACTCAAGTAGCTACATTTTGTAAAATGTCGTTACATTCCGATGTTGAAGCACCATATGTTACTGCAATTCGGTTATTAGAAAATTCATACATACCGAACTTTTACATTTCAATAAATTTTCTTTTATTTTTCAGCTACATGCCAAAGCAGAGAGGGATTGTGAAAATTTATTAAAAATTACAGTCGAACATGGTAAACGATATTAGAATCTGAAATAACTCCTAAAATAACACTTAAAGGGAATCAAAGCGCTGAAGGCCTTGGCATCAGAATGGGTAGGAAGATAAGGCACAGAAGCTCAAAGTTGCTATCACATTTGTACAGGCTTAAAAACTGCTATCACATTTGTACAGACTAATGAAAAATATCTACATGTCTCACACTGATAGTCTGTGGAGTTGCCAACAGAATGGAAAAAACATAAACATGTAAAGGCCAATATAATGAGTATTTTTTATAGCCTTGGCCTCATGGTCTTTGTGGATCGAAAGGAGATAATTTTCAAAGGATTTTCTGTTTCTTATTTTCTTCCTTCACGTTGCTTTGGCAACAAATCATGGTAACAAACCAAAATGAGCAGGTGCAAAAAATTGCTGATAGAGGACAAGTCCAGGGGACATTTCTGGAAAGTGCAAAAAATCCACAATGGCCAAGCAATTAATTATTTCACCATACTCAGTCTATGGCAATTTTTAAGTTGAAATAGTAACCATGTCCTTTGAGCAACGACAAGGAAAAACACAAAGTCTTTAGACGCTAATATCATGAGGTACACTGGTCACAGAAAAATTGCAAAAAGCAAAAACCAAAAGTTTCGACCCAGATCAGCCTAAATACCTATGGAGATCAAGATCAGATTGCACTGAATGTCAAGTCTTATCTTCGATATAAAACGCCCACCAGTTACTTAACTCCTTACCACACAATCTCGAGTTTTAAGGACTCTAAGGATAAAACCCCATGAAAACCTCTTGGAAAAAAGAAGAAAATGCTCTATTTTTTCCTACAATGTTTTCTGCACTTTCACAGCCAACAACCAACATTTTAGCTAGATCTAAATTGCCGTCCGCAAATGTTTTCAATTCAGAAAAGTCTAAAATTTCATCGTTTTTTAAAGATTAAGTGCTTTTCAATGGCTTATGTTACAAACTTTAATACAATTACATACATATATTTGATATTGTATGCGCCGAGTTTGCTATGGGTCGAAATGGTCATATCTGGACAACTCTGACAGGAAGAAATAAGGCATTTATACCAATCAAATACATAGTTAAAACTTCAGACACGAGGTGCGCAGTAATTTTTATGGAAATTAAAATCTTACCGAGGGTTTGAGACACCTTTTTCAGAGAAAGAGCACACCGTCTGCGTAGAATTCGCTATCATTATTTGTCATTCACATGGTGTCTAGAAAAAAGGACAAACGAACGATCCCGATTAGTGCTCGGCAACAGCACTCGTCACAACTCGATCGATTGCGTACCTACATCTTAACATTTGATCAACGATCACCCGAGGTTTGCCAATTGTTTCTTTCACTGTTAAGCGCACGAATTTGCAGTTATGAATAACTTCACCAAGGTCCAACTTCTCAATCAACACTTCCGTACGATTACAGTCGCACATCTATCAAAGTTTGTTTTGAAATTAAACCTTACTATGATGTTCAAATCGAAATATTTTTTATTAAGGGGTCGTTTCTTTCAGCGTAGTGAGATGGATTGCAGACGGTACTTTTCATTTTTACTCGGGTTTTTCCGTAAATGCTTGACTCGGGTTTTTCCGTAAATGTTGGATGAGGTTAAAATTTTGGTATACGATTCCTCTGGCCTTGGGCTTGGCAAACCAAGCCCAGGCCAAAAAGGGAAGAAGAAGAAAAAAGAAAAAGAGAATTGGTAGCTTTTGCGAAGAGTGTAGTTTACGATCAGACTGCAGAGAACGTAGTCGCAATCTGCCACCCCCCCTTTTTTTTTTAGTTGTTGTCATTCTTTTTCTTCGCTATGTATCAAATTACCATTATTATTTTTCTTTCTGTAACCATGTCATTATAAATATCATTACCATTTGATATACTGCGTACCTGGAATTTGGAGAAGAACCATATAAACTTTTGCTTTCGTTCTGATCCATTCATCAGTTGATTTTGTTTTTCTATGTGATTGTCTGTAAAACGTTGTATTTAATTAATGAATAAAATATGTTTAAACTAGAACGTAGTCTTATATTATATACCTACCGTTCGATGTTGTGCAGGATATACTTATTCATAACTGATACGAAAAAAAAAAAGCTCAAAATTTGTAATATCTGATCCTGTCACTCGGACTTGCCTCTTTTTTTTATTTATTTATTTAGCTTTTTATTTATTTAGCCCATCTAGCAATCTGTCTATTTGTTCACAATTGTTTATTCATTTTTTTTCTATCCATCCATTTATTTGCGGCGTCGGGGTTAGGTTTACATGATTGGTTACCCGAGCCCTTCTAACATTCCTTAGGATGGTAAAGAATATAAATGCGTGATTAAATATTAAAGGTGAACATTCATAGAAGATTTTTTTTTAATTTAATATTACAACTTTGTTCTCATTATAAAAGTAGCACACCTGTGAACTGGTGTTGATTACATGTGTAACTGAATCCAGTCTGTGCCTTCTTTGTTCATCTATCAGACTCAAAGTGCTTGCTTTATGGAAATGAATATATGGGCCATGCTCTGTGAAAAGGGGACTTGATCTGCAAAAAGTATCGACCAGGTCAGCCTGTGCAGTCCGTGCAGGCTGACCTGAGCCGAAACTTTTTCGCTATTGGTCAATTTTCTATATGTTTAAGTACGATTCTATCTCAGGATTAAGTCGGTTGTTAAAAAAAAAAAAAAAAAAAGTGGCTATTATGGATCCATAATTATTTGATGGCCTGCCTGGTAGCCTATAATGTATTACGGAGATGTATTAAGCTCCCTTTTGCCAGAGCATGGTTCATAATGTATGTTCCACGAGTGAAAATAGACCAAAACATTTGATCCGCGCTCTGGCAAAAGAGGGTTTAATCATAGGCCACTGAAATTCCATTGATCTATCACGGGAGTGACGGGATGACAAACTTTTTCCTATACGGACACCGTTACTATAAATAGCACATTGGCGACTATCTCTATATCGTATATATATAGAAGGACGTCTTATTATGTACAATATAGAGGCAGTCGCCAATGTGCTATTTATAGTAACAGCGTAAAGAAAATTTGAGTGAACCGACTGAATCTGGCAGTAAACTGGTCCTTTGGCATGCAGAAAATAAATTGACCAATGGCAAAAAGTTTCGACCCAGGTCAGCCTGCGCGAACTGCGCAGGCTGACCCGAGTCGATACTTTTTTGCAACTGCATTAAAACCCGTTTTCACAGAGCATGGCTCAAAGTTTTATGTGTCACGACAGCTTGTTACGGTATGGATGTACTTAAAGCACAGTATAGGTAGATGATCATCCTGTAACAAAATGTAAGACTAGCAATCGGTTAACCTTTTGGCGGTTTTGCGCGCGATTCAATGCGCTTCTGTGGATAGTTTAGAGCAAAAATAGGAGTGCTCAGAACGTGCAGTCTGATCGTTGATCTACGTACACCGTCCACTTCGGTGTATTTGTCCAAATCAGGGATCGTATATATGGATATAATTTACGATCCCTCTCCAACATGCAAGCATTTGCAGACAACTTGTTCAATGTAGTTCAAATGACGGGATTTGCCTTTGAAAGGATAGGAAATACTATGGGAAGGGGGGGGGGGATGAGCCATGCTCTGGCAAAAGGGGGGCTCAGTAACTCCTTATCAAACGACAAAAATTGAGCCCTGTCCAAATTGAAAGCATTTGCAGACAACGATTTCATTGTGGCGCAAAAGGTGCAATTTTTCTCTGATAGGGTAGAAACATTGTGAATTTTCTCCTTTTCCCACAATGTTTTCAAAAGGCTTTTTCTTCAGGGTCGTTAAAACTCGTGATTGTGTGGTAAAGGGTTAACGCATATCCGTGATGCTTTGTACTATGCGAATCGCCACGCGGTGATGAAACCATAAGATCCATTTTCTGTTACAACCAACTGAATCCTGAGGAAAAACTGGTCCTTTGACAGGCATAAAATTTGCGAATAGCAAAAAGTTTCGACCCTTGTCAGCCTGCGCGGGCTGCGCAGGCTGACTTGGGTCGATACTTTTTTGCAGATGTATTTAGCCCCCTTTTCACAGAGCACGACGGCTCAAATGTTGATTACCTACAATGTTTTCAAAAACCTCATGTGCCCCTGGCTCGTTAAATCATGGTACTGTTTCGTAAAGGATTAACCCTTTACCAGACGACAAAATTTTAGCCTCGTCCAAATTGAAAGAATTTGCAGACGACAATTTCAGTGTGGCTCAAATGGTGCATTTTTTTTCGAGTAGAAAACATTGTGGGTAAAGGAGAAAATGCTGGTTACCAGCATTTTCTCCTTTTCTCACAATGTTTTCAAAAGCCTTCTTCCTTGGAGTCGTTATAAGTCGGGATTGGGTGGAAAAATGTTAAGAGCTCTTTCCTGCAAGGAGAATGTCATTTTTCCCACTGTTTAGAAGAAAATGACGTAATAGTTTAATAAGGAGAAGGTGGGGGGAGAGAGTCTTAACAGCCAACGGGCCTCCAAAATGATGGGGGGGGGGGGGGGGCGTCCCTGCTTTACACGTACAGTTTTCAACCACGATTATGAATCATGCCAAAATAAAAACAATTGGTGCAGTGATACCAAAAACATGTTTGGAACAATTGGCTTATCAGACTATTTTTATAATCGCCAAACTTTTGATTTATCTCTTGCCACAAAGAAAATTAAGGAACTGTTTACATCCCAATGGAGGAATAGTATCGCCCAAACACCAAAGTTGAGAACTTACATCTTGATCAATATGTCTCGCTTAATTTACAGAAAAATGAACGCTCCATGCTGGCCCAACTTAGGTGTGGAATCTTACCGTTACGCATTGAGACAGGCCGTTATACAGGTGAACCAGCCAACAGCCGACTCTGTGTATTTTGTGGCAGTTCAGAAATAGAAAATGAGTGCCATTTTGTGACCTCATGCAGCCTTTATAACTCTTTAAGATCAGACATTTTAGGAGAAGTTTTGAACACAGACCTTGTATTACAGTTATCACCAAATGAAAAACTTGCTTATCTTATGTCAAACCATGTGCGCAAATTAGCAAAGTTTATTGTAAAAACCTATTCCCTTAGGCGGAGAACTATTTATACTAAGCCTTGAATTCTCTGAACGTCGTATCCTGTACCATATTATTTATTACATGTTAGATCTACCATGTTACTACATTTATAATTTGATCTATTCAGTTATATATATCCATCCATCCATCCATTTATCCATCCATTCTCCAACCATCCATCCATTCATCTATTCATCCATTCTCCATCCATCCATGCATTCTCCACCCATCCATCCATCCATCCATTCATCTATCCATCCATTCTCCAACATCCATCCATTCATCTATCCATTCATTCTCCATCCATCCGTGCATTCTCCATCCATCCATCCATCCATTATCCACCCACCTATCCATCCATCCATCCATCCATCCATTCTCCATCCATCCATGCATTCTCCATCCATTCATCCATTATCCACCCATCCATCCATTCATCCATCCATCTGACTGTCTAAATCATTGATATCCGCCATTATTCATGAAATGTAAAAATTGTTTATTTATACCGTAATTGTTTTCAAAAGTGACATATAGGCCCATGGGGCCGGGTGTTCTTGAAATTATTTATTTGTAAACCTTATTTGCTGCTTATACTCATGTCACTATAATAAAATATTTACTTACTTACTTACTTACTTGCGTACAAGTATGTAAGTAATTTGAAATACGATTTTAGGAATCATGGCCTTTTATGTTTATAGCGATTAAGTAGTTTTGTTACTGTTATTGCATTTTATCGTATCGAGGATAAATCTTCGATACAGTATATATATCAATATATTTCTTCAAATAAGCATGTCAAGTCGGCGAGACGTCATTTTTTGTTTTTGTTTTTGTTTTTGTTTTGTTTTTGTTTTTGCAGTCTAATTCTATCTACTAGGTCCACAAATTATATGAAATTGATTGCATGGCACAGAAAGAATTTGAAACCAGTTAAATTTTGAATTGCTTGTTTTAAGAATATAAAGCAGCAAAAAAAGCGGTTTTCTTTCTTTCTTTCTGTCTGTCTGTCTGTCCGTCCGTCTGTCTTTTCTTTTCTTTTCTTTACTTTCTTTCCCTTCCCTTTCCTTCATTCATTCTTTCCTTTCTTTCACCCTCCCTCCCTTCCTTTCTTTCTTTCTTTCTTTCTTTCTTTCTTTCTTTCTTTGTCGTTTGCAAATACTTTCAATGTTGATACAAATACTTTCAATAAGGGCCAACTTAAAAGTTTGTCTTCTGATAAAGAGTTTATGTTTAACCGCTTAAAGATCGCTTTTAATGTCTAGAGCTGCCTTAAACATTATGAAAATTCGAATCGGAAACGTTTTAAATTTCCATAGCAACGAATAGACAAAAAATATGTCTTTGAAGTATTTACAAAAGTACAAATCAGCAAGGTAATATTTGACAACCATAGAAAACAGTTTCTTAGCTAATAAAGGAAGAGCTCGCCTGGGTGACGGAATGATAGTTTGAGGTACATTCTAGGGTTTTATTTATTATTTATGAATGAATGAATGAATGAATGAATGAATGAATGAATGAATTAATTAATTAATTAATTAATTAATTTATTAATTAATTTATTTATTTTCTTTCTTTCTTTCTTTCTTTCTTTCTTTCTTTCGTTCTCTCTCTCTCTCTCTTTCTTTCTTTCTAAATCATCCTTTTATTCTTTTCTACTTTTTTTCTGTATTTTTTTTTTTTTTTTTCTAAATTATCCTTTTATTCTTTTCTACTGTTTTTCTGAATTTATTCTATGAACACATTCTGTAAATTCCGATCTTAATCTACACTGTCCGCAAAAGACATTCCGATTTTCTTCCGTAAGAGATTAACTGATAGACTGATCGTATGGAGTGAAACATCGTATTTCGTTATATCGCAGCGGCCAGTGCACCTATCCATGCTTTCCTGATGTTTCTTTTAGCAGTGCTTTGCACACTATTCTTCCCAAGCCACTTCCCACATAACCATTTCCACAGAGCAACTCTTAGTGGGATTTTGTGTTCATTTTTTGTGGCGCCGCATGAGCGGCGGCACTATATTTTTATTCGGTTTTGAAAAGTGCCTATGGAGGCAGCCATATTGAACTGGTTCCATGCTTTGTTTTAACATCCACCTATATCTACTGTACTTTGATTACCAGATCGGGGTCCATAATAACTTTTTTATTTATTTGTGGGGATTTTTTGTTTTTGTTTTTGTACATTGCACTTTCATTGTTAGATGGATAAAAACACGGATCGTAGACATATCAACATTTTCCTTTCGAAAAATAAAAAATGCATTTCGAATAATAACTCACGTGATAAAAAATTATCTGTCACAAATTTTCGAAGCCACCATTTTAAATATCTTACGCTGGAAAAGGTTAAGAGGCATTTTCAAGCTCTTTGACCCTAGAGCACCCTATGTGGTACTTGTGACCACACTTATATTTTTGTTCTAGTATTGTATGGATTGTAGAAATATTGTTTTCCTTTCGTGATCGTGTTTTTAAGACCAGCTAACTGTAACTAGGTCAATGTTGGGGGTGACAGATGTTTCGGTAACAGACGAGTTCGGTAAATTGGACTTATAGATTAATTGGTTGGTTGTGTGATTGGTACGGACGTGTTTTGTGTCGCTCAGTGTTTTTAGCGATAAAAACATTAAGTTGGACTAAATTTGACATAATTTTGGAATTATTCTGGACTTTTCCATGGAAGTTATGTGCTTTTGCTACCTAGGATGACAAAAGATAGCTATAAACAGAAACAAAAAGCCAAAAAAAGAAAGAAAGTTAGCAGTAGCGAGGATGAATGTACATCGACCATTAACGATAGGAGCGGAGGCCCGTCTAGTGGTGATACACAAAATTGCGACGTAAGTGATATTTTACATGAGACAAACTCTGTACTCTTTGATGAATCTAGCAACTCTCTTTCTACGTTGTTCGAACCTGAGTCAGTTATGGAGCGTGCTAAGTCTAATGGAGCGACGAAAAAGGTTACTGAGCAATTTAGTGAGCAAGTGATTAATGAAAAATCGCCGTCAAACGCGGATATATTTGCTTATTTGAAACAGATGGACAGAAAGATTGCCAGTATCGAGTATAAACTGAAAACTTTAGATAGCTTAGAGGAGAAGGTCAATACTTTTGATAGAGAACTTAAAAAGCTTTGGGCACATGTCCAGGATGAGAAAAAAGCAGCCAATGAGAAATTTCAAAGTATTGAAGAGAGAGTTGTTGGTGTGGAGTTTGTATCTTCTCAAGCAGACTCGAAGCTGGAATATTTGTCTCAAGAAAATGCGAAATTAAAAGATTCAATGTCTTATCTCCAGTCTCAGAGCATGAGAAACAATTTGATATTTTTGGTCGATCAGTTGAAACTAGCGCAGAGTTATGTCGACGGTTTAAATATAGAGAGAGCGCATAGATTGGGGGCAATTAACAGTGGAAATGCCGCTAGCAACAGGTGTCGCAAAATCGTCGTGAAGTTTACCTATTTTAAGGATCGTGAAATCGTGAAGAAGGAACGAATCAAACTAAGAGGTACCAATTATTATATTCACGAGCAATTTCCTGCAGAGATCGTCGAGAAACGAAGAAGACTCGTACCAAAAATGAAAGCCGCGCAGAATGAAGGGCACAGTGCATGGATATCCTATGATACTCTATACATTGATGGGAAGGCACAGCGTGATGCATAGGACTTACCGGAGAATGGGCTAAGTGTTATAGTTTGGAACTGCAATGGTTTAACAGAGCAGAAACTTTCCGACCCGGACTTTAAATCTCATCTATGTGAAAACGACGTAATTATTCTTTTAGAATCTTGGACAGACAATAACTCAGAAATTGAGATAGAGGGTTTTTTTGTTTATAACTTTTACAGGAAAGTTAGACACAAAAGGGCTAGAAGAAACAGTGGTGGTATAGTAATTTACATCAGGGAAAATATCAAAAACGGTATATCCATAGTTAAAAATCATTTTGACACTTTAATATGGTTGAAATTTGATAAATGCTTTTTCAGGTTTGAAGAGGATATATATTTATGTGGGCTATATTTATGGTCCGATGATGCGCCGATAGCTAGCTCCGTTGATGTTGATTTGTTTGACTTGTTATCACAAGATATCGCTTCTTATGAAAATTTGGGAAGTATACTATTGGCAGGCGACTGGAATTGTAGGGTAGGAATTAAGTCTGATTTTATAGACTGTGATCGGTTTACAAGTGAGACTGATTTTACAGACTACATTCCAGATAGACCCTTAGCACGGGCCTCCAAGGATAAGGTAGTAAATACTAGAGGAATTCGTTTGTTAGATTTTTGTAAAACAAACACGTTGCGTTTAGCCAATGGCAGGCTAGGTATAGATTTTGACCGTGGAGAGTTCACTTATTTCAATAAAAAAGCATGTAGCACAATTGATTATTTATTACTGAGAGAACACGATTTTCCACGTGTCACTTCATTTCAGATTGGGTCATTTAATATGTTTAGTGATCATGCAAGTTTGCGCTTTAACCTTTTCGGTGGAAAGAGCCTGCCGAAGATATCTACTGAATCAAAATCTTCCGATGAATATTATACTTATTCATGGGACCAGAATAAAAGGGATGTTTTTAGAAAGCGTCTAATAGGAAAGTTGCCAGATTTTAATAAGATTTTAAATAATGTTAACTTGAGCGATACACAATCTGTCGAAAGTATGGTCTCTAGCTTTTCAAGCAAAATTTGTGAAGTCGCGGACCCGTTATTTATGAAGCGAGGATCAATTAAGAAAACGAGATCTCGCTATGCAGAAAGCCAGTGGTTCGATGCAGAATGTTATGAGGCAAAGAGTTTATACAAGCATTATTTATAGGAGTTTAATCGTTGTAAATCCTATGAAAATAGATTGCAGTTATGCGAGTTTAAAACAAAGTATAAAACATTAATTCGTAAAAAGAAAAGAGGGTATATGTTGAAAAAAGCACAGCAACTTATTGAGTTAAAAAAACATAGACCTAGAGACTTTTGGAAACATTTCGGAAAAAGCAAGTTTGTTTCTTCGTCACCTATTCATATCGAGGACTTTAAGCAACATTTTCCCGATGTGTATAGTAATATAGGTAGCTCTCTTATAGAGGAGGTCGAAAACTATATATCGTCTACCGACTTTAATGTCGAGAATTCAACATTTACAGAATTAAATACTAAGATAACTTACCAGGAAGTGCAATCTGCAATCCGAAAATTAAACCGTAACAAGGCATCTTGTCCGACTGATAATTTGATAAATGAATATTTTTTGGAAGCTGACGATATTTTAACGGGGCATTTAACGGACTTATTTAATACGGTATTTGATTCAGGTTATTTCCCACAAAAATGGTCAGAGGGCTATATTATACCAATCTATAAGAAAGGTGACAAATCTGTGCCAAACAACTATAGAGGGATAACCATTATGAGTAACTTGGGAAAGCTATTTACTAGTATTCTGACCAGCAGAGTGGAAAAATGGTTCGAAAGCAATGATTTACTCTCTGACGCTCAGTTTGGGTTCAGGAGAGGGCGTAGCACAGTTGACGCATGTTTTATTTTAGAAAATTTAATTGAACACTTTTTGCAAGAAAAAAAGCGTTTTCCATGTGCCTTTGTAGACCTTAAAAAGGCATTCGACTCAGTGTATCGTAACCCTTTATGGTTTAAACTGCTGAAAATGGGTTTAGATGGTAAAATACTTAGAATATTCAAAGCCATGTATGTAACTGTTAAATCGTGCGTAAAGCACTTAAATTCACTTTCAGATTTTTTTGATATAGCAGTAGGATTAAAACAGGGTCTGAATAATTCGCCTGTATTATTTGCGCTTTTCCTAGAGGACTTGGAGCTATTTCTACAAAATCAAATGGACTCAGGAGTTAGTATAATAGACATTTGTATTATTGTATTGCTTTTTGCAGACGACATGGTAGTAGTAGGTAACTCAGTAGAGGACCTTCAGAATAGCCTTAACCAATTACATGAGTACTGTCAATATTGGGGCTTAGAAGTTAATATTGACAAAACTAAGATTGTAGTCTTTCGTAAGAGAGGACGTGTATTGCCGACCGAGAAATGGTTTTACAATGGACAAGCTCTTGAAGTTGTAGACAATATAAACTATTTGGGTATAGTTTTCAGTTATACCGGAACATTCGTTTTAAATAATCAATACATTATCGGAAAATCTCTTAAAGCCATGAACATTTTATTATATAACATTAAGAAAGTTGAATTAAGTCCTGAGATATCTCTTCAATTATTTGACGCTTTCGTAGGTTCGATTCTAAATTTTGGATGTCCAATTTGGGGGTTTTCAAAGTCTAAGGAGCTAGAACGCGTGCAACTAAAATTCTGTAAGCAAATACTTGGGGTTAGACTGAATTCCAGTAATGCAGCTATATATGGTGAATTAGGGCGTTTCCCGTTATATATACAAAGATATGTTCTCATCATTAAGTATTGGTTAAAATTACTTCACACTGATAATGTCATCTCAAAAAGGATTTATCGAAACTCTCTTGAAAGATGTAAATCGGGTTCAAATAATTGGGCAAACAAGGTGAAGACTATATTAGATACCTTTGGTTTTTCTGACTACTGGCTTTACCAAAATAACATTGATGAAACTAGGTTTATTTCGATATTTAAAACAAGACTTTTAGATTGCTTCAAACAGACATGGTCATCGGATATAAAAATCAATCAGGTTCTCAAGTCTCTTTATCCGTATATCAAGCCAAATTGGGGACTAGAAAATTATATTAGAATTTTGAACACTAAACAAAACAGGAGCGCGCTTACAAAAATTCGAATTTCCTCTCACAATTTACGTATTGAATCAGGCAGATATGGTAGACAAAGAATTGAAAGGTCTGACAGAGTTTGTACAGTATGTAATTCTGGAGAGATTGAAGATGAGTACCATTTTATTCTAATTTGTTCAGCATATAGTGACCTTCGTAAAAACTACATAAGGAAATATTTCCGTGTCCGACCGAATATGTTTAAGTTGTTACAGCTGCTTAATTCAAGTAATGTAAGAATCTTATTAAACCTTTCCCGTTTTATTACCTGTGCAACAAAACAGAGAATGTCATTGTTGAATACAAATGTGTAATAACTGACATAATGTTGAAAACGGCGTTAAACATCAAACAATCAATCAATCATTTCCCGTTTATATATTAAGCCTTGGCCTGCTAAATAAGTGAAATCAAAGTGTCAAGCCGATAGTAATAATTACACTGTTGCTTTTTTTTTTTTTTTTTTTCCAAAGGTATTCTAATGGTGATACATCTTACCTGGGAATGTGAATCCAAGATCAGACTGCACATTTTGTGCTGTCTGGTCTTGATCTACAGTGTCCCTAAGGTCCTGAAGTCGTGCATAGCAGCCCAGGCGTTAAGTATTATTTGTAAGTTCCCATATCTCTAAACTAACAACAGATCGCTGCAACTTGTTTAATATTATGCATTGTATTCGTCCCAACCCACTATGTAAGCTAGCAACAGAATGTTGTAAGTCGTTGTATGTTATGCATTGTATTTGTCTTCTTCGACACTATTTTCGAGCAATTTTATGTCTCGTTCTCCATCCTATCTTTTTTTCTATTCTATTATTTCAGATGCTTTCTAATGTAAAGTTCAAAACTGACAAATTATAGTGTCCGTTTCACGCCCAGCGACCACCCTCTCAAGGTTTGACGTTCATGTGCTATACTAGTTGGGGGTACTCATTAAGTATTGTACATGTATTATCTCCTTTTTCCCCATTATTTTTGAAAAACGGTAGAAACTGGCTTTTGTTACACTCTATGAGGTTGTTATTGTACACGTCACATGACCACAGGTATGGTAAAATCATGTATTATATTACAAGATACATGTATATGTATACGTAATAAAGTATGTCTATGTCTAGTAAATCGATTGGATGTTTCGGTAACAAGGTAATTATATAGTGGTAATGCACCGTGACGTTTTTCACACCAAATAAAGTCTTGGTTCTGATTCGTTCAATGTTTCTCTTTTTTCTTCCACACACTTTAAGACATAATATTTTTGTTATGTTTCTACTGTCATGCTGTACGTAAAATGATACCCGAATCAAAGTTGAGGTAACGAATAACAACACCCAATCCTAAACTTGAAACACGTTGTATCTCCTTTTAAATCAATGATTTATGATCCTTTCAATGTGAAAATATTTTCTTACTGAAAGACTTCCAAACCAGCCATTAACCCTTAGAGCGTCTGTCATTACTGCTGTTGCCATTGCGGCCGGTGCAGATCGAGATCAGAGTACACCAAACACGGAGTTTGATCTTTGATCTTTATTTGTCAATTTTGCAAGACATTCTGAACAAGAAAACCTTGACACTGCTAAAAATAGGTTTTATATCTAGAATGAAAATGACCCTTGGGTTTATTCGACGCTCTTAGATTTAAAATTATGGATAGTTAAATTTAGTTCAGAAACACAGGTAATACAGGTAAAAATATTGTGGCAAAAGAAGAGAGTGAGCGCGAGAGATAGATAGTAGCAAATACTTTTTTTGACAAATACTTTTTTCAAACTGCACGAGCAGTGTGTGATCTAAACATGCCCAATCCCCGTAACTTTTACATGCAGTCTGATCTGCAAGTTTCTTCTTGTCCATTGGTGTTTCAGGTTTTCATAAACCGGGGTTAATCTTTAAGATCTACGGGAAACCTCTTTATCTTGTTGGCAATGGGAGGTGTGAAGACAGGCTGTAAACGCGTCTATATAAAATATACAGTACTTCCTTCGCTCTCAAATAGTACGCATATGATTTTTTTATGCAGTGTTGTATTGATAAACGCACTTTAAAACCAGCAGACGCCGGTTTTTGTGCACCAGACCAGATTTGAAATCTGTGTGGAAAATGGAGAGGAACAATACAGAACAGATATCTTTTAGATGGGCACAAATGTTCATGGTCAAAATCACAAGAAGTACGCACGAAAGCATTATTGTCAAGGCCTCTCTCTCTATCTCTCACTCCCTCTCTTCATTTGCCACAATGTTTCAAATGTATTATCTTTATTTCTGAATTCACGTTAATTATCCATAATTTTAACCTTTAGAGCATCGAAAAAAGTAAAGGCTATTTTCATTTTAGAAACAGAACAATATATATATTACAATATACGATCCCTGGTCTAATATTAGCTATTTCAAAGCAAAGTTGTCCTTCCTCATAATGTCTTAGAAAAGCTGGCAGCGTAAACCAACGATCAGACTTTTTTTTTTTGCTTTGCAGTTTGATCTTTGTCTGAATCGGTCGCAAGGGCAACAAGAGTGAAAGGTATTCTGAGGATAAATGGCTGGTTTGGAAGTTGACCAATTTGTTTCCGGAAGAAATTATTTTTCACACAGAAAACGTTGACAAGAATAGCGTCATTTTTAATAAAACAGTTTTAAAAAACTTGAGGATTGGCTTAAAGTTGGAGTCTGTTATCTGTAGGACGATTAAGTAATACGGGTACAAGCTTAGGGCTGGGTTTTATCAGGGATCGTATATTATTCATTACATGAATCAGCTATGGGTGAAAAACGAAAATAAGATATGGTGATCAAAATTTGCTAATTTCAGGTATTTATTTATACAGCATGGAAAGAACAACAAATATATTTACGTCAGAAAACGAGTGAGAATTGCAAATTAAAAGAAAAAACGTTTGCACAAACAGAAGCCATGGGTGTGAAAAACGTCACGGCACTATATTACTGCCTTGTTACCGAAACATCCAATCAATTTACTCTGTAAGTCCAATTTACCGAACTCGTCTGTTACCGAAACATCCGTAAATCAATGTTGGAGCGCCTAACATGACTGGTATCATACAACCCGTCTAGTCTATATAGATATAAGGACTTCATTCAAGTCTTTATTATATCTATAATAAAGAGGGGTTGTATGATACCAGACATATGTGTTGGAGTGTCAGATTTAGCACAATCCGATAACAGACTTTTCTTTCGTTAATGTAAAATCTTCCTGTTCAAAATCAGACGGTCGAGAGTTTTGATATTTCATGTGTAGTATCGCTACAATGGCCTCTACCAAGTACTAGTATGTTCAAATGGTGGCCTTCGGGTCAAAAGTTGCCATATGCTCCCCTCCACCCAGATGTCACAAATTTGCGCATAGCCATATTTGTTGCACACTTTTCAAAATTTTCTATCAAATATCAGAAAGGCAACAGCTCTAACATTTCTATCTACCAATTGTGTCCAAATGATGTCCTGTGGATAAAGAAATGGCCCAGTCCATGGATAAGAAGTCTGCAAATAGCCTTCAATGATATGAAATTTAAAAATCTTGTCAAAAACCAGATGGCCCAGTTTAAATACAGTATCACCACTTGGACCTCTACGAAGATTGTGCAAGAGATGCGTATTAGGAAATAACCCAATGCATTGTGCCCTGTTACAGAAACAACTAGTTTGCGGCGCCATTGATGTTCAGCATCAATATTTTCTTGTTATCATTTTATTTTTGCCTCCGTTTCAATATTACATGTTTCATTTCGGGAGTTTTTTCTACAGCACTATAAAGAACACGTTTTCGAATGCGCGATCATCTCTTTAAAATTGCCGAAACTCTGCAGGCAGCAAACTGTAAAGCTCTTATCTCTTACCAAATAACCCCTAGTTTAACGACCTCAAGGAGGAAGGCTTTTCCACAATGTTTTCTGTATTTCCAAAGATAAAGCCCATATTTTGAGCCGCTTTTCTTTTGACATCTGAAAATGCTTCCAACTTAGGTAAGTCTAAATCTTTATGATCTGAGAAGGGGTTAAGGTGGGGACCATACTAACGGTGTCCAACGTTTCGGTTTAATTGTCTGAAATAAGCTGCTAAGCGCGAATCACTGACCTCTTGCGGACAATGTAGATCAAGATCAGACTGCACAGAACGTGCAGTCTGATCTTGTATCTACACTGTCCGATTAGGAGATATCTTTCTCCAAAACATAAGTTTCAAATAACATAATTCGGGTTTTTACTATCGTCTTGAAAGTTGTATTTAACTTATTTAGCAGGTTAAGAGTTAATCTAAAACGAAAGTAAGAACTTACAAGAATCTGTGCATAAAAAGCATCCCTTAGACCCGTCTTGTATAGACACCAACTAAATCATGAGGCACACTGGTCCTTTGACATGCAGAAAATTGAACAAAAGCAAAAGGTTTCGGCCCAGGTCAGCCTGTGCGGACTGCGCAGGCTGACCTGGGTCGATACTTTTTTTTGCAAATGAATTAAGCCCCCTTTTCACCGCGCATGGCTCACCTATATAAGCCCATCCGACAGTTTGCCTCGCCTATCTCATTTGCATTTATCAAAGGGTAGGAAACTATGCTAATCGTGACCCTTTTCATCTTTGAAGAAGTCGACATTTGCTGACGTAAAACAATTTTGGCATTATATCACGCTGTGGTTTTTGAGGTAGGGCGTGAAGCATCCCAGCTCAGATTTACCATGTGGGGAATTGAACCTAAAAAATCTGATTCTGGGGTACCTAACATTGCAAAATCATCACCTGGAAAACTAGTACTATTAAGAAAGTATTTTATTCACTTTAGCATCATGGCATGACTAAAACGTTAACAAAAGGGAAATTTACACGACTTGGACGATAAATATGTAAACAAATACACCATTATCATAACACAATTTAAAAAAAGAGCGTCAGAACAAACTACGATGAGGCATGCGTAGGTATACGCATATATCTATCAGTTCCACCAAATAGCGTCAGGAAGCGTCAACAAGTGCCATCGAAAGCATAGAAGCATCATACAAGTATTTAAATTAGTTATCAAGAGCCATGCTCTGTAACAAGCATTTTCTCCTTTTTCTGCAATGTTTTCTACCCTTTCACGGACAAGTTTATTTCATTTGAGCCACACTTAAATTGTCGTATGCAAATGGTTTTAATTTGGACGGGTCTGAAATCTTGTCGCGAGGTAAAAAATTAAAAGGGTGGAATATTTATCTCGAAGCAGCGCAGACAAGACATGTTGATTGATTAATTGTATGGTGTTTAACGCCGTTTTCAGTTTGTTTCAGAAATATTGCGGCTGCCAGTGCACCTATTTATGCTTTCGTGGTGTTTCTGTTACCAGTACTTTGCACAATATTCTACCCAAGCCACTGGCTGCTTTCCAAAATAAATATCATCGAAACAATGGTCAGCAGTAAGAATCCTGTCGCAATGACTATCATCAGTCTTCGGAAAGAAATTGGCCGAGCTGGGGATTGGAACCAGCAACATCCTGTTCTCAAGTCTTGTACGCTACCAACTGCACTACTGGGGCCCAGCAGAAAAATAACTGATCCATGCTTTGTGAAAAGGGGGATTAATGCATCTCCGTAATGCATTAACCCTTAGGCTACTAAGTGCGTCTCACTGACCTTTTACGGACAGTGTAGATCAAGATCAGACTGCACAGAACGTGCAGTCTGATCTTTGATCTACACTGCCCGATAAGGAGATATATTTCCTCCAAAAAATACCTTTGAAATACGAAAATTTGGGTTTATACTATTGCTTTGAAAGTTTCATTTCTTTTATTTAGCGGGATAGGGGTTAAACCAAGCAAGTCATTTTATGATTATGGATCCATAAAATCCACTTGTGCAACATCTTGTTGAGTCATGAGGTACACTGGTCCTTTGACATACAGGAAATTGACCAAATGCAAAAAGTTTCGGCCCAGGTCAGCCTGCGCGGACTGCGCAGTCTGACCTGAGCCGATACTTTTCGCAGATGTAATAAGTCCCCCTTTTCACAGAGCATGGCTCATATGTATGGCAGTATGATAACTGCTGTAAGTGATACAAAATCTACCTGGCCGTTACAATTCTAATTACAAGAAGATGGTATCATGGACATTAAAGATACATCCTTACAGCCTGAGAGAAAATCAAACGACTCAAAGTCCTGGAAAGCGGATTTTGTGGAGTAGCCGAAAGCTGTAATATATTGTATTAAAAAAAAATAACATCACATGCAACGCATGTGCAATTATTTTGAAATAGAGTTACTAAGTTAGCAAGGGCAGGGAGAATCAAAATTGTTCTGCCGAGCGGGCCACACAGTAACTGGTATTCTTTTACTGTTGAATGGTAATTTGATCCGTCAATCTTACACAGTTTTTTGCTGGTATAAGATTTCGGACTATAGGTATACACGTGTATACATGTATATACAGTACTGGCAAAAGCGAGGTTGAGGCGTATTAGCTAAAACTTGAAGTAAAATGGGCGCAAGCGTGAATGACAGTATACATGTATTTGGTTCAGGTAAAACCGATATCGTAGCACAGTGTGAGCGCGCATGCGTCGTTAAGCATGATGTATTTGGTTCCGGTCAGAACGATCACAGAAAGCGGATTTGCCATACAAATCCGCAAAAAAACTCTGTTAAAATTTGAAAGTGTGTAGATGGCTAAGAATTTTCTCAGCTGAGGAAACATAGATGAATGACTAATATATAGTGTTAGGGATGGAGAAACTCAAGGGATTTGACCTCATCTAAAACCGGAAACGACAGCAGTGATTTCTTTGAAGGATGCAAAAAAAAAAAAAAAAAAAAAGAGAAAAAAATGAAATGCATTTTCTATCCGTCTTAGTCTGTGCAACCTTGCAACCATCGGGGGCAACATTTGACATGAAGATACAAGAATTATTATAGTTTTATAAAATTAGGATGGAATGGTTTTAAAACTGTTATCGGGTTATAAACTAGCTGAAAACGAGTATAGATGTATCTTTAAACTTAAATTACTGTTAAATAACGAAAAAAAAAAAAAAAAACAGTTGACGATGATATCAAATATACAACATACGACCTCATTAGAGATGTTCTCATGAATTATAAGGAAATTGCATATTAATCCTTAGTTTACGAGTCTCAAAATCAGATCATACTGCTGACAGAGAAGGTCATGATCAGACTGCAGATTTGTAGCACTTTGATCGTGGGTCCTTATGAACGAAACTCTAGTCATAGAATCTTCCAAAAGCAAGAATTTTCTTACAATATTTTGTATTTTTTTCTCGGACTAGAGATACCCAATTCGGGTAATTGAGTGCGTAAGGGTTTAAAAAACTAATAAAGTTGTATAACTTTGATTTCTGAAAGAGCGCATATAGATACGCAATCACCCTTTTCTTCTTGTTTATTTGTCTGGTAACTGCAATAACAAGCTTATCCTTTTTACCAAATATATCCGGAGTTTTTACTACCCTGACGAAGAAAGCGTTTGAAAACATTGTGGGAAAAGGAGAAATGCTGGTAACCAGCATTTTCTTCTTTTCCCACAATATTTTCTACCATTCTAAAGACAAATCATAGCATTTGAGCAACTTTTATTTTGTGGTCTGCAAATGTTTTGAATGTAGATGAGCATAAGATTTCATCGTCTTGTAAAGATTTTAAATCTTAGGTTGCTAAGCGCGGTTCAAAGACCTTTTGCGGACAGTGTAGATCAAGCACAGACTGCACAGAACATGCAGTCTGGTCTTGATCTACACTGTCCGACGAGGAGACTATTTTTGCCTCAAAAAACCTTTGAAAAATAGCAAAATTTGGGTTTTTCTCTGTAGGCTTCAAATTTTCATTTCACTTATTTAGCAAGTTAAGGGTTAAAGTACATTGTAGCCTATGTTGAGTGAATTTCAAATAATGTGATATGTCGAACATGACACGTTTACTGGTCTAGTTTTTGATTGTCTGGTCGTATAATGGTTTGGTCTTCGCACTTCTTTACCCTAAGCACTGGCTTAATGATTTGAAGGCTTTGGATTGGGAAAACAGAACAGGACACAACAACTGCAACAACACTAAAAAACGCAAGTGCGTAATGTAAAACGCACAATACGCAAGTGCGTCATGTAAAACGCACGATACGCAAATGAGTAATGTAAAACGCACAATACGCAAGTGCGTAATGTAAAACGCACAACACTCGATTGCGAAATGTAAATGCTCAATACGCAAATGCGTTATGTAAAAAAAATGAAACATGAGGCGTTTTATCAGTATAGACAACGGTATCATTCACATTGATAACTCTTAACCGAACAGTCTCGTTTTTTAACGACCATGATGACCTTTGAAAACATTGTTGGAAAAGAAGAAAATGCGTGTAACCAGCGTTTTCTCCTTTTCCCACAGCACATCGTTTTATATCCTTTCAAAGACAGATATTATTATTTGCGCTATATTTAAGTTGGCATTTACAGATGCTTTCAATATAGTCATGTCTACAATTTTGTCAACCAGAAGTCTTAATTTGAAGGGGGTAATGATTCTATAGACCTGGCTACGCCCCTGTGCGGTGTCACGGGGAGATGTCAGGTACAATCTGCCTGAACATAGCCATGTTGGAGTGCACAGCTTTCCCAGCAAAGAAGTGTACGTTAACTTTGAAAAGTCTTTGGCCGAGCTGGAATTTGAATTCAAACATCTGGATTACACGCGATCGATGTTTATGACTGAGCCATCTGGGCTCGGTATTTTAGACCAGATAAAGAATATATACTATAGTTACCATGGTAGCTGTTGCAGCTAAACTATGTTTGCTGGGATTTTTACCCTCAGGCTGCTAAGCGCGACTCGGGGCGCTTTTGCAGACAGTGTAGATCAAGTTCAGACTGCACAAAATGTGCAGTCTGATCTGGGATCTACACTGTCTGATACGGTATTTTTTCACGATGAAATCCACTTCGAAATCACAAAATTTGTGTTTTAACTATTCAGTGGAAATGTTCGTTTCATTTGTTCAGCTGCTTAAGGATTACAGCGCTCTTCGGCTAAGATCTGACCGAAAAAACAAACTGAAATACGTCATTTGACTAAATGTTATTCAGAGGTGACTTCTCAGTCCACGGAAAAAAAAAAAAAAAAAAGCAAGTTGACGTCATTAATTCATAATTAACTTCGTTTTCCAAGAGCATTTTTAAAACAAAAGGGTAACATCCTTTCAGAAGCTACTTAGGCCGCGAAAGTCGTGAACCAATTACAGACAACAAAATCTCAAAAATGTGTCCACGTGATGAAAACTATTTTAAGTTTCTTTCTTTTAATCATGTTGTTTATATCTGGAGAAGTACCATTGGTGAACAGATTTAACGTTTTCCCTGCTTACTGAATCAATCTGGATCTACATTGTCTTCAAGAACAACTAAAGTAGAGGCCGAATCTTTTAGCACACTATGAAGGGAATGTGTCTGTGCGCATGCTCGTCTGCAATATACCTTCCACTCCATTGTAATACATGTACATATATATCACTGATCTTTACTCGAAATATGTATTACAGGGGTTTTCCTTCACTATCTTACAAATTATAAGAAAATAACATGACATATTTCATGCTTTTCGGTTGTTTATCGAGAAATAATGGTGGATTATGGTTTGATATTTCATGGTTACGACCAGTGAAAAATACGTATTTTACATTCTCTAACTCTTCAATAGAAGGCGGAAACAGTAGTTTCCGCGCACTAGTTACCTAGGAAATCAGCGCGTGCCACTCAAATGGAGGGAAATGTGACGTAATTTACGCTATATTTCTCGCGCTTTACGTATAGAGAATAGATGGTTGGTGTCTTGGATGGGTTAAGTTTATCGGGCAAGACGGAGGAATTTATCTGGTGAGCCGAAGGCGAACCGGATAAATTCAGGAGCCGAGCCCGATAAACTTAAACCAGCCAAGACACCAACCATCTATTCTATTTATCCTGTCACGCACTCTGAAAGAACAAAACAAAACAAAAAACAAACATTGATATAAAGACCGTACCTCTTATTCAATATCTCATGGTACTGTATATGACCCCCTGTTATACGACGGAATTTATAGGAGGTGACAGGATAAAATATTGTAATGCGTTGTTATGTGAGGGGGGTGCGCCACGGGGAATTACCGAAAACAGCTTTACTGTTCCAACAAAATAGGGGTTAGAAGCATGAAATAAATAGAATATTTGTTTTTTTCGGTGAAAGATTGAAATTTATTTCACCGAGTGAACATCATCGGTAATATTTTCACGAGTGGCGCAGTCACTCGTGAAAATATTACCGATGATGTTCACTCGATGAAATAAATTTCGATCTTTCACCGAAAAAAACAAATATCCTCTATATCCTGTTTGAAATTTAAAACATTATTTACCCGGACATGGCCTCTCGCTATATTCTAGGCGTATTGAATTGGTTAAAAAGATTATGAGGCTTAAATATCACGTATTTCGATCCTATCAACATAAAACTAATGGCGTGGATATTTTAGTCAGTAAAAAGAGAATAGATATTAGAAATTCTTGTCTCGTCTTGGTCAGACTAAATCTAAATGATTGGACAGCATAGATTCATTAGATTCTGTAATGTCTTATTCATTCTACTCTATCCGCAAAAGTAGATCATCTCTGGCGCCAACTACACATGCACTTGCTCTGTGCGATACTTCTGTAAAAACTTAGACAAACCTCTATCATGTATACCATATATAGGAGCCATGCTCTGGTAAATGGGGGGCTTCATGCACCTGCAACAAATATTGACTCAGGTCAGCATGCACACTCCGCGCAGGCTGACCTGGGCCGAAACTTTTTTGCTTTTTGTCTATTTTTTGCAGGTCAAAGGATCAGTATACCTATTGATTCAGTCGGTTGTTAGAGAAAATGGATTTTATGGATCCACAATTATATGATGACTTGCTTGTTACCATGGATCACGGAGATACACTAAGCTCCCGTTTGCTAGAGCACGGCTCATATAATATACAATGTACATAGTCAAACCTGTATTAACCCTTTCCCTAACGACAAATTTTGGACTGGTCCAAATTGAAAGAGTCTGCAGACGACAATTTTAAATTTGACGAAAATGGCAGAAAGTTATCAAAAAGAGTAGAAAACACTGTGGGAAAAGGAGAAATTGCTCGTTACGAGCAATTTCTCCTTTTCCCACAGTGTTTTCAAAAGACTTGTACTGCAGACACGTGAAAACCTGGGCTTGTTTGGGAAAGGGTTCAGAAAGCACCTTAGGGACATACAAAATGTGCTTGCTTCAGATAGGTACTTGCTTAATACAGGCTCATTGCTACATATTTGTCTTCTTTGAGAACTCAGTCGTTCCTTAGGGATGGCCACTAAGACATATTTTACTTAAAAATTAATCTTCTTTCTATCGTGGTTTATCGTTCATTAAACCACGGTTGTGAGTTATGAGGCATAGTAAATAATCCACCAGGGCGATAGCCCGAGTGATTTATTCATTGTGCCTCTTAACTCACAATCGTGGTTTATTGAACGATAAACCACGATAGAGAGAGGATTATTCGATTCTAACATGACCAACTCTTGATAAAAGGAAAAGCAGTTTATAGTTAGTATACAAAAGCGGATGTGGATTAATTCTTACCTTACATAGAATACAGAATGACGTCGATTTTACCACCGTTCCGTTGCACTGTGGTTATTCGAGCCGAATTCACATGTCACGTTAGAATGTATTTCACATCCTAAGTGTGGCGAACCCACGAGAAGTCCTGTTTGATGTGGTTTCCGTGCCTGTCAGGTAATGTCCCCCCTCCCCAAATATTTACATTATTCATACGAGCTATAGTGTAGAGTACTCAACTGAACTTCGAATTTTTTTTATGATGTTTGCCATGTTGTCCAAAGCCATGTGGATTCCAAGAAATGCTTATCAAAAGTGTTTCAGAAAGGAACAGGTAAGGATATGGTTCATGTCTGGAATAAAACGTATTTAAACAAACATTTCTTACAATATTTGTCTTACTGTAAATAGCTCAAAGGTCAACAAGAATCTTTATGCGTCAGACCGTGAACGGCTCCTATTTGATTATATGGCAGAAAATTAGATGTTTTTACTTGCAAGACAGAAATTAAATGAGCACATTAAGGAAGGGTAACTTAATAAGCGTGATTTAACAGCCAGTTTGGCGGCTTCATCGCTCTCCGCGTAGGTCTGAAGGGATAAAAGCAAACCCTTGGGCCAGTATTAAGGACAGTGGTATTTTGTGTAAAAAGGTCAAAGTATTTGAAAGAAATTAGTTATTGTGACTTTACTTTGATCTACCTTATTTGATACTGATTTAACTATTTAGCCTTCATTGTACTCATTTATGTCAACAAGTAAATCTTGAAGGCCGCTTGGTTCTGCGACAATATCTGTTTTCATGTTTAGGCTAAATAAAACTGTCACAGGTGAACGAATACCTCAACAGGTTGCCTTGTTACTGAACCAGGAAAATAATTCAAAAGATCAAAGTCCTGTAATATTCAGTCGGCCAATAATCATTGAGCCAAGCTCTGTGAAAAGGGGACTTAGTTAATGCATCTGCAAAAAGTATCGACCCAGGTCAGCCTCCGCAGGCTGACCCGGGTCGAAATGTTTTGCTAAATTGTTAAATTTTCTGCATGGCAAAGGACCATGCTTCTTCCAGATTCAGTCGGTTGTTGGACAAAGTGGATTTTGAGGATCCATATTTATGTGATAACTTGCTTTGTATAATGCATCACGGAGATGCATTAAACCCCGTTTTTCCAAAGCAGGGCTTAGTTATTGCAGGCGCACAATTTCCCATGGTGAGAAGGCTTCCGTTAAAATTTCTGCTCAATTGGTCGAAAACTATAGTAGAAGAAGACAAAAAAAAAAAAAAAAAAATCGTCCTCGGACGGATGGACAACTAGGATCCGTATTCACCAACTATTCCTAGGAACATCCTTGGTTATCTTCCAAGACTTTCTAAATTTGAAAGTAACATAATTTCTGATTGGCCATACCAAATGGTTTAGCTAATCAGAAGTTGTGTTACTTTCAAATTTAGAAAATTATGGAGAATACGATGAAGAATGTTCTTGAGAATGTTTAGTAAATGCAGACCTTGATTTCAGTATATCGCCCCCAACATAGTTGTAGGGGATTTAAACACGTAAAACAGAGAAAAAGGTTCAAAAGATAGGACAAAGGTTGATTATGTAAAAGCTACCTATGTGACACGTTCAGTCTCAGCCTAATAGAGCACTTGTTTAGTATTAGTAATGCAATTTAAAATGGTTTGTGAATAGTATTAACTTTTGCACTTGTTAAACTTAAATGTTTACGTTTTATATTTCCAGGAACACGATGAATAACTCTGCCCAACTAGATAACGAAATTGGCATTGACTGTAATGGTACATGTCGAGAAACAGTGTTAACCCCGACCATTTACTTAGCCTATAACACTTTTCTGTGTGTCTCGATAGCTCTAGGCATTGCTGGAAATGGACTTGTACTGATGGTGTTTGCAAAGTATAAGGTAACAACCTCTACGGACTGGTTCATCTTTTTCATAACCGTGTTTGACCTTATTTCTTCTTTTGTTACTGTACCCGTCTACCTGACCGTCTCAACAGGATACTGGAAACAGTTTGGTAATGATATCATATGTAAGATTCATATGTTTATCAGTCAGTCGGTCGTGCTTTGCTCAACATTTCTCATTTGTGGACTGGCTATCGAACGCTGTTTAAAGATATGTGTACGAAATGGAGTGCAGATTACCAAATCAAGAGCGCTTCTCATCTGTTTGGTCATATCATGCGTTACAATTTTGTTATCCGTGCCATGTTTCGAAATGTTCAAGAACATTAACGGGGAATGCATGGCGAACACGCTGGTCAAGGGAGTTTTTATATATTATCTGATTGTCTCATTCACCTATACTCTCGCTTTTATTGTTGTGACAGTCTCCTACACCAAGATTTCCTTTGCCGTTCTGAAAAGCGAGAGGAATGTCTCCAGACATACGGCTAACAATCAGACAAAAAGAAATAAGTGGTGTTGTTTCAAACCCAACAGACAGAGAGTAGAACCGCTCGGTTCCGGAACATCTACGATTTCTACAGCCCAAAATAAAAATACCAATAAAGTCAATTTCATTGCAATGTTTGCCGCGCAACCTGGTAATACAAGCTTAACCTCCGCACACGGTACCACAACAACTAATTTCCTGCATGTACCCTCTTTTTCCAAACGTAACCAAGTAATGCCGAGCTCTTCTGCCACTATTTCAACTAGCTCCAGCAAGAATGAAGAGCATACCGCTTCGTCTGGTCCACCTAGTGTATCCCAGACAACGCTTCAAGGTTCTAGCCAGCATCGGGGCAAGAAAACCACACGGATCACGTTTGCTGTGTGCATAATTTTCATCGTATCTTGGATACCGCCCTGGGTTGGCTTTCTGTTACTTAGCATACCTGAACTGAGAGTGAATCGCCATGTTATTATATTCGGTCGACTGTTCGGGAGAACGACGTTTTTACTGAACACGTTCATGAACCCAATACTCTATCTAATTATGAACGGTAAATTTCGAGAGAGGGCTTCCCACTTTGTCTGTTTTTGGAAGAGGTTAAACTATTAAAGCTCAGTTACTTTAAATAATTCTGCGTCTTTGGCCCGTATTTTTCCAAACAGCTTTCACAAAAGTCTTTGTCTCTTTGTGCTGCTTTATACCAAGCAAGTCCTCACATTACTATGAATCCATAAAATCCATTTTGTCTATCAACCGACTTAATCATGAGGTAGACTGGTCCTTTGACATGCAAAAAACTGACAAAAAGCAAAAAGTTTTGCCCCAGGTTAGCCTGCGCAGACTAGATGCGTCTACGGAAGGCAGCATAGATCTAATGATTATTTTCTATGTCTACGGTTCGCCGGACTATCAAATAGCGAAAAAAAGGATATGTATTCAGGGTCCGTATTCACCAACCGTTCTTAATATTCTTGGTCTTGTTCTCCAAACTTTTCGAAATTTGAATGTAACATACCTTCTGATTGGCTAAACCATTTGGTTTAGCCAATCAGAAGTTGTGTTACTTTCAAACTTGGAAAATCTTGAAGAATAAGTCTAAAAACGTTCTTAAGAATGGTTGGTGAATACGGACCCAGGTTGCAGATCATGAAAAAAAAAAAAAAAGTAGGTAACCCAGTATTTGATTGATTGGTTAATTCCCTTTATTCGCTGGGTCTTAATAGTATGATGCAAATGCATTCTATTGAATTTCTACAATAAAAAGCGAGTGGAATTAGCTATCTTTTATCTTCTGCTGCTCTTTTATCCCTATACCACACAATCCCGACTTTTAACGACCCTAAAGAAGAAGAAGCCTTTTGAAAACATTGTGGGAAAAGGAGAAAATGCTGGTAACCAGCATTTTCTCCACAAGGTTTTTTACCCTTCCAAAAACAAATTTCAATTTTTGATTCACATTTATTTTGTCGTCTGCAAAAGCTTTCAATTTGGACTGGTCTAAAATTTTGTCGTTTGGTAAAGAGTTATGGTAAATTCAGAGATTTGTTTCTTTTAACTTATACGTCCAATTCCATTCTCAAAAAATGTTAAGAAACTGCACCTCAACAGATCGCCTTGTTGCTATTCTACCTCAAACACAACTTCCCAAGTCAAATAGCAGTGAAAAAGTTCTTTACTGGCAGTAGACAATTTTTTCTGTCACAGGTCATCGTACCCCGAGAGGTATCAAACCTGCACACAGAAATGATCACACCTACAAATACAAGGACAACAGAGCAAAACAACAACACAAACAGCAAGAAAATGTCTGTCTGTCCGTCCGTCCGTCCGTCCGTCCGTCTCATACATTCCATGATCTAATAGAGGATATGCAAAGATTTGCTTGTACCCGCTTGTCGCTTTTACGCTGAGTAAAATTTCTTTTTGACGCATTCTCACATCCCGTTAGGCTACTCCTGGATTCATGCTTTGATTTTCCGTTCTGCAAGTGCTTACCATTCAGTACTGTCCCACTCGGTACTTTCAGTACTTTGACTCTTAGGATATTTCAGTAGAGGAAAACATTCTCATGTTCTCTTTTCCATTAACTTCTTACACATAAAGCCTCTTGAATATCAACCCAATAGACATTTAAAAAAAAAAAAAAAAAAACGAGTCATTCCAACTCCAGTGTTGCTGCTGCCCAGAATGCCTCACTAAAGCTGACAATGTAGATCAAAGATCAGAATGCAGTCTGATCTTGATCTGCATTGACCGCAATGGCTACTACAGTAGCAAAGGGCGCTCTAACGGTTTAGCTATGTTGATCATCTGTTGATCGTGAGAATGTTCTCAAAGTCATCTTCTGCAAATTTGTTCAACTCTCTCAGCGCCATAGGAATTTGCAGAGGGCATAGATCAAGATCAGACTGCACACAACGTTGTTAAGTCAAGCCTTTGAGTTAAATTTCGTGCTGAGTTTAAATTTCGTGCTGAGTGCTTAACTAAATTTTCGGCCGTCGAAAGAGGTTGAGTCAATACTAGCCATATACTCTGGGAAAAATGGGGCTTAAAGCATTTGTAAAAAGTATCGACCCGGGTAAGCCTGGGCAGTCCGCGCAGGCTGACCTGGGTCGAAACTTCTTGCTTTTGGTGAATTTTCAGCGCCATAGGCGAAAACAGGGAATTTTGCGGACGGCATAGATCAAGATCAGACTGCACAGAACGTGCAGTCTGATCTTTGATCTATGCCTTCCGCTTGTTTGGTCATGCCTATATGATAAAGATCTTCCGGAGACTCAGTGGACTGTATTTACAGCCATCAAAAGAAGCAAAGTTCGTTTATTTGGCGCCGAAAGATTTAATGTACCTCACGATCAGGTCCGTTGTCAGACAAGAGGGAGTGGTGCAATTTTTCTTACAGCCTTTCTGAATCCTGAGGAAGAATGGTCCTCGGGCATGCAGAAAGTTTACAAAAAGCAAACGGTTTCGACTCAGGTCAGCCTGTGGAGACTGCAAAGGCCTGTGTCTATACTTCTTGCAAATGCATTGAATCCCCTTTTCACAGAGCATTGCTCAAATCAAATAAGCATTTCCACCCAACAATAGAAATTCAAATTATGCAATTTCAGTGCCTTTTTTTCCCCGGAAAATATCCCACTCTATCAGACAGTTGAAATCAAAGATCAGACTGTATATTCAGTTCAGGATTACATTGTTAAAAAAGTGCACTGATTCGAACTCAGTAGCTTAAGGGTTCAATAAATGGGTCAGATAGAAGCCAGCCAGATTTTCCAGTTCACATCTATTTTTCCTTGTTTCACATTATAGCGAACTGATGATCCGACAGGAAGTCAACAAAACAAAAATCTGGAACATTTCAATCGTCATATCTCGCAGGCCGCTTTCCATTCAATTGGCTGTGCTTAATTAACCCTTATCCTGCTAAATAAGTTAAATAGAACTTTCAAGTTGATAGTAAAAACCCGAATAATGTTATTTCAAACTTAGCTTTTGAAGATAAATATCTCCCTTATCGAATAGTGTAGATCCAAGATCAGACTGCACGTTCTGTGCTGTCTGATTTTGATCTACAGAGTCCGCAAAAGGTCATTGAGTCGCGCTGAGTAGCATAAGGATTAAAAAAGTAACCAAAGAGCGAGCTGCAACGAAAAAACTTATCATCAACGAATGTGTATTTTCTGCCAAAGTTATATAAAGATAAGTTTCCCTTCTGCTCAGATGCTGTCTTTAAACATGAAAGTCTTCACACTAACCAATTATTGCAAAAGCCTTTGAGCTATTTTTGATGTTATCCTGTTTCGCCATTGAACATTGTCTCGATGATGGTACGTTGGAAAGAAGCTCGTGACCTTGTGAAGAGTCTGTTAGAGGTACTGGTAACAGAACCTCTGGGAAAACATGGGTAACTGCACTGGCAGCCACTATATAACTAAATTACCATACAATCGTTGTCTGCGCATGTCAATATTCTACGAAGATTTGACCTGTCTGCTATGACGCGTCACTATTCTGCAAAGGATAAATTAATACGCGAAATAACAAGCGGAAAATGGCTATAAATAATACGTCTGTGGAAAAATCAAGCCAGTTTTTCGCTGCAAATTTCTTAAAAATATAATGATCTCAAACGGAGAAAGTACCGGTAATTCTATAAAATATCTCTATAGACAGTCTCTAAATATAGACATGGGGAAAACCGGGATATGTGCAACAGACTGACAACAAAGATAACGTCCCCACCTTGCTGGGCTTATACCGGGCCTTTTCTTAAGCTTAAAGAGGTTATGTTTTAAGTGGCTAGTGCATAGGTTATATGCTAGGTAATCGTGCCTTGATAAACATTACAAGGTAGGTTTTAGTGAGTAAACGTATATTTTATTTTAAAATTCGCTGCCTTGACTGCCGCATTCAAAAGTAGTCCGGTTTTGTACCGGAATGTCCATATCAGATGGGTTATGTATTTGAAAAAATGCCACCTAAGGAAAGATAATAACCATACAATTAATCAACCAACTCTGCTATGATCCATGTAAAGATTAACATTTATCACAATGTGACAGTTTTTAGTTCGTTCATTTATCATTTCGTAAAAAAAAAAAAAAAAAATCGGCACCTGATCAGATGAAGCCAAAGATATTTGACCAAACCCTTAATACGTATCCATTTTACAAATGTGAAAATATCTTAACTCTTTACCAAACGACAAAATTTTAGACTAGTCCAAATTGAAGGCATTTGCAGATGTCAAAATAAATGTGTTTGAAAAATTGAAATTAGTTTTTGAAAGGGTAGGAAAACATTGTGGGAAAAGGAGAAAATGCTGGTTACCAGCATTTTCTCCTTTTCCCACAATGTTTTCCAAAAGGCTTCTTTCTGAGGGTCGTTAAAAGTCGGGCCTGTTCGGAAAAAAGGTTAAAATAGCAATGTGACGTCATATTTATCTGCCAGTGATGTACCACACGCAAATGAGATAAAATTCTATGCTCAGCAATTTATTTGTTTGCTCTGTTTCAATAGTAATTAGATGTATATCGTTTCGAACATATTTCATATATGTTGGTAAAAACAATTCCTCAGAATTTGAAGACAAAATTTCTGTGAAAAATTCTCTTCCATTTCGTATTTTCCAGGGGGTGTAGTTCCAGATCCCATCGCCCTTGGTCTTAGATGCGGCCTTAGTTTAAACATATTTATTTTACATCGATTGAGAAACAAGTTCTTACAACTTATACTAATCTCTCTCGATTCTGCTTCCTGGAAACTACACCAGTACTCGTGCCGAATGTGTGGGCCAATGAACTGTCCCAAAGTTGACATCCGCTCTCTCAGGACCTTTTGATTACGAGGCCGACGCTCTACCTCACAACCACGGACACCAGATGCGGCCTTAGTCTCTTGTTAAAAACGAAGGGTGAAATCGGGGATAAAAATGGCAACATTCTGTACTAGATTTGGCAGACATTCACTGATCTTGTGAAAAATGAAGTTACAGAATCGGACGACTTGTAACCAGCATTAGTTTTTCTCCTTTTCTCACAACGTTTTTACCCTTTCGACTTAACAATAAGAGCCACATTTAATTTGTAGACCAATAGCCCACTAAAGAAACATAACGAAGTAGAGCTAAATTGAGTTGACAGCCGGAGGATCTTTTCGAAAGATGCGTTCAATCAAAAATGTTGTTAAACTCGCCCAGATAATTACTTTTACGGAATATTATCTGATCAAAGTGAAAAGCCATTTTTTTTTAGCCATACTTGAGAGACAAGATCTATTTTTGCATAGCTCAAAGAGCCTATGACAACCAAATTACACACAAAGGTAGAGATAGTGCTTTGCTATCAGTCACATTCGCCTTAACCCTTTACCATATATTTTCGAGTTTTAACGATCCTGAGAAAGAAAGCTTTTGAAAACATTTTGAGAAAAGGAGAAAATACTGGTAACCAGCATTTTCATCCTTTTCCCACAATGTTTTCTACCTTTTTAATGACGAATAACATCATTCTGTAAAAATATTTAAACTGTTGCCTGGAAATGCTTTCAAAGAGAAGGAGTCTGAAATTTTGCCGTGTGGTAAAGACTGACTTAACGCTTTACCAAAGAACAAAATTTTACCTTTGTCCAAATTGAAAACATTTGCAGACGACAATTTCGATGTGGCTCAGATGATGCAATTTTTCTTTGATAGGGTAGAAAACACTGTGGGAAAAGGAGAAAATGCTGGTTACCAGCATTTTCTCCTTTTCCCACAATGTTTTCAAAAGCCTTCTTTCCCAGGGTCTTTAAAAGGCGGCATTGTGCGATAAAGGGTTAAACCTAAAACATGACAACCATCAGTATGTAAGAGTAAAAGTTACTTGCGACGGTCTCTGAGGATCGATCTGCTGTAGTCACAGGGATACCTCATGGCATATCCTTGGGAGACTTTAGCTGAAACTCAAGTTAAGTCGATGAAGTCGGGTCAAAATAAACCGATTTGAAAAAAAATACTGGTCACCGGCACGATTTCCTTTTACCCACAATGTTTTCGAAAGTTCTTTTCCCCTGGATCGTTAAAGTATGGGATCGTTTGGTAAAGGGTCAAACATGACACACCACTGGCACACTGCACTGAGCACGCAGTCCCATCAGCAATAATAAATATGAAATTTGCTTCAACCATCAGTAAGGCTACATACTTGAGTCTGTTAAGTTAGATGGAACAGTCGAACAATACCACATAGGCCTCTTAACTCTTTACCAATCAGTCCAGTGTTTTCAGGACCATAAGAGAAAACGTTGCAAGAAAAGGAGAAATTGCTGGTTCCAGAGTGTCTTCTACTAACTTGTTCATTTGTACCATTTTCAGCTCACCTGACCACAAAGTGCTCAATGTGAGCTTTCGTGAGCATGTTGTAATCCGTCGTCAAGTTTTACCTTGTGTACTATCTAGAGGCTAGATTTTCGGTTCGATACTGATGAAATTTGGTTAGAATGATTGACTTGATAATATCTCAGACAAGTTTGAACACGTCTGGTGAAAAGCTAGGTCGCTAGGTCAAATCTTTGTAGAACTTTGTGTAGAATCTCGAGGCCTCAATTTTAGTGCAATACTTATGAATGTAAGTAAGAATGTTGATCATGGTATCTTAGACGAGTTTGAAAATTGGTCACGTCGGGTCAAAAACCAGGTCATCAGGTCAAATCTTTGAGAAGCCTTCTGTGCGCTCTAGAAGCAACATATTCTGTCAAATACCCACAAAAGTTGGCCAGAATGTTTGTCTTCATGATATCTCAGATAAGTTCGAAAATGGGTCACGTCGAGTCAAAATCTAGGTCATCACATTAAATCTTAGACAAAATTTGTGTACACTTTGGAGGCCACCTTATCCAAAGCTCATCAGATCTAGACAGAATATTTGTCTTGATAATGTCTCGGATGAGTTTGGAAATGGTAAACATTAGGTTAAAAACTTGATCACTAAGTAAGAAAACTATGTACGCGCTACAGGCCACATTTTCAGTCTAATAATCATGAAAATTCGTCAGAATGTTTGTATTGATGATATTTAGGTTATATTTGAAAATGGATCATGTTGGGTCAAAAAGAATGTCACCGAGACAAATCTTAGAAAAACCTTGCGTACCTTCTAGATGCCACATTTTTTCAGTCAAATACTAATAAGAATTTATCTAAAATGTTTGCCTTGATCATATTTCGGACAGGTTTCAAAATGGGTCACATCACCTCAAAATTAGGTCACTGGGACAAATCTAAGAAAAACTTTGTATACACTCTTAAGGTCACATGATCAGTCCAACATTTATGCACTGTGGTCAGAATTTCTGTCTTGATGATAACTACAATTACTTTGAAAATGGGTCATGTCGGGTCAAAAAGTAGGTCAATGAGACAAATTCTAGAAAAAGCTTATATACACTCTAGACGCCACATTTTCTTTCACAAACTTATGAAAGTTTGTTAGAATGTTTGTCTTCATGATATCTCAGATAAGTTGTCTTAATATCTTGGAGATTGGAAATGGGTCGCGTTGGATCAAAAAGTTTCAGGTGAGCCACTCAGGGCCATCATGGCCCTCTTGTTTGATTTGCCATATGCAGACGTTTCAGTTCTGAAGGGTTTAAAACTGGACGTTTGGGAAAGGGTTAAGTTTAATTCTGTTTGCAGGATAGAACAACGGGTAGATTTTATTCTGCCATAATCTTACTTAATTATGTTGTTGGTTTGAAAAATATAATCAATCTACTATTATTAATCACACTAGCACTACCACAAATACACTAACACAGATAATAATGATAAAATAATAAACAGACCTCAAGATTCAATCGTAAATGAGGCCACCTGTAGATATTTTTGAACTACAAAAAAATTTACGTCATAGATGGACATTTAATAAGTTATGTTTTAATCGATAATGCTTAGCTTGTAAAAATAATATTGACAGATGCAATTTTAAGCGAAAGAATCATGAAGTGTTAACTAAGATCAGACTGCACACATAATGTGCGGTGTAATCTTGATCTATCCCCCCCCCCCAAAAAAAAAAAAAAAAAAACTCCCTTAGTTGTTTATGACAAAACAAGGGTTTAACATTTAGGCTGCTAAGCGCGACTCTACTGGCTTTTGCGGAGGACAGAGTAGATCAAGAACAGACTGCATAGAACGTGCAGTCTGATCTTGGAGCTATACCGTCCAATACAGCGAGATTTCACCGCAGAGCAAAATCTTGGGTTTCACTATTGGCTTGATATCTTAACCAGCATTTTCTGCTTTTCCCACAATGTTTTCTACCCTATCAAAAGAAAATTGCACCATTTGAGCCACATTGGAATTGTCGTCTGCAAATGCTTTCAATTTGGACAAGGCTGAAATTTTGTCGTCTGATAAAGGGTTAAGGGTTTAATAGATCCTTTGATTCCAGCGTTATTTAGAATTAAATGCATGTTATTGGCTGTAGAGGGATGGACCGTATTATTACTCACATTATAATTTACCTCAATAACCACGGACTAAATTATTGGCATTCTAACGAACCCACCTACTGCCTTGTCTGTATAATTTTATAACATTTTGAAAGACCTTTATCATATTTTCTTAATTTTCTCCGTTGATTCACGTATCACTGCCTGGAATTTACCCTTTCATTCCCAAAGGCGAAAACAGAGACTTTTGCGAGTGGCATAGATCAAGATCAGACTGCACAGAACGTGCAGTCTGATCTTGGATCTGTACCGCCCGCTTGTTTAGTCATTTCCATTGTTACGGGAGATCACTCCTTCCTTAAAGCATAACTTCTTCCCGTATAAAATCAATACCCAATCAAAGTACTGAAAGTACTGACAGACTGGCGAATTTGATTGATTGATTGTTTGTATGGTGTTTAACCCTGTTTTCAACATCATTTCAGTTATGTAGCAGTGGACAGTGCACATATCCATGTTTTCCGGGAGTTTCTTTTACCAATACTCCGCACAATATTCTTTCCAAGCCACTGACTGCTTTCCCATATTTATATTATAACCATCATCGAAACTTGAGTAAGAAATGAATCCTGTCACAATGACTATCATCAATCCTTGGAAAGAAATTTGCCGAGTCTGGGATCGAACCAGCAATCTCCTGTTTCCAAGTCCTGTACACTACCGACTGAGCTGCTGGGGCTATGCGTGCTATTGGTTAACTGTAATCCAGTTTAAGTTTAACCCTTAATCTGCTAATAATGTTAAATGAAACTTTCAAGCCGATGGTAAACACCTGAATATTGCTATTTCAAAGTTACATTTTGGAGAAAATAATATATCCCCTTATGGGACAGTGTAGATCCAAGATCAGACTGCATGCTCTGCGCAGTCTGATCTTAATCCACAGCGTCATTAAGTAGCGGTAGTGCTGGTAAAAGAAACTCCAGGAAAGTATGGATAGGTGCTCTGGCCCCCGCAATATCACTGAATTAATGTTGAAAACGGCGTTAAACACCATGCAATCAATTAGTCAATATCCAATAGCACAAGACGTACGTAGTTAACTGTTTAACTCTGTTTATAAAACGAAAAATTTTACGCCAGTCCAAATTCAAAGCTGTTGCAGACCATAAATTAAATGGTTACTAGCATTTCTCTCTTTCCCGCAATGTTTTCAAAGGGATTTTCCCCAGTATCGTTAAAACTTGGGATTGTTTGGTAAAGGGTTAATATTCAAGACTAGAATAACAGGTTAACATAACAGTATAACTGTACACAATGATCTAAATAATGAATGACTGAAGGAATGACAAGGGTTCCCTGTCCAGTGAGGGTTAATGTAACTGGGATTTGCTACAAGTTACCTAGGTGTATCTATTAATAGATTCATTAATAATGTTACAGTGGTGTAGGAAAAAGTGATTCTCTGCTTTGCATAGGTCACTTAATTTACATATAAGCAAAGATCGTGTACCTTGTAAATGACATCTTGTTCAGTTTGTTACTTTGTAAGACGACATGTTCAAATTGGAGAGGTAGATATCTAGTGGTTTTTGTCAAAATTATCATATATAACAGAATTAAGATTTATAACAGAAAGAAGTATTTTTCCGTGAGGCAGTATTTGGCAACTGTGGGGTTTTTTGTTTACTTTGACTCTAGGTCAATCTTGATGCCTATAGACTAGCTTCGCTAGTCTAAAAACTGTGTTTGGGAGAATTCTCTATAGCTCAGAAGTTAGTATATTGGTCTTTTAAACCTTGATAAACGAGGATCTTTACCCGCACGGGTTCGAATTCCAGTCGGTGCGGTTTGTATTTGAGCTATGCATATCTTACGGACTTCCATGTTCGTAAGATGGGGGCTCGTCCGGGATTGGCCACTGAGCCATTCGTTGTCTGCCCGTTATTGGCCATTGAGCCATTTGTTGTCTAATTAATAGACTTCCTGCCTAATAAGGCTTTCCGTCATCAAATGATGACTTCTCTTAAGAGGGGGTGTGTTACGGGAGATCACTCCTTCCTTAAAGCATAGCTTCTTCCCGTATAAAATCAATACCTGACAACTGCGTTAGGGAGGTTTCCCTTTAGCTCAGGGGTTAGTGTATTGGTCTTTTAAACCTCAATAAACGAATATATTTGCCCGCACGGGTCCGAATCCCAGTCGGTGGGGTTTGTATTTGAGTTATGCATTTGTTGCGAACTTTCATGTTCGTAACACTATAAGATCAAACATTGTGAGTTTCAGTTGATTGTATTTACAGTCGACAAAAGAGGCCAGCTTGCTTGCTTGTATATGGAGTTTTACATCGTTTTTACAGCTTATGTCATACCACGGTGACCAGTGCACCTATGCATGTGTTTCCTGGCTTTCTCACACCAGTGCTGACACAACTTTCTTTCCAAACCACTGACTACTTTCTCACATGCAACAGAGGTGAAAGACTAAAAATCGTCGGATAGAAAGTTTGCCTCAATCGGGTAACGAACTCGCAACCACCAGGTAACGAGTCAGATACGCTAACCACCGAACTACCCGACTGGGGTCAAAAGAGGTTATGTTAACATATTTGACGCTGAAATATAATGCTCTTTTACACACTGAAACTGGCTTAAATTGCGTTTGCAGACAGCGTAGATCACACAAACTGCGGACGACATTCTGAACAAATCCAAGAAACCATGGACTAAACAATAAATTTATGAACATTGATAGACCACTCTCAATTCTAAACTTAACGCCGCCCAGAAACATCAGAACGGAAATGGGCTTACCGCTGTTCGGATTTCCTCTATTCTTTCGTCAGCAATTGTAGTTTATTTACAAGTCGGCAGGGTATCACTTAACCTTTTAATGCTCAATCCCGAGTTTTAAAGACCCCGAGGAGGAAGCTTTTTGAAAACACTGTGGGAAAAGGAGAAAATGCTGGTAATCCTGATCAACACTGTCCGAAAAGCGCGTATAGTTGCGCTTAGCAGCCGAAGGGTTCATTTGTATCAATAATTCTTATGTTACCAAGATATCCTAACCTTTAAGCAGCTAAGCGCGATTCACTGACCTTTTGCGGACAGTGTAGATCAAGATCAGACCGCACATAACGTGCAGTCTGATCTTTGATCTACGCTGTCCTATACGGTATTGTCTTTCCGGTGAAATAAACCTTGAAATCGTCTTTTTTTTTTTTAATATTGGGTGGAAATTTTCGTTTCATTTATTTAAGAGTTAAAAGCGTTTTTGTTGCAAATTTGTCTCGCGTGGTAATGAGTGAATGAAAATGGGAATTCAATATTTATCACGATTAGAGAAATAGAGAAAAACTAAAAACTGGTTAATGGGTTTTGAGACAAAAGGGGGGGGGTTTTACAAAACTCCCGCAATCGATAATGATAATTCCTATTTAAACACTTAACCCTTTACCAGACGACAAAATTTTAGTCATGTCCAAATTCAAAGCATAAAATTTTGCAGACGACAATTTCAATGTGACTCAAATGGTAAAATTTTTCTTTGATAGGGTAGAAAACATTGTGGGAAAAGGAGAAAATGCTGGTTACCTGCAGTTTCTCCTTTTCCCACAATGTTTTCAAAAGGCTTCTTTCCCAGGGTCGTTAAAAGTCGGCATTGTGTGGTAAAGGGTTAAGCACCTAGCCCTTTACGAAATAATCCAGAGTTGTAATGGCGCTAAGGAAATAGGGTTTTTAAAGCATTGTAAGAAAAGGAGATCAAAGTACTGAAAGTACTGACAGACTAGCGAATTTGATTGATTGATTGATTGATTGTATGGTATTTATTAATCCTGTTTTCAACATTATTTCAGTTATGTAGCGGCGGCCAGTGCACATATCCATGCTTTCCTGGAATTTCTTTTGCCAGTACTCCGCACAATATTTTTTCCAAGCCACTGGCTCATTTCCCACATAACCATCGTCGAAACGTGAGCGAGAAATGAATCCCGTCGCAATGACTATCATCAATCCTCGGAAAGAAATTTGTTAAGGATCAAACCAGCGACCTCCTGTTCTCAAGTCCTGTATGCTACCGACTGAACTGCCGGGGCTATATGTGCTATTGGTTAACTATAATCCAGTTTAAGTTTAACCCTTAACCTGCTAAAAAATGTTAAATGAAACTTTCAAGCTGATGGTAAACACCTGAATATTGCTACTGCTATTTCACAGTTATTCTATCCTCTTATCGGACAATGTAGATCCAAGATCAGACTGCACACACTGTCTGCAAATCGTCATTGAGTCGCGGTAGTGCTGGTAAAAGAAACTCGAGGAAAGCATGGACAGGTGCTGTGGCCGCCGCAGTATCACTGAAATAATGTTGAAAACGGCGTTAAACACCATGCAGTCAATTAGTCAATATCTAATAGCACAAGATGTAGTTAACCATTCAACTCTCCTTACAAAAAGAAAAATTTTACATCCGTCCAAATTCAAAGCTGTTGCAGACCATGAATGAAATGTGGCTGAACTGATGAAACATGGTTCCAGAAGGGCAGAAAACAATGTGGGAAAAGGAGAAAATGGTGGTTACCAGCATTTTCTCCTCTTTCTACAATGTTTACAACGGGACCCTTCCCCAGTATCGTTAAAACTTGGAATTGTTTGGTAAAAGGTTAATAGAATAACAGTTAGCATAATAGTTCAACTGTACACAATGATCTAAATAATGAATGACTGAAGGAATGACAAGGGTTCCCTGTCCAGTGGGGGTTGATGTAGCTGGGATTTGCTACAAGTTAACCTAGGTGTATCTATTAATAGATTCATTGATATGTTACAGTTGTGTAGGAATAAGTGATTCTCTGCTTTGCATAGGTCACTCAATTTACATACAAGCAAAGATCTTATACCTTATAAATGACATTTTGTTCAGTTCATTACTTTGTAAGACGGCATGTTCAAATCGAAGAGTTAGAGATTTAGTGGTTTATGTCTAAATTGTCATGTATAACAGAATTAAGATTTCTAACAGAAAGAAGTATTTTCTGTGTGGCAGTATTTGGCAACTGTGGGGTTTTGAATCTAGGTCAATCTTGATGCCTATAGACTAGCTTCGCTAGTCAATTTGCGCCATATTTAATGTGTTGCCTTCAATTATATTTGAGCCGTGGTCTGTTAGAAGGGGGCTTAATGCAACTGCGAAAAGTATCCATTCAGGTCAGCCTGCGCAATCCGCGCAGGCTGACTTGGACAGAAACTTTTCGCTATCGGTCAATTTTCTGTATATCCAGGGACCATTCTACCTAATGATTCAGTCGAATGTTATACAAAATAGATTTTATGATTCCATAAGTATATGATGACTTGCTTGGTATAATGCATAACGGAGATGCATAAAGCCCCCTTTTGTCAGAGCACGGTTCATTTTTTTTTCCCGCAATAATTACTACTGAGGTCCATTGCGATTCTTGTCATGTTTATCGGGCAACGACCGCAGCTCTTTCATCTCAAAGCAAGGAAGCCCGAAAGGCTTTGTATTTAACAGCTAGATGAAGAGATTGCGTTTATTTAACCATTAAAACAACACTAAATACGTGAGATACCTATTATTCCTAATATCAAATCCTAAAAGACATTTTTCTGATCCTTTTCATGACGGCTGTGTAAATATTTGGCAAAGAAAGTAGTTCTGTAACTTTTTGCGTTCATTGGTAAATAAACTTTTTTATTATATATACCTGAACATTTTCCGGCTCAAACACATGCATCGCACGCGGAAAAAATAACACACACGACAGAAAAAAATCCATATCTACACACTGTGAAGTACGGTTCTAAATACGGTATGATGACTTACCTCACGCGCGGAATACGTATATACTGATTCGCGATTTGATTTGTCAAAATCTTACTCTATAATGTTCATCCGCCATTCATAAAAACGAATTTACTGGCCTCTTTACCATTATATCTTTTATTCCGTATACCGTTATAAAAAAAGGGCCAATAATTGCAAAATTTTGTCTTTGAAATTGGTAGGTATAAATAGAGGATATTTGTTTTTTTCGGTGAAAGATCGAAATTTATTTCATCGAGTGAACATTATCGGTAATATTTTCACGAGTGGCGCAGTGAACATCATCGGTAATATTTTCACGAGTGGCGCAGCCACTCGTGAAAATATTACCGATGATGTTCACTCGATGAAATAAATTTCGATCTTTCACCGAAAAAAACAACAAATATTCTATTTATTTCATTCTTCTAACGCCTTTTTTTGTCGAGACTTCCATAAAAAAAAAAAAAAAAAGAAATGAAATCGGTATTCCCACTGGTCGTACCCGTGTAATATCGAAAAATATTTTCACCGCTATTTCTCGATATCCTACCGGAAAGCATGAAATAATAAAAGGAATATTATGTTGTAGTAACTTTCCTGTTGCTTGTATTTACTTCTCGCTGCTAAGAAAATTTTGACATCTCGCTCGACCTTCGATATAAAATTTTCTCACGCTGCTGGAATTAAATACAAGTTCCAGGAAAGCTACTACAACATACTATTCCGCATGTATAACATGACATCTAAAATCAATCAGAACACATTCTCAAAATAGGTGTCAAATGACTGCAAAACTTATAACATTGTTGTTATTATTGTAGCTGGGTACAGGTATTTGGTGATATATCGTGCGGCCGTTTCGACATGAGGTTCGGTAGCTCAGTTGGTTAGAGTGCAGGAACGGTATTCCTGAGGCCCTGGGTTCGAATCCCGGTCGAGCCATGATATTTTTCGCCACCTGTTAGATGCATTCAGGGAATTGCATTTAGAACCAGATGTGAAGAGTGCTGCAGACCATTTAAAATTTTTGACTGCAAAACTTATAACATTGTTGTTATTATTGTAGCTGGGTACAGGTATTTGGTGATATATCGTGCGGCCGTATCGACATGTGGTTCGGTACCCTTTACCACACAATTCCGACTTTTAACGACCCTGTGAAAGAAGCCTTTTGAAAACCTTGTGGGAAAAGGAGAAAATGCTGGTTACCAGCATTTTCGCCATTTCCCACAATGTTTCCTACCTTTTCAAAAACAAATTTCAATCACATTTATTTTGTCGTCTGCAAATGCTTTCAATTTAGACCAGTCTGAAATTTTGTCGTTTGGTAAAGATTTAAGAATGGTTGGTGAATACGGACGGTGAAGCCTGGCTGTGAAAAATGGTTGGTGAATAGGGACCCTGGAGCCTGGATGCGAGAGAATGGTTGGTGAATACCGACCCTGAAGATGGATGTGAGAGTATTTAAAATTTCACGAATGTACTCATCAGCTTTTTTTCTGAACATCTTTTCATTAGAAATAAAAAAAAAAAAAAAAAACGTCCTCATTCATTTTATCTATGCATTCATTTCGTTCCCAAGTTCATGCACATCTATTTCTAGAATTATGTTAAATTTGGCAATAATTTCTATAACATGGTGCTGGTCCGTCCAGTTCGTATATTTTTAATGGACTGTTGAAAATTCCGGTTCCGTTTTTGCCAACCATTCTCAGTCTAATTCTTAATTAAGAAAAACATATCCCAGTATCTGATTGGCCTTTTACCTTTTACCACCCGATCTAGAGTTTTAACGGCCCTGATGGAAAACCTTTTGAAAACGCTGTGGGAAGAGGATAAAATGCTGGTAACCAACATTTTCCTCTTTACCAACAACGTTTTCTTCTCTGTCAAAGACAAAACCTCTCATTCGAATCACATTAAAATTTTCGTCTGCAACTGCTTTACATTTAGATGACTGTAATTTTTTGTTGTTTGGTAAAGAGCCATTTTGTTTAGCCAATCAGAAACAGCGTTACCTTGAAACTTGAGAATGAGAATCAGAATGTCATTTAGAGTTTGTGACAACGCTGATCGCATACATAGACAATTTCAATACCTTGATGCTTCAGGGTTCTGATGGTTTGAATAGTCCTTTTGTCACGCGAATCCACGACATCGATTTTTGTCCCGGAAGTGTTTTCTGAGTAGACCTAATTACACCGCTGTGTTTTCCATTTCAAGATCGGCTCCAATTCCTTTTCTACCTATGTACATAAACTGACCAGAAAATGTCGACATAATTAAGGACGTTATAAAAAATTCAACAGTGAGCCTTTACGCCTATGAACGTGGAACAGTGAGCAGTAAATCTATGAATGTGGAATAGCGTGTTAATATTATTCATTGTTACCTATTCATTATGATGTCTCGACAGTTCTATACCTGACAAAATACACAAGCATTTAGGAAGATCAATAAAGAGGAAATCTGAAAGGTCGTTGCTCCTAAATGGCATCCTTTATTTTTTCAAAGTCTGTAGTAACAAACCAGCGCTTCTTTTTCTTATACCCGGATTAGATTAACCCTAAGCCAGTTTACAATTTTCTTAAATACATGCATGACACGCCAATAAACTCGGACACGCCCAAAAGGAAATCCGTATCGGACACCCATCAAATGCGGTTCCAATTAAGACACGATGACGTCACGTAACCCGCGTGCGGACGGCCTTTAGCTTGGCCCTGAACAAAACTGGTCCAAGTTTTACATCATAATATTCATTCGCCATTCCTTAAAAAATATCATCCGCTAAATAAGAATTTGTTTAAATTTCTTATCGTTATGGAATTATATTGTTATCAAAATTATTGCTTCTGAAATACTGTGTTGTAGTAATTTTCCTGTAGGCTGTACATGTATTTGCATATGTACTACAGCGTAATGTACATACATGTGAAAATGATGCACTAGAAAAAAACAGTTCGTTTAGCCGAACGATATCATATCTAGAACACTGATATTACAGAAATCATTTGTGAAAATACATAATAATAACTCTACGGTTAATGTAAAGTTGCTGTCGAACAAAATTCTCGCCAAAGAGTACACATAATCAGAACGTTACGTCACTTAAATTAAATGCTTTCATTAAAATCATAAACTCTCAAACAAAAGACTAGAAAACCACATGGGAAATTTCAAATTGTATTTGTTTAATCGATCGATAACTTTTACAAAAAAGTTCACCGCATGCAATTTAAATCTTTGTCCAGATTATCAAGCCAAGGGCAATATTGGATCTTAGGCTGCTAAGTGTGACTTTTTCCCCTGATAGTGTAGATCAAAACTAGACTGCACAGAACGTGCAATCTGATCTTGTATCTACACTGTCCGATATGGTGATTGTTCTAACTAGAAAATGGCTTTGAAATGGCAGTTCTGTTCCAGTCTACACTGCTGGTTTGAAACATTTGATTTCTTTTAATAGCTAACTCTTTCAATACCACGGGCAATATTACTAACCGTCTTCGGACGGCGTAGATCAGGATCAGACTGCACAAAACATGCAGTCTGATCATGGATCTACACCGTCTGCCACTGCATTCTACACAACAATCTAAGTACTTTTTTTATTTAAAAAGATTAGTATTCACAACGGTCGAAAAATTGTAAGTTACCTATTTAGCAGCGAAAGAGTGCGGGGTTAAGTGCTTTAACTCTTTTGCAAACGACAAAATTTTAGAGGTCGTCCAAATTCAAAGGATTTGCAGACGACAAATTAAGATGTGCAAAAATTATGAAATTTGTCTGTGGAAGTGTAGAAAATATTGTGGGAAAAGGAGAAAATGCTGGTTACCACAATTTTCTCCTTTTCCCACGTTTTCAAAAGTCCTTTTCCTTGGGGTCGTTAAAACTCGGGATTGTGTGGTAAAGGGTTAACTCATTACCAAGCGACAAAACTGTAGACATATCCAAATTGAAGGCATGGGCAAATGATAAATCATAATGTGGCTGAAACGATGAAACTTTTCTGTATAAAGGTAGAAAACATCGTGAGAAAAGGAGAAAATGCAGGTCGTTAAAACTCGGGATTTTTTGTAGTTCTAATATTGTAAGACATTAAGTGAAACGGGATTTAAGTTGTAATACAAGTTTTTTAGGACTTTTCTAGAGCTATTTCAGCGCAAAATACACCAACTTAACCTCTATCGATGAATGAAAACAAGTCCATTGAATCTTATAAAGATTTATTTCTTAATATCTAGGCTTGGATAAACAAGCGAACGGTATAGATCCAAGATCAGACCGCATGTTCTCTGCAGTCTGGACTTGCTTTATGTCGCTCAAGTTCGTGCCACCATTAAGGACATGCTGAAATTAATTTGTACTCCGAACAATTAGCATTGTACTAGACGATCTCGTGTTTTATGGCCCCGGGGGAGGTTTTTGAAAAAAAAAAAACAGCGTTTTCTCCTTGACCTAAAATGTTTTCTATCCTTTCAAAGACAAATACCATTTTTTTAAACCACGGTCCGTTTTTAGTGTACGAAGGATTTAGAATTGATACACAGTTTTGTCATCTGTGAAAAAGTTAAAATTATAAAGATGTTGGGACGTCTGAGCAACATTTTACGAATCTAGGCGACGTTTCTAATCCGCAAAGTCTCATTGCGGAACCACTGAAATGGCAATTAAAATGGAGAAATTTCTGATAACCAGCAGTTTTTCCTTTGAATGTTTTCCACCTTTTCAAAGACAATTCTTGTCATTTGAACCACATTTTTACATGTCGTTTGTAGGTGCTTTCAATACAAACAGGTTAAGAATTTTGTCTTCCGTTAAAGAGTTAAAAGAGATATTTCTACCTCTTGCCTGACACGTTTGTGACAGGTAGAAAAAATACAATGGCAAAGAGCACTGACGATGACGATACTTTTTAACACAACAATAACCATTAAAACAACGGCATATGTATATAGATATACCACACAGACTGGATAGACAGGTCCGAGGTTGTCTTTCACTACACTGTGTACGCACAAAATTTGCGTACGCAGTGTAGGTAAGCAAGCATCATGTCTGAAAACAAGTTTCGCTAAACTGCGTAGCTTTACGATTTGAGTAAATGTTTGCATAATTTTACGCTAGCCTTTACCTTTGGATAAAGCAGGGGATCGATCGTATGTGCGTATACACAATCCCAAATAATTTCTGTAGTAAAGTGAAAGACAGCCCAGATCAATAGGTACAAGAGGTATTTGTTAATTATCCATACATGATTTTGAACGTTTCAGTAAGTCATTTTGGCTGAGACCATACAACATACTTATGGTTTAGGTTAAAAAAAGACACATTTTGTGCCCTATGAAATACTTTGGATTCACTGTGGCCGATTCATTTATGTAAAGTACATTCGTGTCTCTATGTTGAGGTATATAGATCTAAAGTTGCCCCTGGATAACTGAGAACGCGATAAGACACGCCTTATGCATTGAGACGTCTCAATGGACATCATCACTTTATGACAACATGGCCACCTGCAGTCCATTTCTGTCGAATTGCAGACCACTTGTGAAACACTGTGACAAAAAGAGAAATTGCTCGTCACGAGCAATTTCTCTTTTTGTCGCTTTGTTTCAAATATTTTCCCTAGTAGGCATACACACGTTTTCACAACTTACCGATGATGAACAGAACCTTCCTTACAATGATTGTTTCTATAAAATTTTACTTGGCAAATAATCCTCTAGTCTAGATTTCCATAACTAGCAAAAACATCAGCTGTTGACCTTATCATCTATACAGTTGTTAAACATCTCAGCAATTCCAGTTTCAGTCACCGTTTGTAATACGTGTATCTTGTACAGGGTGAGCCGAAAAACAATCTAGGTACCATTCTGATACCACAATACATATACTTTAGCACAGATTTCCACTTCCAGCAAAATTATCTGGTCTTGACGTCATCAGTCAATGGTGGTTGTTAAATACCCCTACACGTCAATCCTAGTCTCCTTCTGTAATACATGTATATCGTACAAGGTGAGCAAAAAGGTGTTACTAATTCTGATTAACACTGCTCAAAAGTCCAGAATTTCACTACCAGCACATTATCTGATGTCGACGTCATAATTCATTTGCAGTTGTTAAATATTAAAACACTTCAGTACCAGTCACCTTTAGAAATAGCTCGTACAGAGTTGGGAAGACTCCTATTCTGTCTTATTGTGCTCTACTTTATTTTTCAACATTTTTTTTAAAATTTTTCTAGAAAAAACGTCAGAGAAGCATGAGGTATTTATTGGCTACTAACAGTCTCCTATTTTGCCACTTTTTCTGAACGCGGTCTAATAACTAATGGCATACTCAATCTATGCACCCGTGAATTAGAGTTGCTACCCGCTCATTAAAGTTTATGATGACACGGTTTCACATACTGATCTAAAATTTCCAAATTTTTTGTTGAGTATTTGCCTTCAGAGTTTCTATTATTCGATTCTGATCTAAATAATATTGAAATTTCTACAGTTATTGCTATATTAAAATTTGAAATCAGCTTTGGTCAAATGTGTAACAGTGTTTTGGTCCACCCGGTAGTTCGGTAAATAAAAAAACAAGTCCTTCGTCAACTAGAGGCACATTTCTCGTTTATACGGATACCATTACGATACCATAGCGCTTACATTACTGTCATCGGTCTTTCTGATAACCTACATACCTGTATTGGCGGTTAATCTTTATTCACATGGTTTATTGTCATGTATTGTTTGGGATCAGTAAGTACTTTTTTTCCAGAAACAAAGTAATATTGATGCTCTTTCTCGAAATTTACGATTGAGACACAGGTAAAGTATGGGGTTCATAAAGGTGTTCAGCAAATACGTCATTCTTCCGAACATGCCGAATATAATGACTGGTGGTGTAAATTTTATCTCTGGGACGCTGTACAGCAAGAATGCGATCCAGGGTGGTAACCAGGATATGATAAATATTAAACATACAGCGAAAGTAATTCTTGTTGTCTTCTTTCCTTGATTTGACATTAACCTTTTGATGGGTACATCACTTTTGCTGTTGTGTTTGACCATAGTTGTTTGCGGATAGTTTCCACTGGTTCCAGATACATTTGATTCATTTGTGAACGAGATCGTTGATACCTGTGTATCTTTCGGCGTTTGTGGTACTCGCAGAACATTGGATGTGACTTTGTCAGGCGGCGTGTAGTTAGTCGGGTCGGTTACTGTCTTGTTGAATGCCTCATCATTTTTGACTTCCTTCTGTTCAGCGTCTTGATTGGTCACCTCTGTAGATATATTGGTGTCAAAAGTCGAAGGCACAACTCTATTTCTGCTGACTTTGAAACAACACCACCAGGCATGGGTCCTTGATTCCTCCATCTGACTGTGCCTCGAGACATTCTTCTCACTCTTTAACACGACATAAGAGATTCTTGAATAGGACACCGTTACTACGATAAATGCGAGAATGTATGTGAACAGGACCATCAAGTAGTACAAGAACACGCCTCGTTCTAATGCGTTAGCCGTACATTGACCACGAATGTTCCTGTACATTTCAAAACATGGTGCAGATAATAAAGTTGTGACGCACGTTATACAAATGCAAACTAGTAGCGCCCTGAGTTTGGTTAGCTGCCTTCCTTTCCGTCTACATATCTTCAGATAACGTTCGACTGATAAGCCACATATCAGAAAAGTAGAAGACAGGGCCACTGACTGACTGATGAACATGTGAATTTTACAGACAAGGTCGGTACCGTACCTTCGCCAATGTCCGGTTGAAAATGTCAGATAGATTGGTACATTCACTAGAGATGAGACAAAGTCAAAAATTGTAATGAAGATGATAAACCAGTCTGTTGAGGTAGTCGCTCTATACTTGGCAAAAACTATCAACACGAGACCATTGCCCAAAATCCCAAGTATTAAGGATAAACTTAGATAGGTATTGTAGATCAACAATACTGTAGGTGTAATTACAGTTCTATGACAAGACCCAGCGCACGTTGTTCCATTGACACCATCCAAAATAGTCGTTGTGTTCATTCTGGAGAGGAAACCTGGGGAAAAAGAAATATGGTCAAATATAACACATACTGAGATGGTCTTCAGAAGTAGATCTAACTCACATTTGAATTTGTACCGAGTATTTTTGTGCACATTGCAGTGTCGATGAAAACAAAGTAACACTGCTACAGAAACATTTAAACATTGGATGTAAAAGACCAAAAAGAACGCAGACAAAATATTTCCTAGTACCTCCATAAAGGGGACAAGATAGAATAATAAGCGACAGATGAGCGTTATAACATTATGCTACGTAGATAGAAAAGAAGGCTAATCTAAGAGACTAGACAGCTTCAAGAACTTTATCTTTGCTCTTTCATTAGACATCTGTGCAAAATCAATCTTTGATTATTGTCAATGCACTATCATGTTATCAAGTCACTAGTCTAAAAGTCTAAGACAGATCAATAATCGATCAATAAATACAAATGTTTTCCCTTGGAAAAATTCAAATGTATGTCCAACCTTCAAAGGTGGCGAATCTGCTCATGCATCTAATTATCAGTATCACTATTACACACCATGGAAGAGGTATTCCAAATGAAAGTATTTAAAGGGCAAATCAACAGGTTTCAGAAAATGTTAATTTTCAAACTACATTTATCAGTTGGTAACCTGGTAATGTTGTAATTAGGAAAAAAAAAAAAAAAAAAAAAAATCGGAAAAAAGTACTTTATTCCAATTTGTATTTCTGCTTATTAGTTTTTACGACATCGCTTATCTCCCTTACTTATTGTTGCGTCCCTCGATTTGTGACGTCATATGCGTACTTGTTTCAAAATGGACGTTGTGTTTGATAGCGATTTGAGTAGTATTGAAGACGAAGAAATAGACGATTCTGGTCCGGTAAGGCCGTACATATACGAACCAGTTCGTAGAGAAAATAATGTAGTTTCAGAGGATGTGGATGAGAGTAATATTGCTTATTGAAAAAATGATTTATACGTGATAGAATTAAATATATTGCATACAATTTGTTTCATTTGAAGAAGTTTCAGTCGGTTGACGGGCGGAAAAAGGAGAAAAAACTTGTGAAACTTTTTTAATGTACTTTCATAATTTCTGGATTGTTAATTTGTTTCGATATTTGGAACAATTGTTTCATCTAATTGTACGTCGACGTAGATATATATATATACGTGAAGAATTTCCTTGAAATGAGATTTGTATCGCTATTAATTAACCCTTTACCACACAATCCCTACTTTTAACGACCCTGAAGAAGAAGGCTTTTGAAAACATTGTGGGAAAAGAAAATGCTGTAACCAGCATTTTCTCCTTTTCCCACAATGCTTTCTACCCTATCAAGGACTGAAATTGTCATTTGAACTATGTTTAATTTGTCTTCTGCAAACGCTTTCAATTTGGTTGAGTCCAAAATTCTGTCGTTTGGGAAAGCGTTAAGAAAGGGTAGAAGAAAATGAAGTATGCACAAGTTCAGATTCTAATAAGCTAGTGGGAGTCTTTTCAACAGCATGAAACTGTGACATAAGTAATTCACAAAGAAATGCAGACAGATGCACAAGCAGACAAATAGACTGAACATTGCATTACATTTATATAAAAAAAACAACTCTGCACAGACAGCAAAAGCCAATGTTAACACTAACCACAAATTCCCCAGTATCAACAACCCATGGAAAAACGCTTTTCAAACATTTGAAAAAGCTTCATACCTTTATCCACAATATTTTCTGTCCCTTCAAAAACAAATTGCTATCCATATTTTATTTGTTATATTCCAATGCTTTGAAAATTTGGACAATTCTAAAATCTTACAATTTGGTAAAGGGTTAACCCTTTACTCCTTTTACTAAACGGTAGAATTTTAAATTTGTCCATACTGACAGTATTTGCAGACGACAAATGTGGCTTTGACAACGGGGAGGGTCTGAAAAAGGGTAGAAAGCATTGTAAGAAAAGGAAAAAATGCTGGTTTCCAGGAATTTCTCTTTTTCCAAAAATTTTCTCAAAACCTCTCTTCGTAAGCATGGTTAAAAGTCCGGACTTTGAGGTAAAAAGTAAAAGCATCGATTTTTGAAGCTGGTCAGGAACATTCTGATTCCTATTAACTTCTTTCCACTTTACAAAATATATATTGTCCAAGTTGAAAACATTTTCAAACAACATCTTTACTGTGTTTCAAATGATGAAGTTTGCCTTGAAAAGGGTGGAAACATCATGAGAAAAAGAGAAAATGCTATTTTCTCCTCTTCCCACATTGTTTTTAAAGGCTTTCTTTCTTATGGTTGTTAAACCGCAGGATTGTGTGATGAAGCGTAATTTCAGCAAAATGCAGATCTGTATTTTTTTTTCCATTTGCACATTTTTTTTTCTGATTACCAGAGAGCATGACTTGTATCAAAAGTTCAAATTTCACAATTTTCATACTGACACATGAATTAAAAAGATTGGCCTCAAGAGTTTGGAAGATATCATATGGATGCGAACAAGGGAATACTTTGCAAAAACCAGAATTACATACAGAGGTTGTCTGAAATGAGTTTACAAATCAATTTTCAAACAAAGCGAAGACAGTGACTCTGTCACAAACAAACGTAACAGTGTAAAGGGGTGAGATAGGCAAGTGTTATGTAATCATATCCTGTATTGTTTTAACTGGTTGTGATAATTGACATTTATGACCATGACCAGTTGAAGCAAGGGCCTGAGTTCACCCTTTACCAAACAAACATAGTTTTGCCATGTGCCCTTGAAAAAAGTGTTTGAAAATCATTGTGGGGAGAAAAAGATACCATATGTGCGGTCTTTAATCACCTAAACGATATCAATTATTTCACACCTTCTTAATCACAATTTTTACCCGGAGATTCAACCGTAAACCAAGTTGTATTTTTGTATGATAATATTTACAAAGCCTTGGATAAAGGACTGGACATCCGAGTTTTATATATGTGTGTGTGTGTGTGTGTGTTTTTCATTAGTAAAGCCTTCCACAAAGTCTGGCATAAATGTCTTCTATTTTAGGCGCGCAAAAGCTGGAATCGGTGGAAAACTTCTTTCATAGTTTTCAGACTAGCTCTCGAACAGGTATCAGAGGGTTGTCCTACCTGGTGTAGTCTCAGACTTGTAAGTTCTATTAATGCTGAAGTTCCCAAAGGATCTATTCTTGCACCTCTTCTTTTTCTAGTTTACATCGATGGCATTATAAATGATATTAACATTTTTTTGCAGATGACACTAGTTTGTCCATGGTTGCAGGTGATCCTTATAAAGCCGCGACAAATTTACAAACAGAAATCAACAAAGTCACAGAATGGGCAAATTGGACTGATTTACCTTTTGACGTTAGAAATCTTGACTCATTGCCAGGCTTTAAACGTTACACTAACCGAGATAAAGCAAATCCAAATAACCTCTATTTCTTAGAGCAGAGGAGGATTCATGTTATTCATACTAGGCTGCCAACTAAATGTAGTTCACTTGATCGACACTTAAAATTGTTATAGAAATCTAACTGATTCTCCTCCTTGTGCTTGTAGTCAAATTGAATCAAATCAACATTATTTTCTTCGATTGCAGACACTATTGTAAATTTAGAAACCGCCTTATCCAACATATATTAAAAACTTCAACTGTAACCCTGCAGACACTTCCTTTTGTAGAGGAGACTCTCGGTTTTGCTGATAACGAAAAGTTATTTTGAAGAATTTTGGAGCAAAAAACAGGCTTGATTTCTCCACAGACGCATTATTGATAGTCATTTTTCGCTTACTACTTGTTAGCCGCAAAATATTTGTCCTGTACAGTATAGTGTCATAGCAGACAGGCCAATCTTCGAAGAATATGACATGCGCAGACAACGCTTATAAGAGAGTAACTTTATACGCTAATAGCTTTCGATCCTTTCCTTTTCATGTAATCATAACTTTTAGAATATTAACATGTATGAAACCATTATATTGAATAAAGTATGTTTAAACAAAGTTACAAAAATTATACCAACGCAAAACGAATGCTCACGGGGCTATCATGAACTCAACCTCCCCGACTGTCGATCTTCAAGCCTGTCTGTTTGAATCTGCGTCTGTGTACATGCACATATTAAGCATTCATTTTTATCAAAGAGAATGAAGAGGGTTTCAAGTAGGCCTTTGTGATAGTCCTCGTTGCTTTTGCAGAGGGTTCAAAAGTATTAATCATCAACTATTTTAAATTGTTTTTTTAGTCTAATTCTATATTAGAGAAGTAGTCAAATCTCTGACTGGCTATACCATTTGCTTTAGATAATCAGAAATGACGGTACCGTCAACCTTTGAGAATTCTTGAGAATGAGACTATGTATCGTATTAAGAATGGTGTGTGAATTTAGGCCTCGTTGGTACTGTATCTACAACGTCCGGTATCATACGAGGCGTTGTGACCAAAAACAATCTTGAAATTGGAAAATCAGATTTCCTTTACTAATCGCTTGCAGACAAGCCTGTCTGAATAGACAATTTCATGTAATCTAGCGACCTGTCCTAGGCAAGCATATATTGAGGTTCCAGACGAGATAAATTTAATTGCATTGATTAAACAACCCATGTCTTAATAAAGCATATTTTGAGCATCATTAGGCACTTGCTTAATTACTAGTTTGACTGTATTGTCTAATGCAAGTACTTGACGCTGTAAGAGTTACTATCTCACTTTGGACTGCTTTGTTTCAAAAGGGATGGGTGGAGTACAATTACATTCAACTCTGTAAATGTCTGACATCATTGTAATTACAAACGCTCTTTCACAGGAAAAGGTGGCTGGAGTGTAACTGGTAAAAAATGCCAAAACAATTCTCCCCAAGTTGAAAGCAAAGGAAAATAGTGGGGAGTATTTGACCGCTGAACATTTCGTGCGCGTCAAGATTACGTGATGACTTAGTGCATAATTTGATCATTCTTATTTCCGAAGAACACGTTTGTGCAATTATTCTTAATGGCTTACGACACATTCAAAATACTTTACCTACTGATTCTCTGTTTTGCGACACCGAAGACAAAGTTTTTGAAAGGCATTGTTTGAAAAGGGGGGAAAAAAAATCCTGGTATCTTATAGGCTTAAAGAAACAAGCGGACGGTATAGATCCAAGATCAGACTGCACGTTCTGTGCAGTCTGATCTTGATCTATGCCGTCTACAAAAGTCCCTGTTTTCAATTACGGTGCTGAAAGGGTTAAAGTGCTAAACGAAGATATTCAACCGTGAAGAGTTCACCGGAGGCGTTGAACCAGTAAATTCTTGTTTCTTCATTACGGAAGTTCAACAGAAACATTCCTTCATACTCCATTGACAATAACTAGGAGTCAACGACCTCCATATTTTGACCTTGGTGTTGATGTTTTTCTCGACGCATTTGCATGGATAGTGGGTAATAGAGAAAACCTATTAACTTTTCAAGAACACTACAGCTCTTTGGTTGCCTTTGAGGACAGCTCTTTGGTTGCCTTTTGAGGACAGCACTTATCACAGAATGTGCAGTTTCATTATGATTCTACAAAGGCAGATTCTGGGACCAACACATATCTCGCAGTATCTGTTTTGGAAAAATCTCTGACAAAGTAATGGTGGTCGTCAAATTAGCTGCCAAGACCTTCAGTTTGTTGAGATGTTTCAGGAAACCCGATGGAAGTCTTGGAAATCAAAATTGGAACACTATTTAATAGTCGTTGGTGTATACAGCCAACGAATGTGTTTTCCATTCCTTCACAGTGTGTCAACGATAATTTTGGCGGGACATCTATTACTTCTATTTTGGTGGACATCGTTAACCCTTTACTACACAATCCCGACTTTTAACGACCCTGAGAAAGAAGCCTTTTGAAAACATTGTGGGAAAAGGAGAAAATGCCAGTGACCAGCATTTTCTCCTTTTCCCGCAATGTTTTCTACCTTTCCCAAAACAAATTTTAATTTTGGAGTCACATTTTATTTGTCGTCTGCACTTGCTTTCAGTTTAGACCAGTCTAAAATTTTGTCGTTTGGAACAGAGTTAACGTACTTGTTAGACGATCAAATTCTCGACTTGCATAAATTGAAAGCATATGTAAACGACAATTCAAACGTGGCTCAAATGATGGAATATGTCTTTTGTACGGTAGAAAACGTTTTGGGGAAAATGAGAAAATCTTGGTTGCCAGTACATGTATTTTGTCCTTTTTTCACTGAATGTTTTCATAAGCTCTCTTATTCAGGGTTATCAAAAGTTGTGATAGGTTAAAAGTTATATGAAATTGTAAAAATCACGTTTTGTCTGAAGAAAGTATGTTCTTCCCACGTGAGAATTGATTTGTTAACGAAATGCAAAATGAAACCTTGATCTGTAGGTCCGTGTTCTTAATTACATAACATTTACTGAGACAATCGTTCAACACTTAACCAAAAAAAAAAAAAAATGTCCAAATCGAAAACAGTTGCAGACCACAAATAACAAGTGACCAGGTGATGGAATTGGACTCAGACATACAAAATTCTGACTTAATTCCGATGGCCATCTAGATCCTACTTGGAAAAAAGAATGCGTTCTGCAAAAACCAAAACACCTTTGTGGAAAATAACGCTTTTAGTCACGAAAAAGGATGGTATTTGTAGAACTGCTGGTTACAGGTAAAAAAAAAATCGGCTAATTGTCGTTTATTTGCCTCACAAGAAGTCGATCAAATACCTGGTTTTAACTCTTTACCAAACAACAAAGATATAGCCTTGTCCAAATTAAAAACATTTGCAGACGACAATTTATATGTTACTAAAATTGTAGAACTTGTATTTGATAGGGTAGAAAACATTGTGGGAAAATGAGAAAATGCTGATTACCAGCGTTTTCTCCTTTTCCCACAATGTCAAAAGGCTTTTTCCTCAGGGTCGTTAAAATCCGGGATTGTGTGGTAAAGAGTTAAAACCTAATGAAGTGACATTGTTTGTGTAAACAACAGAGGAACCCGATTAAATCAAGTAATTAACTAACTTTTATTTTGTCAAGTCATGTGACTGCCAATCAAGGTCGTGAGATGTTGACTAGAATTAAATACTCATTTGTTTCTTATTTTGCCTTGAGAAATAGTTCAGTTCTGATCTTTTCCATAAACACAGATCTAGAGTTTAACCCTTTTTAACAAACAATCCCGTTGTTACCCTGGGGCGGAGGCCTTTCGCAAAAATAGTGAGAAAAGGAGAAAACATTGTGGGAAAAGGAGAAAATGCTGGTAACCAGCATTTTCTCCTTTTCCCACATTTTTCTATTTTTGTAGAAACTAATCCCACGATTTAGACATGTTTGTTTTGTCGTCTGCAATGCTTTCAATTTGCACAAGTCTTAAATTTTGCCGTCTGGTAAAGCGTCAAGACTGATATCTTCCATTTTTCACCGCAAAAAAAAAAAAAAAATTATACATGTAATTGGAATACAAAAATAGTGAAATCACGAGGACATTTAAATTCCATTGCTGTTACAGGTCGGACACGTTTCGTGTTGTTTGATCTTCATCTACTGTATCTACAAAATTTTAGACTCGTCCAAATTCAAAGAATTTGCAGACGAAAAATTAAATGTGGTTCAACTAGGACAATTTGCCTTTAAAATGATAAAAAGCATTGACAGAATTAGAGAAATACTGTACCGGTTACCAGTAGCCTCTCAATGTGTTTTTAGATTTCGCGCCGGAATTTCGCAAAGGTCTCTGGGAATGTTACATGATTAATCAAAGCGGTGAAAGCGCTTCTGAGGTGGGGTGCGTTTAATCCTGCTCAAATTGAAATTTAACTGTTGTACCAAATGATAAGCACGTAGTGCTACTAGAAAGAATTAGTAAAAACAAGCAGACATTTAAAGAACTGAGAGGTATCTCTCCCATAAATCTCAGAGCAAACTATCGAATTTATCTTTCGAAGGGGAAGAGGGTTAGAATTTTAAAGCGAAACGACGTGAGTAGTATTATTAAGCAATATCGAAACAAATAAAGCAAACCTATTCAAAGAAATTACCACAAGAGTTCTCACGATGCTTCTAAGCTTTCCATGGCAATTGTTGACGTTTCTTGACGCTATTTAGTGGAACTGATACATAAATGCGTGTACCTACGCATGCCTCATGATGGTCTGTTCTAACACTCTTTTTTAAATTGTGTTATGATAATGGGGTATTTGTTTACATATTTATCATCCAAGTCGTGTAAGCTCCCCTACTGTTAACTTTTTAGTCATGCCTTGATGCCAAAGTGAATAAAATGCTTTCTCAATAGTACTATTTTTCCAAGTAATGATTTTGCAATGTTAGGTACCCCATAATCCGATTTTTCAGGTTCATTTTCCCTCATGGTAAACCTAAGCTGGGATGCTTCGCACCCACCTCAAAAAGCACGCGTCGAGTATATGGGATCGTATTAAAAATAAGTACGATGGCGTCATATTTGATGTTATCGAAATAGACAAAGTTACTGAAAAAAAAAAAAAAACGTCAACTGAATGCCAATTTTGCATCTTTTTTAACGCATGTAACGGTCCAATTTCATTATGCATTTATTAGTGTTTAGAAAAAAAATCACAGAACAGAAAAGCCAACGATGCCCCTTTAATTGAAGTATTGTATTTATTATCGACTAGCAGCTGTTAAAAAACAACAACCTATTTTTGATAAAGTCGTCGTCTGACTCTGAAAGTGCTCATCTCGAATTTCTTTTAAGTATTAATAAAGACGTCATTCCGATAAACCAAATAGCTTGAAAATACAACACTATGGAGAAAAAAATATAGCTTTATAGCCATAAAATCTTTTGAGTTCGAGTAAGTGCACTTTTGCAGTAGGCGTTGATCAAGATCAGACTGCACAGAACGTGCAGTCTGATCTTGGGCCTACACAGTCCGCTTACACGGGATTTTTCTCCTGCCGAAAAGACTTTTAAAGTTACAACAAATGGGCCATGATCTGTGAAAAGGGGGCTTAATGCATCTGCAAGAAGTATCGATTCAGGTCAGCCTGCGCAGTTCGCGCAGGCTGACCTGGACCGAAACTTTTGCTACAGGTCAATTACCTGCAGCACAAAGGAGTGTGTATTTAATAATTCAGTCGGTTTTTATACAAAATGGATTTTATGAATCTTTAATTATGTGATGACTTGCTTAGTATCATGCATCATGGAGATGCACCAAACCCCCTTTCGCCAGAGAATGGCTCAAACTTTTTTTTTTTTTTTTTAATTTCTTAACGATTGGTTTGAAATTTTCACCTAATTTATCCAAGCGTTAAGATTTAGATCTCATTTAAACGTGTGAACATCAGATGTCCATTAATTTTTCAAGTCAACTATTGAAAATACATCCCGCTTTTACATTGAAGAAAAATATGACACGCAATTCTAGAGTTATTCATCAGAAAATTCTTGCATTTTTTGTTCGTTATTTCAGCGACGGCCGAGACACCTATCCATGCTTTCCTGGAGATTCTATTACCACTACTCTGCACGATATACTTTCAAAGCCACTGACTGCTTTCCCACTTAAACATCGCCGAAACAATAATCACCCCCAAATAATTTTGAAATTTATCACTCTCCTTTTGTAAACTCTGCTTGTGATGGTTGAATTTCCACATATTTATGATTTTTTCAAAATTATTGAAATGAATTTGAAGAAATAGTGTCTCGCATCATTCAAAACAGATACTGCAATCATGTAAAAAATGAATTTCATTTTCGATTTCACCTGAATGACAGAAATTACAGCCATTCTTCCCAGTTGTCCCTGACGCACACGTACCACGCAGATTCCACTGGAAGTTGTAATGGCATGCTACGTCATTCCTTTTTTTCTCGGCCTATCTACAGGTAGATTTCGGAGGATTGAACTGAATATTGTTTTACGCCGCTTTCAACATTATTTCAGTCATATCACGGCGACAGCGCACATATTCATGTATTTCCTGGGTTTTACCAGTACTAGGCTAGGGCTCCGAAGTGTCTTGCCCAAGGACACACCCGCGAAAACCCAAGATTTCGGAGGAGAATTTACTTTAACATTTGATAAAGAGTTAAAAACGCATGCAGTTTACAGACAGTTGGAGATATATATATGGCCCGCAACGTGCGAAATGAGACCTTCGGACATTTGCGTAAAGTGTCGTCTCGGATTAGCCTGCGCAGTCCGCGCAGGCTAATCCGAGACGGCACTTTACTACTACATAAGATTTTTTCATACAGTAAATTTTCGTGAAATAGAAAATCGCACAAAAGAGGAAAGTGTCGTCTCGGATTAGTCACAGACTGCACAGGCTGATCTGGGACGACACACTTTTACGCATATGTCCGAATGCTCCTTTTCGTTTGTTCCACGCCATATATATCCACGAGTATCTTGGAGAAAAAAAGTAGGAAGATTAATAGTATATAATGTTGAGGAAATAGGGAGGAAAAAGCGATTGTGGGCATTGTTCTTTTGACCTGAGGTGTAAACGAGTGAAAAATGTAGCCCGGTAGGATACCTAGTTCAGTTTCATAAGAATCTAATCTAGATTTATAGGCAACTAATAGCGTGATTATCCGAATATGCTTTTATATAACTCGATTGTATAACCTTGTTGTTATCGTTATTGTTTTACTGGACATTGAGAAAAAAATCGAAGCTTTTCTTGGCAGAAAAGTTTAGTATTGTTATGGCGCAAAAATTACCTCCCTTTATTTAGTGCAAATAGGACAGGCTTTGTGCAAAATGTTGGGATACATGTGTAGGAACATGTATATCAGCTGGGTCTAAAGTATTTCTATTGAAATAACGGACACTGAAGACTGTTTGTCTGTATAAAATGCAGATAGGCGCTTCTGCCGTGTATCATTGCTCTGGGATTGATTTATTTGAGCCGCCCTCTGGCAAAAGGGGTCTTAATCCATCCCCGTAATGCAAGATATCCAGCAAGTCATCACATAATCATGGATCCACAAAGTTCAATTTGTGCAGCAACCGACTTAATCATGAGGTAGAATGGTCCTTTTGACATACAAAAAAAAAAAAAAAAAATGACCAATATCGAAAAATTTCGGCCCAGGTCAGCCTGCGCGGACTGCGCAGGCTGACCTGGGTCGATACTTTTCGCAGATTCATTAAGCCCCATTTTCACAGAGCATGGCTCATTTATATGAAACATGCTCTTGCAAAAGGGAGTTTAGTACATCTCCTTGATGCATTATACCACGAGGCGTACTGAATAAACCACTCGGGCTATCGCACTGGTGGTTTATTTATTTTGCCTCATAACTCACAACCGTGGTTTATTGATCGATAAACCACGATAGAAAGAACATTATTTCTTAAATAAGCTCGTATTAACCCTTCCAGAGCGTCGAATAAACCAAAGGACATCTTCAATTTAAGAAATAAGATCCATATTATGCAATTTCAATGTTGACCTTATCCAAAGGCTTAAGCTGAATAAATCCAACATTAAGCAGTCGTTCTTAATATGTTATGTAAGCAGATATCCCGAAATGTTAATCAAAGATTACACTTGCTTACCGGATGAATAAGTGATTCAATGTGTGGTTGGTTGGTTGGTTATTTCCGTTTATTTATCGTCGCTACCGGTTGCCCATCTGAGCGACGCCCCCAGAAGACGGTTAGTTGTTACGGGGGATAGTGCAAGGATACAGGTCGAAACTACTGAGAGCTTCGCCTGGTTCTTTAACGTGCTCGGCGTATAGCACCGTCACACGGGACCTCGGTTTAATGTCTCATCCGAAAGACTATTAGTAATTTTTTTTAGTTGGCCAGCCGGGGATACGAACCCACAATCTGTAGGACATTGTGTTCACAAGTCCTACGCTCTACCTACTGAGCTATATCGGCTGGTGACAATGTGTGGTACAGATTCAAAAACAAAACAAAAAACTTTAAAGAGCAAATCAACAGGTTTCAGAAAATGCTAATTTTCAAAACTACATTTATCAGTTGGTAACCTGGTGATGTTGTAATTTGAAAAAAAAAAAAATCGGAAAAAGTACTTTATTCCAATTTATATTTCTGCTTATTAGTTTTTACGACATCGCTTATCTCCCTTACTTATTTGTTGCGTTCCTTGATTTGTGACGTCATAGGCGTACTTGTTTCAAAATGGACGTTGTGTTTGATAGCGACTCAAGCAGTATTGAAGACGAAGAAATAGGCGGTTCTCGTCCCGTAAGACCGTACATGTACGAATCAATTCGTAGAGAAAATAATGTAGTTTCGAAGGATGAGAGTAATTCTTCGTTTGGTGAAGACTATGAAATTGACGATTTTGTGGCGTTTTGCATTGGATTTTTTTTCCTGCCAGCGATAGGAAATTTGGTAGACCTGACTTAGTGTCATAATGATATCCATACCTTTAAATGGTACGAATTAAAATAGCCTGCATTTTGACTCCCAAATTGTTTACTTTTGGTCGCTGGTGGGTCTTTAATGTATGGGTTAAAAAAATACGTGCTCACGTTTGATACGCATAACAATGACAGGATAATTAAGAAAAAACACGAGCTAACTGTTCTATAAGTTATTTTTTTCGAGCAGTGAAGATTAAGGCTAGATGCTATAGGTGCATCCCGATCTTGGATCGACAGTGTTTGACATTTTCAGACTCTTGTGTAATACAAATGAACCGTGCTCTATGAAAAGGGGGCTTAATGCGTCTGCGAAAAGTATCGAAAAGTCCGCGCAGGCAGACCTGGGCCGAAACTTTTCGCTATTAGTCAATTTTTTGCAAGGACCAGTCTACCAAATGATTCAGTCGGTTGTTTAAAAAAGTGGGTATTATGGATCCATAATTATGTGATGGCTTGATCGGTACAATGTATCACGGAGATGCATTAAGCCCTCTTTTGCCAGAGCATGGCTCAAATAGATATTCAAATATCCTGACAGTTTAATCTAAGATTAGACTTGATGGCCAGCTAATTAACACTCAGCGCGACTTGGTATACCTTTGCGGACAGCTGTGGATCAAGATCAGACTGCAAGATTAGGCTTTATTCATGCAGTCCGATTTTAAATCCGCACTGTTTGACCTTTGGAGGCTCATGATTATGTACGTGACGAAACTAGATCTATATCCAAATATCCCGAGAGCTTAATGTAAGATTAGAATCGCTGACCTGCTAATTAACATCCAGCTTGTTGAGCACGAGTCAGTGTACTTTGTTTTCGGACAGTGTGGATCAAGATCAGACCACAAGATTAGGCTCAATACATGTAGTCCGATTTTAAATCTGCACTGGGTGATATTTTTAGAATCATATGTACGTGATGAAAACAGATATCCAAATATCCCGAGAGCTTAATCTCAGATTAGAATTGCTGCCCTGTTTATTAACCTAGACTGCTGAACGCTAGTCATTGTACTTTTTCCGGACAATGTAGATCAATATCAGACTGAAAGATTAGGACACACACACACACACACACACACACACACAGAGATATAGTCTGATTTTAAATCTGTACCGTTGGACACTGGGACTCACTTATTATTGCGTGATAAAAATAAACATCCAAACATCCCGAGAGTTTAATCTAATATTAAACTTACCAGTCGGCTTAATTATCCTTAGGCTGCTATGCGGACAGTGTAGATCAAGATTAGACTGCACGTTTTGTGCAGTCTGATCTTGATCAACACTGTCCGCAATGGTAATTTTTCCCGAGCCAAAAGAGCTTTTACCATGCAATATTTGAAATCTTTCTGGTAAACGGACATGTTCATTTAATTTATTTAGCGGCCTAACTTTTTACCAAACAATAAAATGTTTGAGTGGTCCAAACTGTCAGATGACAAATAGAATATAGCCGTATAAATGGAAATTGCCGGTGAATAGGTAGAAAATATTGCGCAAAAAGGAGAAATTGTGGTTAACTGGTGTTTTCTTCTTTGACCACAATTTTTTTTTTTTCAAAATCTTTCTTTTTCAGGGTCGTTAAATGCGAGATTGAGTGGTTAAGTATGAAGGGTTATAGCCCAATTAGTTCATGTAATATATGGTACAAGAGATTTATCTGTGCTCTGTAACCTTACTTAGGTGGACAACTGAAGTATCCTCCTCCTCCTCATCATCATCATCAACATCATCATCATCAGCATCTTCGTCATCTTCATCGTCAATTAAGTTAAACAAACATACTTCATCCCTTAATCCTTAACACCACAACCTCGAGTTCTACCCTGAAGAAGGAGGCTTTCGAAACATTGTGAGAAAAGGAGAAAATGCTGGTAACCAGCATTTTCTCCCTTTCTCACAACGTTTTATACCCTATGAAAGATAAATTCCACCTTTTAAGCCACTTTTAAATTGTGATCGGAAAATGTCCCCAATTTAGACAGGCCTACAAATTAGTCTTTTACCAGACGACAAAGAATCTAGCATTTTCCAAACTCAAAATATTTGCAGACGACAATTTCAGTGTGGCTTAAATGGTCCAATTTTTCTTTGATAGAGCAGAAAACATTGTGGGAAAAAGAGAAAATGCTGGTTACCAGCATTTTCTCCTTTTTCCCACAATGTTTTCAAGAGGCTTCTTTTCCAGGGTCGTTAAAAGGCGGCATTGTGGGGTAAAGATTTAAAGGGCTTTTCATTACATGTACTTTTTAGCATTTGCGTCTGGGGAAGATCAACATAATCTTTGATCTACACTGTTCGCTTTGCTAGGACACTCTTAAGAAAAGCAACTTTGATATTGAACTAATTCGAATTTCTATTCTAGACTGAAAATGTGTCTTTGGTTAATTTGGCGCTCTTAGGGGTTAAAGGTACCATGGCTTCAAAGCCTCTCTAGTTTATATTGTACTTATCTGGGGTTTTATGTTAGACTGAAAATGTGTCTGGTTAATTTGGTGCTCTTAGTAGTTAAAGGTACCATGGCGTCAAAGCCTCTCCTATTTATATTGTACTTATTCGGGTTTTATCCTAAAAATGTGTTTTTGGTTAATTTGGCGCCCTTAGGGGTTAAAGTACCATGGTGTAAAAACCTCTCCTGTTTATATAGGACTTATCTGGGCGTTTATCCTAGACTGAAATGTGTCTGTGGCTTATTCGGCGCTCTTCGGGGTTAGTACCATGGCGACAAAAATCTCTCTTATCTATATTGCACCTATTGGGTGAAAAATGTGTCTTTGGTTAATTTGGCGCTATTCGAGGTTAAAAGTACAATGGTGCCAAAGTCTCTCCTACTGATATTGCACTGCCTATTTGTGTTTTTGTTCTAGACTCAAAATGGGGCTGGTTTATTCGGCGCTCCTCGGTGTTGAAAATTACCATGGTGCCAAAGCCTCTCTGAATTATATGGTACTTATTTGGGTTTGTATTCTAGAATGAAAATGTGTTTTTGGCTTTTTTTTTTGCTCTCTTTGGGTAAAAAGTACCATGGCACCAAAGCCTTTCCTATTTATATAGTACTTGTTCAGGTTTTTTATTCTTGGCTGAAAAATGTGTCTTTTGCTTACTTGGCGATCTTAGGGGTTGAAAGGCGCCAAAGCCTCTCATATTTATTCTGTATTTATTTCATTTTTGTCCTAGACTGAAAATGTGTCTTTGGTTAATTTGGAGCTCATGGGAGTTGAAAGTACCATGGCGCCAAAGCTCTCCTAGATGTTTTTTCGGATCATTAGAGATCTAGATTAGACTGCATAAAACCTGCACACCATCCTGTAATATACTCCAACTTGCCGAGCCAAGTAGCTTAGTCAGTAACTAAGTGGGCTGTGAACCATTCGGAGTCTGATTCCACTCTCAGTCAAATTCTTACCGAGGATCGATGATAGTCCTCACGACAGGATTCGATTTTCTCTAACCGCTGAATATTGCTTCGATGAGTTAAATGAGGAAAAGCAACAATTGGCCTGAACATAATGCTGTACAGAGTACTGATCTTGAGCTTTGTCGTCTGCAAAAGCCTCTTTTTCGCCTTTTTTGTGCTGAAAAGGTTAATTGACATTATCTCTAGGATGAAGCGGTAAACGTGTGAAAGTATGGCCTTACACAGCTAAGGTTACGGGCTCAAATATCATTTTGGTTGGTTTAGATATTTGCGACTGAGTTATTCGTCTATCATTTACCAAAGACATGGACAGAAATCTATGTGGAAAACATGAGCAATGTCTCATTTTCTTTTTCTTTCTCTTTTTTTTCTTTTGTAAATTTCTTGCCCCATTTGTGACAGGGCAGCAGTTATGGCGTATGAATACGAGTCACGCTCAGTGAAATGAATGTTTAAAACCCTTTACCAAACGACAATATTTAATACATGTCCAAATTGAAAGCATTTGCACGCGACACAATAAATGTTACTCAAAAATTGAAAGTTGTGTTTGGAAAGGTAGAAAACATTGTAGGAAAAGAAGAAAATGCTGGTTACCAGCATTTCCTTCTTTTCCCACAATGTTTTCAAAGACCTACTTCCTCAGGGTCGTTAAAACTCGGGACTGCGTGGTAAAGGGTTAATGCATCTGCAAAATGTATCGACCCAGGTCAGTCTCTGCCGGCTGACCTTGGTCGAAATTCTTTTGTTTTGGGTTAATTTATGCCTGACCGAGGACCCCTGTCCAAGCATCTAATTATGTAGGTATTTACGCAAACTTTGTTCGAGGAAAATCATAACATGCTTAATACAAGTTGGCTTCTTTAAAAATGAAGCCAGGAGAGGTCAGCATCAGTGCTTTCAAATAGTTTATTGGCTTTAAATTTCAATATATCTTACAACATGTATACAAACAAGCCAGGCATTATACGATTGCTGGTGCACAGAAACCTCTTATGCATTACATGACAGACACGTGACCTTCCCGCGTTTTCAAGTCGCGTGATATTTTTCCGCAGTGTTCTTTCTCTTTTTTAACGAAATTCTCTTTTTTCCCCGCTTAGATTAATTTGTTTCATGAAAAAATGACAACTATAGGAAGGTCATTTTGTTCTGAAGATAATGACTGTAATTGAAACTGTCCTTTGAATAGAAATAATGAATAATTGAAACTATCCTTTGATGTTAAGCAAGAATTAGCTCCTTTTGTTTTCGGTTTTCGAAAAGATGAATAATGGATCAGAAAATAAAAGAAGAAAATATCGAAAATAATCCTGGTTTTTGTATCGACCGTCGAAACACATTTGCATTCAAATCAATACAAAAATCTGTTTTTGAAATCCGTCACATAAAAACAAAACACGCCTATTTCCTGTTTCAGTTTTTTTTATTTCGGTTTATTTATAAAACCATGACGAAACACTGTGTACCAGAACAATTTCGCAAAAAAAGTGCATTTAGATTGACAATATCTGAGGCAGTCAGCCTTTTAAACTCACCACTGTTGCAGAGGTCTGATGACTTCTCCAATCAAACAAGTATCTATCATTTCCTTCTCATAATGTGGAACAGAAAAAAATCTAATCATTATTTTGACCCTTTTTCCCAGACAAGCCTGTATTTTAAAAAATCTGACATCAAAGACTTTCGAAAACATTTTGTAAAAATGATAAAACGTTGGAAGCCAGCATTTTCTCCTTTCTCAATTTTTTTTTCTATCTTTTCAGAGAAAATCAAATGATTTGAGAGGCATCTAAATTGTCGTCTATAATTGCTGTCAATTTGGACAAATTTAAACATTTGTCGTCTGGTGAATTATTAACAAATCATAGTTCTGCTTACCCCAAACAGAAAAATAACCCATAAACAATCTTATAATCTGTTCATTCAGCCATAATTGTATGCAGTGGCTGCATCGTATTAGTGAGATGACAGCAAGGGTCGTTAAAGTAGAATAAATGTCAAAGTTACATTTGTCGCTGGGTCTTTCTGTACTCCATGAAAAATGTCAGCAAACACAATCCCGATGTAAAAACGGATAATGAACCCTTAAAGTTCCTGGAAATTATAATGCTCTATTAAAAAAAAAAAAAAAAAAACCAACTATAAATATCTTTTCAAAAAGAGATAGACGGCGTAAAAGGTACTTGGATATGAATATTTTACCTCTTGTGTAGTTCAATATGGAGAGAAATAATACAGTATTTTCGAGATTTGATGTTAATCAGAAATATCGTTGGAAAAGGGGCAGTTGCTGGTAAAATAATTTGTCCGAAAATACATGTAGACGTATAGTAATGGGGTATAGGTTAACGCTAGAATATATTAGCAGGAGCAACACTTGTACATTGGTGTCATCAAAAAAAAGTATGCAGGGTCCCGCAGAATAAACTTGTTCACATTTTTTACCCTTTGCAAATTACCATTCATTCCAGTAAATTAACACCATCCAGTAGGTAAAAAGTCAGCGTGGTCAGTTACATAACCGAAAAAATCGAACACAATGGACAGAACAAGCGGTCTGATACTGATCTACACAGTGTCCATAAAGGCAGTTTAACTCTTGAACTATTGCAACTTCAAATATCTTTTAAGCAGGAAAAATTTGATCGTATCGAACAGCGTGGATTCAAAATCAGATCGCACATTTTGAGAAAGGCAAAGCGGAGTTCGTATAAAAAAAATAGGCAGACGAAAAGTGGGAAGAACCAAAGACTGAAAGACATAAAAATTAAGACGAGCGAAAATACAAAATGACTTAGGTTTAGTGTTAACCAAAAGCTGCAGTAAGACAGGAAGGAAGAAAGAAAGGCAAAAAGTAAAAAAAAAAAATCACAAGCGAATATAATAGCATGACTTACTCTTCAAGGTGAATCAAAAGTAGAAGTTCGTCCGTGCGACTTGTACATGGTAATTGAAGGATTCTGTATTTATATGACGACATGAACATCCTTGCTGTATCCGCTGTGCACGTGACCAATCGTCACATTGTGGCTGTCAGTCAGTGTGGTAGAAACTTCGATAATCATTTGAGGAAACATTTTCATATTGAACAATTTTGCCATTGTCAGATGACTAATTCAGTCATATCAGTGTTTATCTTCTTCTTCCTTCTTCTTCTTCTTCTTCTTGATATGTGTGAACTTTTCTTTCCACAATTTTGCTAAGAGACAGTGGTGTTAGGTTAGAGCATCTGATGTTTAGAAGTTGTGGGTTCAACTACAGGAGGGGTGTCGACCTGTCGATCAATCTATACCACGACGCCAGCTAAGGTTTCGAGCCAGCAGTCATCGAGAGTGATTGATCGAAGTTGTAAGAATATGTTTTAACCCTTAAACTGCTAAATAAATAATAAAAAAAAAAAAAAAAAAATCCATGCAATAGTAAAAAAAAATGAATATTGCGACTTCAAAGTTGATTTCACCGGAAAGAAAACATCGTATCGGGCAGCGTAGATCAAAGATCAGACTGGACGTTCTGTGCAGTCTGATCTTGATCTACACTGTCCGCCAAAGGTCAGTGAGTCGCGCTTAACAGCTTAAGGGTTAAAATTGATGTAAACTGATAAGGTTATATACCGATACGCCTAGCACACTGCATTTTCCTCGGAGGAGGGTGCTTCTTCAATGGGCGTGACTGACCTAGTGTCTGCGGTTCTAGGAAAACTGCGCCCCCCCGGAAATCTGCCCCGGGGAAAGTGCACCCTGAAAAGTGCCCCCAAAAGATCTGTGCCCCCCGCTCCCGAAAATTGTCCCCCCGGAAAACTGCCCCCTCCCACACCTTTATGTGTATATCTTGTTCTACTAACAACAACAACAACAAAAAAAACTATTTTGGCTCATCTACAGGCATTATCAGACGTTGATGGCAAGTTCTATATAAAAAAGATAGAAATTGTCATAGATCTCCCTGCTTTATTATTTTTTAGTTATCTTATTTTATTGTTGTAGTTCTAGTACTGTAATGAAAACATTAAACAAAATGGAACATACATACACGCACTATTCAAAAATGATATGGTGCATCTACTCTTTTTTTCTTTCGTTTATGTCTAATTCAAGGCATCTTTTTGTTTTTATTGGGCAATATACACATTTTTTTCCCTCTTTTGGTACTATCATCTTTCTTAAACATTATATTTACAATGCATTTTCAGGTAAAATTTGAAGCGCAAAATTCTTTATAGATAATACTTAAAAACAATCATTTAATTTTAAAAGAATTAAACCTTTCAAAAGAATCACTCAGTCTCCTTAACAGAGTTAAACCTTTCGAAGGGAATCTTAATGTCTCGAGAAATGTGCATTCATGTGGAATAAAGTCAGTTGATTAAAGTGATTGCATTAAAATAATAATGAACAACATCAGCATCAGTATCACAATGTTAAAAATTTCTCGAGGGCAGTTTTCCCAGGGGGCAGTTTTCCTGGGGGGAGGGGAACAGATTTCCAGGGGCTGTTTTCAGGGGGCAGTTTTCCAGGGAGCAGTTTCCCAGGGAGCAGTTTTCCTAATACCAGTGTCTGCACCTAAAACCATAAAATTTTGTAAATTTATCAACTGGAGCCAGCATCACTTCTGAAAAATTAAGACAACTTATATTGCCATGGAGACAATTGAATAGACAACTTTTCATGTCGCAGATTGAGCGACATTCTACATGCTTATACTTAGTTTCGTTCAGCACCATGCGACCGCAGAGATTTCGTACCACTGGCTCACGGGGGGAAGACAGTCAACCACAATTTAGCCAACAATGCTAATTTTTTATGGGGGATAATCCCCTAACCGTTAAGAGACTACAAGAAATTGGGGCTTATCTACTGTGCACTGGACTAAAACGAGAAAACTTTGCAGACTTTAAGCGTTTAACCCTTAAACTGCTTAATACATGAAATGAAAATTTCCACTAAATAGTAAAAACATAAATATTGCGCTTTCAAAGTTTATTTCACCGGCGAAAAATACTGCATCGGACAGTGTAGTTCATAGATCAGACTGCACGTTTTGTGCAGTCTGATCTTGATCTACACTGTCCGCAAAAGGTCAGTAAGTCGCGCTTAGCAGCCTAAGGGTAAAGAAATGTGAACCAGCTTTGAATTTGGACAAATAAAAAAAAAAAAAGACATGTCGTTTAGTCCTGTGTTAAGGGAGATAACTCTGACAGATATTAGTACTTCTGCGTAAGGAAATACTTCGATATATTAAAGAGTGTTAGCTCAGTCTGCATTCAGTCAAATCAAAATTTCAAATCCAGTATAAAACATTAAATCATGAAAGACACGTGACAAAATTATCAGGAAAGCATCTAGTGACACAATTTTGCAAAAATCTAGTATAATGCGGCTTTAAGTACGTCATAAAACCAGAAATACAGAAAGCTCAAAATAAGATTACACCGGCTGACCGAGCGATTACTGTTAAATGAATCAAAATGCGTTAGAACCGCAGTGAAGTGTATTTGCTCTATACCTTTACTATCTGAGGCCCCATTCACACACACAAATGTACTTACGTACGTAAATTTACATTTGTTATTAAATTTGAGCCATGCTCTGGCATAAGGGAGTTAAATGTATCTCCGTGATGCACTTTACCAAGCAAGTCATCATATAATTATTAATCTATAAAATCCATTTTGTCTAACCACAGGCTGGAATCCTGGAGTAGAATGTCCTTGTACATGCAGAAAATTGACCAATAGCAAACACTTTTGATCCAGGTCACCCTGGACGGACTGGGCAGGCTTACCTGGGTCGATACTTTTGCAAATGCATTAAACGCCCTTTTCACAGAGCAAGGGCAATTTATTTTTGATGTCGAGTGAACGCATTCATTTAACTACCTCGTACATCTTGGATAAATTGGAATAAGTAAGAGTGCATATGCACCACCACAGTAGGCCATGCAAAAGTATGTTTACTGATAAGTATTTACACTCCATGTGCAAATTATTTCATGGGAACAGACCTCAGTTTTACACATATAGCAAATTGGTGTTTGTTGGCTTGGTTGCCATAGGAATCCAAAAGCGATATATTATTGCAACTCCATTATTCGGATTCGAACAAATTTACATGCCATTTGCAAAATGTTGTTCCGGGACTTGAAATGGCTGCAAAGACAAAGGCTAAAAGCGGTGTAAGTACAGAAATGGAGAGTGGAAGAAGCTGTTAATTTCGTGAACTAGTGACGACTTAGGCGTACAATGTTTGCTTCACTGTGGGATGAATGATCAAAGTCTCTGCATATCTGTTGTAAAAAAAAAGAAAAAGACAAGGGTCATTACTTACATGTATGGGAATTATATAAGCATGTGAACGCAGTCTGCAGTTACATTTCTACATGTACGTGTGTGTATATTTATTTCACACAACTAAATATACAGAAAGATGTAAATTTAGAGCATGTAAATGGAGCAAGCTGAATCAGTACATCTATAAAACTGTCTAGACCATTATGGCGCCACCGATAAGATCAAAATTGGGCCTAACAGATGCAAGTCGATCTTGGATGTTACACTTTCCAATCAATTTACCGGCGAAATCGAAATACCGGGGACATTTTAAATGTCTGAATAGAATTATACTGTTCAAGAAATTGGCGTTAAAAGTCTTGACGGCGTGCTTTTTGTGAGATGGCGGTATGCAAAAACGATGATAGTCTCACTGTACCAAAGGTTTCGAACTACATACCATTTCACGCGGTTATAACTTTTGGGTCTATAATCTTCACTCACCAATTGGTCAAGGCTCTATGAGATGAAAAAGGTGGAGAAACAGAGAGACAGAGAGAGCGTTTTATAAGAGCTAGTGTTTTGCTCTATTCGGCACATTTATGGCATTCAGTCTTCATTTCGACTCGAAATAAGAGATGTGTTGCCCAAAGAAATGTGACATTCGGCTAGGATGCTTGACTAATTATAATTACATGTAGTTCAGTATAACTGAAGTCTCTATTCTGACCATCAAGGCTCAAAGAGACAGGTTTACGACAGCAACCTAGCTTTACACCAACCTTAAGTCTTTACCAAAAGAAAGCATTTGCAGACGACAAATTAAAGGTGGCCCAAATGATGACATTTGTCATTCATAGGTTAGAAAACATTGTGGGAAAAGGAGAAAATGCTGGTACCAGCATTTTCTCCTTTTCCCACAATGTTTTCAAAAGGGCTCTTTCTCAGGGTCGTTAAAAGTCGGGATTGTGTGGTAAAGGATTAAAATGCATTTGAGCTCAGTTTTCTGCAAAACACTTTGCATAAAAGTTTTGTCTGACACACTGTATGGAACATTAGAATTACACAACGAAACACTAGAGTCGCCAGGAAACATGTCCCCTTTGCAGCTGAGTACAGATTCTGACAAGACAAAACAGTTTGAAAAACCAGTTTATGACGAAGGTCAAGGGAGAGTTTCCGCAGAGGCAACATTACTGGCCATTACTGTTTGCCTCAGCAGCATTATGGTCTTTGGCGGGGATCATCTTTGATAAATACAAAGGCTTTTTTAACAGGGTCATCGACTTCAAGGTGGTATCCTTAATAATTCTCGATACCTAGGTAATGCTGCACGTTTGTGTAATAGATGGTTGGTTTATTGGCTTTCTCCGAATGATCAATAATGCCTTTCGTAATTGTGCACGTGCTGTGCAATCAGGTCTGCTGAAAAGATATTGCATCTCTGTCTTTGCAAGTTGCATCCTTTGAACCTAGTTCAATCGAGTGTAAACACCAGCCTTGAATTTCAGCACGTCAATTCCAATCGAGAAGTACTCGTATATAGGAGCTTGATTTCACGCTTGCGTAAAAATGAAACTACATGATCACAGAAAGGATAAACAGAAACCTGATTGGGTGCACGTGGAGGCAATGTCAGCATGTTCTATCAACTTCTCATCAGACAGACTCGATATTAATCCTTTACCAGCTTGGACTGTTCGGTGCTTGGCAAAATTATTTAACGATACATGCTATCACCACTCTCTGTGTTCAACTGTCATCTTAATCAGATGTATTTCATATTAACGAAGGACATAACTAATGCGAGTAGATCCAATACTGTTCATATCATTAACTATATGGCTGGCTATTTGAGATGTGTAAACATAAACCGTGTAATGTATTCTCGGTGTTCTGTAGATTTTTACTGAATGAAAATCGATTTTCTTCGAACTCACCTTGAAACCTGAATTAAAACAGTCAAGCCGACATTATTGCAAATTTTATTTTCCCATGGGAAAGATTTCTGCATGTAAAACTTGTGTTAGTGAACTTGGGAATACATATTTTGGAGAGAGTTCGTGCATTTAACCCTTTGCCACAAAATCCCGCGTTTTAACGACCATGAGGAAGTGTAATATTATGCTTCTGTCTACATCGTGTAGTGGATTTTTCCTTTAAATTAAACAACCAAGTCAAAGGTTTTCACAGACAACATTTATTTTAAAACATTTTATTGTATTTTCCTTAGTCCTTCTTTAAAGATCTTATCGCGCAACCTGATGGTACCAGTCTCTCTGTCTTCACATCTCTCCCCCGATCGCGCATCTTACACGACACTTATAGGGAGTCAAAACACTCCCACTGTCAATATCAATATTCATAAGGCATCAATAGCCATAATTCTAAGCAAACTAGACTCCCAAAACGCACGCCAATTCAGAGAGCCATAGAGTTGTTGATAACTTAGTTTTCACTCATAACGTTACAGAAGAAGGCTTTTGAAAACATTGTGGAAAAAGGAGAAAATGCTGTTGACCAGCATTTTCTCCTTTTAAATCATTATCGTCTTCATTCTAAACAGTTTGAATTGCATTTGGATTGTTATTTTAGCCATTTTTACTCCGAGCCATTTACAGGATTCTTTTAGTGTACACCTCTCTCTATATATATGGGTGGGTGGGTTAGTCTGGATTACCTGCCCCTACCTTTACGTTATCGGGTTAGGCAAAGCGCAATAATGGCAGCCTCGAAGGTATCCTCAAGCGTACCCCTACATGCTTCCCCATTTTCCCCAATGTCATGTGATCCAGCTTGATCAGTTAATAAAATGAGATCAATTTTGTACAAAAATACATTACCGAATATAAAACGTGCTATTGGGGTATGGTTTAAATATGAATTCGACTATGAATCATTTTAAAAGTAGCCCTGTTTTCGGACTTTATATAGGTCCATGAACATTTCGGATACTTAGAGCATTTCTGATGTAGTTTTTCTCGCTAAATAAGAACGGCATGTAGAAAAACTCACTGCCATGACTCTATTGCAATCGATCTGTTTTGAATTCAGCCTATGATCCGATTTGATCATGTAAAATAACAATATCCCGTCTCCCCTGCATATTACCAACGGGGGCCGTCATTGTTGCGCTTTACCTGACGTACTCTTGTAGCACGGCGGGGTACCAGACTATGGGTGAGTGTGTGGATGTGATATCGCATACGGCTAGCAACATGTTCTATTATCCAAGAGCTTTCGAATTTCTTTGCATTAATTTTATTTGACTTAAAGGATTCTAGATATTGAACAGTCATTAAACTTAATTCATTCAAAGGAGAAGTCGTCAGCTGCGTCATTATCGAGGGAAAGCAATTCATCATTATTTAGATCTAACATGAACGTCAGGGTTGCTTCCCCTATATCCAAGTCTCTTTAATAAGGGCCCATTCTTTGTGAATAAACCCGGCGTTTTAACTCTTTACAGCATTTTCTCCTTTTCCCACAGTGTTTTCTACCCTTCCTAAAACAATTTTTAATTTTTGAGTAACATTTATTTTGTCGTCTGCAAATGCTTTCTATTTCGACTAGTCAAAAATTTTGTCGTTTGGTAAAGAGTTAATTGTCTTAGGGGACAGGATGGTGCCTAACTTGTATCGCCTACAGTATAGTTAACCGTCGACAGAGTGCCACCTAAAGTTAAACCATTAGAACATTAGGTAGATCGGGTATAAACCACGCTTCAATAGTATCCTATGTCTGTACGATGACGCAGTTGGTTAACCATTAACCACACAGTCCCGAGTTTAACGACCCTGAAGAGGAACGTTTTTGAAAACATTGTGGGAAAAGGAGAAAATGCTGGTAATCCAGCATTTTCTCCTTTTCCCACAATGTTTTTTACCCTTTCTGGGACAAATTTTGTCATATGAGACACATTTGATTTGTCGTCTGCAAAATGCTTTCGATTTGGACCAGTGCAATTTTTTCTTTTTCGTTTGGTAAAGAGTTAATTGGAACAGAACAGAACAGAATGATGACATAAATGTACTTTAGTTACCTATTCTGCGTTTTAGTTTTCGACTTTTATTTCTATACAAGTGACACGAGACCGCCGTTATACTTATTGTATGACATCTAGATGATTACCTTAATCGTCAGTTGGATCTAGGTAAACTTTATGTGTGTAGGCAATTACAATGTTTTTTTTTTGTGTAGTTTTTGGTACAGACTTGTGTCAGAGTACAAACAATTATCCTTATGACCAGAAATTATGAAAGCATGTGCCGAAACTATGTTATGACACGAAAATAAACAGCTTATCTGGTATGCAGTGTTTGTCGCGAATTCTGCGAGTTGGTTATACTTTGTCTCAAAGTTTTCAAATATAATTTTGTTAAATCGCCTGTCTGGCTAGTTTCAGTTACACCATACAGTAAGAGTACATTGTTGTATACTCCGGTAAGACTTCGGTTAATAGCAAGTTAAAGTTTTACTCCGTTTTTTGCTCCCCTCCAGCGCTAACTGGTTTTCACTTGATCCTTGTGATTCACGTGATTCTCATGCAGCGGAGTCAACGGAGTGATAATTCCATATAAATAAGAGAGTTTGAGTAAAAAAATAGAGGAGATGAGAGATGGAAGAGAAAAAGAACGAGAGCATGAAAAGGTGTTTTGATAGCTGTTTGTAAATCAGCTAATTAAGAATAAGAAAGAAAAGATTTGCTTGATAGCTGTTATAATCGGCTTATTGAAAATAAATGAGTAAACTAAAAGAAGTTAAAACTGAACCTCGGTCTTGTTTACTAAATCCATTGCGTAGAGAATTAAAATTAAAGACTAAAGGATCTTTATGTCAATGCTTAGAAAGCAAACGACCGGTAGCAGATAATACAAATATGCATTTGAAAAGTTTTGAACGGGACAACCGACCAATATCTGTTTTGGCGTTTTCACTCACGAAATGTACAGAAATTTCATCTCTTGAAATAATACGACGAGGCCAAAAAGTGAAAATATTCATCGAAAAGGAAAGAATACATGAAATGCATGGACCGATGCTGTTGTAGGTCAGAGTTTCAAAATGACATCAATCAAGCTCCCAGTTGTTCTGAAAGGTGAACCTGGGTTCGTATTCACCAACCATTCTTAAGAACAGTCTTGGTCTAATTATGGATTTTGGAAGTAACATAGCTTCTCATTGGCTAAAACGTTTGGTTTAGTTGTGTTGCTTTCAAATTTAGAAAATTCTTGAGAATAAGCCTGAGAATATTCTGAAGAATGGTTGGTGAATACGGACTCTGGTGTACTAGTAAAACAGGTTGTACACACAAGTTTACTTTCAGCCTTGTGTACATAAAAATGACATTTCATTATCAACCTCTAATTACTGATTCTAGTTTTGGGTTATTATAAATAATTTGAAATAAAGATTTTTTGCTCTGTATCCATACCGAGGCTTTGTGTGCATCCATTGCTAATAATTGTCATCGATTATTGTGATTTTGGGAGATATTAGCCCCAGTAACCCCAAGGAAGAAGTTTGTTGAAGAAATCGTTGAAAAAGGAGAAAATGTAAGCAGCATTTTCCTCTATTCCAACAATGTTTACTAATCTTTACTTTCGTAGGTAAATCCCACGATTTTCAGCTACGCTTAGCAAATTTTGTTATCTATCAGTTTTGGCAAGTCTAAACTTGTATCCCCCAGTAGTGCAAAACTTCATTCATCACGCAAGATTAGGTCCACCTGGTGAGCAAGGATGGGATACTAGTATACCAAAAGTTTTAACCGTTTACCACACATTCGCGGCTTTAAAGATCCAGAGAAAGACAGCAATTGAAGACACTGGAAACCACCATTTTTCCTTTGTTATTTAACTTTTTCAAAACAATTTTCATTTGTTGAGTAACATTTACTTTGTCGTCTGAAAATGCTTTCAGTTTGGACAGGTGTTAAATTTTATTTTCTGGTAATGGGTTTATTGACCAGATGAAGGATTTTGATTAAAAAAAAAAAAAAAAAAGCATAGTCCAGTTACAACAGCGACAGTAGATATATATCATGTTGGACAATTACGTGGTGTTTGGTTTTGACACACTGCACGGGAAAATGGTGGAATTTTGACGAAGTAATAAGGTATTTTGCTTTTTCTGTATTTTGTGCTTAAAAATTATCGATCAACCTTTAGACATGCATTATTTTCCAGGAAATTTATGTCCACGTTTAATGATATCACAATGGGCAATTCTTTTTGCCTCTGGTTTTGTAACCTGAAATAAATTGTATTTTATCAACTCAAAGAATTTCAACACGGAACTACGTTAGAGTATATAACGGTAGATAGTTAAAATATGGAAAGTTCCGGAGTCGTATGGTGATAATCGGGTACGGCTTAGTTATACCTTGTTTGACTTGGTTAGACCTAGTTTGATTGTTATAAATACGACTGTAGAGTAGACATATTCTAAAATCAGTATATGAAAATGATTAATTGGTTTCCACAAGAAAGTGGTTCTATCCAACTTTGTTTATGAAAGATATTTTCTTTTCATTCATATATGGCCCGCAACATGCGAAATGAGACCTTCGGACATTTGCGTAAAGTGTTTACGACTACATAAGATTTTTTCATACAATAGACTTTCGTGAAACAGAAAATCCCACAAAAACGAAAAGTGTCGTCTCGGATTAGTAACAGACTGCACAGGCTGATCTGGGACTACACACTTTTACGCGTATGTCCGAAGGCCCTTTTTCGTGTGTTGCACGCCATATATGAGTATAAATTTCGTTTTGACTTACTGGTATTAGTTTAAGCCTGCTTAACTTTGTTACCACAGTAATGGATTGAATGTAGCATATAACATATGGCCGTACGCATACAAACAACACCAGCGACAGAATAATGATGGTCATTGGAAGGGGTCATCAGACCTCTCCAACAGTGTTGAGTTTAAAAGGCAGACTGCCACAGAAATCGCTGTCTAAATCCATTTGTTTTTGCGAAATAGTTCTGATACACAGTCTATTTCGTCATGGTTTTATAAATAAAGCGAAATCAAAAAGCTGAAATAGGAAATAAACGTGCTTTTTTTCTATATATGACGGATTTCCAAAAAGATTTATTACACTATATTGATTATAAATGACCTCTCCAATAATTGTAAATTTTTTATCAAACAAATAAATCTAATCAAAATTGAAAAATTTCGTTTAAAAAAAAAAAAAAAAAAAGAAAGAATACCGCAGGAAAACATCACGTGACTTGATACTATATGGAGAAGTCGTACCCTAGAGAACTCGTACCCTAATCTCGAGAGCACGAGGTCTCTCGAGAACTCGTACCCCACAAATAGATATACATGTAAATAGATTGATCAGTATATTTTCAAGTTTTATTTTTCAAAACTGACTAGACTCTAGCATTTTTCTCAGTTTTACACAAAAATTCTATGGATTTATAATAATATAGATTTGATGAAATAACACACAGAGTTGCTTCTAGGATGCGGGATAGCAAGAATCCCGCGAAAATTAACTTATGAGCCCCAAAAAGTCGTGTCTCTTCGCCCTACGTACCGCAAACCTCCAGAGACTCCGTGGTCCTCTGGTTTTGGGCGGATTGCGCAGGCTGGCATGGGTCGATACTTTTTGCAGATGCATTAAGCGCCCTTTTCTCAGAGCATGGCTCATTTATCTGCTTTCTCAAATTTTTGACGTTTAGACAAACAACCTCTTCATTTTACATGTCTGCTGGAGACAACTTTTCAAAATATTGTGGGAAGAGGAGAAGCTGCCAGTTACTGCATTTTCTGTTTTTGTCACAATGGTTTCCATCACATCAAAGCACCATCTTTCACAGTAATTATCAAAGTTTGAATTATTGTCGTCTGCATGCTTTTTCTGTTTGGGACAGGCCGAAAAATGCTGTTTCTTAAAAGATTGAAAAATGTTACGTTCATTTTTAACATGTCTGGTACTAGTATTATGTATAGGCCACCTTTATTTATTGTCATCAGGTAAGATTCTTGCCTATTCAGTGGAATTAGCAAATTACATGCTCTTGAATTTTAAAAAAAGAAAACAATATTTTTTAGCTTGTGGACAGCTTACAGCCTTCATTTTACTTTCAATCTTCACATAACCAACACAGTTTATAGATATTCATGAGAGCTGGATTCTTTTGCAAACCGTCGGATGATTGGATCAGAAATTCATTGCCCTTAAATTTAAAAAATGCATTTTGAGCTTGTCAAGAGCTCACCGCATGTTCTTTTTTTTTTTTTTTTTTTTTCTTTTTTTTTGGAAACTAACATGAAAAAGAATAGCTTTGCTCATATCAGCTCTCAATTTCATTATAACTCCACAACTCTTTGTAAAAACCCAAGCCTGTATCTAAATGCCAGTAGAGCTGTTTTTAGCCCTTATAGGCTTCTGTTCCTAGAACGTTATAACAATGTGGAACATGTACTGTTTTGTGCCTTTACACCAGCAAAATTGAAAAAGAAAAAACATGTTTTTTCTCATTCATTTAATGCCTAACTTGTTTGTTTACATATATTGAAATCAAAAGCCAAAAAACTATTTGAAAACATTGATGCCGACCTCTCCTGGCTTCTTTTTTAAAGAAGCCAACTTGTTTACTTTAACCCTGCCACTGATAGACAGTCGTTCATATAATAAGGGCTGCCTTTCGCTAAATTGCGTAAATTTATGCAAATTATTTAAGATTGTATACACACACATACTATCCCCGCTTCACCCAGAGGTATGAGCTGGCCTAAAGTCATGTAGATATTTACACAAATCGTAAAGTTATTCAGTTAAGTGAAATTTGGTTTCAGACTTGATGCTTGCTTACCATTATACAAATTTCGTGCGTACGCAGTTTAGTGAAAGCCAGCCCAGGGTCTGTATTCACCAACCATTCTTAAGAACGTTCTTTGTCTTGTTCTCCAGAATTTTCTACATTTGAAAGTAACACGACTCCTGATTGGCTAAACCACATCGTTTAGCCAATCAGGAGTTGTGTTACTTTCAAATGTAGAAAATCTTGGAGAATAAGACTAAGAATATTCTTAAGAATGGTTGGTGAATACAGACCCCCAGGTTTTCAGACTACCTTTTAGGTTACTTTAGAGTGTAAAATCAAATTTGCTTTTTTAGTTGTTACCAGTTATATGTTGACCAGAACAAATATAGCTTCATCTTTTTGAGACACTATTATGAAATGCAAGGTCTCTGCAGTTTTAATATCGGCCAGTGATCGGGTACCAAGTTAATTAAATTTGCAGATTCAAGATAAGTAGGAGACATACTTAAGCACGAACTTAGTGTCTTTTTCTTTCAACGATTGCATGTAAAATCTGTTTGAATATAACTAAATGACGTCAGCCTGTATGCAAGAAACGTTTTCTTTTAGAGGTGACATAACCTCCGGTATACAGTTGAGTTCGGGAGTTGACCGAGAGTAAATGCAAGGTGGACTCGGACCATCTAGACCTTTCAAAGAATATGCTTAGATCTTCACTCATTCTTCTACTTACATATTGTTAAAACAAAAAATGGCTTTGAAATTAATCTAAATTGGTACTGATGTTTTACACCGATTTATAGAATTATAGTTACATTGCTTTACTGAGTTTGTATCACAATAATGGTTTAAAACTACAATATAATGTCGATTTCATGCCCATTTCTGTAGCAACTGGTTCCTGTAGCATGAGTTGAACAAAAGGAACCATATTTTGTATTATTTCTCTACATATGTAGACAAGAAAAGTAGTTACGATGATTACCAACTCATATGTGCCGTTACGCACCCGCGAAAACATGAAATATCGACTTACGACGCTTTCAGAAGCAACTGACACCTATTTCATAAGTCAAGCAAAGGGAACCAAATTTTACTCTTTTCTCTTACTAGGGCTACCAAAACGTTCAATCGGTCTCAATAATTACCCGCATGTACATGACCTTTGCGAGCCCGTGAAAACATATCATCGACTTCCAAAATTCTCAGAAGCAACCGGTACCTGTTGCATAAGTCAAACAATGGGAACCAAATTTCTCCTTTTTTGTCTTACTAGGGCCCCATAAACATTAAATCGGTCTCAATAATTACCCGCATGTACATGACCTTTGCGTGCCGGCGAAAACATATTATTGACTCCCGAAACTTTCGGAAGCAACCGGAACCTGTTGTATAAGTGAAACAATGGAAAACATTTTTTTTCCCTTTTTCCCTTACTAGGGCCCCCGAAACATTAAATCCGTCTCAAGAACTAACCAAACGTACATTACCTTTGCCCGCCCGCGAAAACAGAGAATGGACTCCTGACACTTTCGGAAGCAACCAGTTCCTGCTGCATAAGTAACAAAAAGAAAACTGACTTTTGCCCTACCTTTTGTTCTAAATACATAGACAAGAACTGTAATCTGGCTTTGACGACTACCCACTCATACGTAGCAGCTTTACTCGCTGTGCCGAAACAGCCATATGCAGCTCTTGCACTCAGCCAAAGACATCAAAGATATAGCATGATACGAAAATCTTTCCCATGAAAATATCTTATACACCTTTGAAGTATTTTGAAATTGGCCAATGGCATCAGAATAAAATCAGAATGATAAAAGAAAAAAATAGAAAAATCAATTGTAAGAGAAAAATAAATGGCATCAAAGCCAATGCAATAAACAAAAGATTCCATCTTATAACATACCAACTCACAAGGAGCAATCTATCCAAAGGCCTCCAGAGCAGCCTTTTTTGACCAAGGGCAGGGCATCAGAAAGACAGGACCTGCATTAGGACACAAGCAATTTGGCCTCAAGCTCTCAACACTGAACGTTAAAAATATTAAGACAAATCAGTTGTATGTTCAAGAACTCCTTAATAAATGTGACATATGTTGTATCCAAGAACATTGGCTATTTACTTTTCAACTTAAGTATTTAGATGAAATACATCCTGACTTTTTCTGCCATGCAAAAGCTGTTGATCAGAATGACCCAATATGTCCCTTACAAATACCAAGAGGGTATGCTGGTACGGGTATCCTGCTTAAGAAGGGCTCCAATTTAGAAGTTAATTTACTACCAGATGGGTGCGACAGACTTGTTACCATGGAATTGGAAACAACACCCAAAATTTGCATCATCAGTCTTTATCTACCTTGCCGCGGTAGTACATCTAAACAGTATTTCATTACTATCATTCAAGAATTAGAAGAATTACTGCAAAGATACTCCAGCAATGATGCTGTTTTCATATGTGGAGATTTCAATGCAAGCCTGTCTAGACAACCTCCAAATGAAAGAGATCAATTACTGAAAGAATTTGTAAGAAATCATGATCTTATAAATCAGCAACAAGGAGAGTCAACCTTCATTCACCCAAATGGAGAATACAGATATGAAATTGACTATATCTTGAAAAATAGACAAGCAGCAGAGTCTGGATAGAAGACGCCGACCATCAAAACACCTCTGAACATCTGGCCGTCTCTACAGTTATTTACATCGAGGAACAACCTTATTTAAAGCAAGATCCAGTCACATACCTAAAAAGACCAAATTGGAAAAAATGCAATAAGACAATTTACAAAGAAAATGTTGAAAACATACTCACCTCCCTGGAAAATGGAACACCTGAAAATGTTGAAAACCTAGTTTATACTGTGACGGATGCCTTAATCCTGGCTGCGGAAAAAAGTATTCCCGGCTTCAAAAATGGCCACTTTCCCAAGAGAAAGCACACAAAACAACTCCCAAAAGGATCAGAGATAATGATAGCATCAAACAATAGCAAACACTGCTGATGGAAATGGAAAAGGGAAGGTTCTCCATCTGACCCAGACCACCCGTTAAGACTAGCTATGAAAGAAGCCAAACAACAACTAAGAAAGACCCTAAGACAAGCAGTAGCAGAAAAAAGACATACTGAACTAGAAGATATTATGCAGGCCAGAGGCAGTGATAATAATATATTCTATCAGTTAATTGAAAAACAGAGGACCAAGAAAGCTAATGCTACAAATGCTCTACATGATGTGGATGGAAACAAGCTGACTTCACCTCAAGAAATCTTACAAGGTTGGGCCACGCACTTTGAATCACTTGGAACACCAAAACAAAATAGCAATTTTGATGACATTTTTCTTCAACAAGCAACAACAGAAGTTTGCTCATTTTCTGAAAATGCCAGTAAGCCATGTATGAAACCAGCAAGTCTAGAAGAGATCCAAAATGCAATAAAGAACCTAAATAATAATAAAGCTCCTGACCATCTGGGACTAACAGCTGAACATTTTAAATATGGTGGAAAGAATCTGCTTTTTATCTTACAAAGTAGATCTATAGTAAATCAAGTATTTCATCAACAAAAAATCCCAGCTGTACTTAAACTAGGTATCATTACCCCTGTTTTCAAGAAGGGAGATCCACAAAATCCTGACAACTATACAGGAATTACAGTAACTCCAGTGATACTCAAAGTAATTGAGCACATACTTAAAGCCAGACATAATCAAATCCTACTCCCAACCCAGTGTAAACTACAATCCGGCTTCACAAAAGGAACCTCTTCCTTAACTTCTGCTCTTATTGTCAGTGAATGTCAACTTTAAGCAAAAGCTAAGAAGCAACAAATGATACTTATTACTCTGGACACAAGAAAGGCATTTGATGTTGTAAATCACGGCATTCTCTTGCGTAATTTAAACCATGATAAAGTACCACCGGGGGAATGGAAGCTTTTAGAAGATCTATATGCAGAAATGAACTCATGCGTAAAATGGCAAGGACATAATTCTGCAACTTTTGCCATCAATCAGGGTGTCCGTCAAGGTGGAGTGCTCTCCACAGACCACTACAAATGATACAATAATCCCCTATTACTTGACCTTGAAGAGATTTACCAAGGAGCCAAGATTGGCAATATCAGGATCCCACACACAACTTGTGCAGATGATCTAGCTTTACTTTCCCATTCGGACCAAGAAATTCAAATGAAGCTGGATCTTACAGGAAACTTTAGTTCTCAACATATATACAAAATCAATCCCACTAAAAGTTCATGTATCGTCCATAACAGTAATGCACCTCATACAAAAAATTAGTTTATGAATGGAGAATGTATACCAAAAGAGAAAACAACTATACATCTGGGAATACACAGGAATAACAAAGGGACTTTAGACACAAAAGAGAAGATTAATCTTGGACTTAAACTTGCTTATTCTCTCCTTGGTGCAGGCTTCCATGGAAGGAAAGAGCCATATTTTCTGCCAAGAAAAACAAAATGGCGGCCAAACCATCGATTCGAACAATAAGGAAGCTTTAAAGTGATTAGAGGTCTTCTTTGAAGGCTGATATGTAATCCTTAGCAAACTGACGTGCATTCTGCATCCATACACGTGAGAATTTACCGACGTTGGGCTAGAATTTTGGAAAACAGGGTAACAGAAGACCTTGGTTGCATGTTTTCGAGCAGACGACCAGGTTGACAACCTTGATCTGATTTCTCTTTCTAGTTCAGGCCAGCTTCCACACTGCACATTGATATATTGAATATGCTAAGATGATCAATGACAGTGTGAAAGCCCCATAAAATATTGTCACAAGTGGATAAACCAGACAGACAACCCTTTCTGTAGCAACTGGTTCCTGTAGCCTGAGTCAAACAAAAGGAACCGTATTTTGTATTATTTCCCTTCATATGTAGACAAGAAACGTAGTTACGATGACTACCAACTCATGTGTGCCGGTTACGCACCCGCGAAAACATGAAATATCGACTTATGATGCTTTCAGAAGCAACTGATACCTATTTCATAAGTCAAGCAAAGGGAACCAAATTTTTCTCTTTTCTCTTACTAGGGCTACCGAAACATTAAATCAGTCTCAATAATTACCAGCATATACATGACCCTTGCGAGGCTGCGAAAACATATTATCGACTTCCGAAACTCTCGGAAGCAACAGGTACCTGTTGCATAAGTCAAAAAATGGGAACCAAATTTTTCCATTTTTCTCTTACTAGGGTCCCCGTAAACATTAATAGGTCTCAATAATTCCCCGCATGTACATGACCTTTGTGGGTCCGCAAAAACATATTATCGACTTCCGAAACTTTCGGAAGCAACCGGTACCTGTTGCTTAGGTCAAACAATGGGAAACAAATTTTTCCCTTTTTCTCTTACTAGGGCCCCCGAAACATTAAATCGTTCTCAAGAACTACTAACAATAAGGGAAGCTTTAAAGTGATTAGAGGTCTTCTTTGAAGGCTGATATGTAATCCTTAGCAAACTGACGTGCATTCTCCATCCATACACGCCAGAATATACCGACATTGGGCCAGAATTTAAGAAAACAGGGTGACAGAAGACCTTGGTTGCATATTTTCGAGCAGACGACCAGGTTGACAACCATTGATCCGATTTCTCTTTCTAGTTCAGGCCAGCTTCCACACTGCACATTGATGAAGTATTTTGAAAATGGCCAATGGCATAAGAATAAAATCATAATGATAAAAGAAAAAATTAGAAAAAAAAATTATAAGAGAAAAAAAAAAAAAAAAAAAGAAATGGCACAGCTGGGGTTCGAACCTCTGGCCACCAGGACCAAAAATGGCTCTTGGCACAGCGGTCTTACCCACTGTGCTATGGAGGCAACTGAAAATTACACTGGGTATATATACCTATAATCATATCCCCCCTCCCTTCCCATAATTCGTTGAAGACAAAAAAAACAAAAAACAAAATGGCTGCCAAGAAAAACAAAATGGCAGCCAAACCATCGATTCAGACAACAAGGGAAGCTTTAAAGTGGTTAGAAGTCTTCTTTGAAGGCTGATATGTAATCCTTAGCAAACTGACGTGCAATCCCCATCCATACATGCGAGAATTTACCGACATATGGCTAGAATTTAAGAAAACAGGGAGACAGAAGACCTTGGTTGTATGTTTTCGAGCAGACGACCAGGTTGACAACCCTTGAACCGATTTCTCTCTCTAGTTCAGGCCAGCTTCCACACTGCACATTGATATATTGAATATGTTAAGATGATCAATGACAGTGTGAAAGCCCCATAAAATATTGTCACAGGTGGATAAAACAGACAGACAACTCTTTCTGTAGCAACTGGTTCCTGTAGCATGAGTCGAACAAAAGGAACCATATTTTGTATTATTTCCCTTCATATGTAGACAAGAAACATAGTTACGATGACTACCAACTCATATGTGCCGGTTACGTACCCGCGAAAACATGAAATATCGTCTTAGGATGCTTTCAGAAGCAACTATTACCTATTTCATAAGTCAAGCAAAGGGAACCAAATTTTTCTCTTTTCTCTTACTAGGGCTACCTAAATATTAAATCGGTCTCAATAATTACCCACATGTACATGACCTTTGCATACCCGCGAAAACATGTTATCGACTTCCGAAACTTTTGGAAGCATCCGGATCCTGTTGCATAAGTCAAACAATGGGAAACAATTTTTTTCCCTTTTTCTCTTACTAGGGCCCCGAAACATTAAATCGGTCTCAAGAACTACCCGCATGTACATGCCCTTTGCCGGCCCGCAAAAATAGAGAATGGACTTCTGACACTTTCGGAAGCAACTGGTTCCTGTTGCATAAGTATCAAAAAGAAAACTGACTTTTGCCCTACCCTTTCTTCTAAATACATAGACAAGAACTGTAACCTGGCTTTGACGACTACCCACTCATACGTAGCAGCTTTACTCGCTGTGCCGAAACAGCCATATGCAGCTCTTGCGCGCAGCCAAAAACATCAAAGATATAGCATGATGCCAAAATCTTTCCCATGAAAATATCTTATACACCTTTGAAGTATGTTGAAATTGGCCAATGGCATAAGAATAAATCATAATGATAAAAGAAAAAATTAGAAAAATAATTTATAAGAGAAAAATAAATGGTACAGCTGGGGTTCGAACCTCTGGCCACCAGGACCAAAAATGGCTCTTGGCACAGCGGTCTTACACACTGTGCTATGGAGGCAACTGAAAATTACACTGGGTATATATACCTATCATCATATCCCCCCTCCCTTCCCATAATTCGTTGAAGACAAAAAAAAAAAAACCAAAATGGCTGCCAAGAAAAACAAAATGGCTGCCAAGAAAAACTAAACTGCCGCCAAATCATCGATTCGGACAATAAGGGAAGTTTTAAAAGGATTAGAGGTCTTTTTTGAAGGCTGATATGTAATCCTTAGCAAACTGACGTGCATTCTCCATCCATAGACGCCAGAATTTACCAACATTGGGCTAGAATTTAAGAAAACAGGGTGATAGAAGACCTTGGTTGTATGTTTTCGAGCAGACGACCAGGTTGACAACCCTTGATCCGATTTCTCTCTCTATTTCAGGCCAACTTCCACACGGCACATTGATATATTGAATATGCTAAGATGATCAATGACAGTGTGAAAGCCCCAGAAAATATTGTCACAGGTGAATAAAACAGACAGACAACTCTTTCTGTAGCAAGTGGTTCCTGTAGCCTGAGTCAAACAAAAGGATCCAAATTTTGTATTATTTCCCTTCATATGTAGACAAGAAACGTAGTTACGATGACTACCACTCATATGTGCCATTTACGTGAACACGAAAACATGAAATATCAACTTACGACGCTTTCGGAAGCAACTGTTACCTATTTCATAAGTCAAGCAAAGGGAACCAAATTTTTCTCTTTTCTGTTAATAGGGCTACCTAAACATTAAATCGGTCTCAATAATTAACTGCATGTAGATGACCCTTGCGAGCCCGCAAAAACATATTATCGACTTTCGAAACTCTCGGAAGCAACCGGTACCTGTTGCATAAGTCAAACAATGGGAACCAAATTTTTCCATTTTTCTCTTATTAAGGTCCTGTAAACATTAAATCGGTCGCAATACTTACCCGCATGTACATGACCTTTACGTGCCCTCAAAAAAACATATTATCGACTTCCGAAACTTCCAGAAGCAACCGGAAACTGTTGCATAAGTCAAACAATGGGAAACAAATTTTTTTCCCTTTTTCTCTTACTAGTGCCCCCGAAACATTAAATTGGTCTCAAGAAATACCCACACGTACATGCCCTTTGCCCGCCCGCGAAAACAGAGAATGGACTTCCGACACTTTCGGAAGCAACCGGTTCCTATTGCATAAGTAACAAAAAGAAAACAGATTTTGCCCTTCCCTTTCTTCTAAATACATAGACAAGAACTGTAACCTGGCTTTGACGACTACCCACTCATACGTAGCAGCTTTAATCGCCGTGCCGAAACAGCCATATGCAGCTCTTGCGCGCAGCCAAAGACATCAAAGATATAGCATGATACCAAAATATTTCCCATGAAAATATCTTATACACCTTTGAAGTATTTTGAAATTGGCCAATGGCATAAGAATAAATCATAATGATAAAAGAAAAAAGGAGAAAAATAAATTATAAGAAAAAAATAAATGGTACAGCTGGGGTTCGAACCTCTGGCCACCAGGACCAAAAATGGATCTTGGCACAGCGGTCTTACCCACTGTGCTATGGAGGCAACTGTAAATTACACTGGGTATATATACCTATAATCATATCCCCCCTCCCTTCCCATAATTCCTTGAAGACAAAAAAAAAAAAAAAACAAAATGGCTGCCAAGAAAAACAAAATGGCGGACAAACCATCGATTCGGACAATAAGGGAAGCTTTAAAGAGATTAGAGGTGTTCTTTGAAGGCTGATATGTAATCCTTAGCAAACTGACGTGCATTCTTAATCCATAGACGCCAGAATTTACCGACATTGGGCTAGAATTTTGGAAAACAGGGTGACAGAAGACCTTGGTTGCATGTTTTCGAGCAGACGACCAGGTTGACAACCCTTGATCCGATTTCTCTTTCTAGTTCAGGCCAGCTTCCACACTGCACAATGATATATTCAATATGCTAAGATGATCAATGACAGTGTGAAAGCCCCAGAAAATATTGTCACAGGTGGATAAAACAGACGGACAACTCTTTCTGTAGCAACTGGTTCCTGTAGCATGAGTCGAACAAAAGGAACCATATTTTGTATTATTTCTCTTCACTTGTAGACAAGAAACGTAGTTACGATGACTACCAACCCATATGTGCCAGTGACGTACCCTCGAAAACATGAAATATCGACTTACGACGCTTCAGAAGCAACTGTTAGCTATTTCATAAGTCAAGCAAAGGGAACCAAATTTTTCTCTTTTATCTTACTAGGGCTACCTAAACATTAAATCGGTCTCAATAATTACCTGCATGTACATGACCCTTGCGAGCCCGTGAAAACATATTATCAACTTCTGAAACTCTATGAAGCAACTGGTACCTGTTGCATAAGTCAAACAACGGGAACCAAATTTTTCCATTTTTCTCTTACTAGGGCCCCGTAAACATTAAGTCGGTCTCAATAATTACCTGCATGTACATGGCCTTTGGATGCCCGTGAAAACATATTATCGACTTCCGAAACTTTCGGAAGCAACCGGAACCTGTTGCATAAGTCAAACAATGGGAAACAAATTTTTTCCCTTTTTCTCTTACTAGAGTCCCCGAAACATTAAATCGGTCTCAAGAACTACCCGCATGTACATGCCCTTTCCCCGCATGCGAAAACAGCGAATGGACTTCCGACACTTTCGGAAGCAACCGGTTCCTATTGCATAAGTAACAAAAAGAAAACAGAGTTTTGCCCTACCCTTTATTCTAAATACATAGACAAGAACTGTAACCTGGCTTTGACGACTACCCCTCATACGTAGCAGCTTTACTCGCCGTTCCGAAACAGCCATATGCAGCTCTTGCGCGCAGCCAAAGACATCAAAGATATAGCATGATAACAAAATCTTTCCCATGAAAATATATTATACACCTTTGAAGTATTTTGAAATTGGCCAATGGCATAAGAATAAATCATAATGATAAAAGAAAAAAAGAGAAAAATAAATTATAAGAGAAAAATAAATGGTACAGCTGGGGTTCGAACCTCTGGCCACCAGGACCAGAAATGGATCTTGGCACAGCGGTCTTACCCACTGTGCTATGGAGGCAACTGTAAATTACACTGGGTATATATACCTATAATCATATCCCCCCTCCCTTCCCATAATTCCTTGAAGACAAAAAAAAAAAAAAAAACAAAATGGCTGCCAAGAAAAACAAAATGGCGGACAAACCATCGATTCGGACAATAAGGGAAGCTTTAAAGTGATTAGAGGTGTTCTTTGAAGGCTGATATGTAATCCTTAGCAAACTGACGTGCATTCTACAGCCATAGACGCCAGAATTTACCGACATTGGGCTAGAATTTTGGAAAACAGGGTGACAGAAGACCTTGGTTGCATGTTTTCGAGCAGACGACCAGGTTGACAACCCTTGATCCGATTTCTCTTTCTAGTTCAGGCCAGCTTCCACACTGCACAATGATATATTCAATATGCTAAGATGATCAATGACAGTGTGAAAGCCCCAGAAAATATTGTCACAGGTGGATAAAACAGACGGACAACTCTTTCTGTAGCAACTAGTTCCTGTAGCATGAGTCGAACAAAAGGAACCATATTTTGTATTATTTCTCATCACTTGTAGACAAGAAACATAGTTACGATGACTACCAACCCATATGTGCCAGTGACGTACCCTCGAAAACATGAAATATCGACTTACGACGCTTCAGAAGCAACTGTTAGCTATTTCATAAGTCAAGCAAAGGGAACCAAATTTTTCTCTTTTATCTTACTAGGGCTACCTAAACATTAAATCGGTCTCAATAATTACCTGCATGTACATGACCCTTGCGAGCCCGTGAAAACATATTATCAACTTCTGAAACTCTATGAAGCAACTGGTACCTGTTGCATAAGTCAAACAACGGGAACCAAATTTTTCCATTTTTCTCTTACTAGGGCCCCGTAAACATTAAGTCGGTCTCAATAATTACCTGCATGTACATGGCCTTTGGATGCCCGTGAAAACATATTATCGACTTCCGAAACTTTCGGAAGCAACCGGAACCTGTTGCATAAGTCAAACAATGGGAAACAATTTTTTTCCCTTTTTCTCTTACTAGAGTCCCCGAAACATTAAATCGGTCTCAAGAACTACCCGCATGTACATGCCCTTTCCCCGCATGCGAAAACAGCGAATGGACTTCCGACACTTTCGGAAGCAACCGGTTCCTATTGCATAAGTAACAAAAAGAAAACAGAGTTTTGCCCTACCCTTTATTCTAAATACATAGACAAGAACTGTAACCTGGCTTTGACGACTACCCCTCATACGTTGCAGCTTTACTCGCTGTTCCGAAACAGCCATATGCAGCTCTTGCGCGCAGCCAAAAACATCAAAGATATAGCATGATACCAAAATCTTTCCCATGAAAATATATTATACACCTTTGAAGTATTTTGAAATTGGCCAATGGCATAAGAATAAATCATAATGATAAAAGAAAAAATTAGAAAAATAAATTATAAGAGAAAAATAAATGGTACAGCTGGGTTTCGAACCTCTGGCCACCAGGACCAAAAATGGATCTTGGCACAGCGGTCTTACCCACTGTGCTATGGAGGCAACTGAAAATTACACTGGGTATATATACCTATAATCATATCCCCCCTCCCTTCCCATAATGCCTTGAAGACAAAAGGAAAAAAAAAAAAAAAAAAAATGGCTGCCAAGAAAAACAAAATGGCGGACAAACCATCGATTCGGACAATAAGGGAAGCTTTAAAGTGATTAGAGGTGTTCTTTGAAGGCTGATATGTAATCCTTAGCAAACTGACGTGCATTCTACATCCATAGACGCCAGAATTTACCGACATTGGGCTAGAATTTTGGAAAACAGGGTGACAGAAGACCTTGGTTGCATGTTTTCGAGCAGACGACCAGGTTGGCAACCCTTGATCCGATTTCTCTTTCTAGTTCAGGCCAGCTTCCACACTGCACAATGATATATTGAATATGCTAAGATGATCAATGACAGTGTGAAAGCCCCAGAAAATATTGTCACAGGTGGATGAAACAGACAGACAACTATTTATGTAGCAACTGGTTCCTGTAGCATGAGTCGAACAAAAGGAACCATATTTTGTATTATTTCTCTTCACATGTAGACAAGAAACGTAGTTACGATGACTACCAACTCATATGTGCCGGTTACGTACCCGTGAGAACATGAAATATCGACTGACAATGCTTCGGAAGCAACTGTTACCTATTTCATAAGTCAAGCAAAGGGAACCAAATTTTTATCTTTTCTCTTACTAGGGCTACCTAAACATTAAATCGGTCCCAATACTTACCCGCATGTACATGATCCTTGCGAGCCCGCGAAAACATATTATCGACTTCCGAAACTCTCGGAAGCATCCGGTACCGGTTGCATAAGTCAAACAATGGGAACCAAATTTTTCCATTTTTCTCTTACTAGGGCCCTGTCAACATTAAATCGGTCTCAATAATTACCCGCATGTACATGGCCTTTGCGTGCCCGCGAAAACATATTATCGACTTCGGAAACTTTCGGAAGCAACCTGTTGCATAAGTCAAACAATGGGAAACAATTTTTTTTTTCTTTTTCTCTTACTAGAGCCTCCGAAACATTAAATCAGTCTCAGGAACTACCCGCACGTACATGCCCTTTGCCCGCCCGCGAAAACAGAGAATGGACTTCCGACACTTTCGGAAGCAACCGGTTCCTATAGCATAAGTAACGAAAAGAAAACAAACTTTTGCCCTACCCTTTCTTCTAAATACATAGACAAGAACTGTAACCTGGCTTTGACGACTACCCACTCATACGTAGTAGCTTTACTCGCTGTGCCGAAACAGCCATATGCAGCTCTTGTGCGCAGCCAAAGACATCAAAGATATAGCATGATACCAAAATCTTTCCCATGAAAATATCTTATACACCTTTGAAGTATTTTGAAATTGGCCAATGGCATAAGAATAAATCGTAATGATAAAAGAAAAAAAAAAAAAAAATAGAAAAATAAATTATAAGAGAAAAATAAATGGCACAGCTGGGGTTCGAACCTCTGGCCACCAGGACCAAAAATGGCTCTTGGCACAGCGATGTCACCCACTGTGCTATTGAGGCAACGGAAAATTACACTGGGTATATATACCTATAATCATATCCCGCCTCCCTTCCCATAATGCCTTGAAGACAAAAAAAAGAAAAAAAAAAAAAAAAAAAAGGGCTGCCATGAAAAACAAAATGGCGGACAAACCATTGATTCGGACAGTAAGGGAAGCTTTAAAGTGATTAGAGGTCTTCTTTGAAGACTGATATGTAATCCTTAGCAAACTGACGTGCATTCTTAATCCATACACGCCAGAACTTACCGACATTGGGCTAGAATTTTGGAAAACAGGGTGACAGAAGACCTTGGTTGCATGTTTTCGAGCAGACGACCAGGTTGACAACCCTTGATCCGATTTCTCTTTCTAGTTCAGGCCAGCTTCCACACTGCACAATGATATATTCAATATGCTAAGATGATCAATGACAGTGTGAAAGCCCCAGAAAATATTGTCACAGGTGGATAAAACAGACAGACAACTCTTTCTGTAGCAACTGGTACCTGTAGCATGAGTCGAACAAAAGGAACCATATTTTGTATTATTTCTCTTCACATTTAGACAAGAAACGTAGTTACGATGACTACCAACTCATATGTGCCGGTTACGTACCCGCGAAAACATGAAATATCGACTTACAACACTTCGGAAGCAACTGTTACCTATTTCATAAGTCAAGCAAAGGGAACCAAATTTTTACCTCCACTGGCCGAAGGCCAGCGGGCTTATGTCATGGCCCGGTGTCCGTCGTGCGTCCGTCCGTCCGTCCGGTCGTCCGTCCGTCCGTCCGTCCGTTAACTTTTATTTCAAACATCTTCTTCTCTGAAACTACCCATCCGATTTTCACGAAACTTCACAGAAATGATCCTGACATGGTTCTCTTCAGAATTTCTTGAAAGAATTTGATTCCTTCAAAAACTCTGGTTGCCATGGCAACAAAACTGAAAAATATTGGAAATCTTTAAAAATCTTCTTGTCTGAAACCATAAGGCATAGGGCTACCAAATTTGGCATGTAGCTTTATGTAGTAGACCTCTATCAAGTTTCTTCAAATTATAGCCCTGGGGTCAAAATTGGCTCTGCCCCAGGGGTCACAAGTTTTACATAGGCTTATATAGAGAAAACATTAAAAATCTTCTTGTCTGAAACCATAAGGCATAGGGCTACCAAATTTGGCATGTAGCTTTATGTAGTAGACCTCTATCATGTTTCTTGAAATTATAGCCCTGGGGTCAAAATTGGCTCTTCCCCAGGGGTCACAATTTTTACATAGGCTTATATAGAGAAAACTTTAAAAATCTTCTTGTCTGAAACCATAAGGCATAGGGCTACCAAATTTGGCATGTAGCTTTATGTAGTAGACCTCTATCACGTTTCTTGAAATTATAGCCCTGGGGTCAAAATTGGCTCTTCCCCAGGGGTCACAAGTTTTATACATAGGCTTATATAGAGAAAACTTTAAATATCTTCTTGTCTGAAACCATAAGGCCTAGAGCTACCAAATTTGGCATTTAGCTTGATCTAGTTGGAGTCTACCAAAAGTGCCCAAAGTATAGTCCTGGGGTCAATTTGGCCTCATACTTGGAGGGGGGGTTCACAAGATTTACATAGGCTTACATAGGGAAAACTTTTAAATCTTGGTGTACATAGCCATAAGGCTTAGGCTACCAAATTTTGCATATAATTATAGCATTATTTAGTGGACAGTTACAAAGAGGGCCCAAGTTACAGCTCTAGGATCAAGTTTGGCCCTGCACCAGGGATCACAAGTTTTACATGGGTTTATGTAGTGAAAAGTTCAGAAACCATCTTGTTACCAGCCATAAGGCCAAGAACTCCCACATTTGGCATGTTATTCTTCTAATACAATATTCCCCATTTAGTCAGACTGTAGCCATGAGGTCAAAGTTTTATAACGGCTTATATAGTGAAGACTTTTCTTCGTGGTTTATATTTATAAGCCAGTGGAGCGATACAGGGCCATCATGGCCCTCTTGTTCTCTTTTCTCTTACTAGGGCTACCTAAACATTAAATCGGTCCCAATAATTACCCGCATGTACATGACCCTTGCGAGCCCGCAAAAACATATTATCGACTTCCGAAACCCTCGGAAGCAACCGGTACCTGTTGCATAAGTCAAACAGTGGCAACCAAATTTTTCCATTTTTCTCTTACTAGGGCCCCGTAAACATTAAATCGTTCTCAATAATTACCCGCATGTACATGGCCTTTGCGTGCCCGCGAAAACATATTATTGGTTTCCGAAACTTTCGGAAGCAACCGGAACCTGTTGCATAAGTCAAACAATGGGAAAAAAAATTTTTTTCCATTCTTCTCTTACTAGAGCCCCCGAAACATTAAATCGGTCTCAAGAACTACCCGCACGTATATGCCCTTTGCCTGCCCGCGAAAACAGAGAATGGACTTCCGACACTTTCGGAAGCAACCGGTTCCTATTGCATAAGTAACAAAAAGAAAACAGACTTTTGCCCTACCCTTTCTTCTAAATACATAGACAAGAACTGTAACCTGGCTTTGACGACTACCCACTCATACGTAGCAGCTTTACTCGCTTTGCCGAAACAGCTATATGAAGCTCTTGCGCGCAGCCAAAGACAACAAAGATATAGCATGATACCAAAATCTTTCCCATGAAAATATATTATACACCTTTGAAGTAATTTGAAATTGGCCAATGGCATGAGATTAAATCATAATGATAAAAGAAAAAATTAGAAAAATAAATTATAAGAGAAAAATAAATGGCACAGCTGGGTTTCGAACCTCTGGCCACCAGGAACAAAAATGGCTCTTGGCACAGCGGTCTTACCCACTGTGCTATGGAGGCAACTGAAAATTACACTGGGTATATATACCTATCATCATATCCCCCCTCCCTTCCCATAATTCGTTGAAGACAAAAAAACCAAAATGGCTGCCAAGAAAAACAAAATGGCTGCCAAGAAAAACTAAACTGCCGCCAAATCATCGATTCGGACAATAAGGGAAGCTTTAAAACGATTAGAGGTCTTTTTTGAAGGCTGATATGTAATCCTTAGCAAACTGACGTGCATTCTCCATCCATAGACGCCAGAATTTACCAACATTGGGCTAGAATTTAAGAAAACAGGGTGATAGAAGACCTTGGTTGTATGTTTTCGAGCAGACGACCAGGTTGACAACCCTTGATCCGATTTCCCTCTCTAGTTCAGGCCAACTTCCACACGGCACATTGATATATTGAATATGCTAAGATGATCAATGACAGTGTGAAAGCCCCAGAAAATATTGTCACAGGTGAATAAAACAGACAGACAACTCTTTCTGTAGCAAGTGGTTCCTGTAGCCTGAGTCGAACAAAAGGAACCAAATTTGGTATTATTTCCCTTCATATGTAGACAAGAAACGTAGTTACGATGACTACCACTCATATGTGCCATTTACGTGAACGCGAAAACATGAAATATCGACTTACGAAGCTTTCGGAAGCAACTGTTACCTATTTCATAAGTCAAGCAATGGGAACCAAATTTTTCTCTTTTCTGTTAATAGGGCTACCTAAACATTAAATTGGTCTCAATAATTAACTGCATGTAGATGACCCTTGCGAGCCCGCAAAAACATATTATCGACTTTCGAAACTCTCGGAAGCAACCGGTACCTGTTGCATAAGTCAAACAATGGGAACCAAATTTTTCCATTTTTCTCTTATTAAGGCCCTGTAAACATTAAATCAGTCTCAATACTTACCCGCATGTACATGACCTTTACGTGCCCGCAAAAAAACATATTATCGACTTCCGAAACTTCCAGAAGCAACCGGAAACTGTTGCATAAGTCAAAAAATGGGAAACAAATTTTTTTCCCTTTTTCTCTTACTAGTGCCCCCGAAACATTAAATTGGTCTCAAGAAATACCCACACGTACATGCCCTTTGCCCGCCCGCGAAAACAGAGAATGGACTTCCGACACTTTCGGAAGCAACCGGTTCCTATAGCATAAGTAACAAAAAGAAAACAGATTTTGCCCTTCCCTTTCTTCTAAATACATAGACAAGAACTGTAACCTGGCTTTGACGACTACCCACTCATACGTAGCAGCTTTAATCGCCGTGCCGAAACAGCCATATGCAGCTCTTGCGCGCAGCCAAAGACATCAAAGATATAGCATGATACCAAAATATTTCCCATGAAAATATCTTATACACCTTTGAAGTATTTTGAAATTGGCCAATGGCATAAGAATAAATCATAATGATAAAAGAAAAAAAGAGAAAAATAAATTATAAGAAAAAAATAAATGGTACAGCTGGGGTTCGAACCTCTGGCCACCAGGACCAAAAATGGATCTTGGCACAGTGGTCTTACCCACTGTGCTATGGAGGCAACTGTAAATTACACTGGGTATATATACCTATAATCATATCCCCCCTCCCTTCCCATAATTCCTTGAAGACAAAAAAAACCAAAATGGCTGCCAAGAAAAACAAAATGGCGGACAAACCATCGATTCGGACAATAAGGGAAGCTTTAAAGTGATTAGAGGTGTTCTTTGAAGGCTGATATGTAATCCTTAGCAAATTGACGTGCATTCTACATCCATAGACGCCAGAATTTATCGACATTGGGCTAGAATTTTGGAAAACAGGGTGACAGAAGACCTTGGTTGCATGTTTTCGAGCAGACGACCAGGTTGACAACCCTTGATCCGATTTCTCTTTCTAGTTCAGGCCAGCTTCCACACTGCACAATGATATATTCAATATGCTAAGATGATCAATGACAGTGTGAAAGCCCCAGAAAATATTGTCACAGGTGGATAAAACAGACGGACAACTCTTTCTGTAGCAACTGGTTCCTGTAGCATGAGTCGAACAAAAGGAACCATATTTTGTATTATTTCTCTTCACTTGTAGACAAGAAACGTAGTTACGATGACTATCAACTCATATGTGCCAGTGACGTACCCTCGAAAACATGAAATATCGACTTACGACGCTTCAGAAGCAACTGTTAGCTATTTCGTAAGTCAAGCAAAGGGAACCAAATTTTTCTCTTTTCTCTTACTAGGGCTACCTAAACATTAAATCGGTCTCAATAATTACCTGCATGTACATGACCCTTGCGAGCCCGCGAAAACATATTATCAACTTCTGAAACTCTATGAAGCAACTGGTACCTGTTGCATAAGTCAAACAACGGGAACCAAATTTTTCCATTTTTCTCTTACTAGGGCCCCGTAAACATTAAGTCGGTCTCAATAATTACCTGCATGTACATGGCCTTTGGATGCCCGTGAAAACATATTATCGACTTCCGAAACTTTCGGAAGCAACCGGAACCTGTTGCATAAGTCAAACAATGGGAAACAAATTTTTTTCCCTTCTTCTCTTACTAGAGTCCCCGAAACATTAAATCGGTCTCAAGAACTACCCGCACGTACATGCCCTTTCCCCGCATGCGAAAACAGCGAATGGACTTCCGACACTTTCGGAAGCAACCGGTTCCTATTGCATAAGTAACAAAAAGAAAACAGAGTTTTGCCCTACCCTTTATTCTAAATACATAGACAAGAACTGTAACCTGGCTTTGACGACTACCCCTCATACGTAGCAGCTTTACTCGCTGTTCCGAAACAGCCATATGCAGCTCTTGCGCGCAGCCAAAAACATCAAAGATATAGCATGATACCAAAATCTTTCCCATGAAAATATCTTATACACCTTTGAAGTATTTTGAAATTGGCCAATGGCATAAGAATAAATCATAATGATAAAAGAAAAAATTAGAAAAATAAATTATAAGAGAAAAATAAATGGTACAGCTGGGTTTCGAACCTCTGGCCACCAGGACCAAAAATGGATCTTGGCACAGCGGTCTTACCCACTGTGCTATGGAGGCAACTGAAAATTACACTGGGTATATACACCTATAATCATATCCCCCTCCCTTCCCATAATGCCTTGAAGACAAAAGAAAAAAAAAAAAAAAAAAAATGGCTGCCAAGAAAAACAAAATGGCGGACAAACCATCGATTCGGACAATAAGGGAAGCTTTAAAGTGATTAGAGGTGTTCTTTGAAGGCTGATATGTAATCCTTAGCAAACTGACGTGCATTCTACATCCATAGACGCCAGAATTTACCGACATTGGGCTAGAATTTTGGAAAACAGGGTGACAGAAGACCTTGGTTGCATGTTTTCGAGCAGACGACCAGGTTGGCAACCCTTGATCCGATTTCTCTTTCTAGTTCAGGCCAGCTTCCACACTGCACAATGATATATTGAATATGCTAAGATGATCAATGACAGTGTGAAAGACCCAGAAAATATTGTCACAGGTGGATGAAACAGACAGACAACTCTTTATGTAGCAACTGGTTCCTGTAGCATGAGTCGAACAAAAGGAACCATATTTTGTATTATTTCTCTTCACATGTAGACAAGAAACGTAGTTACGATGACTATCAACTCATATGTGCCGGTTACGTACCCGTGAGAACATGAAATATCGAGTCACAATGCTTCGGAAGCAACTGTTACCTATTTCATAAGTCAAGCAAAGGGAACCAAATTTTTCTCTTTTCTCTTACTAGGGCTACCTAAACATTAAATCGGTCCGAATAATTACCCGCATGTACATGACCCTTGCGAGCCCGCGAAAACATATTATCGACTTCCGAAACTCTCGGAAGCATCCGGTACCTGTTGGATAAGTCAAACAATGGGAACCAAATTTTTCCATTTTTCTCTTACTAGGGCCCTGTCAACATTAAATCGGTCCCAATAATTACCCGCATGTACATGGCCATTGCGTGACCGCGAAAACATATTATCGACTTCCAAAACTTTTGGAAGCAACCTGTTGCATAAGTCAAACAATGGGAAACAAATTTTTGTTTCTTTTTCTCTTACTAGAGCCCCCGAAACATTAAATCAGTCTCAGGAACTACACGCACGTACATGCCCTTTGCCCGCCCGTGAAAACAGAGAATGGACTTCCGACACTTTCGGAAGCAACCGGTTCCTATTGCATAAGTAACAAAAAGAAAACAGAGTTTTTCCCTACCCTTTCTTCTAAATACATAGACAAGAACTGTAACCTGGCTTTGACGACTACCCACTCATACGTAGTAGCTTTACTCGCTGTGCCGAAACAGCCATATGCAGCTCTTGTGCGCAGCCAAAGACATCAAAGATATAGCATGATACCAAAATCTTTCCCATGAAAATATCTTATACACCTTTGAAGTATTTTGAAATTGGCCAATGGCATAAGAATAAATCGTAATGATAAAAGAAAAAAAAAGAAAAATAAATTATAAGAGAAAAATAAATGGCACAGCTGGGGTTCGAACCTCTGGCCACCAGGACCAAAAATGGCTCTTGGCACAGTGGTGTCACCCACTGTGCTATTGAGGCAACGGAAAATTACACTGGGTATATATACCTATAATCATATCCCGCCTCCCTTCCCATAATGCCTTGAAGACAAAAAAAAAAAAAAAAAATGGCTGCCAAGAAAAACAAAATGGCGGACAAACCATTGATTCGGACAATAAGGGAAGCTTTAAAGTGATTAGAGGTCTTCTTTGAAGACTGATATGTAATCCTTAGCAAACTGACGTGCATTCTTAATCCATACACGCCAGAACTTACCGACATTGGGCTAGAATTTTGGAAAACAGGGTGACAGAAGACCTTGGTTGCATGTTTTCGAGCAGACGACCAGGTTGACAACCCTTGATCCGATTTCTCTTTCTAGTTCAGGCCAGCTTCCACACTGCACAATGATATATTCAATATGCTAAGATGATCAATGACAGTGTGAAAGCCCCAGAAAATATTGTCACAGGTGGATAAAACAGACAGACAACTCTTTCTGTAGCAACTGGTACCTGTAGCATGAGTCAAACAAAAGGAACCATATTTTGTATTATTTCTCTTCACATTTAGACAAGAAACGTAGTTACGATGACTACCAACTCATATGTGCCGGTTACGTACCCGCAAAAACATGAAATATCGACTTACGACACTTCGGAAGCAACTGTTACCTATTTCATAAGTCAAGCAAAGGGAACCAAATTTTTCTCTTTTCTCTTACTAGGGCTACCTAAACATTAAATCGGTCCCAATAATTACCCGCATGTATATGACCCTTGCGAGCCCGCGAAAACATATTATCGACTTCCGAAACTCTCGGAAGCAACTGGTACCTGTTGCATAAGTCAAACAATGGGAACCAAATTTTTCCATTTTTCTCTTACTAGGGCCCCGTAACTCGCTGTGCCGAAACAGCCATATGCAGCTCTTGTGCGCAGCCAAAGACATCAAAGATATAGCATGATACCAAAATCTTTCCCATGAAAATATCTTATACACCTTTGAAGTAATTTGAAATTGGCCAATGGCATGAGATTAAATCATAATGATAAAAGAAAAAATTAGAAAAATAAATTATAAGAGAAAAATAAATGGCACAGCTGGGTTTCGAACCTCTGGCCACCAGGAACAAAAATGGCTATTGGCACAGCGGTCTTACCCACTGTGCAGTGGAGGCAACTGAAAATTACACTGGGTATATATACCTATATTAATCATATCCCCCCTCCCTTCCCATAATGCCTTGAAGAAAGGCTAGGCGTGGAAGGGAGAGGATGTGTTTTTTTGGAGCAGCAGAAAATTTTTTATATTTTATAGTTCCATAAGTTTTATCAACGTTGGAAAGTTTTATACTAAACCTGTATATAGAAGTGTTCATCGTTTACCAGTTTTATTAACCACATAACGCCGTCTCAGCTGAGAAAATTTCATATTTTATGCTGCTCCCTGACTGACAATGGATTTGTAATGGCGCGAAACCACGGCGGCCATATTGTCACCTAAGAAGTTTCAGCGACCTACGCCACGTCTATCTACAGTTATCCAGCTACGATATCGCTAAGTGAAAATATACTTACTGCTCTTATGAACTTATTAAGGCCTGGTATCATTTTATTCTTAAAATAACGTTTTTTTTTTTTTTTTTTGAACCCCGATCCGGGAGAAACATTTTAAACAGTGAAGACCTAGTTTTTATTCTTAACTATTTTTATTGTGACTCACAAGTTTTTAAGCCTTTTGAAATGATTATTCTAAGCATACATGTAAGTCTCTCATGAACTGCCTCTGAACTTTTTATATTACAATTATCATTGAAAAATTACATTGGTGACTTTTTGAGTTAAACGCCAGACTTCCATAACTGGAGAATACAATTATCAACAGTTCATACTGTTGTCGCTATCAGTAATTCAAATTCATTTAGAAGACACTAGCTGCTGATGAATAAATTTTGTAATGCTGAACTGTAATAAGTGAACACTGTGTTCAATGCTACCAGGTGCAATCATAATTGTCTGCTGTACTTTTCATTGTCAATAGTTTATGCTTGGACTCGTCTCGTGTCTACTGCTGCATATCGTCAATGGTGTTATATTCTCTACTGCTGTGAAATAGCTACGTACAGCTTGAAACCTTCAGAATGGCAGTTGCTTCAAACAGGATGATAACTCGACGTACTTCTGCCACAAATATACTGACGAATGATCCTCAACAAACTGTATGTATGAAAAATTACTCGCTAAATAAACAGAAAGCCTTATGCAAGAAAAGTGCAAGCTGTGACAAAGATCACATGTCTTATGAATTGAAACCTGATAATAATCTAGTGATAAAACTAAGCACAGCAGCGTATGAATTGGCAAAATCATGCACCCATAATCTGCTAAATAATGATAATTTTGCTTATCTTGTGGACCTTAGAAAGGGTATTGATTTACAAGGTGATACTGTTGACCTGTGCTACAGAGTGCTTAACCGAAGAGCTGATGGAACTTGTGGAAAACAACTAAAATTTACAATGAACTTCTATAATACTACCTCATCCATACTAGTTAATGGTAATAAAATAGAGATATTTATGACTGAAATATTTGAAAAACTGCAAAATGAGTTAATTGCTAAAATAAGCGACCTTGATATAATCAACAGAAACATTAAGACAGTGTTAAATCAAGAAGTTGCTCAGTGTAATAGCATTCTCGGCTCAGAACTCGAAACTACTGATAGTAATACTACACCCATTGATCCAGAACCCAGACAAAATGCTTCAGCAAAATGTGAAGATATACCTGTAGTACATAGTGATCCTACTGCTGAAACTCACATCTTTCATATTGTATCTAATGAATTGACAAACAATCTAGACCTCTCTTCTACTGTCACTGAAATTTGCCCGATGTGTCAAGAAACTGCTACCGGAAATGTCATCTTATGTGGGGAATGTGGGGACTGGTATCATTTTACATGTCTAGGCATCACAGACAGAGAAATTGAGAAACTTGGTCAAGATGACTTTGTTTGTGACACTTGTACAGATAACCTGAAGTATACCTTGAATGACCCCATAGAACCCATCTCTAATGTGGCCCAGCCAGTTATTATTTCAGACGATGACTCTACTGGAGAAACAGGAAGTGCAGACCCAAGCAATCCAGCAACTGGATCACAGACAATACTTACAACTACAACAATAAATCACTCTTATGTAAACTCGGACACCTCGTCATCTGTCAGTGGAGAGCAACTAACTGAACAATCTACTGAAGCTAATCTTGTTGTACAGTCAGAGGTAAACTCAAACAGAGCGAAGGTAAGAAAACCTTGTAAATCCAACAATAAACCAAAAAAAGATGACAAATCTGAAAAAGCCTATATCTTAGAACTTGAAAGCAAAGTAAATTCTTTACAGTCTACTATTAATCTTTATGAAAGACTTAGAAACATGGAACAGCCCAATATTAATGCTGGTATCCAAACTCAACAAATAGAATCTAGCAACTATGGCTGTCAAAGAAATACAGATACCCACTCTCGGGAAGGTTCTTGTAATTATAACAGTATGAGATGCTGCCATTCAGGAGAAAGTCGTTACAATGAACTAAAAGATAGTTTAAATGATCAAAGAATCAGAATGCTTGAATTACAAGTGATGCAGATATTACACATGAATAACACTTTACATATGCAAATTATGGCTCAAAACCAACGTCAAATCATCTACAATCCGGTACTAAATCATGGATATGGATATTTTGTTCAACCTCCCCCTCAACCCACCCAACCTCTGTATTTCAATCATTTAATACCTCCTAGCCAGCCTATGAATTTTCATCATGCCACTGGTTTGGCCAATCAACCCAGTGTTCAGAACCCGTTACATAATCGGAGGGAGACTATACACAATTATCAGACTAACCCAGTTACTGCTCAATATATACCATCATTCCAGCAGAGTAACATTCAACTTAATACGGGACATATTGTGCCTAATCACGTTGTCATACCAGCCCATCCAAATGAAGGAGTAAAGCCACAACCTGCTCATGAACCAAATTATAAGAGTACCCTCAATCAAACTCTGCCTGCCTCTAGTAACCAAGATCAAACTACCATGACTAACCAGAGGGAAGTTGCTCAATCTGATGGGAAAAGATTTCAAAAATCAGCTTACCGGGAATCAAGAAGCATCTCTATTGCTGCCAACCCAGAGATAATCCAAAATGTAATAGTGGCTAGAAAAAGTAACATCCCCTACTCCTCAAAATTCCCACAGAAACGGAGACTTACGTGCAATGAAGAAAACGGTACTAGAACAGGTCAGTCTTTTTTGTCCATTCCTATAGTGAAAAACAACCCTCCCGACCTGACACACTCCATTCAGGAGGAAGAAACCAGGATATCAGTCTAGTTACCTGTAATATAGAGGGTGTGCAACATAATGCCCCCTACTTTAATGAACTTTGTAACAATCATGATATAGTATGTATACAAGAGCACTGGCTATGGGAATTTCAGTCAAACGATATAAACAAACTTTCAACCGATAAAGACCATTTCACTAGAGGCTCGGATTATGACGATCCCTTAACAGGTCAAAACCTTCCAAGAGGTCACGGCGGTATCTCCATTCTCTGGCCCTTATCATGGTCCAATATTGTGAAAAAACTCCCAGATGGAAATGAACGTGTTCAAGCAATTACCCTAAATGTAGAGAGGAAACTGTGTATTATAAATGTCTATCTTCCGACCAACAATAGTTCAATAAACTCTCAGAACGAGTATGCAGACTGTCTTGATATCCTCGACAACATCATCAACAAATATGTCTCTTCACATACAGTTATACTTGCAGGGGACCTTAACGGAACGCTCTTAAACCCACGTCCATCCAATAGACACGATATTCTTTTACAGAAATTTATTATTGAACAAAATCTTAATTATCTGCCAAGTAGTCAACACACTTTTTTCCATCATTCAGGCATAGGGAGCTCTCAAATAGACTACATACTCTCTACTGATGTCGGTATTCTCCAAAGTCTAGTAATAGGAAATCGGAACTCTGTTATTATATCAAGCCATGTAAAGGTAGCTGTGTTGATATCGAACAAGACTCTTATTAACCGAAATTCAACTAATAAAACTATAACTGGAAAGAAACTTATCTGGGAGAAAGCCAACAAATCTAGATTTGAGGAAAAAATGAAGACTGCATTGGAAAAAATGGATCCCAGTAACAAAGACGTAGATCAACGCCTGGAAATTCTGACAAAAGCGATACATTCTGCGACAAAATCATCCGTACCTCAGAGAGTCGTGAAATTAAAAGGCCCAAAATGGAAAGCTTCACCGTCAGTCAAAAATCAACTAAAGATCAGTAAGGCGAAATATGAACAATGGATTAACAGTGGTAAATGTAATCCCGACCTAAAAAGAGAAAATATACTAGCCAAGCGAGCTCTTCGACAATTACTAAGACGAGAAAAGTACCAAGACAGAAAGTCGTTTTATGAAAGTCTAATGGAAAACCCTACAACAGATAAGTTCTATCAACTGATAAGAAGAAATAAAGGGATTTCTCCCGTCACAAGCAGTTTAAATTCTAACGGAGAGTTTGTTTTCTGTCCAGACAAGCAAAGAGATCTGTTTGCTCAATACTACGAAGATCTTGCAGTTCCAAAAGATAAGGATTATGATAATAGCTATCTTGAAATATGCGAAATAAAACATTCTCTTATAGACCACATGTACAGAGAAGAGAAGCTGTTTCTCACTCCAATTACTAATGAGGAGACAATAAAAGCAATACAATCCTTGAATAGTAGAAAATCACCAGATGAATTTGGTCTTAGTGCGGAGCATCTCAAAATGTTTAGCTCGAATCTTGTCACCTTCCTAACAGATACTTTCAACATACTTCTGGAATCAAGAAAGATTCCAGACATGTTCAAATCTGGAGTGGTCACACCTGTACTAAAGAAGTCCAAAGACCCGACAAACCTTGATAACTATAGAGGAATTACTGTTACTCCCATTATTGGTAAATTATTTGAGAGCATACTCTTGCCAAGACTAGAAATCTACCTAAACCAGTCAAATATGCAGTTTGGTTTCACTCAAAACCTCTCACCTGTCATGGCGGCACTCATTATAACAGAAGCTAGAGCAGAGGCAAAGCTGAATACCGGGACGTCACTCTTTTTATTAACTTTAGACAGTCAAAAAGCCTTTGACGTGGTAAATCATACAATCATGCTTGACAAACTATACGAGATGAATGTTAACCCAACATTATGGTTATTGATTAAAGACCTTTATACAGGACTATCTTCAAAAGTTAAATGGCTTGGCCAAACCAGCTCAAGTTTCAATATAAAACAAGGTGTTCGACAGGGTGGTATCCTTTCCCCATTCCTCTACAAAGCTTACATAAATCCATGTCTACTTGAACTAGAAAGGGATAGGATAGGATATCATATTGGAACCTCGTACACAGGCTGCCCAACTTGTGCAGATGACTTAGCATTACTATCAGACAATATCCCAGAACTCCAGATTATGACCGATATAGTTAACCGTCACGCCAAACAAGACAGGGTTACCATTCACCCAGAAAAATCTAATGCTGTCGTTCTATCAAAATCTTCCTCCTTCAAAAGAGATACTTTTATGTTAAATCTGGATGACAGAAACATCCCTCTAGTTCCAAACACAACCCATCTAGGTATCTTGAGAGCAGAAACCAATGAAAATATTGCAAACATAGACGAAAGATTGAAGCTAGCAAGAAGAACCCTGTACTCGCTTATTGGTACCGGAGTCCATGGATCAAATGGCATTAACCCAAAGGTTTCATATGAGATATATCAATGCTATGTCATACCAAGAATGCTATATGGTTTAGAGGTTATACCTATTAATGACTCACAAATGGAAAATCTGTCGAAGTTTCACCTACAAACTCTTAAACGTATTCAGTCATTACCAAAAAGAACAGCAAACTGTGCAGTGTATTTGCTTCTAGGAGCCCTTCCATTGCAAGCTGAATTACATAAGCGACAACTTGGTCTATTGTACAACATTATCTTCACAGAAAACGAAACACTGGCATCCTTGACTCATAGGCAGTGTGCAATAAATAAAGATAACAATCTTAGCTTCTACAGCAGAGTACAGCGCATTCTGGATATGTATAATCTGCCAACTATTGATACAATAAGATATCTGTCCCTATCTAAACTGATGTGGAAAAATAGAGACAAACAAACTATCCACTCATACTGGCTCAACCAGCTTAAACTAGAAGCATCAACAAAAACGACCCTGAAATACCTATGTTTAGATAGTTGTGAGATTGGAAAAACTCATCAAATCTGGGACAATATAGATACAACAACCACAGATGTGAAAAGGGGTATTATCAAGTGCAGAATGTTGACCGGAAACTATATGGTGCAAGCCAACAATCACAAATTTAGCAAAGGCAAACAGAGTGCGCTGTGCAAGTGTTGTGGTCTAAAAGACGAAGATATATCTCATATGGTACTGGACTGTCCTTCTTATCATCTACAAAGAAAAACTATTCTAAACCAAATTAAGGCAATAGTTTCAAGTCAAAAGGGAAGATTCAACTGGGAACAGTTCCGTGATGACGACCTTAAAATAATTCAGTTACTTATGGATAGTGGAAAATTCTCTGAAATTACACACAAAGAGTGCCATTTTGAACTGGAAAAACTTTCAAGGAACTTGTGCTACAGTATACACCTGAAGAGACTTAAAAAGTTAATGACTGATAAATCAAATTTAATACCACGCCTAGCTAACACACAAACTGTAGAATGTAAATAAGTTGTGTTTTAAATACTAAAGAAGATTGCTGCAACTCTACAAGACCTATAAAACGGGAGGTCTTGGTGTTCCTACTATAGGAAGTTAATACAGAATACAGAAAAGACAAAAAAAAAAAAAAAAATGGCTGCCAAGAAAAACAAAATGGCGGACAAAACATCGATTCTGACAATAAGGGAAGCTTTAAAGTGATTAGAGGTCTTCTTTGAAGGCTGATATGTAATCCTTAGCAAACTGACGTGCATTCTCCATCCATACACGCCAGAATTTACCGACATTGGGCTAGAATTTTGGAAAAACAGGGTGACAGAAGACCTTGGTTGCATGTTTTCGAGCAGACGACCAGGTTGACAACCCTTGATCCGATTTCTCTTTCTAGTTCAGGCCAGCTTCCACACTGCACAATGATATATTGAATATGCTAAGATGATCAATGACAGTGTGAAAGCCCCAGAAAATATTGTCACAGGTGGATAAAACAGACAGACAACTCTTTCTGTAGCAACTGGTTCCTGCAGCATGATTCGAACTAAAGGAACCATATTTTGTATTATTTCTCTTCACATGTAGACAAGAAACGTAGTTACGATGACTACCAACTCATATGTGCCGGTTACGTACCCGCGAAAACATGAAATATCGACTTACAACACTTCGGAAGCAACTGTTACCTATTTCATAAGTCAAGCAAAGGGAACGAAATTTTTCTCTTTTCTCTTACTAGGGCTACCTAAACATTAAATCGGCCTCAATACTTACCCGCATGTACATGACCCTTGCGAGCCCGCGAAAACATATTATCGACTTCCGAAACTCTCGGAAGCAAGCGGTACCTGTTGCATAAGTCAAACAATGGGAACCAAATTTTTCTATTTTTCTCTTACTAGGGCCCGGTAAACATTATATCGGTCCCAATAATTACCCGCATGTAGATGGCCTTTGCGTGCCCGCGAAAATATATTATCGACTTCCGAAACTTTCGGAAGCAACCAGAACCTGTTGCATAAGTCAAACCATGGGAAACAAATTTTTTTCCCTTTTTCTCTTACTAGAGCCCCCGAAACATTAAATCCGTCTCAAGAACTACCCGCATGTACATGCCCTTTGCCCTCCCGCGAAAACAGAGAATAGACTACCGACACTTTCGGAAGCAACCGGTTCCTATTGCATAAGTAACAAAAAGAAAACAGACTTTTGCCCTACCCTTTCTTCTAAATACATAGACAAGAACTGTAACCTGGCTTTGACGACTACCCACTCATACGTAGCTGCTTTACTCGCTGTGCCGAAACAGCCATATGCAGCTCTTGCACGCAGCCAAAGACATCAAAGATATAGCATGATATCAAAATCTTTCCCATGAAAATATCTTATACACCTTTGAAGTATTTTGAAATTGGCCAATGGCATAAGAATAAATCATAATGATAAAAGACAAAATTAGAAAAATAAATTATAAGAGAAAAATAAATGGCACAGCTGGGGTTCGAACCTCTGGCCACCAGGACCAAAAATGGCTCTTGGCACAGCGGTCTTACCCACTGTGCTATGGAGGCAACTGAAAATTACACTGGGTATATATACCTATAATCATATCCCCCCTCCCTTCCCATAATGCCTTGAAGACAAAAAAACAAAATGGCTGCCAAGAAAAACAAAATGGCGGACAAACCATCGATTCGGACGATAAGGGAAGCTTTAAAGTGATTAGAGGTCTTCTATGAAGGCTGATATGTAATCCTTAGCAAACTGACGTGCATTCTCCATCCATACACGCCAGAATTTACCGACATTGGGCTAGAATTTTGGAAAACAGGGTGACAGAATACCTTGGTTGCATGTTTTCGAGCAGACGACCAGGTTGACAACCCTTGATCCGATTTCTCTTTCTAGTTCAGGCCAGCTTCCACACTGCACAATGATATATTGAATATGCTAAGATGATCAATGACAGTGTGAAAGCCCCAGAAAATATTGTCACAGGTGGATAAAACAGACAGACAACTCTTTCTGTAGCAACTGGTTCCTGCAGCATGATTCGAACTAAAGGAACCATATTTTGTATTATTTCTCTTCACATGTAGACAAGAAACGTAGTTACGATGACTACCAACTCATATGTGCCGGTTACGTACCCGCGAAAACATGAAATATCGACTTACAACACTTCGGAAGCAACTGTTACCTATTTCATAAGTCAAGCAAAGGGAACGAAATTTTTCTCTTTTCTCTTACTAGGGCTACCTAAACATTAAATCGGCCTCAATACTTACCCGCATGTACATGACCCTTGCGAGCCCGCGAAAACATATTATCGACTTCCGAAACTCTCGGAAGCAAGCGGTACCTGTTGCATAAGTCAAACAATGGGAACCAAATTTTTCTATTTTTCTCTTACTAGGGCCCGGTAAACATTATATCGGTCCCAATAATTACCCGCATGTAGATGGCCTTTGCGTGCCCGCGAAAATATATTATCGACTTCCGAAACTTTCGGAAGCAACCAGAACCTGTTGCATAAGTCAAACCATGGGAAACAAATTTTTTTCCCTTTTTCTCTTACTAGAGCCCCCGAAACATTAAATCCGTCTCAAGAACTACCCGCATGTACATGCCCTTTGCCCTCCCGCGAAAACAGAGAATAGACTACCGACACTTTCGGAAGCAACCGGTTCCTATTGCATAAGTAACAAAAAGAAAACAGACTTTTGCCCTACCCTTTCTTCTAAATACATAGACAAGAACTGTAACCTGGCTTTGACGACTACCCACTCATACGTAGCTGCTTTACTCGCTGTGCCGAAACAGCCATATGCAGCTCTTGCACGCAGCCAAAGACATCAAAGATATAGCATGATATCAAAATCTTTCCCATGAAAATATCTTATACACCTTTGAAGTATTTTGAAATTGGCCAATGGCATAAGAATAAATCATAATGATAAAAGACAAAATTAGAAAAATAAATTATAAGAGAAAAATAAATGGCACAGCTGGGGTTCGAACCTCTGGCCACCAGGACCAAAAATGGCTCTTGGCACAGCGGTCTTACCCACTGTGCTATGGAGGCAACTGAAAATTACACTGGGTATATATACCTATAATCATATCCCCCCTCCCTTCCCATAATGCCTTGAAGACAAAAAAACAAAATGGCTGCCAAGAAAAACAAAATGGCGGACAAACCATCGATTCGGACGATAAGGGAAGCTTTAAAGTGATTAGAGGTCTTCTATGAAGGCTGATATGTAATCCTTAGCAAACTGACGTGCATTCTCCATCCATACACGCCAGAATTTACCGACATTGGGCTAGAATTTTGGAAAACAGGGTGACAGAATACCTTGGTTGCATGTTTTCGAGCAGACGACCAGGTTGACAACCCTTGATCCGATTTCTCTTTCTAGTTCAGGCCAGCTTCCACACTGCACAATGATGTATTGAATATGCTAAGATGATCAATGACAGTGTGAAAGCCCCAGAAAATATTGTCACAGGTGGATAAAACAGACAGACCACTCTTTCTGTAGCAACTGGTTCCTGTAGCATGAGTCGAACAAAAGGAACCATATTTTGTATTATCTCTCTTCACATGTAGACAAGAAACGTAGTTACGATGACTACCAACTCATATGTGCCGGTTACGTACCCGCGAAAACATGAAATATCGACTTACAACACTTCGGAAGCAACAGTTACCTATTTCATAAGTCAAGCAAAGGGAACGAAATTTTTCTCTTTTCTCTTACTAGGGCTACCTAAACATTAAATCGGTCTCAATAATTACCAGCATGTACATGACCCTTGCGAGCCCGCGAAAACATATTATCGACTTCCGAAACTCTCGGAAGCAAACGGAACCTGTTCCATAAGTCAAACAATGGGAACCAAATTTTTCCATTTTTCTCTTATTAGGGCCCCATAAACATTAAATCGGTCTCAATAATTACCCGCATGTACATGACCCTTGCAAGTCTGCAAAAACATATTATCGACTTCCAAAACTCTCGATAGCAACCAGTACCTGTGGCATAAGTCAAACAATAGGAACCAAATTTTTCCATTTTTTTCGTACTAAGGCCCCGTAAACATTAAATCAGTCTCAATAAATACCCGCATGTACATGGCCTTTGCGTGCCTGTGAAAACATATTATAGACTTCCGAAACTTTCGGAAGCAACAGGAACCTGTTGCATAAGTCAAACAATGGGAAAAAATTATTTTTCCCTTTTTCTCTTACTAGAGTCCCCGAAACATTAAATCGGTCTCAAGAACTACCCGCACGTATATGCCCTTTGCCCTCCCGCGAAAACAGAGAATGGACTTCCGACTCTTTCGGAAGCAACCGGTTCCTATTGCATAAGTAACAAAAAGAAAACAGAGTTTTGCCCTACCCTTTCTTCTAAATACATAGACAAGAACTGTAACCTGGCTTTGACGACTACCCACTCATACGTAGCAGCTTTACTAGGTGTGCCGAAACAGCCATATGCAGCTCTTGCGCGCAGCCAAAGACATCAAAGATATAGCATGATACCAAAATCTTTCCCATGAAAATACCTTATACACCTTTGAAGTATTTTGAAATTGGCCAATGGCATAAGAATAAATCACAATGATAAAAGACAAAATTAGAAAAATGAATTATAAGAGAAAAATAAATGGCACAGCTGGGGTTCGAACCTCTGGCCACCAGGACCAAAAATGGCTCTTGGCACAGCGGTCTTACCCACTGTGCAGTGGAGGCAACTGGAAATTACACTGGGAATATATACCTATAAACATATCCCCCCTCCCTTCCCATAATGCCTTGAAGTCAAAAAAAAAAAAAAAAAGGCTGCCAAGAAAAACAAAATGGCGGACAAACCATCGATTCGGAAAATAAGGGAAGCTTTGAAGGCTGATATGTAATCCTTAGCAAACTGACGTGTATTCTCCATCCATACACGCCTGAATTTACCGACATTGGGCTAGAATTTTGGAAAACAGGGTGACAGAAGACCTTGGTTGCATGTTTTCGAGCGGACGACCAGGTTGACAATCCTTGATCCGATTTCTCTTTCTAGTTCAGGCCAGCTTCCACACTGCACAATGATATATTGAATATGCTAAAATGATCAATGACAGTGTGAAAGCCCCAGAAAATATTGTCACAGGTGGATAAAACAGACAGACAACTCTTTCTGTAGCAACTGGTTCCTGTAGCATGAGTCGAACAAAAGGAACCATATTTTGTATTATTTCTCTTCACATGTAGACAAGAAATGTAGTTACGATGACTACCAACTCATATGTGCCGGTTACGTACCCGCAAAAACATGAAATATCGACTTACGACACTTCGGAAGCAACAGTTACCTATTTCATAAGTCAAGCAAAGGGAACGAAATTTTTCTCATTTCTCTTACTAGGGCTACCTAAACATTAAATTGGTCTCAATAATTTCCGGCATGTACATGACCCTTGCGAGCCCGCGAAAGCATATTATCGACATCCGAAACTCTCGGAAGCAACCGGTACCTGTTGCATAAGTCAAACAATGGGAACCAAATTTTTCCATTTTTCTCTTATTAGGGCCCCGTCAACATTAAATCGGTCTCAATAAATACCCACATGTACATGGCCTTTGCGTGCCGGCGAAAACATATTATCGACTTCCGAAACTTTCAGAAGCAACCGGAACCTGTTGCATAAGTCAAACAATGGGAAACAAAATTTTTTCCCCTTTTTCTCTTACTAGAGCCCCCGAAACATTAAATCGGTCTCAAGAACTACCCGCACGTACATGCCCTTTGCCCGCCCGCGAAAACAGAGAATGGACTTCCGACACTTTCGGAAGCAACCGGTTGCTATTGCATAAGTAACAAAAAGAAAACAGACTTTTGCCCTACCCTTTCTTCTAAATACATAGACAAGAACTGTAACCTGGCTTTGACGACTACCTACTCATACGTATCAGCTTTACTCGCTGTGCCGAAACAGCCATATGCAGCTCTTGTGCGCAGCCAAAGACATCAATGATATAGCATGATACCAAAATTTTCCCATGAAAATATCTTATACACCTTTGAAGTATTTTGAAATTGGCCAATGGCATAAGAATAAATCATAATGATAAAAGAAAAAATTAGAAAAATAAATTATAAGAGAAAAGTAAATGGCACAGCTCGGGTTCGAACCTCTGGCCACCAGGACCAAAAATGGCTCTTGGCACAGCGGTCTTACCCACTGTGCTATGGAGGCAACTGAAAATTACACTGGGTATATATACCTATAATCATATCCCCCCTCCCTTCCCATAATGCCTTGAAGACAAAAAAAAAAAAAAAAATGGCTGCCAAGAAAAACAAAATTGCGGACAAACCATCGATTCGGACAATAAGGGAAGCTTTAAAGTGATTAGAGGTCTTCTTTGAAGGCTGATATGTAATCCTTAGCAAACTGATGTGCATTCTCCAGCCATACACGCCAGAATTTACCGACATTGGGCTAGAATTTTGGAAAACAGGGTGACAGAAGACCTTGGTTGCATGTTTTCGAGCAGACGACCAGGTTGACAACCCTTGATCCGATTTCTCTTTCTAGTTCAGGCCAGCTTCCACACTGCACAATGATATATTGAATATGCTAAGATGATCAATGACAGTGTGAAAGCCCCAGAAAATATTGTCACAGGTGGATAAAACAGACAGACAACTCTTTCTGTAGCAACTGGTTCCTGTAGCATGAGTCAAACAAAAGGAACCATATTTTGTATTATTTCTCTTCACTTTAGACAAGAAACGTAGTTACGATGATTACCAACTCATATGTGCCGGTTACGTACCCGCAAAAACATGAAATATCGACTTACGACACTTCGGAAGCAACTGTTACCTATTTCATAAGTCAAGCAAAGGGAACCAAATTTTTCTCATTTCTCTTACTAAGGCTACCTAAACATTAAATCGGTCTCAATAATTACCCGCATGTACATGACCCTTGCGAGCCCGCGAAAACATATTATCGACTTCTGAAACTCTCGGAAGCAACCAGTACCTGTTGCATAAGTCAAACAATGGGAACCATTTTATTCCAGTTTTCTCTTACTAGGGACCCGTAAACATTAAATCGGTCTCAATAATTACCCGCATGTACATGGCATTTGCGTGACCGCAAAAACATATTATCGACTTCGGAAACTTTCGGAAGCAACCAGAACCTGTTGCATAACTCAAAGAATGGGAAACAAAATTTTTTCCCTTTTTCTCTTCCTAGAGCCCCTGAAACATTAAATCAGTCTCAAGAACTACCCACACATATATGCCCTTTGCCTGCCCACGAAAACAGAGAATGGACTTCTGACACTTTCGGAAGCAACCATAAAGAAAACAGACTTTTGCCCTACCCTTTCTTCTAAATACATAGACAAGAACTGTAACCTGGCTTTGACGACTACCCACTCATACGTAGCTGCTTTACTCGCTGTGCCGAAACAGCCATATGCAGCTCTTGCGCGCAGCCAAAGACATCAAAGATATAGCATGATACCAAAATCTTTCCCATGAAAATATCTTATACACCTTTGAAGTATTTTGAAATTGGCCAATGGCATAAGATAAATCATAATGATAAAAGAAAAAATTAGAAAAATAAATTATAAGAGAAAAATAAATGGCACAGCTGGGGTTCGAACCTCTGGCCACCAGGACCAAAAATGGCTCTTGGCACAGCGGTCTTACCCACTGTGCTATGGAGGCAACTGAAAATTACACTGGGTATATATACCTATAATCATATCCCCCTCCCTTCCCATAATGCCTTGAAGACAAAAAAACAAAATGGCTGCCAAGAAAAACAAAATGGCAGACAAACCATCGATTCGGACGATAAGGGAAGCTTTAAAGTGATTAGAGGTCTTCTTTGAAGGCTGATATGTAATCCTTAGCAAACTGACGTGCATTCTCCATCCATACACGCCAGAATTTACCGACATTGGGCTAGAATTTTGGAAAACAGGGTGACAGAAGACCTTGGTTGCATGTTTTCGAGCAGACGACCAGGTTGACAACCCTTGATCCGATTTCTCTTTCTAGTTCAGGCCAGCTTCCACACTGCACAATGATATATTGAATATGCTAAGATGATCAATGACAGTGTGAAAGCCCCAGAAAATATCGCCACAGGTGGATAAAACAGACAGACATCTCTTTCTGTAGCAACTGGTTCCTGTAGCATGAGTCGAACAAAAGGAACCATATTTTGTATTATTTCTCTTCACATGTAGACAAGAAACGTAGTTACGATGACTACCAACTCATATGTGCCAGTTACGTATCCGCAAAAACATGAAATATTGACTTACGATACTTGGGAAGCAACTGTTACCTATTTCATAAGTCAAGCAAAGGGAACCAAATTTTTCTCTTTTCTCTTACTAGGGCTACCTAAACATTAAATCGGTCTCAATAATTACCCGCATGTACATGACCCTTGCGAGCTCGCGAAAACATATTATCGACTTCTGAAACTCTCGGAACCAACCGGTACCTGTTGCATAAGTCAAACAATGGGAACCAAATTTTTCCATTTTTCTCTTACTAGGGTCTCGTAAACATTAAATCGGTCTCAATAATTACCCGCATGTACATGGCCTTTGCATGCCCGCAAAAACATATTATCGACTTCCGAAACTTTTGGAAGCAACCGGAACCTGTGGCATAAGTCAAACAATGGGAAACAATTTTTTTTCCCTTTTGCACTTACTAGAGATCCCGAAACATTAAATCAGTCTCAAGAACTACCCGCATGTACATGCCCTTTGCCCGCCAGCGAAAACATATTATCGACCTCCGACACTTTCGGAAGCAACGGGTTCCTATTGCATAAGTAACAAAAAGAAAACAGACTTTTGCCCTACCCTTTCTTCTAAATACATAGACAAGAACTGTAACCTGGCTTTGACGACTACCCACTCATACGTAGCAGCTTTACTTGCTGTGCCGAAACAGCCATATGCAGCTCTTGCGCGCAGCCAAAGACATTAAAGATATAGCATGATACCAAAATCTTTCCCATGAGAATATCTTATACACCTTTGAAGTATTTTGAAATTGGCCAATGGCATAAGAATAAATCATAATGATAAAAGAAAAAATTAGAAAAATAAATTATAAGAGAAAAATAAATGGCACAGCTGGGGTTCGAACCTCTGGCCACCAGGACCAAAAATGGCTCTTGGCACAGCGGTCTTACCCACTGTGCTATGGAGGCAACTGAAAATTACGCTGGGTATATATACCTATAATCATATCCCCCCTCCCTTCCCATAATGCCTTGAAGGCAAAAAAAAAAATAAATAAATAAATAAATAAATAAATAAAACAAAATGGCTGCCTAGAAAAACAAAATGGCGGCCAAACCGTCGATTCGGTCAATAAGGGAAGCTTTAAAGTGATTAGAGGTCTTCTTTGAAGGCTGATATGTAATCCTTAGCAAACTGACGTGCATTCTCCATCCATACACGCCAGAATTTACCGACATTGGGCTAGAATTTTGGAAAACAGGGTGACAGAAGACCTTGGTTGCATGTTTTTGAGCAGACGACCAGGTTGACAACGCTTGATCCGATTTCTCTTTCTAGTTCCATTTTTCTCTTACTACTAGGTCCCCGTAAACATTAAATCGGTCTCAATAATTACCCGTATGTACATGACCTTTGCGTGCACGTGAAAACATATTATCAACTTCCAAAACTTTCGGACGCAACTGTTACCTGTTGCAAAAGTCAAACAATGGGAAATAAATTTTGTCCCTTTTCCTCTTACTAGGGCCCCTGTAAAAAAAAAATATTGTCACAAGTGGATAAACCAGACAGACACATCTTTATGTAGCAACTGGTTCCTGTAACATGAGTCGAACAAAAGGAACCATATTTTGTAGTATTTCTCTAAATATGTAGACAAGAAACGTAGTTACGATGACTCCCAACTCAGATGTGCCGGTTACGCACCCGCGAAAACATGAAATATCGACTTATGACGCTTTCGGAAGCAACTGATACCTATTTCATAAGTCAAGAAAAGGAGGGATCTTATATACACAGGGATAGGCAACGCGACTTGGGATTAGAGCGATTATCGATTTTTTCACTGACTTACCTGTACGACGTTCGTTAGGCCGTTGTCGTTCCTTGCGAACCATTATCTTCCTTTACGACAAAATATTTTGTTGCCGTTTCCGGTCAATTATTTACTTCCGTTCAAGACAAACCATCGCAATGGTCCTCCTGATTACAGCTGGTATTTTTATTTATACTTGTTTAGCTCGATTTCTTTTCTAATATAGTATCATTTGTTAGCTGCTACAGTTAGAGTATGGCTTATTTTGGCGTTTTAGATATATACGTTATGTTGTCAGTCTGTCAACACGATGTTTACATGTAATGTTCGCTGAGTTTCATTGATTGTCAAATTCTTGTGTATTTGTCAGGACGGATTTAAATCATGTAGCGTAACTAGTCTGTCTAGGTGTAACTATCATTTTGTACTATGTCCAAGTTTAATGTTCATTCATATATTAGTTTTCTTGCTATATGGAACTTTGAATATTTAACCAATTGACCAGTTGTTTATAAAATATATTTTGATTACTAAATATTATGGCCTATAGTAAGGACGATTTCATTGATTTCAGTGCACTTGATTTAGATGAGTTACTTGGGGAATATACAAATAGCGAAATAGAATTGTCTGATGATGACGGTGATGACATGAAAAGGAAATGTAGACCTGCTCAGAGTGCAGAAAAGAAAAGGTACAAATGTGGGGAATGTACAAAATGTTATTCAACCATTTCTGGATTGCGTGGGCATTTACGCATTAAGCACAAGATTGTTGGCGTTAAAGGTATGTAACTGAATTATGTTAGCTATAATGATATCTAGTCATTGTCAATTTCATATGATTCTAGAACATTTACAGTGGTACAGATGGGATGTGTTTTCAGGTTTAAACCTGTCCCTGTCCCAAATAACTAAAATTAGACTGGTCCAAATTGAAAGCATTTGTGAAGACAAATCTGGGTCAAATGATCAGATTTGTCTCTGAAAGATAAGAAAATATCATGGGAACAAGGATAGAACGCTGGTTACCAGCATTTTCTTCATTTTCAACAAAGTTTCCAAGTGTCTTTTCAGTCAGGTCATTAAAACTTAGGATTGTGTTGTAAAGAGTTAAGTTGTAATTTCCTCTAAGATTTTTCATTTCAAAAAGATCTTTTATTTCTCCCCCCCCAAAAAAGAAAAAAAAAAAAAAAAAAAAAATGTGGGTACTCATTATAATGGATATTTGAAGGAATTAACTTTTTACCAAACAACAGAATTTTTGACCGGACCATATTGAAAGCATCTGCAGATAACAATTTCAAAGTTGCCCAGATGATGAAATATGTCCTTGATGGGTTAGAAAACATTGTTAAAAAAAAAAAAAAAAAAAGGAGAAAACTGCTGGTTACAGGCATTTTCTCCGTTTCCCACAATCTTTTCAAAAGCCTTCCTCCTCTGGGGTGTTAACTCTTTACCCAACGACAAAATTTCAGACTGGTCCAAATTGAAAGCATTTGCAGACAACAACATAAATGTGACTCAAAAATTGAAAATTGTTTTGGGAAGGGTAGAAAACATTGTGGGAAAAGGAGAAAAATGCTGGTTACTAGCATTTTCTCCTTTTCCCACAATGTTTTCAAAAGGCTTCCTTCTCAGGGTCGTTAAAACCCGTGGTTGTGTGGTAAAGGGTTTAAAGTTTAGTGGTAACGGGTTAATAATATGTCCAGAAAGGAAGTTTGCTTCAACTGGGTATCACACACGCAACCACCAGGTCTAAAGTCAGATACACTAACCACTGGGCTACACGGGCAGGCTGTATAGTTGTCTAGTCACCAACATTACGCTAATCCTATAAACTCAAGTCATAAAAGTCTTATTCTGTAAGGTAGTTTTACTTCTTTGACCCTTTACCACACTACTAATCATAGACATATCTACACAAAAAGCACTTGCCGATGACAAAATGTGGCGCAGATTGTTGAAGTTGTCTTTGATTGGGTAGAAAACACTGTGGGAAAAGAAGAAAATGGTTACCAGCATGTTCTCATTTTCCCCACAATACTTTCAAGTTTACAAGTTTACAAGTTTAATTCATTCAAGTATATAGGCCACCGGCCCATAATACAAAAATATACATACAAATTTCACATTCATACGAGTAACTAATACAGTGTAGCAGAATAACTACGTTGAATATTGAAAGTATGATATATCTCGCAAAGATAGTTAAAACGGAGGTTGGGAGAACATAGCATAATAGAATCTGTAAGTTAATTTGAATTAGTTTTGATTTAGTCCATTTCCTCTAGGATTTTGCTTCGAAGATCAAAAGCTTCTAAGAGATATTTTGCAACCTTTATAATTGTATTTTTCCTAGTACATTCTAGAATAGAATAAAAAAACACGCTTATTTCTAACTCTTAGCCATGAGGTCTCAAAGTATTTTTCTCTAACTTTTTCAAATGGTTTGCACTCGAAGAAAAAATGATATTCATCCTCTATGACAAAGATATTTAAGTTTTTACAAATAGGACAAAATCTGAGATCTCTCTCTGTAGACAAATGACGACCCTTTTCTATCATTAAATTGTGAGATGAACACCTGAAATTCGACAAAACTCTCTTTTGAATATACGATAAATCTGTGCTTAGATAAAATTCTGGGTTTAATAATGATTTAAAATACTTATAATGTAAAGCTTTTGGAGATTCATTAACACGCGTATACCATTTTTGAGTGTAGCAATCCTTTATTCTGTGTGTAAATAGCTTTAAAAATTCATTTGTGTTACCTACATCTTGAAAAATCCATGCATAACCGAAGCCATGGGTAAATAAAAGATCTTTTATGAAAGAAGCCCAAGTGCGTTTTCCAGATTCGTCTAGTTGATAGAGCATATAATAGCATTGTTTGGGATATCGATGGCTTTCCATATGAATAATTTGTAGCCAGTATTTGATGCAGTTACTCATGTAAGTTGTGCAAAGTGGTAATCTACCACATTCACCAAGTGCGAAAAAATCACTTACGTTGGGGGAAGATAACAAACCTTTTTACAAAAATATACATGCACTTTTTCAATAGCCTCTACGAATTGATACCCCCAAATATGGGATCCGTAGCATAATATTGGTTTCACAACGGCGTCAAATATTTTAAATAAGTCATTGAGCTGGAAAAAAACAAATTCTTTTCTTAGTCTAAGGATGTAGTGTATAGACTTTTTAGTTTGTAATGACAACATTTTATGGGTTTTTGTCCATGAGAGTTTACTTGTTAAGTAAACTCCTAAGTATTTATAATATGGAACGATGTTAATGATATTTCCGTCGTAAAACCATTTTTCTGATTTTTTAACTTTACCACGATTTCTAAAAACTAATATACCAGTTTTGTCCATATTAATATCAAGACCAACCCCCTTACTGAAATTCTCGATTTTATTTATTTGTCGTTGTAGCTGAATAATTGTGTCTCCAAAACTTGATACGTCATCTGCGTACATTAACATATTCAAACAATTAATTTCATTAGAGACAAATATTCCACGCCCAGAATCATTATTAAGATAAGAGACGAGATCATTGATGAACAGAGAAAAAATTTTTGGACTTGTGATACAGCCTTGTCTTGTTCCTATTGTACAATTGAAATAATCCGTGATGCCCCCATTAACTTTAACACACGACCTTAATTTACTATACATAGATTTATAGATTTCCATAAATTTGCCGGTAATACCTTTTCGTTGCATTGCGTCCCACAATTTATCATGACGAATACTATCAAAAGCTTTAGAGAAATCTATAAAGATACAATAAAATCGCCCTTTTCGTTTACATAGATACTTTTGGACTAAAGACATGAGCACGAAAATATTATCCATAGTGGAATATTTTTTACGGAAACCGGCTTGACATTCATGTAAGATATTAAAATCGTCACACCATTGCGTTAATCTACTATTCATGATATTAACAAATATTTTACAAATTGAGTCAATTAATGGAATTCCGCGATAATTATTCGGATCTAATTTACTTCCTTTTTTATGGATCGGGGTTATAATGCTACTACTCCAATCATAAGGAAAGTCACCACTTTCGAAGATTTCGTTGAATAATGTATAAAGAAAAGGTAAAGTTTCGTTTAAAGTATGTACATACATTTCGATGCAAATACCGTCTGGCCCAGGTGATTTATTCTTGTTTAAAGTTCTGGTACTTTTTATAATTTCGTCGATTGAGATCGGAGCATTTAGCTGAGTACTATCTGCAATTTGTTTGATTTCATTCAGAAAGGAGGAGTCTAATTCTACGGTTATGTCTTTGTCAAGCAATGTTTTAAAATGTGACAGAAAGTCAATGTTTGATAGTGAATTTCTATTCGATGGTGTTACTTTCGAAGATTTTAGTAGAGACCAGAACTTTTTAGCGTCGTTGCGACAATTGACCAATTCAGTTCTCTTCTTATTTCTCATACGTGCCTTCTTTAATTTACACAGAGCTTTAAATTGGTTTCTCTTTGATTTATACGTTACAAGGTCGTAATTGCTATGCGTTAATCTAAATTTTCTGAGAGCTAAAATTTTGTTTGTCCTTGCTTCTTGACAATCATAATCCCACCAAGCGGGTTGGGCATTAGAAAAAGGTTTGCTCCTTACAAGCATATCTTCCGCTGAAAGTTTATATAAGTTGACAAAATCGCTTAAAAACTGAACTACTTGCGTGTTTTTTGACAAGTTTATCTTTAGTTTGAAGATATCAAATAATTCTAAAAATGTTGATTTAAAGTTTTCTGCATGTATGCTTTTCCACCTATACTGTTCCCACTCTATAACATTAGAGCCATAGTTGAGAACTACGTTAGAACAAATCGAAAGTAACATCGAACATTGTATAGGAAAGTGTACAGTAAGATCATTATCTAAAACTTGAAAATTAGAAACATGTTTGAATAAATCCGTAGAACATATCATATATTCAACCAGGCTAGAGCCATTATTTGCGATACAAGTGAAATTACCGCATTTATCTCCAGGAGTACTACCGTTTAAAATGTGGACGTCGTAAGTACAACATAGTTCTATCAAAGATAGTCCGAATCGATTATATTGGGTATCCATCGAATTTCGCTTTATATCGAAAGAATCCGAGGGATACTGAATATCCTCGTTAAAAACAGATCGTAAGTCATCGTTAGAAATAAAATCTTGGAAGTCTTTAACGCGTGCATTTAAATCTCCCGCCAAAAATATGCCCGAATTGGGGTATTCGCTTTTTATTACGTGTATTTGATCATTTAGTATCTCAATACCATTATTGGAGTTATACTGGTAAATGGGAGAATATTCTGGAGATATATACGTGAATATTAGTATGATAGATTCAAAATTACTAACTATATGTTCATGTTGCATGAGTAATATGACACAATTTTCAAAATGTTTGAAAATTCGTTTTATATTAATTTTGTGCATCAGTTCATATTTAATAAAAACCGATACACCCCCAGAACCACGAACTGCAGATTTTTTCTTAGTTCTTACAAAGTCAAAATTTATATAGCCTGGTAAAAATATTACCAAAGTTACTTTCTGTCGTTCCCCAGGTTTCACAAAAGCCTAAAATGTCAAAGCCAAAACAAAAATTCAGAAACTGTTGATCATTTTGGTATTTTTCTAGTCCCTCTATGTTCCAACTACATATATTGATGTTTAAGTCCTGTTTTGTGTGATGTCGAATAGGGCTTTGGCCTTGATCCTAGTCTCTGTCATTCACGGAAACTGGTTGATTTTTGCTCTCATCGAACCTGAACATTTTGCCATCCACATAAAGCTTATCGTACCTCAGGCTCGCTTTTTTCCCCGAATCTAATGCTTCCTTCATGAATGGATATAATAGTGACCGTTGTTTTCTCACTCGATCAGGGAAGTCCTCTCCAATTCGAATATCATTAGAACCTATAGTTTCAGACTGTTGACGCGGAGCGGCTCTATTCCTTTGGCGAAACGTATTCAACACCATTTCTTTGTCCTTAAAGAAGGAAAACTTTACTATAACAGGTCTGGGTTTAAGTCTAGAATGAAGTCGATGGGCCCTTTCAATACTAATGTTGGTTGTTTCGAGACCCAGATCATTTTGAATATAGTCTCGCACCTTTCCTTCTGTTACATCCCACGATTCTCCTGCGCTGTCGGGAATATTGTAAAATTTCAAATTTTGTCGCCTAGACTGTCCTTCTAGATTTTCACATTTAGAGTAAAGCTCCTGATTTTTCTTGCTTAGGTCTTGAACTTGTTCCTGAAGATTTTTAACATTATCACAAAGCTCCTCATTTTTGTGTTTTAATTCTTTATTTTCCTTTTTCAAGTCTTTTAGGCTTTTCTCCATTTTGTCAAACTTCTTATCTAGTCTTTTGACACTTTTCTGAATATCGAGCAGTATTGATATAGGTATATTCGTACCCTGGTTTGGAATATTCTCGTCAATCTCGTCACCAGTTTGAAAGCCATCTTCATTCTCAGACTCTGAAGGATTTTCATTTGTTTGTCTCGTTAGATCTTGATCTTGATCTACACTACGCTGATTTGAACTGCTCTGGGTTAAAACGTTAGGGGTAGAAAACCATTGGCTAATAGATGGCTGCAATGATTGAGATAGTTGAGCAGACTGATCGGTTACAACTTGGGCAGGTGTATTGGATGCAGTTTCATGTTCAGTAGACGCTGTAGACGCTGTAGGTTTTGGCCCCCTACCAGGTCCTCTTGGTCTGATTTCTGTGGTATTGCCCGAATTACCTCCCTTTCCTCGTGTCTGAGGCCCTGGATTACGTTCTATCCCATAAACAGCTAATAGCATGAATAACAGTACTCTAATCCAAAGTGATACATTTGGCAGTCTAATGTCAATTCCGACCCTTTTTTCCCTGGTTTTAACTGGCTGGGTATATAGGCCGATGGAAATACGCCATTGCTGTATCGATACACCCATGACGGGCCTCACTGGAAATTTTGGCGTACCTTCTGTAGGTGAATAGAAATCAAATTTTATCGTCACGCTTCGGTGGTCACTCTTTCTATTATGTACAGGTAAATACAGATATCAAAAGTCACAAAATCAAAATTCTATAATGTTCTCTTTTTCTCAGAAGCTAAATACCTCTTTCCGACAGTTCTCTTCAAAAATTCTTGTCCATATGTTCAATAGATAGGTTGTTTTCCAACATTTTTCTCTCCGTCAAAAAATAAACAAACCGATGCAAGGGGCGTTACTCGCAACCGTCTACCTTCTCAAAGAAGTTAAAAGTCAGGAAAGTGCGGTAAAGGGTTTACAAATGCCAACATCTCAGACTGCAAATTAAAACCGTTGCAAATTAGGTTTGAATCTAATGATGGGATTTGACTAGCAATGATACAAAACATTGTGAAAAAGGGAGGAAATTTTGTTTACCAGAATTTTCTTCATTTTCTCACAACGTTTTCAAAAAACGTCATTTTTAAGGTCTTCAAAACTCATTTGTTCCGAAAAAGGTAACGATGAGGGAAAAGCAGCACTGAGCACTGTTGCATGGTGAGTTGCTGCCATGCCAGTGCCATGATGTGGCCACAAACAGGTTAACAGCCTTGAACAAAAAACATAGGTTTTTTATAGTTTTTATTGTACTTTTTTTTTCACTCTTACAATCCTATGATCACGGAAATACCACCGAAATACCCCTCATTTTTTTTTTTTTTTTTTTTGTTATTATTGATTTAAGCCTACTGAATTCATGGTTTTCTGACACAAATTGTAATCATACTGATGAGGGAGCGTTAGTTCAAAATCTAATGACAAAGTATCAACATGGCATTGAAGCCTGCCGAGAAGAATGTGCACCGGAATAGCCTACCCCTACTGTAAATGTCCACCAAAATACCCACTCGACGTATGATAGCGTATTTCGGCATGTAACAGACCAGACACGCGAGCGTTTCAGCGATCGTTCTCCACGTAAATCAATGATCAGAATCTATTAACATCATTCTTCTCAATAATGATTAAAACTTTTATTAAGCGCTTTTTCTGTTAAAAAAGGGGGCGGAATCCCGGAAGAAAAATCCCGCATTCTTATCAGTTATCTGATCTCAATAATGAAAAAAATAAGGGTATTTTGGTGTTTTGGTGGCATTTCGGTGATTCGTTGGACCATCTACTTTCTATGTACAGTATGATACTCAGAGAATACACATTATTTACCCACAATTATTGCATTTGGCAAATGGTTTCAATATGGACAAGGCAAAACCTGTCATATTCTTAGAGGAGTAAAAACACTTCACTAGCTGAAAGTACACATACCGTGTTTAATCCTTTACCACCCAATCCCGACTTTTAACAACCATGAGAAAGAAGTCTTTTGAACACATTGTTGGAAAAGGATAAAATGCTGGTAACCAGCATTTTCTCCTTTTCCTACAATGTTTTCTGCCCTTCCCAATACAAACTTCCATTTTATGGTAACATTTATTTTGACCTCTGCAAATGCTTTCACTTTGGGCCAGTCTAAAGTTTTTTCTTGTTTGGTAAAGGGTTAAGGCTGGAAAAACATTGACCTATTAATACATAGTTTTTTTTTTTTTTTTTTTTTTCAGTTTCAAACTACACCAAGGGCACGTTTAAACAGAAAAACCCATTCACTTCCCATGAAACAGACTTTCCAGAGTTTTTTAATTCAGGCCGTGAAGCAACTCTGAAGTCAAAGTCTTTGACACCAAAAGAAAAGTAATTGGTGAACTTGCTGAAAAAGTATGCTGTGAAAAGGAGCTCTTTGGTGAAGTGTGTGTACAACTCTTTCCCTACTTTTCTGCGACGTTTAAAAAGGCATGTGACATGAATTCAAACATGACTGAAGCACTAGATGTAGAATTCTATAAAATTACAGTAAAAAAAGAACTTGTGGCAGATCTTCAGAAAATAACAAAAGGGTGCAGAGTGTTTGTAGGTATTCTATTACATGAACTCATGGAACATTTAATTTCCAATCTATCAAAACTATTTGAAATGAAACATGAGACACAAAACATTGCAATGACTGACACCGAAGAGAGTATTTTGTATTATATTAGTGGTTATATGGTGAATGCTATTTAAAAAAAAGCTGAAAGAGGAGCATCTGTACCAAGACGAAATGCACTTCTGGAGGCAATGATAAAAAGTATTGCCACTGAAACATGTGTCAGTGGGAAAAGGGACTTAGTAGACAAATACTCCGACTGGCTTCACACAGTTAACCGAGGAGGATTGACTGTTCCTAGTGACAATTTCTTTCTGCTTGTTAGAGAAATGGAAATATGTCTTAGACAAACTTCTGCTGCCAGCCAACATGGGAGTGAAAGGCTGTTGTTGATTGAAACCATTTTGGACAATTTTATGGTAAAATATTATTCAGACAAACTTTTTAAAGGACCATTCCAATTTTATATTGTAGATGCGGTTGCAAATTTATTCTTAACTGTAAGGGGACATGCATGGGCTCAACTTGTCAAACATGATTTTGACACGACTGACAAGAAAGCACTAAGGAAATCTTTGATGCCACAGTCCAAAAAGTGAACTATGTGTTTCAAAAGAAAGTAAATAGTGAAATTCGTCCTTGAAAGAGTAGAAATGATTGTGTGAGGAGAAAATAGCTTTCTTCCTTTTCCACAATGCTTTCTATCCTTTCAAAGACACCTCCTATATTTGAGCTTCATTTGTCATCGCGATATGCTCAGAAATTGTTGGAGTCTTAAATTCTGTCATCTGATAAAAAGGGTTAAGAGTATATACATTATATTTTCAAACAAATAAGTTGCATTCAGTACATAAACACCATTAACCCTTTAACACACTGTCCCAAGTTTTAATGACCATGAGACAGAAAGCTTTTGGAAACATTGAGGAAAAAAAAGAGAAATTGCTGGTGACCAGCATTTCTCCTATTCCAACATTGTTTTCTGCTCAAAGGCATGTTTAATCTTTTGACCCAATGTTGATTTGTTGTCTGCAAATGCTTTTTGAATTTGGACCAGCCTAAAATTTTGTTGTGTGGTAAAGAGTTCAACAATTGTTTTCAAATTGGCATCAACTTGTACAAATAACCACATGTTTTTGATGGCTCGGGAAAAAAGCCCTTGGAAAGATGGTGGGAAAAGGTGGTAAGTTTATACCTTTTTCCACCATTTCAAACAACAATGTTTTATACCATGTGGGGGAAAAAAATCCAATCAAGTGAAACTACATTCATTTCTTCGTCTACAAATGCATTCAATTTAGTTGCCCAAGGCACTAAAACATTTGTCAATTAGTAAGTTATACAGAACAGACACATCTTCGATTAACATTGTGGCAAATGAAAAGTTGCTTGAGACAAGCTGGAAAGTTTTATATCATAATGTAGATTTGACCCAGTTGAAAACAATAAATGTTGTGTATGAGGTACACTTTCTGCCTTCATTCTTGTAAAAATATGACTTTTCACACATCATGCAGTTCACAGCTACAATATGGAAAACATATATCAGTTGCTGCAAATCATCGACTCTTTTCAAATTGCTTTCTGTGCTGTCAAAAAGTGATCTTTTGTTTTTCCTACAAATATTTGTCATTTTCGTTCTTTTTAAGATAAAAAAGGGCATATCGTAGATTCATATCTAGACTGAAAGTGGCATTTTCTCACTGGAAAAGCTCACTAAAGACAGTTATGACCACTAACCCTTTAGCGAACCGACTTTTAACAACCCAGGGAAAGACGACTGTTGAAAACATTGTGGGAAAAAAGAAAAGGGTGGTAACCAGCATTTTCTCCTTTTCCAAAATGTTTTCAACCTTTTTTGATACAAATTTCATCATTCTTCCTGAATTTTACTTGTTGTTTGCCAGTGCTTTCAATTTGGACCAGTATAAAAAGTTCACATTTGATACAGAGTTATGCTACAGTATGTTACATAAGTAAAAGATACAGAAACCATAGTCTTATTTGTTCACAACCTTTCCAGTTTTAACTTACTTATTGCCTGATAAATATGACTTTCGACAAATCGGCTGTAGAAATCCTTTTTTGCTATAATCAGCATGCAATTTGCCCCCTTCCTCACAATGTTTATCAGTTTAACCCTTTAACGCACAATCCCGAGTTTCGAAAACACCGAGAAAGAAGGCCTTTGAAAACATTGTGGGAAAAGGAGAAAATGCTGGTAACCAGCATTTTCTACTATTTCCCACAATGTTTTGTACCCTTCCAAACTCAAACTTTAATTTCTGAGTCATATTTACTTTGTTGTTTGCAATTGCTTTCAATTTGGAAAAGTATGGAATTTTGTTGTCCATTAACCCTTTACCGTACAATGTCGCCTTTTGACGCCCCTGGGAAAGAAGCCTTTTGAAAATATTGTGGGAAAAGGAGAAAATGCTGGTAACCAGCATTTTCTCCTTTTCCCACAATGTTTTCTACCCTATCAAAGAAAAAGTGCACCATTTTAGCCAAACTGAAATTGTCGTCTGCAAATGCTTTCAATTTGGAGAAAGCTAAAATTTTGTTGTCTGGTAAAGGGTTAAAGAGTTAATGAAGATATTTTAGCTACCTTCCTCACAGTGGTTTTCCATTTAACCCTTTACCACATGACAAAATTTTAGCCTTGTCCAAATTGATAACATTGCAGACGACAATTTCAATGTGGCTCAAATGGTGCCATTTTTCTTTGATAAGGCAGAAAACACTGTGGGGAAAAGAGAAATTTCTTCCCCTTTGGTGATTTGTAGTCAGTGCAGAATGTAATAGTAAAATGTATGAAAAAATTATTTTAAGTTACTTTAGTATATGAAACCAACATTGAGGTTCTCAGTGTATTTCACACAATCATTCACAAACATACATCTCTCCCTCAACAGAGATGTTCATGCGGGAACCTAGCCAACTTTTAGTTATGTATGGATAGGTCTTATGGCTGCTGTGGTACAACCGAAATAATGTTGAAGACAACATAACACATCAAGCTACCATCCTGAACTCTTCCAGACAACAAAATTTTAGAATTGTATTATTTTAAAGCATTTTGCAGACGACAAATGAAATGTGAATGAAATGAGACTTGCGTTTTTTGCTGAGGAAATGAAAATATGCTATATGTACATACCAGAGGTTTCTTTTTTCCAACAATGTTTTCAGAAGCTTGGATATTCCTCGGGGTATTGATAAGTTTGCATTCAGGAAGATTGGCATTTGTCACAGATTATTTAACCCTTTACCAGACGACAAAATTTTAACCTTGTCCAAATTAAAAGCACTTGCAGATGACAATTTCAATGGAGCTCAAATGGTGCAATTTTTCTTTGAATTCTTAATTTTTGCATAGAACTATTGAATTGGTGTAGTGAAGGGTTAGAATTTGATCCACAACTTGCTCTATGACAACCAAAGTGTTGTTCAATTGCATCCTTGTTAAATTTTTACGTCAACACAAATGGCATTCCATTATTTAAACAATACTTTATACACTCTACAACAGACAGTACTGTGATTTTCAGGCCCTCTAAAGTTTGGTAACTTAAAATCATTTCACTACGCTCTGATTTGGTGAAATTTCCAGCTCGAAGATCAACTGCCCTCTGCCATTCCGTAAAATATGGTAAAAACTCATCTGTTAGGTATCTTAGTCTTGGGTCATCAGGAGATGTAAATGGTTTCACATTATCATTTTTCTTTTTCACAGACTCTTTGAAATTTCTAGTGTTCATGATGTCAAAAAATTTGTTCATGTGCCTAATGAATTTGACGGTTTCTAGCGTGGTGTTCCTATTTGTCAATTCTAAAGCATTTGCAACAGTTTCACTGAGAACCTGGACGGCTAAGTTAACTTTCATATAACTGTATGAAGTAAGGTTTATGTGGTCTTTAGATAACTTCGGACAAAGTCTATAAAGCCCTGTGCAGTGTTTTTCATACAGATCTACTATGTGCTGTTAGCTTATGTGTTCTCCATTTTTCCATAGTTTCTTGGTTTTGTTGTGGGCAAATGAGTTTGAGAAATTATTTCTGGTTGTTTTCATAAGATGAGGTGGGTCTGAATAGAAGTAAATTGCCCTGCTTTCATCTGAAAAGGCATTTTCTGCTTGATGCACGACTAAATGGTTTTCGTCACCTTCATGCAGACGAATGAATCTTCTGTTTGGTGATGCACCATCGCCTGTGATAAATAACACATTTAAGTCCAAGTCAACCTATATTTGTACTGCTTTCCATAGTATTGAAAACAACTGATCTGCTACAATACCATTTGTAGCAAAATGAGCCAAAGGATACTTGAGTTTAGTTGATAGTCCTCTAACCATTATGACCAAAACGTACTTAGCCACTGCTTTTTCCTCTTTTTTTTAAATGTTGCTGTATATTTTGTAAACAATTCCCTGTTTCGCCCAAGTCAATAAATCCTACAAGCTGCCCAGATTTCTTTTCATAGACAAGGTCACTCCTTATTTTCATTTTATCATGCAGAATTCCAACAATTCTTTCATGTTTGACTGTAAGATCTTGTACTTCATGACCAAGATGGCAAATAATGTCGTTGTGAAAGCCTGTCCCACGGGTAAAAATACTGGTTTAATCTTGCAGGGTTCTTTCACTTGGCAGATGAATAAATCCGGCTTTTCTGACAGCATCATAGGTAGATGAAGACTTGCTTTTCATGAACAAACACTTGATAATCATTGGATGCCATTTCATACTCTTTTTGTTTGCTAGTTTAACATACTTTTTCTGTTGGGCCCAAAACAATCTTTGGACGGAATCTTTTTCAGGAAAGGCTTCAAGTGTTTCTCTTTCCGACATATCCATCATATTTTTTAAGTCCAAGCTATCTGCTGCTGTCAATGTTATGCAATCATTTTCAAAAGATTGTTTCACCTTTTTTTAAGTCTTTCCACTTCGCTTTCAAGGGAGGAAGCATAGTTGCGTAACTGACGAAGTTTTTCTATTTTCTGGCTGCTTGTCATTCTTGTATTTCCATTTGTGGATTTAATCCAGTTCTTCCTAGGTGTGTCAACTTTTGTTTTTTTACGAGACAAACTTTTGTTGAGAGTTTTTCTGTGAAAACAGCAATCATGACAGAGAGGATTTTTAATCAACAAAGCACATTTTGACGCTCTAATGGTCGGGTAACCAATGTCATCAAAGTAGCCTGCAGCTATCGATTTGTCCTTATGCATGTATTTGTCATGAAGTGTCTTGTAAGATGAATCCGGATTCCCAGGACAAACACCGAAAGCTGATATGACATTTAACACCTTCCTCAGCTTCATTATTGTGTTGCAGGGGTCAGGTACAGCTGACCATAAAGTATGGCATTTTGACAAAGGCTTTTCATTTACACATATTCTGACAGTGAAGTTTTGTTGTACTGTCACGCAAATTTTGATCGCTGGCTCCTCCTTTCCCTCATAAAGCTGTTCATACTGAATGTATTTTGATGTTGGAAGAAGCCCGAAGTTTTCAAATTCAAATAATTCAGTTTTGCAATTTTCTTTTAAGTTTGAATAGAGCTCAGCTAATTTGGTCTGCATTAAGTTTTCCAGTTCAGTTTCAGTTTCATATTTGTACACTTTATCTAAAATTACATAATTCTCTTCACAACTCTCTTCATTGACATACTTTTGTTCACTGGATGCAGTATGACTGTCTGTTAACAGCTTTTCAAAGCAGGTCTTCAGGTATTCGTCACTGTCATAATAGGCATCTAGAAAAAAAGGAAAAGCAATTAAGTTTCACATTTTTTACACACACACACACACACACACAAAGAAACATTTCAATTCATAAGTTGTCTTTTTAGATTTACTTGTCATAATCATGATTCATCTTCATTCCCTTCTGCATATATGACTATTTTCATAGTGAACCAGGCTACTGTATGGAAAATTACGAACTTGCTTATATGGGGGCTATTTCTTCCTTTGCCACATAATTTTCCTCTATTTACTTACAGCATTTGAACACTACATCGTGTTGGTAATTATCATGTTGATAATTCTTGCTTTTTCAACATTGTCAGCTGCAAATTTGTATCAGATTGATTAAATAGTGTTTTACGCCGCTCTCAACATTATTTCTGACGTATCATGGCGACAGCTCACATTATTCACCCATGTCCTGTGTTTCACCAGTACTAGGCCGAGGGCTCTGAAGTGTCTTACCAAAGGACAATCCCACGAAAGGCCCAGAGCTTTCAGTGAGGCTTGAACCTGCCCTCACCTGCCCTCACCCCCTACATTTTACCACACAGCCATGCAGGACTTCTCGTTTCAGATGATAAAGAACTAGTGTGTCACTTGTTCAATGGCACTTCATTGAAAAGCCAGCATAAAAATCTGTTTTCCTCTCAGGATAAGCCTTTTTTTTTTTTTTTTTCATTAATTAGTTTCACACAGGTTCAGATGAAAGAAGAAGGTGCAGGCCAAATTTACGAATTCATGTAAACATGTATAGTAAATTACTTCTTATTCTTTGAATTTTAAATAGATGGGACAAATCTTTTACCTACTTACAATATATATAAATTTATATATATATAAATTACAATATATATAACTTTATATATATATAAATTTTCTGAGGAATAAACACTTCCAGGATCCAGGATATTAATACCTTTTAACTCTTTACCAAACGACAACATTTTAGACTAGTCCAAATTGAAAGCATTTGCAGACGACAAAATAAACTGAAAAATTGAAATTTGTTATGGAAAGGATAGACCAACATTTTCTCCTTTGTCCACAATGTTTTCAAAAGGGTTTTTGTTTTTTTCTCTATGTTGTTAAAAGTCGGGATTGTGTATCAGTAAACACAAGATCACAATCTTTTATTGTATGATGGGTCCAAGTGTTAGTTGCTGGCAGGCAAATGAATTAACGAACTAAGTAAAATTAACAAAAGATAGTTTTTGACCTTTTCTAACATTTGGACCGAACGCACAATAAAACATGTCATTTTAACAATAAATTACATACTTTTGAATGGTTCGATTTAAATTCACATATATTTAACCATTTCCGTTGTTGACTTTTGTCCAGTGTTAAGCCTAATACCCTTACTTATCTGCACTGATTATTACATTGAAATGATTGTTCTTGGATATTTTTAGCTATGTCGACTACATGACGTTTTTTTTCTTCTTACGAAGTCCAATTCTTCTCCAATGACTCCGCATGCTACGCTTACCCACCATGTCTACAAGATATAAAGAGCAATTTGTAATTTTAACTGTATTAAAGATCTTAATATGTGCTTTTTACTTGACTTCAAACATGTTGTCAAATGTTTTCAAATTAATACCTACCCAGTCACTAAAAGCACAATGAAATCAGGCAATGTATAGTTTACTTTGTCAGTCTTCAAAAATACCTGCAGATATTCTTTCTAAAAATACATATAGCCAATATTTGAACGGGGCACAAAGCTATGATGGGATCGAAAATCACAACAAGAATTACTTTAATCTATAGAGAAGTACTTTTTCTTGCAGAATATGGTTTTTATTTTTCATGGTTGCATGAAGAATTCGTTCAGAAAATTGTCAACTATCGCAGATCTCTTGACCATAACGTTGGGTATTACGCTGCCATCTTTACTGAAATAACCCCTATTTAATCCGCGATTTTCTTCATCTAAGGTTCGATAAACAGCCTATATTTGACTTAAATGCAAAAACAAATAGTGGCTTACAACAAATATATTAAAATCTTAACAAGTTTATATCTGAAAATCGTTCAGGATTATGACAACGATCACTGAGATCGCCCAATATTCGCAAACTTGTGCCGCCATCTTGGAATGCAATACCGAAAATAGCCTAGTTTTGAACCCGTTTTTACCTTACATAGAAATCGAAAATCAGTAAAAAATTGGCTTTAATACAATGAGATATACTTTATCTCCTGATGTTTTTATCAATTATTTTGCAATTTGGAAGCGACTTCACAGGAGTTGTACTGCAACACATTACCATCTCCTTCTTCAGCCTTACACCCGCTTCGAGGCTAATATATAGTGATTAAGCCATGAATTTTGAAGGAATTAAAACTCAAAATCTCCAAAATAACTTATGTTCCAGATATACAAAACCACTAAAGATATGGTAACTTAGCTTTTCAGTAGAAAGTACACGATAAACACGCAAACAGATGATTCTCAACTCTCGTTCGAATGTTGAATTCAAGATGGCGTCATTTTTCCTTTCTTATCGATTTTACCGAAGTCGGCCAATAACCGGAAGTTCTATCGCGTTGCCTATCCCTGTATATATGATCCCTGAGCAAAGGGAACCAAATTTTTCTCTTTTCTCTTACTAGGGCTATCGAAACATTAAATCGGTCTCAATAATTACCCGCATGTACATGACCTTTGCGCGCCCGCGAAAAATATTATCGACGTCCGAAACTTTCGGAAGCAACCGGTACCTGTTGCATAAGTCAAACAATTGCAAACAATTTTTTTCCCTTTTTCTTTTACTAGGGCCCCCGAAACATTAAATCAGTCTCAAGAACTACCCGCACGTACATGACCTTTCTCTGCCCGCAAAAACAGAGAATGGACTTCCGACACTTTCGGAAGCAACCGGTTTCTGTTGCATAAGTAACAAAAAGAAAACTGACTTTTGCCCTACCCTTTCTTCTAAATACATAGACAAGAACTGTAACCTGGCTTTGACGACTACCCACTCATATGTAGCAGCTTTACTCGCTGTGCCGAAACAGCCATATGTAGCTCTTGCGCGCAGCCAAAGACATCAAAGATAAAGCATGATACCAAAATCTTTCCCATGAAAATATCTTATACACCTTTGAAGTATTTTGAAATTGGCCAATGGCATAAGAATAAATCATAATGATAAAAGGAAAAAATAGAAAAATAAATTATAAGAGAAAAAAAATGGCACAGCTGGAGTTCGAACCTCTGGCCACCAGGACCAAAAATGGCTTTTGACACCCCGGTCTTACCCACTGTGCTGTGGAGGCAACTGAAAATTACTTTGGATATATATACCTAAAATCATATCTCCCCTCCTTTCCCATAATTCCTTGAAGACAAAAAAACCAAAATGGCTTCCAAGAAAAACAAAATGGCGGACAAACCATCGATTCGAACAATAAGGGAAGCTTTAAAGTGATTATAGGTCTTCTTTTAAGGCTGATATGTAATCCTTCGCAAACTGACGTGCATTCTCCATTCATACACGCCAGAATTTACCGATATTAGGATAGAATTTAAGAAAACAGGGTGGCAGAAGACCTTGGTTGTATGTTTTCGAGCAGACGACCAGGTTGACAACCCTTGATCCGATTTCTCTTTCTAGTTCAGGCCAGCTTCCACACTGCACATTGATATATTGAATATGCTAAGATAATCAATGACAGTGTGAAAGCCCCAGAAAATATTGTCACAAGTGGATAAACCAGACAGACAACTCTTTCTGTAGCAATCGGTTCCTGTAGCATGAGTCGAACAAAAGGAACCATATTTTGTATCATTTCTCTTCATATGTAGACAAGAAACGTAGTTACGATGACAACCAACTCATATGTTCTGGTTACGCACCCGCGAAACCATGAAATATCGACTTATGACCCTTTCAGAAGCAACTGTTACCTATTTCATAAGTCAAGCAAAGGGAACCAAATTTTTCTCTTTTCTCTTACTAGGGCTATCGAAACATTAAATCGGTCTCAATAATTACCCACATGTACATGACCCTTGCGCACCCACGAAAACATATTATCGACTTCCGAAACTTTCGGAAGCAAACAGTACCTGTTGCATAAGTCAAACAATGGGAACCAAATTTTTCCATTTTTCTCTTACTAGGGCCCCGTAAACATTAAATCGGTCTCAATAATTACCCAAATGTACCTGACCTTTGCGTGCCCACGAAAACATACTATCGACTTCCAAAACTTTCAGAAGCAACCGTTACCTGTTGCATAAGTCAAACAATGGGAAACATTTTTTTTTTTTTTTTCCCTTTTTCTCTTACTAGGGCCCCCGAAACATTAAATTGGTCTCAAGAACTGCTCCCACGCGAAAACAGATAATGGACTTCTGACGCTTTCGGAAGCAACCGGTTCCTGTTGCATAAGTAACAAAAAGAAAACATTTACCCTACCCTTTCTTCTAAATACATAGACAAGAACTGTAACCTGGCTTTGACGACTACACACTCATATGTAGCAGCTTTACTCGCTGTGCCGAAACAGCCATATGCAGCTCTTGCGCGCAGTCAAAGACATCAAAGATATAATATGATACCAAAATCTTTCCCATGAGAATATCTTATACACCTTTGAAGTATTTTGAAATTGGCCAATGGCATAAGAATAAATCATAATGATAAAAGGAAAAAATAGAAAAATAAATTATAAGAAAACAAAAATGGCACAGCTGGGGTTCGAACCTCTGGCCACCAGGACCAAAAATGGCTCAAGGCCAGCGGTCTTCCCCACTGTGCTATGGAGCGAACTGAAAATTATTCTAGGTATATATACCTATAATCATATCCCCTCCTTTCCCATAATCCCTTGAAGACAAAAAAAAAAAAAAAAAAAAAAAAAAAGAAAATGGCTTCGAAGAAAAACAAAATGGCGGCCAAACCATCGATTCGAACAATAAGGGAAGCTTTAAAGGTATTATAGGTCTTCTTTGAAGGCTGATATGTAATCCTTAGCGAACTGACGTGCATTCTCCATCCATACACGCCAGAATTTACCGACATTGGGCTAGAATTTGCATTTTTTGTGCGCAAGCATAAAACTGGATAATTGGCACGAGCTGAATGATAGTGCGTCTTTCTATTGGTTGTTTGGGTTGTCTCTGGTGTTTGTTATTCACGCTTCATTGCGCATCAAACGATATCATACCTTTTCGCGGGCTTTCCTCACAGTTTGGTTGACATCGGAACAGTTCTGTTTAGATGAATTGAAATTTAGAAATATTTCATTGGGGAGCAAAGTCTTAACTGTGGCTTTGTTTAGCTTCTAGAATTTTCTAGTTTAGTTACGTGATAGAAAATTTATACAGTTAGAATTTTGATCGGATTCTTTATGTTCCAGTAGTTTGCGGGATTTCACCAGTTTTGGGACTTTATATCAATTCGCCTTGCTTAGTGTTCTTCTACTATATACTACAATATAATGGCTTCTCAGCGTCCTTCGCGATGACAACCTTCAGTGGACTATAGGAAATTGCACGAAGATACGCTGGACGAATTCGCTGCAGTACAGAGTGGGGAACCAGCCCATAAACCGGAAGCCACGGGAGGTAACTTTCTGGTAGAAGAAGAACGACACGGGTTGCGGTCCGAGGAATCGAGTTTTCATGGTGAGGCGGACGAAAAACACAGGTTGCAGTGTGAAAAGTTGCAGTTGCAGGTTGAACTTCAAAGGCTAAAGCATGAAGAGGATATTAGAAGGCAAAGAGACGAGATACAGGACTTGAAAAGGCAAGTTAAGAAGAAGGAGCAAGCGATCAAGTCTGCGAGATCGAGTAAGGCGACGGAGAAAGGTATGTCTTCACTTACTATCGAGACCCTTAGAGCGGACCAATGGTTGTCAAAGAGGGCAGAAAAAGGACTGGACAGCTTTGGTTTGTTTAATGATAGTTACAACTCAGGTTCCTCGGATAATGAGGACATTCCTGCTGGGAGAACTCGGCACATAATTGTCAATGATGAGGTTCCTGCTGGGAAAAACCAAAATAAGACAGAAAGTAGATCGGGGATTTATGCTAAGTCGTCTGAATCTGTAACAAATCCTCAACTCTTAGGTTCGAGTTTGGCAATAATGCATTGAGCTTTGACAAGCTTGAACTTAACATGTTTGTTGCCGGCGAATTAGAGATTATTTCAAAGTCAAGAATTTCTCATAGTGAAAGATCGGGTCGTTTAGAGTTATTGAAGAGATTAATGTATCTGAACAATATGTATGAATTCAACATTTTAAAAACTTTGTATGCTGCAGTTTTGCGTGAAATTGAATTGGGTTACAAATTTTGGGACGACGATTTTACTTGTATTGAAAATGCTGTCTTGGCTTCATATTCCCAAAAATTAAAACCAGTTGCTAATTTCTCCCAAGGTAGTTCTGGTCCGTCAAAATCAGATAACAGGGTCTGGTTTTGCGCAAAAAATCAACGAAACAAATGCACATCAAAGGATTCCCATACAATTTTGTTTAATGGACGAGTGCGTTTTGCTAAACACATTTGTGCTTCGTGTTGGCAGAAGGATAAGAAGGAGCTTGCTCACCCAGAATGTTCTGCACTTGTCCACATTCTTCAAATTGACTGGCCGTACCTAAAAAAGAAAATCTGCAAAAATATAATGATGCTGCCGATTTGATTTTGACAAGTTTTTGTTTGCATGACAATATTCATGGCTCCTTTAGTAGTCATGGATCAAATTGCAATTTATGTCATTCCGTAAAGCCTATAATATTACAATCCTCTTTTAACAAAGCTATCATTCATAAATTATGTATTGAATCTGGCAAACCAAATTTTCTAGGTTGCAAAATCCCAGTCAACACAAAATTTAACACGGACTTCATGAAAAGAATGTTATCTGATTACAACGATTTGCAGGTTTGCGATTTATTAAAATATGGGTTTCCCATTGGATATTCCTGTTCTAGGTCCTTAGATAAAGACTTGGGTACTCGAAAATCTGTTGGTCCCATTTGGCCTAAGAATCACAGAGGAACTGTAGAATTCCTAGATGATATTTATAATTACCTAGTTAAGGAAGCTAAGTTCGGAGCAGTTATGGGCCCCTTTTCTCACAATCCTTTTTCTGAACCATTGTTTCTCTGTCCCTTGAATTCCGTGCCAAAGTCTACACCTAATGAAGGAAGAGTAATCCTCGATTTTAGTTTTCCAAAAAGTGGATCAAGTGTCTATAGCCACGTTTCCAATGATATCTATTTAAATGAATTTGTCGATTTCGCTCTTCCGAAAATTGATGATTTCGTTGCCTTAATCAAAAGTAAGGGAAAAGGTGCCCTCATGTTTAAACTTGACCTGAAAAAAGCCTATCGTCAGATAAGTATCTGTCCTTCTGATTATAATCTAGTGGCTTTTCAGTTGAAGAATCATATTTTCTGTGACACTGTTTTACCAATGGGTTTACGTTCGTCAGCTCATATTTGCCAACGGGTCACGAATGCCTTTAGTTACATGTTGGTGAAATCGGGTATAGCGGTGTTGAATTTTTTAGACGATTTCGGTGGAGTAGAGAAAAGGGAAGTTGCTCATTTCGCATTTAACTTGGTAAGGCAAGTTTTTCTGTCCAGTGGAATAGAGAAAGCCATGGAAAAGGCTCATGAACCCTCTGAAACAATGTTTTTGTTTTTTTTGTTTGTTTGTTTGTTTGTTTGTTTGTTTTTTTGAGTACTTTTCAATACAATCAATATGACTATGTCTGTGCCTTCTGAGAAAATGTACAGTCTGAAATGCTTGATTAAAGATTGTCTGTTGCGTTGTTCTGCCTCTTTAAATGACATTCAAAAACTGCTTGGTAAACTGAATTCCGTGGCAGCGTGTGTTAGAGCTAGTAGGGTTTTTGTGAATAGGATTTTAAATTGGTTAAGGACTTGTTATGCATCTGAAAAAGCACAAGAGTCGCAGTTGTTTACTATTCCATTTGAAGTTAAAAAAGATCTTTATTGGTGGGACAAATTTCTCCCAGAATATAATGGTGTGTCGTTAATCGATTTGGGTCCTTGGTCTGAACCGGACATAGTGTTCAGATCTGATAGTTGCTTGACAGGTTGTGGAGGAATTCTTGGAAATAAATACTTTCACAGTGAATTTCCAGATTTCATTAAACGCCAAAATTTGCATATCAGTGCTTTGGAATTACTTGCCATTGTAGTTTCTTTGCACATGTGGGGTCCTTGCTTAAAAGGTCAGAGAATACAAATATTCTGTGACCATAAAGCGACAGGCATTGTCGTGAATACAGGAAAAACTAGTTGTGAATTTTTCCAGAAATGTTTGCGTGAGATTTATATAGCTTCTTTATATGACTTTCAATTGAGATGTATCTACTTAGAAAGTACTCAAAACAGATTGGCAGATTGCTTGTCACGTTGGCATATGGATGACAGTTACAGAAGTCTTTTTTTGTCATCTGTATTTGAGTGGAGGAGCCTTGAATACTGTCCTATAAATGAAAATCATATTAAGTTCTCCAACAATTGGTGATTGATATATGACGTTCAATGATAAGTACTTCGTTACTTTCAGATTACCTTTTAAAAGAATTAAAGAGACAATTGAAGATATCTACTTGGTCAGCCTATGCAGATGCGACTCATCAAAATCTAAGAGTACGTTTTGCTTATTTTTCAATTTGCAATATATACCTGCTGACTGTCTTACTTTGCGCCTGTATGCTCAGTTCTTGTCGAGATCTTTCTTGTCCACTGAGAGCTTTAGGAATTACTTGTCAGGTGTCAAGACTCTTCATGCTCTCTTAGGATTGGATACCTCACAATTCTCTGATTTTGTTTTGCAAATTACTATGAGAGGTTTGAAGAGATTGAAACCAGTTACAGTTAAACGGGCAGAACCAATTACATGTGCTTCATTGTCTCAGATTTATGATATTTTGGACCTCAGTGATGAAAGCAATATAATCTTTTACTGTTTGTTTCTTTTTGCATTTTTCTTAGTTGCTCGGAAATCTAATTTGGTTCCCACTTCCAAAAAAGACGTGCAAGATAGGAAATTTTTGCACCAGCATGACATTATAGAGAAGGATGGATTTCTATTGGTTACGTTCAGATGGTCTAAGACAATTCAATTCGGGGAACGCAAATTAACATGTCCCTTAATTCCTTTGGCCAATGTCAAAATTTGTCCAGTAATGGCTTACCGCAATCTTAAATCTCTGAATTTATCTCATTTCCGGCGCCGTTTTTTCCTTACCTGATGGTAGGATGATTACATATAATATTTTTCAGAACAAGTTATGAGAATGCATTCTACGTTTGGCTTAGATGCTTCTTTATATAGTACACATTCTTTTAGGCGTGGATTTGCTACTCTGGCTTTTCAATCTAAAATACCTCCTGAATATATTCAGCTTTTAGGAGACTGGAAATCAGATGCGTATAAGTTTTACCTCGAATTATCCTGGAAAGATAAATTAAGGATCTTAGAAGAAATGTTAGCCAGGATTTAATCTCTTTTCAGATATTTAAGTACACATATTATCAGACTCCATTGCAAAACATGTAACAGGAATTGATCACGCCGTTATTCGACCTTTTCCGGGAATTAAAATTGCAAGACTAAATAAAAGAATTGAAAGATTTCCTGAATTAGTGTCATCTTCATTTACAATTATTAACGTTGGAACCAACGATATGAATTCTTTGTCGGCTGAAGAAATCATTAGTGCTTTCAATAATCTTGTGACAGTGATTAAGAGCAAATCGAACACCAATATTGTATTTTCGAGCATTCTGCCGCGTCTGTTAGATTACACTAAGACTGGGGAGAAGACAAAATTGGTTAATAATGACCTAAAACAGTTATGCAGTACTAGGAAAATCAAATATTTACATTCTTTTAGACCATTCTTGAAGTCTGGTAAGCCAATTAGAGAGATGTTCGCCATACGTGATGGTGGCTTACATCTCAATACAGAGGGTACCAGAAGACTAAGACTTTTCTTTATCAATACAGTCTCCCATCTTTTGAATTGCTCATAATCTCCTTTACTCTGATAATTTGAATTTATAACAAATTTGAGATATGGTTACTTTTCATTCGATGTTTATTTATAATTTGTTCAATTTTTTTTATTTTGTTCATGTAGAATGGATTTTTCTCAGTCTTTTGGGCTATTTTATCATAATTAACCCCAATAATAAGATGGAAAAAGTGAGATTGGGCAAAATTCATAATTTGCGTACGTAATTAAAGGCAGGGGCCTCTTTTTAGAAAGATACTGTACTTCCTTGAGAGAAAATTCCTTGAGATGGTAGTACCGTATACTATCCAGGGATGGGTTGGTTGTTGTTTATATGTGCTTGTACATAAATTCAGGTTGAAAAATCCATTCTTGTCCTTTTTGGTATTTTAATTGATTTCCCTTTTAAGTTTTGCTATTTCGTATGGTTTTGTCATCTTTTTGCATTGGGGGTGGGGGCTGATTTTGGGCAGATTGTTATTTGTATGCGTCAGAGGATTTACTCATTTGTAATTATGCATGATTCATTTTGTATATTATTTGCATGTTGTACTCTGACCAAGAGATTGCTCTCCTTCACGTTTGTAATCAACTAATCATACGAATGTATGTATGATTCATTTTGTATATTATTTGCATGTTGTTCTACTCTTAAGAGATTGCTCTCCTTCGCTTTTGCAATCATTTGAATGTATTGGTAGTCTACTTTTGGTTAAAGCTACATGGACCTTCAATTATTTGAGATCATGTGATCAAAGAATTGTTGTACAATGAGCCAATTTCTTTGCTCATTTGGTCCTCAAAAACTGTCTATACACAGAACATTTTAATGCAGGCATAAAAGGGGTTATGTTTTTGCTACAAGGTCTGCCTGTTGTTGTATTTTGTACTTGCATGATGATGTGTTCATAATTTCTGTCACATTGACTTGCATGTTTGACTGGATCGTAAAAATGACGTAAACTCAACCGCAATTAAATCACTACATTCATTTATTTTGACTTGCTTAGTATTCTCTGCTCGAACTTGCAAATTTAAGACAACAGGGTGACAGAAGACCTTGGTTGCATGTTTTCGAGCAGACGACCAGATTGACAACCCTTAATCCAATTTCTCTTTCTAGTTCAGACCAGCTTCCACACTGCACATTGATATATTGAATATGCTAAGATGATCAATGACAGTGTGAAAGCCCCAGAAAATATTGTCACAAGTGGATAGACCAGGCAGAAAACTCATTCTGTAGCAACCAGTTCCTGTAGCATGAGTCGAACAAAAGGAACCATATTTTGTATTATTTCTCTTCATATGTAGACAAGAAACGTAGTTACGATGACTATCAACTCATATGTGCAGGTTACGCATCAGCGAAAACATGAAATATCGACGCTTTCAGAAGCAACTGATACCTATTTCATGAGTCAAGCAAAGGGAACAAAATTTTTCTCTTTTCTCTTACTAGGGCTACCGAAACACTAAGTCGGTCTCAATAATTACCCGCATGTACATGACCTTTGCGCGCCCGCGAAACCATATTATCGACTTCCGAAACTTTCGGAAGCAACCGGTACCTGTTGCATAGGTCAAACAATGGGAAACCAATTTTTTTCCATTTTTCTCCTACTAGGGCCCCCAAAACATTAAATCGGTCTCAAGAACTACCCGCACGTACATGACCTTTGCCCGCCCGCGAAAACAGATAATGGACTTCCGACGCTTTCGAAAGCAACCGGTTCCTGTTGCATAAGTAACAAAAAGAAAACTGACTTTTACCCTACCCTTTCTTCTAAATACATAGACAAGAACTGTAACCTGGCTTTGACGACTACCCACTCATACGTAGTAGCTTTACTCGCTGTGCCGAAACAGCCATATGCAGCTCTTGTGCGCAGCCAAAGACATCAAAGATAAAGCATGATACCAAAATCTTTCCCATGAAAATATCTTATACACCTTCGAAGTATTTTGAAATTGGCCAATGGCATAAGAATAAATCATAATGATAAAAGGAAAAAATAGAAAAATAGATTATAAGAGAAAAAAAATGGCACAGCTGGGGTTCGAACCTCTGGCCACCAGGACCAAAAATGGCTCTTGGCACAGCGGTCTTACCCACTGTGCTATGGAGGCAACTGAAAATTACTTTGAGTATATATACCTAAAATCATATCTCCCCTCCTTTCCTATAATTCCTTGAAGACAAAAAAACCAAAATGGCTTCCAAAAAAAAACAAAATGGCGGCCAAACCATCGATGTGAACAATAAGAGAAGCTTTGAAGTGATTATAGGTCTTCTTTGAATGCTGACATGTAATCCTTCGCAAACTGACGTGCATTCTCCATCCATACACGCCAGAATTTACCGACATTGGGCTAGAATTTAAGAAAACAGGATGACAGAATACCTTGGTTGCATGTTTTCGAGCAGATGACCAGGTTGACAACCCTTGATCCAATTTCTCTTTCTAGTTCAGGCCAGCTTCCACACTGCACAATGATATATTGAATATGCTAAGATGATCAATGACAGTGTGAAAGCCCCCAAAAATATTGTCACAAGTGGATAAACCAGATAGACAACTCTTTCTGTAGCAACTGGTTCCTATAGCATGAGTCGAACAAAAGGAACCATATTTTGTATTGTTTCTCTTCATATGTAGACAAAAAACGTAGTTACGATGACTACCAACTCAATGTGCCGGTTACACACCCGCGAAAACATAAATATATATCGACTTAAGACACTTTCGGAAGCAACTGATAACTATTTCATAAATCAAGCAAAGGGAACCAAATTTTTATCTTTTCTCTTACTAGGGCTACTGAAACATTAAATCGGTCTCAATAATTACCCGCATGTACATGACCTTTGCGTGCCCGCGAAAACATATTATCGACTTCCGAAGCTGTCGGAAGGAACCGGCACCTGTTGCATAAGTCAAACAATGGGAAACAAATTTTTTCCCCTTTTTCTCCTACTAGGGCCCCCGAAACATTAAATCGGTATCTAGAACTACCTGCACGTACTTGACCTTTGCCCGCCCGCGAAAACAGAGAATAGACTTCCGAAGCTTTTCACAGAGCATGGCTCATCTGTAATTGTTTTTCAAGTCCCAGGACCATGTTACCTAATTATTTGGGCGGTTGTATAGACAAAATGGATTATATGGATCCATAATTATGTGATGACTTGCTTGGTATAATGCATTACGGAGATGTATTAAACCCCCTCTTGCCAGAGCGCCGCTTGAAACACTTGAATTACACGGCGTATGTGCTCAGTCTTCATGGTGTTGTAAAATACATAGATTGCAAGGACACTGGGAAACTTATCTTTGGTACAATTAAAATAGAAAGTACTGAGCTTTCAAAAAAAAAAAAAAAAAAAAAACATTATACAGAAGAATTTGTCTTTTATTGAAATTGTTTTCACATGGTTCGAATACTGTTTTTAAAAGGTGAATTATTGGTTCTAGCTGCGATACTAAAAGATAATGCGTGAATGCTTGTAATGAATAAATACTATTAGTTCTAATTGGCTCGGCAAGATTCTGGTCGCGTATTGCACCCTCGGCGTTCTTGGGTTTAGATCAGATTATACCAATATCAGCCCATATGACATGTCTAGACTGGCCGATCTTCGTCTGCTCTCTTTGATACCAAGTTAAGCTTGCTTGGAACGCCCATTAGTGACCAAAAGTTAAAAATTCAGTGTCAAATCGCAAGCAATTTTAATTCAAACCATTTTATTCTTTAGCACATAATCCAGAGTTTTAGTGACGCAAATGAAAAAGGCTTATAAAGTCATTGTGGGAAAAGGAGAAAATGCTGGTAACTAGCATTTTCTCTTTTTCCCACCGTGTTGTCTACCCAATCAAAGACAGAGTCATCTTTTGGGCTACATTTAATTTGTCGTCGGCAAATACTTTCAATTTAGTCGAGTCTAAAATTTTGTCCCTTGATAGAAAGTTAAATGTGCGAACACTATTTATAAGTCTGACAATATGTTTAGTAAGGTCTGTCAAAGTTTTACTTACCGGTAGAACAATTTACAACGCCCTTAAAGATACATCCTTACAGATAGAGCGAAAAAAAAAAAAAACTGTTAAATATTGAAACTTGAAAGTGTGTAGAATCGCTCAGCTGTGTAGACATAGATATATTACCAATTTATATGGTGTACGGGATTAAAAAACACAAGCGATTTGTCCTCATTTAAAACCGGAAACGATAACAGCGATTTGCTAAGAGGGCCTCCAAAACATGCATTTTCTCATTATCTTCCGCTAGGTGGCAGTTTTCAAATACATCACCTATCTGATATGGGCATTCTGGGTAGAGAATCGGACTATTTTTTAAGGCGGGAATCAATGCAACGAATTTCAAAATTAAATGTACGTTTACTCCCTACAACTTACCTTGTTACGATTCATCCAGCCATGGTTAGCTAGCATATAACATATGCACCAGCCATTTATAAACATAAGCTCCTATATGCTTGGGGGAATGCCCCGGTATAGGCCCAGCAAGCTGCGGACGTTATTTTTGTTGTCATTTTGTTCAGATGAACAAATCCCGGTTTTCCCCATGTCTACATTTAGCAACTGTTGACAGAGATTTGCAGTGAACAGTTGGTATTCTAAAAAAATATTTTCCCCGTTTGAAATCATTTCGTCTTCTAAGAAATTTGAAGTGAAAGGCTGGCTTGATTTTTTCACAGACGTGTTATTTATTGCCATTTCGCCTGCACTGTTTAAGCGGCAATTTACGCACAGCGTATTGATATATGTCCATGTTTTAGCAAGTGATGGGTCATAGCAGACAGGTTAATCTTTGAAGAATATGACATGCGCAGACAACGGCATTTTCTATCCGTCGTAACCTGTGCAATCTTGCAGCCATCACGGGCAACATATTACACGAAGATACAACAATTATTACAGTTTCATAAAATAAGGATGGAATGGGTTACAATCCGGCTGAAAACTACCCGAAAAAGAGTATCTATAGATGATATAGATATGTGTGTGTGTGTGTGTGTGTGTGTGTGTGTGTTTTCAGCGGCTGGAACTGTGACAGACACTACAGTGAGACATTGTCAGTCTCATAATGGTATCCAAACTTTTTAATTGTATGAATTAATTCTCTCTGCATTTTGACTCCCAAATTATTTGAGCCATGCTCTGGCAAAAGAGGGGCTTGATGCATCTCCGTGATGCATGATACCGTGCAAGTCATTACATGGTCATGGATCAATAAAGTCCATTTTGTCTAACAACTGACTGAATTAGAAGGTTAACTGGTAGTTGGACTTGCATAAAATTGACCAATACCAGAAAGTTTCCGTCCAGGTAAGCCTGCGCGGACTGCCCAGACTGATCTGGGTCGATACTTTTTACAGATACATTAAGCCCCCTTTTTCACAGAGCATGGCTCATTTTTTTCCCCTCTTGGGGTCTTAAATGTATACATTTAAAATTAAAAGAGAGAGTTCGTACAGGGTGACTAGGGTCGAAACTTTTTGCTATCGCTCAATCACCTGCATGTCAAAGGACCAGTCTACCTTATGATTCAGTGGGATTTTAGACAAAATGTATTTTATTGAGCCATAATTAAGTGAAGAAGTGCTTGGTAAAATGCAGCACAGTAAGGCATAAAACCCTTTTCCCCCAGAGCGTATCTAATTTCAAATTCGAAGACCAACCGTCTAATCGCCTTGCAAGGAACGTCTGAGCTAAAGATTACCTTAAGTTTTGAATTTAAAAGCACGCCAATGTAACGATTTATGGCTGACTAAGAACTCGATATTGCGTTTAGATATCACTGTTTGTAGGGTACTTGATGTTTCTAGCCTTTGGACAAAAATGTAATACTGGCAAAACAAATTAAAATAGACTAAATTTGTAGGAATGAAAAAGGTATTTCTCTTTGAAGGTGCATCATTGATACTCTTTTTCTCTCAAGATATGTTGTTGTTTACTTATTGGTACGGTTTATTTATCTACCAGCCGGTAGGATTAAATTTCAATCTTTGTTGCTGTCTCTTTTCGAGCAGCTGTTGAATATTTCGCAGAAAATGTCGCATCCGATCTTCTTCATTTTCTACACTACTTCGACGTCTTCTCCAGCCGGATGGGTGGAGAGCAAGACTACTAAGTTTCCCAAACTTACCTGACACTTGTATGTCTCTCAGCGGTGATTCAAATATCTCGATTTTATCGTGTGTTGATTCTTTTGGACTTAGAAAACTGTTGGTATCCTCTGACTTGATGTTAGGGTCTTCTGACTGTAAACTTTGCATACATCCTCTATGCAAAACTTTGAGGTTGTTCGCGAGATTCTCAAAGTAGCCATTCAGTTGTTTCTTTCTGTCCCTTACAATCTTATCTTACCATATTGTTGTAGTTCAAATACTGTAATAAAAACAGTAAACAAAATGGAACATACATACATAAATACACATACACTCGTATGCACTTTTAAAGAATGATATGGTGCATCTACTTTTTTTTTTTTTTTTTTTTTTTTTTTTTTTTTAATTCAGGGCATCTATCTGTTTTTTTACTGGGCAATGTACATATTTTTCCCCTTTTTTGTATTATCATCTTTATTAAACATTATATTTATAATGCATTTTTAAATCTTCACAGTAAAGTTTGAACGCAAAATTCTTTATAGATAATACTTAAAAGCAATCATTTAGCTTTAAAAGAATTAAACCTTTCAAAAGAATCACTTCTCCTTAACAGAGTTAAACCTGTCGAAGGGAATCTTAATGTCTCAAGAAATGTGCATTCATGTGGAATAAAGTCAATTGATTAAAATGATTGCATTAAAGTAATAATCAACAACATCAGCATCAGTATCACAATGTTAAAAATTTCCCGATGGCAGTTTTCCAACGGGGGCAGTTTTCCTGGGGGCGGGGGGGGAGAGACAGATTTCCAGGGGTCAGTTTTCAGGGGGCAGTTTTCCAGGGAGCAGTTTCCCAGGGAGCAGTTTTCCTAATACCAGTGTCTGCACCTAAAACCATGAAATTTTGTAAATTTATCAACTGGAGCCAGCATCACTTCTGAAAAATTAAGACAACTTATATCGCCATAGAGACAATTGAATAGACGACTTTTCATGTCACAGATTGAGCGACATTCTACATGCTTATACTTAGTTTCGTTCAGCACCATGAGACCGCAGAGATTTCGTACCACTGGCTCACAGGGGGGACAGTCAACCATAATTTAGCCAACAATGGTAATTTATAGGGGATGATCCCCTAACCGTAAAGAGACTACAAGAAATTGGGGCTTATCTACCTGTGCATTGGACTAAAACGAGAACATTTTGCAGACTTTATGCGTTCAACCCTTAAACTGCTTAATACATGAAATGGAAATTTCCAGTAAATAGCCAAAACATAAATATTGCGCTTTCAAAGTTTATTTCACCGGGGAAAAATACTGCATCGGACATTCTAGTTCATAGATCAGACTGCACGTTTTGTGCAGTCTGATCTTGATCTATCCTGTCCGCAAAAGGTCAGTAAGTCGCGCTTAGCAGCCTAAGGGTGAAGAAATGTGAACCAGCTTTGAATTTGGACAAATAAAAAAAAAAAAGACATGTCGTTTAGTCCTTTGTTAAGGGAGATAACTCTGACAGATATTAGTACTTATGCATAAGGAAATACTTCGATATATTAAAGAGTGTTAGCTCAGTCTGCATTCAGTCAAATCAAAATTTCAAATCCAGTATAAAACATTAAATCATGAAAGACAGGTGACAAAATTATCAGGAAAGCATCTAGTGACACAATTTTGCAAAAATCTAGTATAATGCGGCTTTAAGTACGTCATAAAACCAGAAATACAGAAAGCTCAAAATAAGATTACACCGGCTGACCGAGCTATTACTGTTAAATGAATCAAAATGCGTTAGAACTGCAATGAAGGGAATTTCGCTCCATGCCTTTACTATCTGAGGCCCCATTCACATACACACATGTACTTACGTACGTAAATTTACTTATGTTATTAAATTTGAGCCATGCTCTGGCATAAGGGAGTTAAATGTATCTCCGTGATGCACTTTACCAAGCAAGTCATCATATAATTATTAATCTATAAAATCCATTTTGTCTAACCACAGGCTGGAATTTTGGAGTAGAATGTCCTTGGACATGCAGAAAATTGACCAATAGCAAACACTGGGCCTGCCCAGTCCACCCAGGCTTACCTGGGTCGATACTTTTGCAAATGCATTAAATGTCCTTTTCACAGAGCAAGGGCAATTCATTTTTGGTGTCGAGTGAACGCATTCATTTAACTACTTCGTACATCTTGGATAAATTGGGATAAATAAGAATACATATGCACCACCCACCACAGTAGGCCATGAAAAAGTATGTTTACTTATAAGTATTCACACTCCATGTGCAAATTATTTCATGGTGTAGTATCGTTACTTTCCGGGAATAGTTCGGATCCCGGAATCTACCCGAGTGGTGGCGTGAAGTTGCTTACAAACAACTTCTCGCATTAGCCAATGAGAAGGCAGCTGCCCATCCTGCACATGCGCAGGCGTTTACCTGGGTTTGCACGACTCTAGGACAGGGACACTCGACTTCACTTCTTCAACCTGATTACACGTACCTTTTGAGACACCAAGTTCTACAACGATAGCTGACTTAACCCAGACGTGGGCAGTAGTTTGGCTGAACATTAACAGACTGGCCGGCCAGGACTTCTAAGGACTCGCTCAGGAATTCCGTAAGTTGCTGGCTATACTGTTATTTATCTATTCCTATAGAGAACAGTTTCTCTATAATTGGCGCTGCGAGCAATTGAACCTCGTTACACTTTAGCTTGAAATTCGCAATTTTTCGGAAAACTTTTCTAAACTGGACACGTGCTAAATTGAACATTTTTTGGAAGCATTAGAGAAAGCGATAGCGAAATTCCGTGGGAAACTCTGAAAAATATCCCAAACGGCGAAAAAAATTTTTTTTTTTTTTAAAGCCACGTGGGATTCCGGAGTACGGGTTTAATCGCAACTTCTCGCGGCATCCAAGTTCTACACTTAGACTCGTCCAAATTGAAATAAAATCCAATTGCAAATAATTTCTTATATCTAAAGTGTCTGTTCAAGCAGTGCAACGTGTGGAAAGAGTTATTTGGGGGAATTCTAGATATATTGTCTTTAATTTGCCCAATTTCCTCACGTGTTTTGCTATTTAAATAACAGTTATTTTGCATTGACTACTAATTAACTTCCGTGTTCGGATTATAGTTAGGGCAGCAATTTTTTGCATTCGCTGCTGATTAACTTCCGTTTCCGGTTTACAGTTAGAGTGGCGAGTTTGCAAAATTTTTACAGAAAAGGTACATTTTTATTGTTAATTAGTGTTGTTTCTATTCGGTTTTCATCATGTCTGACAAAATTAACATCAACTTCGCCTCAAAATCAGAATTAATGAAATTAAAAGGGATTGGAGAAGTTAATTCAGACAAAATCATCCAAATGAGAACAATTGCCCCAATTACTAAAGAAAACATTGGCCAATTGCCCGGATTAAAGTTTTCAGCGGAGGCTTTGGATAAAATAGATTTTTCTATTAATCCAACTGAAAGCAAATATTTGGGTGATTTGCCAGAATTACCTTTCACTTCAGAAAATAAAGAAAAATTAATTCATGATATTCAAATTTCTAGAAGAAGATCTTCAAACGATTCTTTTGAAAGTCTGGGGGCCAAGCCTAAAACACAAAGGCAATCTACCCCAAAATTTGTTAAAGAAGAAAAATATAAGAATCCTGGTAAAAATAGGGGAAATAAAAAGGATGATAAAACCGAAGAGGAGGAAGACAAATTATTAATTAATACTCTTTCTGCTTTATTGGAGGGGCAAAATGAAAGTAGACAGGCCTTCTCTCTCTTGCTACAAGACATGAGAAGGGGAGAAGAAAGAAATAGGGTGGCAAATGAAAGACATAAATTTTCGCCAAATAGCTTGCCATCATCCCTTATATATGATGGCAGTACTGACTGGGGAAGGTTTATAACAAAATATAATTGTTATTGTGATGGTCAAGGATTCTTGGAGCGACCAAGAATGGAAGGGCTTATGTGGGTTTTGACGGGAAAAGCTGGCGAGTTCTTCGCTTCAGAAATGAACAAGTACCCACAGCTTAGGTATGATGATATTATCAATAAACTAGCATGTAGATTTGGCAGGAATGATATCCCCGAGAATCTCATGGCTCAGTTTATGACAGAAACCCAGAAGCCTAATGAAAGCTTGGAAGATTGGGCAGATAGGATAGGTGACCTGGGTGCTAGGGCATACCCAGAATTTCCTATCTGGAAGATTACGTCCCTGTCAGTTACACGATTCTGCCAGGGTTGCACCGATAGGGAGGCGGGGTATAGGGTTATCTCTGGAAACCAACGACCTAACTCCCTGGAAAATGCGGTAGCGGCAATTAAATGGCAGCAATTGAATTATAAGGCTATTTTTGGATCAAATAAAGGACAGATGGTACCCTCTGTAAACACTAGCTCGGATGAGCATGTTGTGCAGGCGGTTACCAACATGTCACAAAAATTTAGACCACCCAGCCCTTCCAAAGACTTGGATAGAATAAATATATTGGAAGAAAAAATTAAAATAGTTGAAAGAAAAGTTGACAATATGTCAAATATGTTTGAAAGAAAAATGGATACAATTATATCCATGCTTTCAAAAGTGACGAGAACACCTCCTGGCCAAACTTATGGTCAGAGGTCAAGTCCCCGTGAAAGATCACCAACATCCCCTAAAGGGAATAAGGAATCAAATACTTGTTTTCAATGTGGGGGTGTTGGCCATTTCATGAAAGAGTGCCCGTCACGTAAAAGACAACTATCCAAGTCTGTGTCATTCTGTGAGAAAGAGTATGAAGTAGAAACCGATTTAAACGAGTCGGGGTCGGACAAAGAGGCCTAAAACCGACCCTGAATGAGTCTGAAAAAGGCCCAAATTTTGAATGTTCAGGCAGCAGTAGTACAAAGAAAGGGGGGCAGATTGAAAACAATATTCCTATTGAAATTATGGAGACTGATGAAATTTATGTTCAACAACTTAAGTCAGGAAATATGTTAAGAATCCTGGTTTCAGTAAATGGGGTGAATATACAGGCTTTTGTCGATTCTGCAGCCGAAGTCACCATTATTTCTGATGGGATTTATCGTAGGCTTAGCCCTAAACCAGAAACTGTCAAAACAGTTAGACTCCACACGGCAGGAAAAAACTTACAAATGTTAGGTTTTGTAGTAGGACCTGTAGAAGTGAAATTGGAGGATAACATCTTCAAGGAATGGGTATATGTAGCGCCCATAGAAGATGATATGTTGTTAGGTTTAGATTTCCTGAAAAAATACAAAGTAGACATAAACATCAGCAATTCCACTTTGGTATTAGGTAATCTTAAGATTAAGATGAGTAGCACGCCAACACCAAACAAGTCTGTGGGGAAAGTATCTGTACTGAAAAAGACAGTTATTCCTCCAAATTCAGTAAAATTGGTGAGGTGCTACTGTGATACAAATTTGGATCAATTCTACATGGAACCGACAAGTCACAAAAACTTATTAATTAGCAAAAGTTTAATTAATGGAAAAAACCCGGTTACATGTGTTTTGAATCTAACCAATAATCACCAAACATTGAAAAAGAATACCAAATTAGGAGCTGCCCATGAATTTTTGCAAACTCATCCAATACCAGAGGAGATTTATGCAAATGCAAAAATCTACCGGACAATGGTAAAAAGTGGTGAGAAAGAACTGCCTGAACATTTGAAAATAGTTATTGAGAATTCAAAAAATAACTTAACACTGGAGCAATCTATTAAATTCAAAAAACTTTTAATAGAATATCAGGATGTGTTTTCCAAAAATGATTATGATTTTGGGTAACTTTACTGCATTAGAGCACAAAATTGACACTGGTGATGCTAGTCCCATAAAACAGAAAATGCGGCGTACCCCCACTGAGTTTGCTAATGAAGAAGAGGACCATCTGAATAAGATGCTGAATGCAGGGGTTATAAAACCCTCAATTTCAGAGTGGGCCTCCCCTCCTGTTTTGATTAGAAAAAGAGACGGTAGTGTGAGATGGTGTTTAGATTTTAGAGCTCTTAACAACGTTACGAAGAAGGATACCTATCCCTTACCCATTATTGAGGAATGTTTAGATACCCTTTCTGGTAATGTGTGGTTTTCAAAACTGGACGCTAATTCCGCATATTGGCAAATACCAATTGCAGATGAAGACCAGCAGAAAACCGCATTCATTACAAAGTATGGATTGTTCCAATTTGTGAAAATGGCTTTTGGTCTCTGTAATGCACCTGCCACATTTGCAAGAGCAATCAACTTGGTATTGAGAGGGCTTATCTGGAATATAGTTCTAGCCTTCCTGGATGACATTATGGTAATGGGCATTAGTTTTAATGTTCACCTCTCAAATCTTAGGGAAGTATTCTCCCAACTGAGAGAGTATCAGCTTAAGCTGAAGCCCAAGAAATGTCTTTTCTTCCAACGGAAGGTAGAATTCTTAGGTAGACTGGTTTCGGGTAACGGGTTAGAAATAAGTAATGAACAGTACAGAGTTGTGGAGAATTGGCCGGTGCCTCAAAGTTCCAAAGATGTGGAACGTTTCTTGGGGTTGGTCAATTATCATCGTGGGTTTATAAGGGACTTCGCAAATCTGGCTGCACCATTATATGCACTAACCGGAAAGAATGAGTTTAAATGGGAGTCTGCAGAACAGGAGTCATTCATAAGAATCAAGAAAGCTCTAACATCGGCTCCAGTTTTAAGCCTACCTGATAGGACTGGTCTATTCATTCTCGATACGGATGCATCTCAAAACGCAATAGGAGCCCAATTATCACAGGTACAGGGAGGTCAAGAGAAGGTTATTGCTTATGCGAGTCTGTCTTTGTCCCCTGAACAGAGGAGGTATTGTACCACTCGGAAGGAACTTCTTGCAGTGGTACGCTTTACTCGTCAGTTCAGGCACTATTTATTGGGGCGACAATTCTTAATTCGCTCAGACCACAGCAGTTTGACGTGGTTATTAAGCTTTAAAAATCCACAAGGTCAACTGGCAAGATGGTTAGAGGAATTAGCCCAACACAATATGACAATAAAGCATCGAGCGGGAAGCAAACACCAAAATGCAGATGCACTTTCTAGAATCCCTGTTGGTGATATTTGTAACAACTACAAAATGGGCTATAACTTAGAAAAGTTACCCTGTAAGGGATGCACGTATTGTCAAAGAGCCCATAAAAATTGGTCATGTTTTGCAGAATCTGTGGATGATGTGTTGCCTTCTGTGGGTTGCAGACCATCCCCAGAACAATTGGGAATAAACCAGTCCATGACCGATTTGTATAAAAGTGAAGCAAATAAGGTACTTAACATATCCACAGGCGATTTGGGACCACTAGAGGGCTGGGGCTATACGGCAAAACAATTGACAGAATTTCAAAATAATGAGGAACCTTTAAAATTAATTGTGGCTTGGTGTCGGGAAGGGAATGAACCTCCGGAAGGGGTGCTTTTCAGGTCTAGTCCTGCCACCAAACACATGTGGCTGAACAAGGAAACATTCCTCATTAGAAGTGGTTTATTGTGGAAGAAGTCTCCACAGTCTTCTGACTTGCGTTTTGTTGTGCCTGATGCACTCAAAAGGGAGATAATGGTCTTAAATCATGAAATACCAATGGGAGGTCATCAGGGTATTATCCGTACAAAGGATAGAATCAAGATGAAAATTTATTGGTATAATATGGATCAAGACATCCAGAATTATGTAGCTTCATGTAGCCTGTGCAATAAGTATAAAAAACCAACTAGAAAAAATAGATCAGAACTACAAATACACCAATCCGGTTCTCCTCTAGAGAGGGTGCATATTGATTTTTTGGGCCCTCTCACAAAAACTTCAAGGGGCAATGAGTACATACTTATGATGGTGGATCAATTCACTAAATGGGTAGAATGTATTCCGTTGCCCTTACAAACAGCAGAGGTAACTGCGAGGGCACTGGTGAATGAGTTCTGTTCACGTTTCGGATTTCCCTTTGAAATTTTTAGTGATCAAGGGAGAAATTTTGAGAGTGCCTTATTTGCAGAGCTATGTAAAGTTACAGGTATGCACAAAACAAGAACCACACCTTACAGACCCTCGGGGAATGGGCAAGTGGAACGTTTCAATAGGACGCTTATGGACGCATTAAGGTGCTATGTCCAGGGGTCTTCAAAAGATTGGGATATATGGGTACCTCAAATTGCAGGGGCTATTCGGGCTAGTATTAACAGGCAAACTGGGTATACGCCCAATATGTTAATGCTGGGCCGAGAAATAAATCTGCCCATTGATCTCATATTCCCAATAGGCAGCCAAACCAATGATAGCTATCCAGAATACTGTGCTAATTTGCAAAAAGCAATGTCTCGGGCTCATAAAACTGCTCGGGAGGTTCTTGAATCTAGTCAACTTCGAATGAAGCGGGACTACGATCTAAGAGTTCTCGAGCGGGCATTTAATGAAGGTGACATAATTTTCATATATGAAAATCCTAGTCACAAAAGCCTTAGCCAAAAATTACAACCAATATGGAAAGGTCCTGGGATAGTTATCCAAAAATTATCGGCTTATACCTATAGGGTGAAATTAAAAGGTTCCATTGTAGTAGCCCATCATGATAGGATGAAAATCTGTAAGGATAGGGAACTCCCTTCTTGGTTGATACGATACAGAAAGAATTTCAAATCCTGTCCGAATAAGAATAGAGAGATTCAATACTGTATTTGTAGAAAGCCATATAGGGGGGAGTTCATGATACAGTGCGATTCATGTGCAGAATGGTTCCATGGACATTGTGTACAAATAACTCCGGCACAAGCAAGAAAAATAGATAAATACCAATGTCCAAAGTGTATACCTGATAATTAGTAATGATCTTGAGACTCGGGAAGAGCTGTCAAGATGTTGGGAAGAACCACAAATGAGTGAGAACCAGGGTCCGTAAACTGTGATAAGTATAAACATGTGATATTAAATACTTTACCCTAAATTAATATTAGTCCCCAAGGTAAAGGTTAAGGGGGACTTGTATTTTAAAATACTTTATCCTTAATTCGTATTAGTCCCCAAGGTAAAGGTTAAGGGGGACTTGTATTTTTATGGTAAATTTTAGAAAGATATAATAAGTTGTATTATTTTACAGGTACAACTGTCAATTTATATCTAGAGCAAGACCAAAAAATGGCATCGAGTACTTACCCATCAACGGATTTATCCGAGAAGGCGGCCCAAGCCATCAAGGTGGTGGAAGGAAATTTGGGCAAGGGTATTTTGATGCCCCCCAGGGACCTGTTTTATACATTAGGTTTAGGTTTCGTTAAACATGAGGATTTTGCTAGACTGGTGATTCAGTGTTACCGTCTAGCTAAAAAACGAAACAACTGGTCTTGGGTCGAAAGAGCACAATTGGATGCAACTCTCCATTTCAGTAACCAGTGGATCTTGAATAATATACCTCATAAAATTAAGAAGCGAAACCGTGTGTCCTTACCGAAAGTTAAAGTTCAGCCGGACAGGGATGTGTTGGCCCCTAGTAGGGATATCAGGTACTACGGGGAATCCACTGTTCCTGGTACTTCCAGCGAACCCTGTCCTCCCAAAGAAACAGAATTGTCTGACCCGGAGGAAATTGAGTTGCAACCTGGTCATTTATCACCTTTACAGGAAATCAGTAATATTGGTGCAGTAACACCAAAGGTTCCTGTAGCAGCAGAAACTGCTGAAGGGGTGGGGGTGCCAGAGTGCAGTTCAGCAGACACACCAGGTTCTGCTGGGTCGGGTAAATTACTAAAACGTTTGGGTGGGGATGTGAGTGTGACGTTGTCAACTGACATGTCTGCCGAAACGACCCGACAGGTAACTCTACATGAAGAAGCGTCTTGTGGGACTCAGCGATTGTTTCGGGGAACGGGTTCTTCTTGCCCTTATATGGGATGCGAGACAAGGACGCGTTCTTTGAGAGCTCACGTAAACAAAATGCATCTGCCCAAATTATACCATGGCGATGTCCCCGCAGTATTAATGGGCGACTCTGCATTTCAGGAAAGACGTGTTTACGGGTTGAGAATCTTGAGACGGTTATTGTTTGGTCAGGATGGCCCATTAGAAGATATAATTCCCAAAATAAAAGATTCCGAATGTCTCAAAGGTGAATGCTTGATCACCTTGAGAGCTTCCAAGGGAATGGTAGCACTTTGCAACCATACAGACTGGATGCTCCCAGACCGTTTCAAGCTGAAACCTCCAAATTCACCTGCTTGTCTGATACACTGGCGTTGCCTAGTGGCAATGTTTAATTTGTTATCAAGGGAGCAGAGAAGACAGTTTTTTGAAAAGTTCAAGGGTCCCAGAAGTGGGAAAACTGTTGGGCAGTCTTCGTCTAAACCTCAGACATCTGGGGGTCCTGTGCAAGGCAGTCGGGCAGAGCCCGCATGCGAGGACTCCCAAGGAGTTGAAACTGTAACTAATATGGAAACTGATACCCACATCGCCACGGGAACAGGTAAAATAATTGCTATTGATAGTCATATGCATCTTGACCGTCTAACGAAGAAATTGTGGGGCAGAACTTCTAGAGCTAGAAAGCTTAGTGAAGTTTTGAACTACAATCTCAAACATAAACCCACTAGAACTCTGGAAATTGTGGGGGCTGTGGCGGTGTATTGTGACCCAGATGGGTTCCCTAGTGTTCTGCCGAGTGATCCCAGCTTAAGAATTGCCATTGGCGTTCACCCGAGGAAAATACAGCAGTTTACTCCTGCTCTAGAAAAACATTTAAGTACCCTTCTAGCTAACCCTCGGGTCGTAGCATTGGGTGAAATTGGATTGGACATGACGGAACCAAGAGACACTTGGCCGTTTCAACAGGAAGTCTTCTGTAATCTCTTATCCTATTCATGTGTCAGGAAACCTCTTGTTTTGCATTTGAGAGGTGATGAATCTGCGGAAGGTGTGTCCTTGTATTCTAGAGCCCTATCATTGGTTCGACAATACTGTGCACCCCTTCAACCTATCCATCTACATTGTTTTACGGGTAGGAGAGAAGATGTGGAGGAATGGACAGGTGTTTTTGTCAATTGTTACTTTGGGTTTACGGCCTTGGTTACTGGCTTTTCGGGGGAATAGCAACTTGGACTGGGTGAGGTGCCTTTAAATAGGCTACTTCTGGAGACGGACGCTCCTTATTTTCCAACCCATATGGGCCTTTCTTGGAGCACTCCTGCTTTCCTAGGTGATGTTGGAGAGAGGGTGGCTCGGAGAAGGGGTATGGAATATGAGGAGTTGATGCGTTGTGCCCTCGAAAATACAAGGAGGCTGTACAAGTTTCCATAGGTTTCAATGACGGGTCTGACCATGTAGAGAAAGTAAAGATTGATCCATGTTGGTTGTCCAAGACCAAAAAGGTCCCTGGAAGCGCGTTGGGTCTTGCTGAGGGTGCTATGGAAAAAGAAAAGGGTAGGGGGGAGGAAGTTTTATGTAAAGGTTTAGTTTAGGTTGAGTGTCAATTTGGGTTTTATATTATTTTTATCTGCAAGACAGAAAGCAGGGGGGAGGATTTTTTAGTTCTTAGAGCAAGGGTCAGGGTCCTTTTGATAAAACGGGGAGGAGTGTAGTATCGTTACTTTCCGGGAATAGTTCGGATCCCGGAATCTACCCGAGTGGTGGCGTGAAGTTGCTTACAAACAACTTCTCGCATTAGCCAATGAGAAGGCAGCTGCCCATCCTGCACATGCGCAGGCGTTTACCTGGGTTTGCACGACTCTAGGACAGGGACACTCGACTTCACTTCTTCAACCTGATTACACGTACCTTTTGAGACACCAAGTTCTACAACGATAGCTGACTTAACCCAGACGTGGGCAGTAGTTTGGCTGAACATTAACAGACTGGCCGGCCAGAACTTCTAAGGACCCGCTCAGGAATTCCGTAAGTTGCTGGCTATACTGTTATTTATCTATTCCTATAGAGAACCGTTTCTCTATAATGGGAACAGACCTCAGTTTTACACATAGAGCAAATTGGTGTTTGTTGGCTTGGTTGCTATAGGAATCCAACAGCAATATATTATTGCAGCTCCATTATTCGGATTCGAACAAATTTACATGCCATTTGCAAATTGTTGTTCCGGGACTTGAAATGGCTGCAAAGAAAAAGGCTAAAAGCGGTGTAAGTACAGAAATGGAGAGTAGAAGAAGCTGTTAATTTCGTGAACTAGTGACGACTTAGGTATACAATGTTTGCTTCACTGTGGGATGAATGATCAAAGTCTCTGCATGTCTGTTGTGAAAAAAGAAAAAGACAAGGGTAATTACTTACGTGTATGGGAATTATATAAGCATGTGAACGCAGTCTGCAGTTACATTTTTACGTGTGAGTATATTTATTTCACACAGCTACATGTAAATATACAGAAAGATGTAAATTTAGTGCATGTAAATGGAGCAAGCTGAATGAGTACATATATAAAAGTGTCTAGACCATTCTGGCGCCACCGATAAGATCAAGATTGGGCCTAACAAATACAAGTCGATCTTGGATATTACACTTTCCAATCAATTCACCGGCGAAATCGAAATACCGGTGTCATTTTAAATTTCTGAACAAAATCATACTGTTCAAGAACTTGGCGTTAAAAGACTTGACGGCGTGCTTTTTGCGAGATGGCTGTATGCAAAAACGATGATAGTCTCACTGTACCAAAGGTTTCGAACAACATTTTATTTAACGCAGGTATAACTTTTAGGATTGTAATATTCACCCACTAAGTGGTCAAGGCACCATGAGACTGAAAAAGCGGAGATACAGAGAGACAGAGAGAGCGTTTTATAAGAGCCAGTGCTTTGCTCTATTCGACACATTTATGGGATTCAGTCTTCATTTCAACTCGAAATATAAGATGTATTGCCCAAAGAAATGTGATACTCGGCTAGGACGCTTGACTAATTCAAATCAGTTCAGTATAACCGAAGTCCGTATTCTGGCCATCAAGGCTCAAAGAGACTGGTTTACGACAGCAGCCTAGCTTTACACCAACCTTAACTCTATACAAAACGAAAGCATTTGCAGACGACAAATTAAAGGTGGCCTAAATGATGAAATTTGTCATTCATAGGTTAGAAAACATTGTGGGAAAAGGAGAAAATGCTGGTTACCAGCATTTTCTCCTTATCCCACAATGTTTTCAAAAGGGCTCTTTCTCAGGGTCGTTAAAAGTCGGGATTGTGTGGTAAAGGGTTAAAATGCATTTGAGCTCAGTTTTGTACAAAACACGTTGCATAAAAGTTTTGTCTGAAACACTGTCTGGAACATTAGAATTACACAACGAAACACCAGAGTCGCCAGGAAACATGTCCTCTTTGCAGCTGAGTACAGATTCTAACAAGACAAAACAGTTTGAAAAGCAAGTTTATGACGAAGGTCAAGGGAGAGTTTCCACCGAGGCAACATTACTGGACATTACTCTTTGCCTCAGCAGCATTATGGTCTTTGGCGGGGATCATCTTTGATAAATACAAAGTGCCTTTCGTAATTGTGCACGTCATGTGCAATCAGGTCTGCTGAAAAGATGTTGCATCTCTGTCTTTGTACGTTGCATCCTTTGAACCTAGTTCAATCGAGTGTAGACACCAGCCTTGAATTTCAGCACGCCGATTCCAATCGAGAAGTACTCGTATATAGGTGCTTGATTTCACGCTTGCGTAAAAATGAAACTACATGATCACAGAAAGGATTAACAGAAACCTGATGGGTGCACGTGGAGGCAATGTCAGCATGTTCTAGCACCTTGTCACGCAGAGTCGATATTAATCCTTTACCAGCTTGGACTGTTCGGTGCTTGGCAAAATTATTTAACAATACATGCTTTCACCAATCTCTGTGTTCAACTGTCATCTTAATCAGATGTATTTCATATTAAGGAAGGACAAAATTAATGCGAGTAGATCCAATACTGTTTATATCGTTAACTATATGGCTGGCTATTTGAGATGTGTAAAACATAAACCATGTAATGTAGTCTCGGTGTTCTGTAGATTTTTACTGAATGAAAATCGATTTTCTTCTAACTCACCTTGAAACCTGAATTAAAACGGTCAAGCCGACATTATTGCAAATTTTATTTTCCCATGGGAAAGATTTCTGCATGTAAAAATTGTGTTAGTGAACTTGGGAATACGTATTTTGGAGAGAGTTCGTGCATTTAACCCTTTACCACAAAATCCCGAGTTTTAACGACCATGAGGAAGTGTAATGTTATGCTTCTGTCTAGATCGTATAGTGGATTTGTCCTTTAAATTGAACAACCAAGTCAAAGGTTTTCACAGACAACATTTATTTTAAAACATTTTCTTGTATTTTCCTTAGTCCTTCTTTCAAGATCTTACCGCTCAACCTGATGATACCAATCTCTCTGTTTTCACATCTCTCCCCCGATGCGCATCTAACACCACATTTAACCTTTATAGGGAGTCAAAACACTCCCACTGTCAATATCAATATTCATAAGGCATCAATAGCCAAAATTCTAAGAAAACTAGACTCTCAAAACACACGCCTATTCAGAGAGCCATAGAGTTGTTGATATCTGACTTTTCACTCGTAACGTTACAGAAGAAGGCTTTTGAAAACATTGTGGAAAAAGGAGAAAATGCTGTTGACCAGCATTTTCTCCTTTTAAATCATTATCGTCTTCATTCTAAACAGTTTAAATTGCATTTGGATATTGTTATTTTAACCATTTTTACTCCGACCCATTTACAGGATCCTTAAAGTGTACACGTCTCTCTCTCCCTCTCTACACACACACACACACACACACACACACACACATATATATATATATATAGGTGGGTGGGTTATTCTGAATTACCTGCCCCTACCACTACGTTATCGGGTTAGGCAAAACGCAGTAATGACGGCCTCCAAGGTATCATCAAGAGTACCCCTACATGCTTCCCCATTTTCCCCAATGTCATGTGATCCAGCTTGATCAGTTAATAAAATGAGATCAATTTTGTACGAAAATACATTACCGAATCTAAAACGTGCTATTGGGGTATGGTTTAAATATGAATTCGACTATGAATCATTTTAAAAGTAGCCCTGTTTTCGGACTTTATATAGGTCCATGGACATTTCTGATAAGTAGTTTTTCTCACTAAATAAAAACGGCATGTAGAAAAACTCACTGCAATGACTTTATTGCAATCGATCTGTTTTGAATTCAGCCTATGATCCGATTTGATCATGTGAAATAACAATATCCCGTCTCCCCTGCATATTACCAACAGGGGCCGTCATTATTGCGCTTTGCCTGACGTACTCTTGCAGTACGGCGGGGTACCAGACTATGGCTGGGGGTGAGTGTGTGGATGTGATATCGCATACGGCTAGCAACATGTTCTATTATCCAAGAGCTTTCGAATTTCTTTGCATTAATTTTATTTGACTTAAAGGATTCTAGATACTGAACAGTCATAAAACTTAATTCATTCGAAGGAGAAGGCGTCAGCTGCGTCATTATCGAGGGAAAGCAATTCATCATTATTTAGATCTGACATGAACGTCAGGGTTGCTTCCCCTATATCCAAGTCTCTTTAATAAGGGCCCATTCTTTGTGAATAAACCCGGCGTTTTAACTCTTTACAGCATTTTCTCCTTTTCCCACAGTGTTTTCTACCCTTCCTAAAACAATTTTTAATTTTTTAGTAAGATTTATTTTGTCGTCTGCAAATGCTTTCTATTTCGACTTGTCAAAAATTTTGTCGTTTGATAAAGGGTTAATTTTCTTGGGGGACAGGATGGTACCTAACTTGTATTGCCGACAGGATAGTAAACCGTCGACAGAGTGCCACCTAGTTAAAGTTAAACCATTTGAACATTAGGTAGATCAGGTATAAACCACGCTTCAATAGTATCCTATGTCTGTACGATGACACAGTTGGTTAACCATTTACCACACAGTCCCGAGTTTAACGACCCTGGAGAGGAACTTTTTTGAAAACATTGTGGGAAAAGGAGAAATGCTGGTAATCCAGCATTTTCTCCTTTTCCCACAATGCTTTTTACCCTTTCTGGGACAAAGTTTGTCATATGAGACACATTTTATTTGTCGTCTGCAAATGCTTTCAATTTGGACCAGTGCATTTTTTTTTTTTTTTTTTCATCTGGTAAAGAGTTAATCGGTTACAAATGAACAGAACAGAACAGAATGATGACATAAATGTACTTGAGTTACCTATTCTGTTTTTTAGTTTTCGACTTTTGTTTGTACACAAGTGACACGAGACCGCCGTTATACTTAATCGTCAGTTGGATCTAGGTAAACTTTATTGTGTGTAGGCAATTACAATGTTTTTTTTTTAGATTTTGGTACAGATCTTATGTCAGAGTACAAACAATTATCCTTATGACAAGAAATTATGAAACCATGTGCCGAAACTAGGTTATGACACGAAAATAAACAGCTTATCTGGTATGCAATGCTTGTCGCAAATTCTGCAGTTGGTTATACTTTGTCTCAAAGTTTTCAAATAAAGTTTTGTTAAATCACCTGTCTGGCTAGTTTCAGTTATACCATACCGTAAAAGTACATTGTTGTATACTCCGGTAAGACTCCGGTTAATAGCAAGTTAAAGTTTTACTCCGTTTTTTGCTCCCTTCCTGCGCTAACTGGTTTTCACTTGATCCTTGTGATTCACGTAATTCTCATGCAGCGGAGTCAACGGAGTGATAATTCCATATAGATAAGAGAGTTTGAGTAAAAATAGAGGAGATGAGAGATGGAAGAGAAAAAAGAACGAGAGCATGAAAAGGTATTTTGATAGCTGTTTGTAAATCAGCTAATTAAGAATAAGAAAGAAAAGATTTGTTTGATAGCTGTTATAATCGGCTTATTGAAAATAAATGAGTAAAATAAAAGAAGTTAAAACTGAACCTCGGTCTTGTTTACTAAATCCATTGCGTAGAGAATTAAAATTAAAGACTAAAGGATCTTTATCTCGATGCTTAGAAAGCAAACGACCGGCAGCAGATAATACAAATATGCATTTGGAAAGTTTTGAACGGGACAACCGACCAGTATCTGTTTTGGCGTTTTCACTCACGAAATGTACAGAAATTTCATCTCTGGAAATAATATGACGAGGTCAAAAAGTGAAAATATTCATCAAAAAGAAAAGACTAAATGAAATGCATGGACCGATGCTGTTGTAGGTCAGAGTTTCAAAATGACATCAATCAAGCTCCCAGTTGTTCTGAAAGGTGAACCTGGGTCCGTATTCACCAACCATTCTTAAGAACAGTCTTGGTCTAATTATGGATTTTAAAAGTAACATAGCTTCTGATTGGCTAAAACGTTTGGTTCAGTTATGTTACTTTCAAATTTAGAAAATTCTTGAGAATAAGCCTGAAAATGTTCTGAAGAATGGTTGGTGAATACAGACCCTGGTGTACTAGTAAAACAGGTAGTATACACAAGTTTACTTTAAGCCTTGTGTACATAAAAATAATATTTCATTATCAACCTCTAATTACTGATTCTAGCTTTGGGTTATTATAAATAATTCAAAGTAAGGACTTTTTGCTCTGTATCCATACCGAGGCTTTGTGTGTATCCATTGCTAATAATTGTCATCGATTATTGTGATTTTGGGGGATATTAGCCCCAGTAACCCTAAGGAAGAAGTTTGTTGAAGAAATCATTGAAAAAGGAGAAAATGTAAGCAGCATTTTCCTCTATTCCAACAATCTTTACTAATCTTTACTTTCATAGGTAAATCCCACCATTTTCAGCTACGCTGAGAAAATTTTGCTATCTATCAGTTTTGGCAAGTCTAAACTTGTATCCCCTAGTAGTACAAAACTTCATTCATCACGCAAGATTAGGTCTACCTGGTAAGCAAGGATGGGATACTAGTATACCAAAAGTGTTAACCGTTTACCACACATTCGCGGCTTTAAAGATCCAGAGAAAGACAGCAATTGAAGACACTGAAAACCACCATTTTTCCTGTGTTATTTAACTTTTTCAAAACAATTTTCATTTGTTGAATCACATTTATTTTGTCGTCTGAAAATGCTTTCAGTTTGGACAGGTGTTAAATTTTATTTTCTGGTAAAGGGTTAATTGACCAGATGAAGGATTTTGATTTAAAAAAAAAATAGTCCAGTTACAACAGCGACAGTAGATATATATCATGTGGGACAATCACGTGGTGTTTGGTTTTGACACACTGCACGGGAAAATGGTGGAATTTTAACGAAGTAATAAGGTAATTTGCTTTTTCTGTATTTTGTGCTTAAAAATTATCGATCAACCTTTAGACATGCATTATTTTCTAGGAAATTTATGTCCACGTTTAATGATATCACAATGGGCAATTATTTTTGCTTTTGGTTTTGTAACCTGAAATAAGTTTGTATTTTATCAACTCAAAGAATTTCAACATGGAACTACGTTAGAGTATATAACGGCAGATAGTTAAAATATGGAAAGTTCCGGGGTCGTATGGTGATAATCAGGTACGGCTTAGTTATACCTTGTTTAACTTGGTTAGACCTAGTTTGATTGTTAAAATACGACTGTAGAGTAGACATATTCTAAAATCAATATAGGAAAATGATTAATTGGTTTCCACAAGAAAGTGGTTCTATCCAACTTTGTTTATGAAAGATATTTTCTTTTCATTCATATATGGCCCGCAACATGCGAAATGAGACCTCGGACATTTGCGTAAAGTGTTTACGACTACATAAGATTTTTTCATACAGTATACTTTCGTGAAACAGAAAATCGCACAAAAAGGAAAAGTGTCGTCTCGGATTAGTCACAGACTGCATAAGCTGATCTGAGACTACACACTTTTCGTGTGTTGCACGCCATATATGAGTATATATTTCCTTTGAGTTACTGGTATTAGTTTAAGCCTGCTTAACTTTGTTACCACAGTAATGGATTGAATGTAGCATCTAACATATGGCCGTACGTATAAAAACAACACTAGCAACAGAATAATAATAGTCATTTACTTTAACCCTGCTACTGATAGACAGTCGTTCATATAATCAGGGCTGCCTTTCACTAAATTGCGTAGATTTATGCAAATTATTTAGGATTGTGTACAGACACATATTGTCCCTACTTCACACAGAGGTATGAGCTGGCGTAATGTCATGTAGATATTTACTCAAATCGGAAAGTTATTCAGTTAAGTAAAACTTATTTTCAGACTTGATGCGTGCATACCTTATACAAATTTCGTGCGTACGCATTTGGTGAAAGGCAGCCCAGGTTCTCAGACTACCTTTTAGACTACCGTAGAGTGTAAAATCAAATTTGTTTTTTAGTTCTTACCAGTTAGAACAAAAAGGTTGTTCGGACGTGAATATATTGTCCAGAACAAATATAGCTTCATCTTTTTTTGCGACACTATTATGAAAGGCAAGGTATCTGCAGTTTTTATGTCGGCCAGTGATCGGGTACCAAGTTAATTAAATTTGCAGACTCAAGATAAGTGGGAGACATACTTAAGCACGAACTTCGTGTTTTTTCTTTCAACGACTGCATGTAAAATCTGTTTGAATAGAATTAAATGACGTAAGCCTGTATTCAAGAAACGTTTTCTTTTAGACTGTGACATAACTGCCGGTATACAGTTGAGTTCGGGAGTTGACTGAGAGTAAATGCAAAATGGACTCGGTCCATCTCGGCCTTTCAAAGAATATGTTGGTGTCTTCACACATTCTTCTGCTTACATACTGATAAAAAAATGGTTTTGAAATTAATCTAAATTGGTACTGATGTTTTAGACCGATTTATAGAATTATAGTTATATTGCTTTACTGAGTTGGTATCAAAATAATGGTTTAAAACTACAATGTAATGTCAATTTCAAACCCAATGTTTTGTTTTTATCATACATAAATAAAATGCAATCAGAATAGTGTATACCTATACATGACGACACTATAGCATCCAAAATATGAGCCACGCTCTGTGACAAGGTGGTTTAAACTGATGTATTTACAAAAAGCATCGACCCATGTGAACCTGCGCAATCCACGCAGGCTGACATGGGTCGAAACCTTCTACCATTTGAGCCATGCTCTGGCAAAAAGGGGGCTTAATGCATCTCGGTCATGCCAAGTAAGACATCACATACCTGGAGATCCATAAAATCCATTATGTCTAACAACCAACTGTATCATGAGGTAGACTGGTCCTTTGACATACAGAAAATTGACCAATAGCGAAAAGTTTCGGCCCAGGTCAGCCTGCGCGGACTGCGCAGGCTGACCTGGGTTGATACTTTTCGCAGATGCATTAAGCTCCCTTTTCACAAAGCATGTGTCATCTGTAATTGTTTCGCAAGTCCTAGGACCATTCTACCACATTATTTAGGCGGTTGTATAGACAAAATGGGTTTTATGGATCCATAATTGTGTGATGACTTGCTTGGTATAATGCCTTACAGAGATGCATTAAACCCCCTTTTGTCAGAGCGCTGCCCATAAATATACATGTACGTGAATTTTCTATACCACTCGAACCGCTTGAATCAAGCGGCGTATGTGCTCGGTCTTCATGGTGTTGTAAATACATAGATTGCAAGGACACTGGGAAACTTATCTTCGGTACAATTCAAATAGAAATTACTGAGCTTTCAAAAAAAAAAAAAAAAATACAGAAGAATTTGTCTTTTATTGAAATTGTTTTCACATGGTTCGAATACTCTTATAAAACGGTGAATTATTGATTCTAGCTGCGATACTACAAGATAATGCGTGAATGGTTGCAATGAATAAATACTAGTAGTTCTAATTGGCTCGGCAAGAATCTGGTCGCGTATTGCACCCTCGGCGTTCTTGAGTTTAGATCAGATTATACCAATATCAGCTCGTATGACATGTCCAGGTTGGCCGATCTTCGTCTGCTGTCTTTGATACCAAATTAAAACTGCTTCGAACGCCCACTAGTGACCAAAAGTTAAAAAATCGGGGTCAAATCGCATGCAATTTTAATTCATACCGTTTCATCCTTTAGCACATAATCCAGAGTTTTAGTGACGCTAACGAAAAAGGCTTATAAAATCATTGTGGGAAAAGGAGAAGATGCTGGTAACCAGCATTTTCTCTTCTTCTTACCATGTTGTCAACCCAATCAAAGACCGAAGTCATCTAACGTCGGCAAATACTTTCAATTTGGTCGAGTCTAAAATTTTGTCCTTAGATAGAGAGTTAGTTAAATGTGCGAACACTATTAGGCCTATAAGTCTGACAATATGTTTAGTAAGGTCTATCAAAGTCACCCTTACCGGTAGAACAATTTACAACGACCTTAAAGATACATCTTTACAGCCTAGAGCGAAACAAAAAAAAAGCAATGTTAAACCTTGAAACTTGAAAGTGTTTAGAATCGCTCAACTGTGTAGACATAGATATATTACCAATTTACATGTATATGGTGTACGGGATTGAAAAACAGAGGCTATTTGTCGTCATTTAAAACCGGAAACGACAACAGCGATTCGCTAAGAGGGCCTCCAAAACATGCATTTTCTCATTATCTTCCGCTAGGTGGCATTTTTCAAATACATCACCTATCTGATATGGGCATTCTGGGTAGAGAACCGGACTGTTTTTTAAGGCGGGAATCAATGCAAAGAATTTCAAAATAAAATGTACGTTTACTTCCTAAAACCTACCTTGTACGATTCATCCAGCCATGGTTAGCTAGCATATAACATATGCACCAGCCATTTATAAACATAGGCTCCTATAAGCTCAGTGAAAAGTCCCGGTATAAGCCCAGCAAGCTGAGGACGTTATTTTTGTTGTCATTTTGTTTAGTTGCGCAAATCCCGTTTTTCCTCATGTCTATATTTAGAAACTGTTGACAGAAATTTGCAGTGAACAGTTGGTATTCTAAAAAAACATTTCCCCGTTTGAAATTATTTCGTCTTCTAACAAATTTGTAGTGAAAGACTGGCTTGATTTTTCCACAGACGTATTATTTATTGCCATTTTCGCCCACACTTTTTATGCGGTAATTTACGCACAGCGTATTGATGATATATGTCCATTTTAGCAAGTGATGCGTCATAGCAGACAGGTTAATCTTCGAAGAATATGACATGCGCAGACAACGGCATTTTCTGTCCGTCGTAACCTGTGCAATCTTGCAGCCATCACGGGCAACATATTACACGAAGATACAACAATTATTACAGTTTCATAAAATAAGGATGGAATGGGTTACAATCTTGCTGAAAACTACCCGAAAAATAGTATCTATAGATGTCTTATAATTTATTTTTCTTCCAGCGACTGGAACTGTGACAGACACTACCGTGAAACATTATCAGTCCCATAGTGGTATCCAAACTTTTTAATTGTATGAATTAATTCTCTCTGCATTTTGACTCCCAAATAATTCGAGCCATGCTCTGGCAAAAGGGGGGCTTAATGCATCTCCGTGATGCATGATACCGTGCAAGTCATTACACGGTCATGGATCAATAAAGTCCATTTTGTCTAACAACTGACTGAATTAGAAGGTTAACTGGTGGTTGGACTTGCATAAAATTGACCAATAGCAAAAAGTATCGACCCAGGTCAGCCTGCGCGGACTGCGCAGGCTGACCTGGGTCGATACTTTTTGCAGACACATTAAACCCCCTTTTTCACAGAGCATGGCTCATATTTCCCCTCTGGTGGGTCTTAAATGTATCCATTTGAAATTGAAAGAGAGAGTTCGTCCAGGGTGACCAGGGCCGAAACAGGGTCAATCACTTGCATGTCAAAGGACCAGTCTACCTTATGACTCAGTGGGTTTTTAGACAAAATATATTTTATTGGGCCATAATTAAGTGAAGAACTGCTTAGTAAAATGCAGCACAGAAAGGCATTGAACCCCTTTTCACCAGAGCGCATCTAATTTCAAATTCGAAGACCAGCCGTCAAATCGGCTTGCAAGGAACGTCTGAGTTAAAGATGTTCCTGAGTTTTGAATTTGAAAGCACGTCAATGTAACGACTTATGGCTGAGTACGAACTCGACATTGCTTTTAGATATAGCTGTGTGTAGAGTACTTTAATGTTTCTTGCCTTTGGACAAAATGTAATACTGGCAAAACAAATTAAAATAGACTAAATCTGTAGGAATGAAAAAAGGTATTTCTCTTTTTGAATGTGTATCATTGATACTCTTCTTCTCTCTAGATATGTTGTTGTTTACTTATTGGTACTGTTTATTTATCTACCAGCCGGTAGGATTAAAGTTCAATCTTTGTTGCTGTCTCTTTTCGAGTAGCTGTTGAATATTTCGCAGAAAATGTCGCATCCGATCGTCTTCATTTTCCACACTACTTCGACGTCTTCTCCAGCCTGATGGGTTGAGAGCAAGACTACTACGTTTCCCAAACTTATCTGACACTTGTATGTCTCTCAGCGGTGATTCAAATATCTCGATTTTATCGTGTGTTGATTCTTTTGGACTTAGAAAACTGTTGGTATCCTCTGACTTTATGTTAGGGTCTCCAGACTGTAAACTTTGCACACATTCTCTATGCAAAACCTTGAGGCTATTCGCGAGATTCTCAAAGTAGCCATTCGGTTGTTTCTTTCTGTCCCTTACGTCCTTGACATCCACAATATTTCCAAAACTTCCAAATGAGTTTTCAGAGTTAGATAATTGCATTAACGCATCGTCCATTATATTCCGAAAATAGTCGTCAGAGACTGTTGGCGCGTCTCGTTCTGCACGAAATCTCGCGTGACCACTAATTTCCTGTTCTGCAAGCGGAAGTTGGTATGAGTACAGCAGTTTGTTGACCGCCGCCATTGTACAAATATCTTCTGGGTCCTCGACGGTCGGTTTATTGGGTAGTTGGATATAAGGAAAGGCTGTGACGGGCGACAGCGATAGACAAAGGCAGAACATCCAACGTATCATCGAGTCCATGTCTGAAAAAGGAATTGAAATTCTATCAATTAACCCATATACTCATAGAATAATGAGTCGTACTCTGGCAAAAGGAGGCTTAGTGGGCCATGACACACACACAAAAAAGTTATCACATGACTATAAATGCATAAAATCCATTTTGTTTTACAACCGACTGAATCATGAGGTACACTGGTTCTTTAACATGCAGAAAAAAACGACAAGTAGCAAAAAGTTTCGGCCCAGATCAGCCTAGGCAGTCCGCGCAGGCTGACCTGGATCGATAGTTTTTGCAGATTTATTTAGCTCCTTTTCACAGAGCATGGCTTATATAGATTAAATAAAAAGTCCAAGTCAGTGGTAAAATTCCAATTTTTGCAATTTCAAAGCTCGTTTTGCCGGTAGCTCAGTCGGTAGAGTACAGGACATGAGAACAGGAGGTCGCTGGTTCGATCCCCCGCTTGGCCAATTTCTGTCCGAGGATCGACGATAGTCATTGCAACAGGATTTATTCCTTTGTCACCGCTGACAATTGTTTCGACGATGGTTGTGCGGGAAAGCAGCCAGTGGCCTGGAAAGAATATTAAGTGGGGTACTGGTAAAAAAAAGCGCCGATAAGTGCACTGGCCGTCGCGATATAACTGAAATGATGTTGAAAACGGCGTTAAACGCCATACAATCAAACAATCAGTCAAAGTTCGTTTCAATGGAGAAATAAGGTTGCACTCTTTTTTTCAACTAAACAGTTCGCAACAGCACATTGAGTTGCTTTGCAGCCTAAGAGTTATCTCTTTACCACACAATCCCGACTTTTATCGACCCTAAAAAGGAAGCCTTTTGAAAACATTGTGGGAAAAGGAGAAGATGCTGGTGACCAGCATTTTCTCCTTTTCCCGCAATCTTTTCTATCCGTCCCATAGCAAATTTGAATTCTTAAGTCACATTTTATTTGTCGTCTGCAAATGCTTTCAATTTGGACTAGTCTAAATTTCTGTCGTTTGGTAAAGAGTTATAGTGTTTTTCCAATAGATATTGAGAAAAAATGTCCTAAAAATACAGTATAATTTAACCTTTTACCACACGATCCCGACTTTTAACGACCCTGGGGAAGAAGCCTTTTGAAAAACATTTTCCCACTGTTTTCTACCTCGCCCAAAACAAATTCCAGTTTTTGAGTCACATTTATTTGTCGTCTGCAAATGCTTTCAATTTGGAAACGTCCAAAATGTTGTCGTTTGGTAAAGAGTTAAGGACTTTCATTACATCATTTTTTAAAATGATTGATAGATGCTCTGGGAAAAGAGGAATTTAATGCATTTTCCTAGTGCGTTAAACCACGCATGTACAAGGATTCGTTTTGCCAAAGTGCCGGCTGTATCGTGGTTAAGAATGGTCCTTTGGCATGCAAGAAACATACCGATGGCAAAATGTTTCGACCCAGGTAAGCCTGCGCAGGCTGACACGGGTCAATACTTTTGCAGATGCACTAAAGCACCTTAACCTCTTTACCACACAATCCCTGAGGAAACGACCCTGAGGAAAAAGCCTTTTGGAAACAATATGGGAAAAGGAGGAAAAAAAGGAGAAAATGCTGGTTACCAGCATTTTCTCCTTTGCCCACAATGTTTTCAGCGCAGGCTGACACGGGTCAATACTTTTGCAGATGCACTAAAACACCCTTAACTCTTTACTACACAATCCCGGGTTTTAACGACCTGAGGAAAAAACCCTTTGGAAACATTGTGGGAAAAGGAGAAAATGCTGGTAACCAGCATTTTCTCCTTTTCCCACAATGTTTTCTACCCTATCAAATACAAGGTCTACAATTTTAGTCAGATATAAATTGTCGTCTGCAAATGCTTTCAATTTGGACAAGGCTATATTTTTGTCGTTTGGTAAACAGTAACAGAGCGTGACTGATATCGTTATCATTGTTTTTAGATGAAGCAGCCTTGTCTAAATTAAATTTGTTTTTTTAGATGAAGCAGACTTGTCTAAAGTGATTTTTTTTTTTTTTTTTTTTTTTTCAGATGAAGCTGCCCTGTCTAAATTAAATTTGCTTTTTAGATGAAGCAGCCCTGTCTAAATTAGATTTGCTTTATAGATGAAGCAGCATTGTCTAAATTAAATTTGTTTTTATATGAAGCAGCCTTGTCTAAATTAAATTCATTGGCAGACGACGGCTCAAGCGAAAGGTTTTATTTTCTTTGGGGGAACTCGTGACCTGGTGGTTGTAAGTTCGATACCCGGTTGAGGCAAACTTTCTTTCCGGCGATTTTTCGCCTCTCACCTCTGATGCATGTGAGGAAAGTAGTCAGTGGCTTTGGAAAGAAAATTGTGTCAGTACTGGTGTGAGAAAGCCAGGAAACACATTGGTGCGTCACTCACCGCCATGATATGACCTGGGCTGTTAAATTGGCGTTAAACTCCAATGCAAACGAATTTTCTTACGGGGGTGGGGGGGGGGCAGGAAGAGAAACGTTGTGGGAATTGGAAAATAATACATATACTGTTTTTTCCCTTTTCCCAAAAACTTTTCAAATGCTGTTTTCCGCGGGGTCATTAAAACAGGGTGGGAAGAGAAACGTTGTGGGAATTGGAAAAAATACATGTACTGTTTTTTTCCGTTTCCCACAAAATTTTCAAATGCTGTTTTCCGCGGGGTCATTAAAACAAACTCTGTTAAGTCCCTGAGGACAGCCATTAAAATAGTTTTCGAAAAGAAGCATTTGCCGCTCACAACCAAATGAGCCACGCTCTGGCAAAAGGGGGCTTAATGCATCTCCTTGATCAATGATACCGATCAATCCATCACATACTTACGGTTCTATAAAAGCCACATTTGTAACAACCGACTTAATCATGGCGTACACTGGTCTTTGGACATACAGAAAATTGACCAATAGCGAAAAGTTTCGGTCCAGGTCAGCCTGCGCGGACTGCGCAGGCTGACCTGAATCGATACTTTTCGCAGAAGCACTAAGCCCCCTTTTCACAGGGAATGGCTAAAATGTTCCGTTTCTAATATTATTTCTGGGGTCTGCGTGGCTCAGTTGTAAAGTGTAGGACTCGTTACATGGAGGTCCTGGGTTCGACCCTACTTGGAAGCACTGGCTTTTTTTTTTTTTTCTTTTTTTTTTTGTCGTGGGAATGTCCCTGCATGGGTAAGACATTTCAGAGCCCTAGCCTACGGTGAAACCTTGAACATAAATGAATATGCTAGCTGTGTAGTGGTATGACTTAATAATGTTGAAAGCGGAAAACAGCATTTAATCAATTAATCCAATAATGTTCCATTCCATCAGGGATCGTAAATTACATTTGAGCCATGCTCCGTGAAAACGGGGCTTAATGCATCTGCGAAAAGTATCGACCCGGGTCAGCCTGCGCAGTTCGCGCAGGCTGACCTGGGCCGAAACTTTTCGCTATTGGTCAATTTTCTGTATCTCCAAGGACCAGTCTACCTCATGATTGAGTCCTTTGTTAAAAAAGAGTGGCTATTACGGGTCCATTATAATGTGATAGTTTGTTTGGTATCATGCATCACAGAGATGCATTAAGCTCCCTTTTGCCATAGCATGGCTCATTTATATACGATTCCTGATTCCATTCAGAAGAGTATTTTACTTGCTTTAAACAGTTCTCTGTGTATGATTTGACACCGTTGATGCTACTTAATTTTTTTAACCCTTAACCTGATAAATAAGTCAAAACAAACTTTTAAGCCGATAGTAAAACCCAGAATAAAGCTATTTCAAAGTGGAAAAAAATATCCCCTTAACAGACAGTGTAGAATCAAGATCAGACTGCGTGTTCTGTGCAGTCTGGTCTTGATATACACTGTCTGCAAAAGGTCAGTGAGTTGCGCTCAGCAGCCTAAGGGCTAATAGGTTGGAAATTCGCCAGTAATGGTTATGAGCTGACTAAACTGCAGTGTAATTGTCACCGATCGTAGCCTAACGTTCCGTATCAAGACAGTATAAATCATATTAGCTATAATTTCACTGTGGTGCTTGACAATCGTTATAATTACCGTAGCGTAATTCTGTGTAACCTTATAAAATATTTAAACATATGTCAGGGTAATGGAACTGCAATGCCTTGTAGCGGATCAGATTGGAAACCAGAACAGCGGCGAAAGCCTCCGGTCTTGCGCTGACAGATGAAAAAAGTCAAAGTAAGTCTCGGCAGTCCGATTGCAGACAGCCATTCCTAGGTATTTTTTTCTATATTTCCGTAACCTTTTACACCGCTCGATTCCGACTTTTAACGACCCTGAGAATCAAAAAAGGTTTTGAAAACATTGTGGAAAAAAAAAAAAGGAGAAAATGCTAGCAAACAGCATTTTCTCCTTTTCTACCAATGTTTTCTACTCTCTGAAAGACAGAATTTTTGGTTTTCCGTAACATCTAATTTGTCGTCTGCAAATGCTTTCAGTTTGGACAAGTCTTAATTGTTTTTCACGTCGTAAGGAATTTTAACGTCCCTACAGTATGAACAAATCTGCTTACATTGTAGGAAAAAGAGAAAATGCTGTTTACCAACACTTTCGCCTTACAGTGATATTTTCTATTCCTTCAGATAAAATTTTCATCATTTTTGAAGTATCTTATCCGTTTACCTCACAATCCCGACTTTAAACGACCCTCAGAAATTAGCCTTTGAAAACATTGTGGGAAAAGGAGAAAATGCTGGTAACCAGCATTTTCTCCTTTTCCCGCAATGTTTTCTACCCCACCAAAGACAGAAATTATCAATTGTGCTTATTTTAGTTTGTCGTCTGCAAATGCTTTCAATTTGGTCAAGTACAAAATTTTGTTGTTTTGTAGAGAGTTACCGGTCGTCTGCAATTAAAATATGGACGAGTCTAAACTTTTGTCGTCTGGCAGAGAGTTACTTCCGACACTAGCCAGCGCATCTTAAGCTCTTTTTTATGATATTGTAGATCAAGATCAGAATGTAGACCATTCATAGTCTAATTTGTAATCGACATTGCGAGATTTTGTGAAATAGACTAAGAAAACGGTCCTCCAAACGCAAAAGTCTTAGCTTTTCGTTGGGCCCAAGTGCCAATTCTTTCTTTCTTTCTTTCTTTCTTTCTTTCTTCCTTCCTTCCTTCGGTCCTGCGTGTCTCAGTGGTAAAGTGAAGAACTCGTGACCTGGAGGCCCCGGGTTCGAGCCTCACTGGATCCACTGGATCGTTAGAATGTCCTTGGACAAGACACCTCAGAGTCCTAGCAATAACTGGTAAAATCTAGAAAATACATGAAAATGGGAGCTGCCGCCTTAACATGACTGAAATAATGTTGAAATCGGCGTAAAACACCATTCATTTAATCAATGAATCAATCTTTTTTGCTTGTTTTCTGTCTTCGTTCGTTTATGTCTTTCTTTCTTGATTTCTCTCTATTCTTTCTGAACACCTTAAGGCCAAACAGACTTTCTGGGCATGTCTCGACCTGACAGCTTTAAATAACAAGTTCAGAAATCTAATTTACTGTCCAGTAATTTGTGGATCTTACGAAACTCTGTGGATTTGTTTTATTTGCTTTTTGACCGTTAATTTAGGCTCACATTTCAGTCAATAAAGTTAAGCCCTTTCCGTGTCATTTCAGTCTTTATTCCAGACAGTGTAGATGATGTCCAAGCTGCATAGAAATTGCATTCTGACCAGGGTCTGCATTCACCTATCAAGAATGTTGTTAGATTTGTTTGCCAGAATTTTCTAAATTCGCAAGGAACACAACTTCTGATTGGCTTAACCTTTTTGGTTTAGCCAATCTGAGGTTGTGTTACTTTCAAATTTAGAAAATCTCGGAGAATAAGACTTGAAATGTTCTTAAGAATATTTGGTGAATTAGAATCATGATCTTGGATCTTTATTGTCTAATATTTTAATATTTATCGATATAAACATTCTGACATAAAAACTTTTTTTTTTTTTTGGATCAACACTAGGGAAACCATGTTAAAATCTTTCACACTACGTCACACAGGAAGGGTTGCGTTTCACAAGAATCTTGCTATAATTTTCTCTAGATGTAAATTCAATTCAAGAATTACAACTGTCTCACAGAATAGAGAAAAAACAATTTCTGTCGTCGTGCACGGTGAAATAAATCATGAGATACATGTATGCCAGTATTACCATTAAATTTCTGCTCTTCTTAATACTTTACCAACGACAAAATTTTGGACGCGACCAAATTAAAAGCATTTGCAGACGACAAATTAAATGTAGCTCAAATGATGATTTCTGTCTTTGATAGAGTAGAAATCATTGTGAGAAAAGGAGAAAATGCTGTTTACCAGCATTTTCTCCTTTTCTTACAATGTTTTCAAAAGCTTTCTTCAACAGGGTCGTTAAAACTCGGGATTATGAATGAAGGATTAAACGATATAATTTGACACTTAAACAGAATGGAGCAACACTATGGCTGTATTGACCGTATTTTGCGCGCAATGTAGATTCAGACCATACTGCCCTCTGCAGACAGTGTAGATCCAAAATCAGACTGAAAATCATGCATGTTTTTATTTTTCATTTTGTTAAGTTGTGCTAGGCAAAAAACACAGTTTAAATTGCCATATCGCAAAGGTTTCGTTAATCAATTTTTCTGAATGAAACTTTTTGCAGATGCATTAAGCCCCTTTTGTACAGAGTATGGTACAAATATTTGAGCCATGCTCTTTGAAAGGGGGCTGAATGCATCTGCGAAAAGTATCGAACCAGGTCAGCCTCGCAATCTGGGCAAGCTGACCAGGGCCGAAACTTTTTTGCTTTTGGTCTTGTAGGAGACACGTCAAAAGAATCGGTTCTTTTTTTCTCAATTTGAAAAATAACATAATTTTCCCCTTAAAATAAAGGAGACTGAATACCCGAACTTTTAGCTCAGTTGTACCATAGGCCACTGAAACTCCATAGGTCTATCAAGGAATTCCCATCATTTGACACCGTTACTAAAAATAGCACATTGGTGCACCGCCTCTATATCATATATATAGTTATATACACGCCATACAGGCGATGCGCCGATGTGCTATTTTTAGTAATGGTATTTGATGATCAACCAACGAAAATTTCGGTGTTCCGTGATAGAACAGTGGAGCTTCAAAGGCCTGTGATTGTACATACACATTTCAAGTTATTTTACGTGCCTATAGGAGACACGTTAGAAGAATTTGCTTTTTTTTTTTTTTACAACAAAATTCTTCCCTTCAAATGCTTCTTTTCTGTGTTATTTGTGCTTTTTTTTTTATTGGTCTACAGTTAACGTATACATCAATGGAACAACAATTGCTGGTTTCACTGATTCGCGTACTTCATTGGGATAAAATCTATGTAGGTCATTAGTCCTGATTCAAATGGAAATTAGACTATACAGTTTACCTGGAATCAGTTCTTTATTATCATCCCAATCAGTACGGCTGCTTCGTTTCATAAATGCATGATCATTATTACAATGCACCACACAATCTCGTGTTTTAACGATCCTGAGAAAAAAAAAGAAAAAGCAACGTGAGGAAAGGAGAAAATGCTTGTAACCAGCATTTTCTCCTTTTCCCACAATGTTTTCTGTCCTTTCAAATACAAATTCCATCATTTCAGCTACATTTAATTGGTCGTGTGCAAGTGTTTTCAATACATATTATTTAGCCAGTGCGATAGAGTTATCTCCCTTTGAGCAATCTTGTGCTTATATGGTAAGAAAATGAACGGGACTCGCGAGACAGCGCGATCTTATCGGAACCCACGTGTGCACGGTGCCCGTAACGTAGCCAAACCGTTCACTAACTTACAATGGCGAAAGAAAATGAGAAAATGAAAGCCTTAATATACTTACAAGACTCTGCGTGGAATGAAATGTTCCTGCGTTAGTATAGATGGTTGCGTTTGTACTCCATAAATGATTTTGGTTTTTGTTTTTAAACGCCTGGTCCCCGTAGTAAGTCAAAACGCGCCTTTAATTTGAAGTGTCCCTAATGGCAGTAAGAAGTGCTTAGACTAATCGAAACTTATATTGTTTGGTAAAGTGATTATAAAGTGACTTTACCTATAGTTTACGCCCGAATATAGAATGCTTGTATAATCATGAACACGTTTTAGTCCTGTTCAGTGGTACAGAAGGACGTGACGCCAGATGGACAAGGATAGCAAAATGTTGAAAAAGAAATTGCAAAAAAGATGGTAAATATGAAAAAAACATGTATGTGTTACAGGTGAGAGGTCACGGATCGGTGGGAGGAGGGAAAGCTAAGACAAAGTTCTATTAGCCTTTCTCTGTTAAAAGGGGTTTAATGCAGCTACAAAAAAGTATCGATTCATTTCAGCCTGTGCGGCCCGCTCAGGCTGACATTGGTCGAAACTGTTTGCTATTTGTCAATTTCCTGCATTTCAGAGGACCAGTCTGCCTCATGATTCAGTCGGTTGTTAGACAAAATGGATCTCATGGATCTATAATTATTCCTTGTAAGACACACATAACAGTTCGATAATCCCCAAGAGTTTCAAACCCGCACGTTGCGAATTAAACGTAATGGTAACTGGCCTCTATCTGGAAAAAGAATAGGCCAAAAGGCAAGTAACAATGAATGATTTTGTGGATAGGGATCGAGTTATCCGCTACAATTAACGCTAGACAAATTCTATTCATCATCGCAACGTTTCGGATTACAGTTTTAGATCAAATTTTCTCGTTTAATCAGTCGTGGTTGCCAATTGGGCATGGAACTCTAAGATTCTGAATGAAAATCAAACGATGAAACGGATATCCTTTATATCCGTCCGCAATCATATATTGTGATCACTATAGGAAACATAAAGGGTATCTTCATTGTTAAAATCGATACAAGTCAACCAGTCACATCTTAAACTGTGTTTTCCGGTAACATTTTGTACATTGAAAATAGGGCGAAATTGCCTTTTTGATACTCTACTACGCTTTCCCTAAGAAAGAGGGAGTTTAGCTGGTAATTTCTTCGAAAAGTCTGTCCAGCGAATAACCTCTACAAGGAGCAGAAAAAGTGACATGAAGAACTGGGAACACTCCTCCCCCCCCCCCCCCCCCGAAACTTAACCCATAGAGTGCCTTTCACAACTATAGTTGTCTTTGCGGCTAAAGTAGATCAAAATCAGACAGCACAAAACGTGCAGTCTGATCTTTGATCTACACTGTCCGCTTTGCTGTTAGGTTCTGGAAACGAGCGACTTTAAAATCGCATCTGTATGGCTCTAATTTCTAGATTGCAAATGTCCCCCGGGGTTTATTCGGCGCTCGAAGGGTTAAAGAACTTTATACATTTACTCGGTTTGGTCACAGACACTAGGCTATATGGTTCCCATAGAAACAGCAAGTAACGTGCACTTTCTCAAGCAATGATGAAATCAACATCACAAACACATTGTAGATCTGTTCTTTCATCTTTTCTTGCAAAACAGTTTATCAAAAATGCTTGATATCCAATTTCAAGTGGTGCTACTTCTGACTATTTGGACCCAGAGGCCAAGCCCCCGTAGCTCAGTCGGTAGTGTACAGGACTTGAGAACAGGAGGTCGCTGGTTCGATCCCCGGCTTGGCCAATTTCTTTCCGAGGATTGATGATAGTAATCGAGACAGGATTCATTCCTCTCTCACCGCTGTTTCGACGATGGTTATGTGGGAAAGCAGCCAGTGGCTTGGAAAGAATATTGTGCGGGAGTACTGGTAAGTGAAACTCCAGGAAGGCATGGATAGGTGCACTGGCCGCCGTGATATAACTGAAATAATGTTGAAAACGGCGTTAAACACCATACAATCAGTCAATCAATCAATTGGACCCAGAGGCACTCCACTCCGGCGCTACACCGTTCACCACAGCAGTAGAAGATCCGTTATTCGAATAATGGTAGAACCAATATATTGAGCAACAGCCTGTACATCTGACCTTGATCTATGCCGTCCGCAAAAGCTGATTTTTTTTCGTCCATGACATAGAAAGGATAACGTCTCATCGCTATTTTTTTGGTAACAAGGAAGTTATAAAAGTAGTTCTGGAATCGAAGCGCAGTGTGAGAATTACCACTGTATAAAATTTACTTATAAAATCATTATAGTAACAGAAAAGACGCTCTCTATTAGGTTTTATTAACTTTATCTTCGTCGCGTGACAGACTTTTTCTCCCCGTGAACAAGTTTGAGAATCGTAAAATGGCAATAACAAACATTCAGTCAAAAGATCTTTTTTTTTTTTATTCAAAGACATGTTTCGGCTTTAAAAAAAGAGAAAATGATGAACGGAATTAATTGGCTTGTTTTTAGAATTATTGATCTTATAGATTGTCAGTTGCGTAAAAATAAGAACACGTGTCAAAGAAAAAAACTAGCGTTGTTCAAAAAATTAATTTAGGCTTGTAATATAAAAATGAAATACGTTAACTAACGATAAAGATAACATTGAAAATAATGATAATGATACTTATTGCAAAAACAAACCGATCAATCAATTCATTTCATTTAAGATAAATACATAATCTCTGACTTCCAGTGGGCTTAACTTAAAAAACGGTTCTGAGTTTCAGTAGGTTTAACTAAACAAGCGGTTCTGAGTTTCAGAAGGCTTAACTAAACAAGCTGTTCTGGGTTTCAGTGAACTTAACTAAACAAGCGGTTCTGGGTTTCAGTGAGCTTAACTAAACAAGCGGTTCTGGGGTTCAGTGAGCTTAACTAAATAAGCGGTTCTGGGTTTCAGTGATCTTAATTAATCAAGCGGTTCTAAATTTCGGTAGGCTTAACTAAACAAGCTGTTCTAAGTTTTAGAGGGTTTAACTAAACAAGCGGTTCTTACTCCCTATGGGCTTAACTAAACAAGTAGTTCTAAGTTCCCATGGGCTTGAATAAGCTTGAATAAGCTGTCCTAAGTTTCAGTGTGCTTAAGTAAACAAACAGTTCTGAGTTTTAGCGGGCTTAACTAAACAAGCGGTTCTAACTTACAATGGGCTTAACTTAACAGGTCATTCTGTGTTTCAATGGGCTTAACCAGACAAGTCGTTCTAAGGTTCATAGCATTTGACCAAACAAGCTAAGTGGGCTAGACTAAACAAGCGGACAATATGTGTAGATCCAAGATCAGTTTACACATTCTGTGCAGTCTGATCTTGATCTCTGCCGTCCACGAAAGCACTTGCTTTCGCCTATGGCGCTGAAAAGGTCGGTGATTTTATTTCTTTACCACTCCACAAAATTTTAGACCTGTCAATATTGACTGAATCATCACTCACCCAGTAAACTACCCCTCGGATGTTTTAATCTGTCTTTTAATAGGATCTAAAACATTGTTGGAAAAGGTGAATATACTGTTTACTTGCGTCGACCAGGGAAGTGGAAGGAGGAAAATGCTTGTGACCTTTTTTTTTTGTACCACATTGTTGTGACCCTGTGAAAAAAATAAATCTCATTATTTGGGCCACATTTTATTTGTCGTCTGCAAATACTTCCAAAATGACAACTTTCGTCTCGTAAATAAATAACATACTTAAAAAAATCCTGTAAGACCTAACTTTATTAACCCTTTGGCTTCTAAGCGCGACTCAAGGACCTTTTGCGGGTAGTGCAGATCAAGCTCATAATGCCCAGTCTGATCTTTGATGTACATTGTCCGATAGGGAGAAAGGTTTCCCAAAAAATACCTTTAATATAGCAAAAACTGGGTTTTTGCTATTAGCTCTAAAGTTTCGTTTCACTTATCTAGCATGGTTAAGGGTTAAAAAAATGCTGTCAAAATATAATATACGTGCCATGTTCTTTGAAATAGGGGCTTGATGCATATGTGAAAAGTATCGACTCAGGTCAGCCTGCGCAGTCCGCGCAGGCTGACCTGGGTCGAAACTTTTCGCTATTGGTCAATTTTCTGTATTTTAACCCTTTACCACAAAATCCCGACTTTTAACGACCCTGGAAAAAAAAAAAAAAAAAAGCCTTTTGTAAACACTGAGCGAAAAGGAGAAAATGCTGGTGACCAGCATTTTCTCCTTGTCCCACAATGTTTTCTACTCTTCCCAAAACAAATTTCAATTTTAGAGTAACATTTATTTTGTCGTCTGCAAAAGCTTTCAATTTGGACCAGTCTAAAATATGTCGTTTGGTAAAGAGTTAAAGGACCAGTCTACCTTACAATACAGTTGGTCAGTAAATATAATGGATTTTATGGATCCCTTATCATGTCATGACTTGCCCGGTATCATGGATCACGGAGGTGCATTAAGCACCCTTTTTACAGAGTATAGCACATATAATTTGTCACTGTCTGACTGTATTTTGTTCTCACCCTTAGATTTTATTATCACATATACTGCACAAAGGAAATTAATTGCCATACACGCATTGCATGCACCGATGGAAATTGCTAGTCCGGAGATCTGTTTTTTCTTAAATCAAAGCACTGAAAGCACCAGCGAATGCTCGCATTTGAAACCTGAAGAAAGGTATGGTCTTATATTGTCTCATATTGCATGGGAGTGTTGATCCTTCAACAAGGAACCTGGGTCTGTATTCAACCATTCTTAAGAATATTCTTTGTCTTATTCTAAGACTTGAAAGTAAACCAAAATCTGATTGGCTAAACCAAATGGTTTAGCCTTTCAGAATTTGCGTTACTTTCACATTTTGAAATTCTTGTGAAGAAGACTAAGAAAGTTCTAAAGAGTGGTTAGTGAATACGATCACTGGTGTTTTACGAACCTCGGAAAATGCTAAAAAGAAATTAAAAAAAAAAAAGTCATCAATAAAAAAAGTAGAATATGCTTTTATCAAAAGAATTTCTTCTTTCCCACATCTTTTTAGGCAGATTTGAGCCACCTATATTGTCCTCTGATCCTGTTTAATATGGAAGAGTTAGAAGCTGTATGCCAAAATAAAATATAGTATTTCAATTCAATGAATTTTATAGTTGAACGTTTTTTTAACATTGTTGCACAATGTATGTTGGAATTAAATGGTAAAAAAAGAATCTTAATTAGAGATTGTGCAAATATCACTTTCAGACTTGAACGAAGTATTAATAAACCAAATCTATCTGTTTCTGAAACCCTGTGTTCAGAAAAGCATACTGTTATTCCAATAACCATTTCCTTTACCATTTCAGTAAAACCTTAATAACCGATTCCGAGTCTTAACAAACGAGGAAAGTGGCTTTTGAAAACACTGTGGAAAAAGGAGAAAATGCTGGTCACCAGCATTTTCTCCTTTTCCCACAATGTTTTCTAACCAACCAAAGACAGAAGCATTGACTGGAGCTACATATAATATGTCGTCTACAAGTGCTTTGATTTTGGACTTGTCTAAAATCTTTTATTCTGGTAAACAGTTGAATACTTTATTTCTTCATGATAAACAGATTGAATCCTATAGTAAATGAAAGAAACCCATCCCAAGGGACTCCCTAATTTTGTTTAACGACCATTTATTTACAAAATTTATAGTCAGTGGACGAGCTGACTGGAATAATAAACTAAATCAGTATAAAGAAAAACTTAAGCACGTGAAATGTAGCTTTACTGCATGAATCATGATAATTAAATTGGTCTCTTCAACAGTGTTAACGCCAATCCTGGCAGTCTTCCTGTGCAAGCGTCATACATTTAAACGTGCTATAACTTCTGTAAGTCTATTCTTGACAAACTCACTCACTTGCGTCCATTCCAGTCCATTCCGTTAGTCAGCGAAAGTCTTGCACATTGACCAAGCAACGTACCCATCGACCTACCTACTTAAAAGACTCCGTCTGCTGACCAATTTACCCGTTCACTACCATCCAGAGGCTCCCCAATGAAGCCATGCATCCACCTAGCTCATCCCTCAATACTCATCCATTTAAATCTTTACCAAACGACAAAATTTTATATTTGTCCACATTGAAAACATTTGCAAATGACAAATTGAAAGTGGCTCAAATGATGGGAGTAGCCTCTGAAAGTGTGGAAAACATTGCTGTATAACCACGAATTTCTCCTTTTCCAACAACGTGTTCAAAAGACTTCTTCTTCGAGTTCGTTAAGGGTAAAGGGTAAAGCAGTCAGTTGCCAACCTTACCAAACTGGACAAAGCCTTCTTCTTCAATCTTTAGGTTGCCAGAGAAGTGAAATTGTCATCGAAAAGGTCAACTGCTTCAATTTCAATACTGCGCAAGTATACCATACAAAAATACCAAGCAACGTGAATTCAGGTCATTTGTTTGGTATTTAACTCTTTACCACACAATCCCGACTTTTAACACGCTTGAAAAAGAAGCCTTTTGAAAACATTGTGGGAAAAGGAGAAAATGCTGGTAACCAGCATTTTCTCCTTTTCGCACAATGTTTTGTACCCTATCAAACAAAAATCACATCATTTGAACCACATGGAAATTGTCGTCTGCAAAAGCTCTCAATTCGGACTGGAATAAATTTTTGTCGTGTGGTAAAGGGTTAACGCCATTTTCACCACCAACATTATTTTAGTTTTACCGTGGTGACCAATGCACCCATTCCTGAAATTTCTTTTACCACTGCTTCGTATGAAATTCTTTCTAAGCAAATGGCTGCTTTTCCTCATATACATCATTAAAACGATGTGTGGAGAGTGACACGAATGTCGTCGCAATTCACCATCATCAACCTCTGCATAATGACCGTAAATATACATAGGCGCGTAACCAGGGGTTCAGAATCATTACGCACTTCGAATCGAGAGTGCTCTTTCACCTTTACGCTGTTAAGTGCGACACAGCTCGCTTTTGTAGACACTGCAAATCAAGATTAGACTGCACAGAACGTGCACTGTGATCTCGATTTACACTGTCCGATACAGTGAGATTTTCCATGAAAAAGAAATAGGATGAAATCGCAATGTTTGGCTTTTTGCATTCGGATGGCAATTTTCATTTTAAGCAGATTTAGCCTCAATTATGTAGATGGAGTTGTTCTATAAGATAATAAAAGAATGTTTCGCCTGTTCCCATTTATTCTTACATTACGCATCGGCATAGTGTGCGTCAATGACGCAACGCCTTTGGATCATAGACTTATTGTCTGCAAAAGCAACGCTAAGAATCCAGTTGCAGAAAAAAAAGTAAGGAGTTAATAAAGAGCTTTCAATCCATCTTGTTTGATATTGTTTCACGACGGGATGCTAGCTCCAATATTATAAATACCTAAATAAACCACCAGCAACAATACATTTATTACCGTAAAGCTATTTGCAAGCCCAGGGGACCCCATCATTTAGACATTTTAATGTCAAGTATGATATATGGCCCATTTAACAAGTACAATTAAAATTAGAAACACTTTAGAGGTAAAAACGATGGAAATTCAGCATCAAGCTTGTAATAACCGTGTTATACTTAACCCTTTACCAGACGACAAAATTATAGCCTTGTCCAAACTGAAAGCATTTGCAGACGAAAATTTCAATGTGGTTCAAATGGTTCGATTTTTCTTTGATAGGGTAGAAAACAATGTGGGAAAAGGAGAAAATGCTGGTTGCCAGCATTTTCTTAATTTCCCACAATGTTTTCAAAATGCTTTTGTCCTAGGGTCGTTAAAAAGCGGCATTGTGCGGTAAAGGGTTAAGTCATAGCCAAACGACAGTTTCAAATGGACTTGTCCAAATTAAAAGCATTTCCGGAGGACAAATTAAATGTGGCTCAAATAGACGCAATTGCCTTGAAAGGTAGTCTAATCTTCATCTAAATTGTCCGATAAAGAGAGCTTTTTCTATAGATTTAGAGATGTTTCCAAGCTCAAATGGATGAAAATGTCCTTGAAATGCTGTTTACCAACAGTTTCTCCTTTCCCCCACAATATATTGTTCTTCAAGATTGTCAAACCACAGGATTGCGAATGAAAGAGATTACCCTTTCAGAGCCATATATATATGAGTCATGCTCTGGCAAAAGGGGACTTAACATATCTCCATGATGCATGATATCAAGCAAGTCATCAATTAATTAAACATCCCTAAAAGTCATTTTGTATAACAACCAACTAAATTATGAGGTACACTGTCCTTTGACATGCAGAAAATAGACCAAAAGCTTGCCAGTTGGCTGCTTTCTTTATGGCCATACCATCCATCAAATAACACAAGTACAAAAAAAATAAATAAATAAAAAAAAAAGACGGCCTAAATTTGCCCGTAAATAGGCAGGGGCCCTTAAAATAAACATGTCTACATTTTTGACCAATCACAAATTTCTACGTATTCATTTTTTATCAATACCAAAAAGTACGTCAAAAGCCAGCACGTTCAGCTACGCCGAAAAATCGCACACACAGAATTCGCACGATTTTCGTTTATGGTGTGACGTCTTTAAAGGCAGGCGTAATCTTTGTCGTGCGATTATCGCGGGATAAAATTTTACAGTATTATATGATAGTACGAATATTGATAAATACCCTCATGGATTACTAAATTTGAGTATTAATCTCCTCAGGCTCTCTCCTCTTGTTTCAGGTTTTCTGTCCAAAATAGTAATAAAGTGACTATTTTTGTGCCATTACTTGTCACAAAATGTCAAATAGAATCCATGTAGTGATTTTTAATACCGAAATGATTATGTACTGTACCCATAACTTTGTTTAAAACAATACTATTATGTTTTATCAATTTTAAAACCACAGTTTTTTTTTTTTTTTTTTTTTTAATCCATTTGTAAACCGGATATCATCTGGTTGTTTTATAGAAATAGTCGTATTTTCTAAAGACCTTAGAGTTGGCAGCTTTCCCAGTAGTAAAGTAAATATGAACGATTTTACCATTATATAACTGAAACGAAGACTTAATCACACTATGAAACATCCGCTCCAAGTCCCGTATTCACCAACCATCCTTAAGAATATCCCTAGTCTTATTCTCCAGAATTTTCTAAATTTGAAAGTAACACAACTTCTGATTGGCTAAACTATTTGGTTTAACCAATCAGAAGATGTGTTACTTTCAAATTTAGAAAATCTTGGAGATTTTGACTAAGAATGTTCTTAAGAATGGTTGGTGAGTATGGACCCAGGTGTCAAAAAAGAAGAGAATAAAAACGTTTCCGATGATATATGACCTGGAGTCACTGTTTTTAAAGAATGGTTACCAAGGGTATTTATCCTGTGGAAGTTCCTTTACTTCATCATACCGACATCACTCCCAAAACAAGCAAAAACAATTGGATTTTTTTTTAAAGCTGATTTTTGGCGACAATTTTGCTATTCTGCTTTAATAGAAGCTATCTAGATTTTTTATTTTCGGAGTGGCTGTTTACAGTTAACTGTAAATAGCTAAAAACGTTAAACTGGCTATTTACAGTGAACTGTTAAAAGCCAAAAAACGTAGAATTTGCTATTTACAGTTAACTGTAAATAGCCATTTTTACGGTTTTTTTTTTTTTTTTTATTATTTATGGTTAACTGTCTGGTTTTGGAAGCCCAAACTTTAAATGTGTGCTATCAGTAACAGTTGTAATAGTCTTAAATGATTACTTCATTTGAAAAAGATCCAGCAAACTAATTTGAAAAAGCAGAAAAAAAAATCTACCATAAAAATCATGGATAAGTTTTGATTTTTTATACATGTAAAGGCAGACAATACCAACAATTTGCAACATTAAAGCCAAGGCAAAGTTTGCTGCATAATATGAACATTCATAGCGAGCTTTTTAAAATGTTTTCATCTTAGTAATGAAATACATTTGCTCGAATTTTTTTTTTTTTTTTTTTTTTTTTAACATGACTGTGTGTTGAAAGTAAAACAATACAGAGGATCAGACCTCGAGGGTCATTTTAAGCCGGGAAAAATTAATGTCGCTTTTTAGATCCAATTCTCAAAAACATATTGCATATTGCAACTTTTAAACCCATTTTAACTGTAAATAGCCAACATTTTAACTGTAAATAATCATTTTAACGGTTTTTGGCTATCTACAGTTAACTGTAAATAGTCAGTTCTACGTTTTTTGGCTATTTACAGTTAAATGTAATTGGTCTCTGCTTTTATTTTTTACCCCAAACTTAAAAAGAAAAAAGAAATTTTTCATTGAATTCACTTATATAAAGTGATTGCTGGTAAATCATCACTGGGTAAGAAAGTGTACGAAAAAATATATCTTTCTTTTGATGATGGTGATTATTATTATTATTATTATTATTAATCTGATACGTAGCCTCTAAAAGTGTTTTCAGTATTTGCCAAATGTTTGCACAGGCTCGTGGAAATGCCACAAAATAAAAACACGCTTTCAATTATTTTGTATCCTATTCAAATGAGTACGATGACGTCATCATATCTAGTCTCACAAAAATAAATGGAGTAACCAATTGCAATGCGATCATCCCTTTTTTTTAAAAGGAAAAATTGCACTTTGTAATCATTCAACCGTACAGTTTCTTTACATACGCAGCGAAAAAGTATCTCTAGGGGTAATTATCAGTGTTTAACCCTTATCCTGCTAAACGAGTGAATTGAAACTTTCAAGCGAAAAGTAAAAAACCCAAATTTTGCTATTTCAAAGGTATTTTTGGAAAAAATATCTCGTTATAGGACAGTGTAGATCCAAGGTCAGACTGACTGCACGCTCTGTGCAGTCTCATCTTGACCTACACTGTCCGCAAAAGGTATTTGAGTCGCGCTTGTAAACCTATGGGTTATTACAAAATTTTGATTCACAGCAAATAAATCTAAATATGCCTCTTTCAGATATGCAAGATATAATAACATAGCTCTCCGTCCAAGATTTAACTCTTTCAGCGCCCTATGGGAAAACATGGATTTAGAGGATGGTACAGATCCAGAGAAGACAGCATAAAACATGCGGTCTGATCTTGGATCTATACCGTCCTCTTATTTAGTCACGCCTTTACGATAATAATATTTCTGTGTCTCAGTGGATCGAAGATTTATTTTCGGTCAGAAAAAAGGATTTTAAGTATGTATACATTTGGCGTTTAACCCTTTACCACACAGTGACGCGTTTTAACGCCTCTGGGAAATTAAACTTTTGAAAACAACGTGGAAAGGGAGAAAATGCGGGTAACCAGCATTTTCTCCCTTTCCCACGATGTTTTCTAACTTTCAGAGAGAAATCCTATCATTTGAGCTACATTAAATTTGTCGTCTGCAAATGCTTTCAGTTTGGGCCAGTATAATACATGTATTTTGTTATAGGGTAAAGAGTTAAAGAGCTGAGATTTTCTCCCACAACCACTGAGAGTTTTATAGCGTCAATTGTGTTTTAACTGGTATTTAAATGTTCTCTAATAGTAGCTTTTACAAGCTCTATACTCCCGATTATTGTCACTAACACAACCATAACAAGTTAATGGATTGAAGCAAATTTCATATTAGACCCCTTTGGTTAGCAAGATCTGCTTTTTGAACCAGACAAATGTTTTTTTGTTTTTTTTTTATTATATTTTCTTACGTTTTGTAAAGATATTTTCTGTCTGTTTTTTTTTTTTTTTTTTTTTTGTTTTGTTTTGTTTTGATTTCTTAATTTTCAACTTCTTTCTTTCTTTCCTTCCTGTCCTTCCTTCCTTTCCCTCCGGCCCCCTCCCCTCCCTTCCCTTCCCTTCCCTTCCTTCCTTCCTTCCTTTCTTTTATATTCAACAATATGCAGTATGTGGACAGTGACTTGATCCTGCGAATAAGTCATTCATCTACTAATCGCCATTATTTGAATATGCAATAACCTAAAAAGTTGAATATTTTATTCGAAGAAAGCAAAGGTAAAAAACGATGCTTTTTTTTTTTTCTCACCGACGACAAGAATTTTGAAATCCGCTATGTTTGGGTTACAACCTTTTTGGCTTTTATTTTTTCAAACTATTCCAGTGACAATGCTAACATATACATGTATGGCTTTAGCGGACGGTGAGATCAAGGGTAGGCTGCACAGAACGTGCAGTCTGATCTTGAATGAACACTATTCGCTATCTGGGCCCAATTTCACAAAAAAAAAAAAAGAAAAAAAAATTAAGTCTCTTATTTTACTCAAATCTCCTAACGGTTCTATGTTCTGACTTAAGTTGAGTTTGTTACTTGAGACACATTTCAGCAACATTAACAGACTGTAGTAACGTTCCCAAATCCTGTGGTGACATTACGTCTCGGACTCAACTAAGCAAAATAAATGGACTTAAGCCAATTAACCCTTTACCAAAATCCCGACTTTTAACGACCCTGAAATAGAAGCCTTTTGAAAACATTGTGGGAAAAGGAGAAAATGCTGGTAACCAGCATTTTCTCCTTTTCCCACGACGTTTTCTAACCTATCTCAGACAGAAATCATCATTTTAGCATCATTTAATTTGTCGTCTGCAAATGCTTTCAATTTGGTCCATTCTAACATTTTGTCGTTTGCTAGAGACTTAAATCCATTATTTTGCCGAGTTGAGCACGAAAGCTTGTGTCAGCATAGTACATGAGAATGTTACATAAACCTGTTAATGTTGGTAAAATGCGTCTGGAATAAAAAAAAAAAACTTAAGTCGGAAAATAAGTCTGTTTGCAGATTTGAGTAAAATAAGAGACTTAAGTTTTTTTTCGTGATACCAGGCCCTGATGCCGATCCAGACTTAAATAATTTTGAACTTCTGAGGTATCTATTTTATCACTAAGAATTTTTGATATTTTTTCAGACCTAGTTATGCTAGTGAAAAAGAAGACATAAAAATAGAAAAAGTAGACGTTATAAAAAGGTCGACGCTAAATAAACAAGGACTTTTATGGTGATAAATAGATTTGGCTCATAATGCATCTAACAACGTTGATTTTTCTCAAAAGTGTGCCATAAAAAAGTGAATCATCACTGGGGAATACATTGTGTAACGTCGCATGCTTTTTTTAAAGTTTTTTTTTTTTTTTTAATTTTGTGAAAAAATAAGTAAAACTTGGACTATCATCTTCATTATTCAATCGATTGCTTTTTGTTTTTGTAATTCCTATTATTGTTTAAAAGGAACTAGTCAGATTTTTATAGACCCGCCGAACTTCCAAAATGCTATAGGCTACCAACTGAATTAATTTCGGCAATAGCTGGCACATAATGATTAAGAAATAGAAGTGTAAGAGAAAAAAAAAAAAAAGGGTCCTTTGAAAGTTTATTGTTAATTGGATACGTAGCCACTTAACTAGGGTAATAATAAATTTCTCGCCAGAATACTTCCAGGCTCTCTCTCTCTCTCTCTCTCTCTCTCTCTCGCAAGTATATCAATATGACAAAACAACATAACCATAAACCATCAGCACCTTAACCCTTATCGTGCTAAAAAGGTTAAATAAAACTCTCAAGCTGATAGTAATTTTAAACCCGAAAAATACTATTTCAAACTTGTTTCTCGTAGAAAAATATCTCCTTATCGGACAATGTAGATCCAAGATCAGACTGCGCGTTCTGTGCAGTCTGATCTTGATCTGCACTGTCCTCAAATGGTCGGCGAGCCGCATTTAGCAGCTTAGGGCTAAATGCATGTATTACCACAACAGACTGCTTCTTGATCGTAGTGGTGTTAGTCAAATATGGTCCTATCTGAAAATCTGATATCAAGCACTCCGGCTACACGTTTTTTTTTTCATCAGAAAAGATGAAATGACAGGTCTAAAATATGTTTATGAGGTTGATTTGATCGTTTCTGAACACGTGAGCGTTACTTTGCCATTTCTTCCGGAATTATTTAGTGTATGTGACCTTATCAAAATATGTGGTTTTCAACTAGCCAGGGGTTCTTTTTACTGATATTCCGAGGGAGTTTGTCAAAGGCGTAGCATCCATAACGCCCAGTTTGCAAGTGCTTAATGTAGAAAAAATTGGCATAGGTGAAACATTCTTTCAATACTTTATAGAACAACCACATCTTCATAATTAAGCCTAAAACTGCTGAAAATTAGTATTTCCAACTAATAGTAAAAAGCCAAATACTGCGTTTTTTTCCTATTTCTTTTCGATGGAAAATCTTAATGTATCGGACAGTGTAGATCAAAATCAGACTGCATGTTCAGTACAATCCCATCTTGATTTATACTGTCTTCAAGAGCGCACTTCATCGAGGTCAGCAGCCTACGGATGAAATAGCATTTTTCGATTCGGGGTGCAAATGATTCTGAACCCCTGGTTACGCCCCGGGTTTTGATTGAGGAAGAACTGCAAAAAGCTTCATGGTTACTAATGTCACTTTTGACACCTTTGTGTGAACGCTGTTGGACATATTTTTCGGAAAATGAACAGCAAAACTCTCGATTTGTCAGGCGAAAAGCAGCACCTCAAAAAGAGTTTCATTCTATTTTCAATGTACCGAAACGTTACCGGTTTGACGCCATTGGAGTCGGTGTTCGGATATGTCCCACTTTTCGACATGGCCCAGATTCTGGAGACACCCTTGCCAAGCAACCCCGTGTTTAATGACCCCGAGGTAGAATGTTTTAAAAACGCTGTGGAGAAAAGAGGAAATGCTATTAACCAGCATTTCTCCTCCACAATTTTTTCTACAGCTTTGAAGACAGATCTCATCAATTGGGTAATATTTAATTTGTCCTTTGCAAATGTTTTTAAATTGGACGTGGCTAAAATTTATCGTTTGGTTAAGAACTAAGCAAAAACAAACACAAAGGAAATTACATGTACTCATTAAACAACCTAACACGAATTTACAATTTTACTACAGTTTTATATTTCCTGTAAGCTAACAGATAACACTTTCACGTCTTGGCGTCACTCTTCAAATACATCACGTTTTTAGAACCCTTAAAACTTAACCTGGATTTAATTGCTTATGCGAAACGCGCAGTCTGATCTTAGATCTTCACTGTCCACTTCTTTGTCAGATGTTTCAGATATTCTGACTAAACAACCCAGGAATAAAAGTATAACAAATATCACGGCTCTTTATTACTTAGAATGTCATTTCTAAAATCCGAACATCAGAGAAATCAAAGTTCCAAAAGTACTAAAACCGAGCTTTTTTATTCGTCGTCATTCAGTAAATAATTATTCTAGTTTAGAAACTTTCTCTGACGACAAACTAATGGTTGTAAAGTCGTTGTAGATCGCTAAAGGTTTGCTTTCCGTTATATTGTTTTAGCGATTGAAATGAGTCGAACACTTCCGGTTAGACACCGTGATAACAGAAGGCTCAAGGTGCGCTCAATATATACTACTCAAAGTAATATCTAAATACAAAGTTAAATGTACTTTAAAAAATGCTGTTGTTGTTGTTGTTTCTTTTTTACATTTCAAGTGGTTAATATACCCCCGTGGTGTTGTTTCTACCATGTTTTACATGATCTGTAGAAATTGAGTAGGGGACTATCATTAAAAAAACAGATTTCCTTGAAAAGTTTCATTTTCAAATTTCCCAAAAATCTTATGATACAGGCATGTATAAAATTAATAAAAAGTATGTCAAACGTTGCTGTTAATGACAAGGTTCTATCGTCTCGTAATGCTTCCTTTCGGGTCCATCCTTACTCTTTAATATTGTTCCATTCTCGGGCAAACATTACGTCAAGGGCCTGGATACTTTTTGGTTGAAACTGGCGAGTTGATATTCCACCCAGCATCTTGTTTCACCTTCGGTCGACTGGAATACGGCCAGGAACGGGCTGACTGGTCAAGACATGCAATGCGCTTTCTGTACCCGGCATGGAAGGTAGAGGGAACTGTATTATAATAAGCCAACCACCTACTGCACTATCAGAAAGACTCACCTGAATATCGAGAACCGGGGTCGGTATTCACAAAGCGCTAACAGTGTAGATATAGACCAGAATGAATGATAGTTTTTTTTCCCGGTTTAGAAGACCGTTTATATGGACTCCACCTGAGTCGGCATTCACTATTCACTATCAACACTGTTCGCACAAGCAGTAAGTAACTTCCTTCTGATCAGAAGTATTTAAAGATATATAATAAATAAATAAATAAATAAACTTCCTTCTGATCAGAAGTATTTGTAAATAAATAAATAAATAAATAAACTTCCAAAAGTTAAAATAAATGACGGAATACGGTACGTCCTCAAAATCATATACTTAAAGTCATCGCAGAGTACGATTCCCTTTCAAAACAAGACAGCCAAGGTGTAACGCCACTGTCTGACTGTTTGATAAATCGTTTATACCTAGAACATGTCAAAGTCAAACATTTTATTTTATTTACAGAGAATTATTTCAGTTATTGATGTATCTAGATTGTTGCAATCCCACTCACGTCTGGAAGTTTGATCAAACGTAGGCCCTATATACTTGTCTACTTAAAATTTTTTTAAAGATATTTTGTTTTCTTAAAAAACTATTTTGAGTCATTGCTCAATAAGGATTCATTGCTACCAAACTCGAAAAAGATCTTTATACGTCTAACGGATGAGTTCAGGGGCCTTATTTATCAACCATTCTTAGGAACATTCTTAGTCTTTATCTGAGATTTCCTAAATTTGAAAGTAACACAACTGATGACTGGCTAAACCAAATGCTTTAGCCAATCAAAAGGTGTGTTACTTTCACATTTAGACAATTCTAGAGAATAAGACTAAGAATGTTCTTACGAATGGATTGTGATTACGAATCCTGGTTTCCAGTCAGGTCCTTTGGTTAGCATACAAATTTATGTAAAAGACAGTTTTCTCGTAAAATAGTGTCCTAACGGTTATTATGTTTCTAATAAGCTATCAAAATTTATATCAAACCTGTATTAAGCAGGCACCAATAGGACACTTAAAACGTGTTTTCCTAAGATAAGTGCTTAATACGGGAATATTTAACAATTGCCTACTCGTTGAACTCAATTCATACTTGCTTGATACAGGTTGTGTGCAACTAAGACAGGCATATAGGGTCTGTATTCACCAACCATTATTGAGAACATTCTTAGTCTTACTCTCAAAGATTTTTTTTTAAATTTGAATGTAACACAACTTCTGATTGGCTAAACCATTTCCAAATAGTTTAGCCAATCAGAAGTTGTGTTACATTCAAATTTAGAAAATCTTGAAGAATAAGACTAAGAATGTTCTTAAGAATGGTTGGTGAATACGGACCTAGATCTTGATCTACAGGGTTCCCAAAAGCAGTACAATCTGCTTCAGACCAGGCAATGTTAAAGTATTAAAAAAAAAAAAAAAAAAGATGACGGATCATGATGCAATCACAAAAATGTACGAATTCATAAGGGAGTATGGTCTCCTTTCATAACGCGACAGCCAAGGTGTCGCGCAGCTGTCTGAAAATTTGATATATAGCTTGAATACCTATAGCATGTCAGCTTCAAACTTTCTGAGATACATTATTTACAGAGAAATTATTTCGGGTTATTGATGTATTTGGATTCATTGCAAACCCATGCACGTCTGAAGGTTTGATGAATCGTGTATACATATAACACGTCAGTTTAAAATTATTTAGATACGTTGTTCACAGAGAAACTATTTCGAGTTATTGGTGTATACAGATTCATTGCAAGTCCAGTCTTTCTGAAATTTTTTGATAAATCGATCATACCTTTCACTTGTCAACTTCAGAAACTTTACAGGTACTTCAGTCACTAAAAAAAGCAATTCTAGTTATTGGTATACTAGTATCTGGATTATTGTAAAGTCACTCGAAACAGCTTTATTTATCTTAAGGACAAGGTTACGTATCCAGTCCGGTCCTTTTGTCATTCAGCAAATTTATGAATAGGACAGTTTTCATTAAAAACAGTTTATCAATGATTCCAGTGTGTCGTATGAGCTATCAGAAAAAGTTCACCTTTTTCTCAAGATATTTCCGTCCCAGCTATAATAACGATAAGTCCTAAAAAATATTTGCCAACCCGTTCTCTCATTTTGATGAAACTTGAAGTCCGATCTTCGATCCACAATGACCAATATTATGCGAGATGTTGTGATTAAAAAAAAAAAGAAAGAAAGAAATGAAACGGATCTATTTATAAATTTATCATTTATTTTCACACAAAAGGAAACACAAAATAGCATATTGTTTCAAGTTACTGCGCCACTGACTGTGAATAAAAAAAAAAAGATAACATTACAGAATTAAACATGGAATACAACACAATAAGCAATGCTATAATTTACTTACCGGTATTTATTGTTTCAAAATTCGATTCAAATTCCTCCAAACTAGTTGAGTTTTAACGACATTCAGTTACTTCAAGTATTTATTTTTTCACAAACGAGCCGAAATTTACCTTTAGAAAAAAAAAGAGTCAAACACTTCAAAGCTTCAAGAAAGATTCCTGCATTCGTAACTTTAATAAGTGAGACAGGCTTTATAGCTCAATGAAAGTTTCCCGGTATTTGCCGGTATTTGTCGTCAATGAAGCCCACTCGATTATTCCAGATTCCAGCTTCCCACATAAGTCAGGAATTCTGTGATCATTTACGCCGTCCACACCCCGTCCGTTGATATTTGTATTAACCCTTAACTATGTACAAGTCGACAATATTTTGGACTTGTCAGTAAGGAAGGCATTTGCAGACGAAAAAAATTAAAATAGTGCTCAAATTGTGATATCTGTCTAGGAAACGGTAGAAAATATTGTTTGAAATGATATAAATATGCTACGATCGTAAATATCAGCATTTTCTCCTAATCCTCCGGGTTTTTTTTTTTTTTTTTTTAAGACTTCGCTCAGATCCAAAATGCTAAATCCGAAAATTATTTCAACTGTTGCACCCTAGAGTGTTAAGTTTGCAGATGTGTGAGACTTTTTCTTCTGATTATAAAACTCTTTTCGATTTATTCAGCGCTTTAGCGGTTCAGATACTGAGCAAAACTGTAAGTACTTTAGCCAGATCAAGGTGAAGGTCAAACCTGAATATTACGTGCAGTCTAGTCTTGGATCTACGTTGTTCTATAAAGTCGAAGGCATTCTTACAATTGCAGCAATCGATTTTTTTCTTCTTGACTGAAAATATCTACATGTATTTCATTTACCCTTGGAACATCCTTCGGGGTAAGCTAAGGGTATCAATTTTAACAACAGTACGTCCAGCCTTCGCTTTCGTAACCATATTGAACGTCAACAAATCGCAAAGGCGTCGGCCATTATTCATTTTGGTCGCCATTTTGTTTGAACAGAATCAGCCGGTAAACAATGGCTAATCTGCGTTGATTATAAACGGTTATTTATGCCTCTGCGAAAGTTAATTTCGATCATGATTCTCGGTGATGGCTGATTGTTCTACATGTATTATCGGCAGCGCTCAGCTGGTGTTGACGACCAGATTAATCTGCGGTTTCTTCACAATAGACGTAAGTAAACACGGAGAACTTTCCGATATCTCGGATACCGATTTGTTCGGATCAATTGAGGCTTCTGATGTTTCCGTTATGAAAAGTCATGTCTGAAAAAAAAAACCTTTTCACCATTGCCGTTGTTAAATTCAACTTGTATTTTTTACTTTTGTTTACATTTAGGCAAATAGATACTGTATTGTATTGAAAAGTATATACAAAGTGGTACATTAAAGGTCGCGCATTTGCTATGAAACTGGAATTATTATTAGAGTTCCATTAGAAATGTATTAATATGCCTACTCTTTCACTTAGCTCTTGAACAAATGACAAAAGTTTCGACTTGTAAAAATTTGAAGCGTTTTACGGACGACATAATAAATGGGGCTCAAATATTGGGGTTGATCTTTGAAAGGATAACAAAAAGTCCTTTAATGTTTTGAAAACTCCTTTTTTCATGGTCGTTAAAACACGTGATTGTTTAGTAAAGGCTTAAAGCCTGGCCAATGAAACCAAATGTGGAAAAGGGTGAATCAACGATAAAAAAAGCCTTTGATGTGAAGGACACGATTTATTTGGAAACTTAAAAATAGAAAGGATGCAAACTGTAAATGAATTAGACACTTTGCGTCATTGTTTTAGAGACCGCCACAGACGTGCACAAGGAGTGGTGCAATACAACAATAGTTTTTATTTCCGTATATTTATAACAACTGTAACTTTCACACTATAAAATGGCATCTTTGAGTGCCATTTTCGGACGGTGATGATCAATATCAAACAAAAAATAACCTACTGAATCTACTCTGTCCGAAATTACGTGACTAATTGAGCTAAACAGCCCTAAAGTGGAACATTTGAGTTTTTTTTTTTTTTTTTTCCTTTAGTCTGGGGTTCATTTGTTTTCATAAAAAAATGGACAAAAGAAATATTCACGATTTTATTCACTATTCACAGCATTTTACTTTCCTTTTTTAGATTTGAAAAGAAAATTTATTTACAAATTTTTCACTCTAATCCGTTCCTAAAAGGGAAAGAAGAGTTTTTTTGTTTGGCCGATTTGCTGAAATAAAAACAAAACCTCTAAACAGCAATAATTCTTGAATCTCTTCACACTGGATTTTAGACATGGAACAGTCTTGGGATGGTTTGTGATAGGAATCTGGATTGCTGACTGGTATATTTTATATCAAACTGTCTCGAATTCCCAAATCATGTCCCTGATGATAGTATGGGATAGACATAAATTTTCCAGATTTGGCTGGCAGTAGGCCAACAATACTTTGCCATAGGTCTACAGCCCTTTTATCAACATAATTTTTGCTAATCAAATCTACATACACATAACTTGACAGATCAATAGGGGAAAAAAATGTTGAGAACGTTAACGAAATCCCATGGAACGTAATGTAAGCGTCCTTTAAGAAAAAGACCAAATACGCCTCACAAGCCCCTGCGTTGAACGACGCTAAGGATGCGCTCCTGGGTCTGTTTTACTTTATTACAGAGATTGCAAAATCCAAGAATATTCGACATTTTATTCTTCTCACAAAATCCATATACAAAAAGGGATTTTATAGACTTGTTATTTTTTCTTAGAGCATTGATAAATACTACACATAGTGTTTTTCCTTTACATGCGCTAAGAAACTAGACGGTGTCACTCATTTAAAAAGATGCAATTCTTTAATGTGTTGATCATTTTGCATAAAGGGACTCCGTCTATTTTGCCAGATATGTCATGTGACATGTTTCAATACAATCCCGCATAATTTACGCGTTTTCAAACGCTAAGTGTACTATTTCGCTGTAAGTTTGCTTTACCCCAAGAGGTCTAAACCATATTTTAGACAAAAAAAAAAACGGTAGAAAATACAAATCAAGGTTTGATTGGGGTTTACAAAGAGTATAGAGCAAGATTAGGTTGTGCATAATGTGCAGGCTCTATACGTTTCTTTTTATTGTTTCTGTATATCAGTCTGATAAAAATGCTCATAAAATAGTAAACTCTATCCTATTTTACTTTCCTTCTTTCCGTAAAACGGCCAATGGAAGTACCTAGCGACTTTAGTGTTTACGTCTATTGGATAAGTTATAGCAATCTAATCAGGTAAAGGTTACAGCGATGATTTTGAAAAAAGTAAAGAATAGTTCAGAGATTAGAGGACATGGAATTATGTTTCGGTATAATTATTGATATAAATTGCCTTTTGTAGACATAAACTTTTCTGATTACAGTCGCGTCATCGGGTGCTACAGTTCTTGATGACATGGCATATATTTGTATTTAAAGCAAGTTTCTGAATTTTGACACCACTGCGATATAAAATTTTAAAAGGAGCCAGGATAACTGCAACGCAGGTACGAATATATGGAATAAAAGTTATGTGTAAGTATTGTTCTCAATTTCCTTTTGTGGACGTAAAAAATGTGTTTACCATCGCGCCATCGAGTGCTCCAGTTCTTGATGCCGTGGCACAGACTTGTATTAAAGGTAACTTTTCAGTTGGTAAGACCACTCTGACTAAAATACAAGGATTAAGGATAATGATAACGCAGGTTAGAGGATGTGGAATTAAGTTAACCCTGTACAAGACGACAAAATTTTAGACCTGCCCAAATTGAAAGCATTTCCAGACGACAATTTTAATGCGGCTCAAATGATGTGGTTTTTCTTTGATAGGGTAGAAAACACTGTGGGAAAAGGAGAAAATGCTGGTTACCAGCATTTTCTCCTTTTCCCACAATGTTTTCAAAAGGCTTCTTTCCCAGGGGCGTCAAAAGGCGGCATTGTGCGATAAAGAGTTAAAGTGTGATTATTTACCGAAATTGCCTGTTGTTGACTTTAACTCCTCTGTTTACCATAGCTCCAATAAGGTACAAGCAATCTTACTAACTTGCATTGATAAAAATATGTAAAACGAAAATTAAGTACTATTGTGCTCTTTCATGTTTATCTGCTGTGTGCAAAAATATATCTATGCATGTGTACGAATTTGAGAACAACACTACTGTACTTTTCTGACCACAATTTTCTAGTTTATGCAAACAGTAATATATAATATTTATATAGCCACCCCGGTTATGGATTATAAAATTATAAATTTTAAGTTGTGTGTAAATTATCGATTAAAAGAAAAATGTTTCGTAGACGTAACCTTCTAAGTTTTACCATTGTTCCATCGACCGCTACAGTTCTTGATACCGTGGGATATATTTGTATGAAAACAATTTTTCAATCAATTTTCAGACCATTCCGATCAAAATCCAAGAATAAAGGATAATTGTAACGCAGGTTAGAGAATACGAAATTTATTTCAAGTGTAATTATTGCATTTTGTAGACGCAAACATCTCTGTTTACCCTCGCTCCATCGATTGCTACAGTTCTTGGTGCAGTGACATACATTTGTATTATGGCAACTAAGAATTTTCTTAGACCTTTTCCTAAAAAATGCAACAAATCTTCAGAACATGTATTGATCAACTGTACCAATACGTAAATTAAATCTTATTCTGCTCTTTCTACGCATATTTGTCTTCTGTATGCAAATAGCTGTAACTATATTGCATTGCAAAGCATATCGGGTACGGATTAGTGATTGCGAAACTATCTTTATGTTCTATAATCATTGTAAATTTACTTTTTTGCCTTTATACCATTGCGCCATCGAGTACTTACGCAGGGAACACTTCCAACAACATGTAAACTGATCTTGTAAGCATGTTTCTATCAAAATATGAATTCAGTAAAAAGTACATTATTATGCATTTTCTGCTCATAATTTTCTTGTCTCTTCAAACAGTAATATTTCTTTTTTATTTATACTTGTAGCGACCCGGATAATGGGATATACATGTATTTAAAAATGTTTTGTAGATGTGGCTTATGTTTTACCATCGAGCCATCGAGTGCGACAGTTCTAGGTGCCGTGGCATACATTTGTATTAATGGCAAATTTAAAGTTTGTAAGACCACTCTAGCCAAAATACAAGGATCAAGGATACTTTTACATGGGTAAGAAAGTATGGAATTAATTTCAAGTGTAATTATTGACACAGATTGCCTTTTGTAGACGTAAACACCTCCGTTTATCCTCGCTCCATCGAGTGCTACAGTTCTTGATGCAGTAGCATATATGTATTAAAAGCTGTTTCTAAGACCGCTTCCAACAATATAGATCTAGAACTAATCTTACGAGCATACACTGGTTAAATATATAAAAACAATTAAATATTATTTTGCTATTTCTACGCATATTTGTCCTATGTATGCAAACACTTGTATCTATTTTGTATTGATAAACATAGCCGATCGGGTTAGAGAATGGAACCTAACTTTGTGTGTTATAATTATTCTATATAAACTTAAAACTCTCTTTACCATCGCGCTATCGAGTGCTAGAGTTATCGAATACAATTTCTCATTGTCCTGAAAACTGGATTTGTGGTGCACAATATATAACAAGGATATCAAGGAATGAAATTTAAGCTTCTTTTCATCACATGATATATATATATATATATGTGTGTGTGTGTGTGTGTGTGTGTGTGTGTGAAATTACCTGATGGAAAAAGCAAAGACAAGAAACAAGTTGGTCAGCACGGTAGATTTATTGCATATTGAGGTTCCCCTTACCCCTTTGAGTTGTTAATTGATCCAGCGGAATGGTAAGCCAATGCATCAATCTTACGGGATTATTTGCTGATGATAATTGTAGGGCTGAATATATATATTTATGTGTACATACGGTACCTCCAACAGCGAGAGTGAGGTGGATATATCAGCAAACTGAAAGCAGAAAGCGTAGAGCGCATTGGGCAGAATTTGCTTCTGGTCAGAACGATAAGGCCTACAGAATGTGGATTTGCCGAGCAAACCCGATATTAAAAATAGGAGGGCATTGTTCAGCATGCATATTTGGAAAAAAATCTATATCTAGCATTATCAAAGTCGAGATAAAACTCCAATAACAAAAGGAAAGGTTGCTAAACTTGGCGACAAATGATTGCAGATAATAAGGAACGTAGGAGAGACGCAGCCGTTAACACGTTACCTCCTGGAACCAATGCGTTACAGACAACTTTCAAATCATCCTTGTAAAATATGGTCAATTAGCGTGAACCAGAGTTCAATAAAGGAAAACACATGAAAATATTGCTGCAACAGGAGAATTGCTCGATACGAGCGATTTCTCTTGTTACCCCATTGTTTTCAAAAATCGCCTTCTGCAAGACGCGCAATGTCTTATGTTGAGGGGAATGCGTTAATGGGGCCATAACCGAGTTGTAAACGTCATGATGTAAATAAGGAACACTTACGCTTTTTGAGCTTGGACGGTATCTTTTTTGGAGGGTTCGGGTGGTCCCGATGACCCATAGCGGTTAACCTTTTACCACACAATGCCGACTTTTAACGACACTGGGAAAGAAACCCTTTGAAAACATTTTGGGAAAAGGAGAAAATGCTGGTAACCAGCATTTCTCCTTTTCCCACAATGCTTTCTACCCTATCTAGAGAAAGATTGCACCATTTTAGCCACATTGAAATTGTCGTCTGTACGTGCTTTGAATTTGGACAAGGCTAATTTTTTTTTTTTTGGTGAAGGGTTAACTACTGACGCGTAAGGCTAGGAATCCTTCGATCTTAAGTTAGAAGCTTGAAGAGTGCTGCCGAGGACTGAAAATTTAATTCCCATTTGTTGTGAGCGGAAAAAAGTTTTCTCAGTAGTCATCGGCTTCAGGCTTCTCTGTTCAGCAGAAACTCTTCTCGACAATTGATGAACTGTGGCTATTTATTTATTTATTTATTTTCCTGTTTCGTTGAAATTCAAAGAAAATTTTACTTTTCCAAATTGAGATGTGTTGTCAATATGTACATTTCCTGTTTTTTTTTTTTTTTTTATCTTTCAGTTATTGTCTTATCTGCATAAAACACAGTTAAAAATGCTAAACAGTATTCAACATGAGTACATATTTAAAATATGTATGTAGTTACAGACATTTTTATGTATACAATTCTATTTCTTTATGGTTCATTTTCACGTCATACAAACCGGAAAGTATGCACGAGTTACTATTTTAATCCTTCATCACACAACCCCGACTTTTAACGAGGAAGAGGCCTTTTGAAAACATTGTGGGAAAAGAAGAAAATGCTGGTAACCAGCATTTTCTTCTTTTCCCACAATGTTCTCTACCCCATCAAAGACAATTCCATAATTTGAACCACATTTAAATTGTCGTCTGCAAAGGCTTTCAATTTGGACCAGTCTAAAATGTTGTATTTTGGTAAAGAGCTAAGAGAGAGGTTAGCGACTGATAATTTAGTTATGTGGACTCGATGCCAGAAAAGAATTAATCAACCCTAAATTAAATCAATTCGAAGATGCGGTCAAAAGCTCGATATTTACGTTTAACCATTAGGCTGGTGGTAGCCACTCAACTGCACGTTCTGTGCAGCGAAGATCAAGAAAACACTGTGCATCTTTATCTGACCTGCAGTCTGATCTTAGATTAACTCTCTTCGATAGTTTTTTTTTTTTCCAGTCGAAAATAACTTTGTGACCTCAATATTTGGGCTCTTGCTATTGGTTTGAAACTTTAATTTGAGCCATAGTCGGTGAAAAAGGGGGCTAAATGCATCTGAGAACGTGTCGATCTATGTCGGCCTGCGCAGTCCGCGCAGGCTGACATGAATCGAAACTTTTTGCTTTAAGTGAATTTTCTGCATGTCAAATGACCGGCGTACCTAATGATTCAGAATATTTTTAGATAAAATGTAAGTTATGGATTCACAATTATGTGTTTTCTTGGTATAGTGCATCACGGAAATGCATTAAGCCCCCTTTCGCCAGAGTATGGCTCATTCATATGAGCCATGCTCTGGCAAAAGGGGGCATAATGCATCTCCGTGATTGATTATACCGGGCAAGACATAACGTAATTAGGGATCCATAAAATTCACTTTGTCTTACAATCGACTAAATCCAGAGGTAAAATGTCCTTTGACAGACAGAAAATTGACTAATAGCGAAAAGTTTCGACCCAGGTCAGCCTGCGCGGACTGCGCAGGCTGACCCTGGGTCGATACTTTTCGCAGATGCATTAAGCCCCCTTTTCACAGAGCATGGCTCATATTTATTTGTAGGGTTAGAATACCACTTATTTGGATCAAAGAAATGGAAAGAGATGAGTATATAAGAGCTGTTTTAAGTTGGTGGTGTGTGGTTGGAGAGGCTTAAAACACACACACACAACTTGGTGCAACATACAGTTGCTACCTTCTCTCCATGCTGACGAAGACAGGTACAGTTATTGGTCATAAATATTGCATTAAAGTCTGAATCCCCATTGACTTACATGCATTTTTAAGTGTACTCCTGAATTTATTGTGGGTTAAAAAAATTAAGATATAATTATGAAAGTTGTATTTGAAAATGAAGCAAAATAATTTCACATGGAAACATAGGCTATATTTGCAGACTCATACAATAAAATGACATAAAATTGTAGCTGTTTAAAATTGATCAGTATTTTCGAAAATACGTTTTCGCATTAAACTTCAATTGTGACCTCGCCCAATTCTGACGGAATAGTAGTAACACCATTAGGTTTCAGTGAGCTACAACTTTGACGTCAGGCGTGGAACACCAATAGCAAATACGTGTTAACAGCTCGGATAACGTCGCTTTCTACCGGTATACGAGTAGTTTTCATTATCAGAGCACAGTCAGTAGCCGCGTAATATTTTTTCTCGCGAACTGAATGACACATGTAAGTCTATGGGAATACGGAATTCGATGAAATACTTACAGCAACTTACTGTACTTTACAGGAACTGTCTTTAAATTTCTTCTTTCGATAATGGTTTAACCGTCTGCATGCGGGACAAAATTTTCAAAATGCTTCCCTAATTTCCCACGAGGCATTTGTTTATGTATTTCTATGGAGCGTTTTCCGTCGAAATAAATCGACAACAAATATTATTGCAGGACATATGTCAAGCGCACTCTGAGTAAATAACTATTAGACGTGTTATGATTCTGTTTGTTATAATTTTTTTGGTAATTATTTTTCCTCCGAGAAAAAATAAAGTTTAGTCGAAGAGTACTTTACCACACAATCCCGACTTTTAACGACCCTGAGGAAAAAGCCTTTTGAAAACATTGAGGGAAAAGGAGAAAATGCTGGTAACCAACATTTTCTCCTTTTCCCACAATGTTTTCTACTCTTCCCAAAACAAATTTCAATTTTTGATTAACATTTATTTTGTCGTCTGCAAAAGCTTTCAATTTGGATTCATCTAAAATTTTGTCGTTTGGTAAAGAGTTAAATACCTTCATTGCCAATGGCGACTTAACCCTTCACCACACAGTTCCGAGTTTTAATGACCTTGAGGAAGAAGCCTTTGAAAACATCGTGGGAAAAGGAGAAAATGCTGATAACCAGCATTTTCTCCTTTTCCACAATACTGTCTGTCCTTCCAGAGACAAATCACACAATTTGAGCCATACAAAATTTGTCGTATGCAATAGCTTTCAATTTCGACGAGTCTACATTTTGTCGTTTTGTAGAGTAAAATAGGTGTTTACCCACAGCAGATAATTAAGATCAAACGGCACAGAAAGTGCAGTCTGGTCTTGGATCTTTGCCCGCTGTTAACTGATGCAAAACTAAAGCCAAAATCATTTCATAAGTAGTGAAATCTACTTTTAGACTTAGAAAAAAAAGTCGAATTTATTAGTTGGCAATAACAATGGTTTAAATGTGGACAATGTACACTTTAAGTTAACCCTTTACCAGTCCCGAGTTTTAATGACCCAAAAGGAAAAGGACTTTTGAAAACATGGTGGGGAAAGAAGGAAATGGTGGTAAACGTCATTTTCTCCTTTTCCCATTATGTTTTCTATCATTTCAAAGACAGGTTACACAGTTTGAGCAGCATTTAATATATGTCGTCTGCAAATGCTCTCAATCTGGACCAGTCTAAAATTTTGTCGTTGAGTAAAAAGTTAACAGTTTAGGTTAAGCACGTAAAAGGAGAGAAACACTAGCAAAAGTGGACTGCTAAAATACGTCTGTAGTAATAACTAAGTGAAGTCTACGTAGACAAAGAAAGACGATAATTGATTGCGCGTCGCCAACCCGTTTCTTTTTTGTTCAATACTATACTAAACGATACCGTGGTTTCTTTTTTTTTTCGGCCCAGTAATAGGTTTTTGAAAGTATCCTGGGAATGAGAGAAATTCAAGTGATCAGCATTTTCACCTTTTTACAACGTTTCAAGAACTAATCGAACCATTTGAGCCACAGTTAATTTGTCGTCAGCAAGTGCTTTAAAATCGGACTTGTCTATAATTTCGTCAAACCGGAAGTGCCGAGCGAATGACCGTCTACAAAATGAATTGGACACGAAGAAAAGTAGATCCCTCTCGCCATGCATAGAATTCATTGATTGTTAACTCTTTCGGCACAAAATGTATAAACTCAGCTTAGCTTCTTTCTACGGCTAAGATACAATCCACTAACACTCTAAAAGATTTTGTTGTTACGGGCTTGACTAAACAAGCAGACAGCATAGATGCATGATCAGAATGCACGTTCTGCACTGTCTGATATTCAGCACTGCCGTCTGCAAAAACCTGGGATCCAAATATGGCGCTGAAAAGATTAACCAAAGTCTGGATTCAGAATAAGGGAGAAATATAACTTATAGTTTAGATCAATTTCTGAGCTTTGCTAGAAGAAAAAGACATCAAATAGTTTTTTTAATCTTTTATTAACATTGTTCATAAATGAAGACACTTTGTATAGAAATTGAAAACTTAATCTAAGCAATAAATATTTATGGAACAAGAACGCAACACCTACATGGAAATAATCCCATACATTTATCCTAACATGGTGAGAACATGTTTTACTACGCAAAATTAAAACAAGTTTGATTTTTTTTCTCTCATTTATAATTTTTTTTTTGTCAGTGTATATCAACTTTATTTTTACCAGGTGCCAGAAATTTTAGTCATATCTTTAGTCAAAGTCATATTTCTTCTTTCCTATCAAAATTTTCAAAGAAACTGTATAACCCACATATTCAAACATTATTATTTCAAAATTTCGGTCAACGACCAATAAAAGTTACCAATATTTTTTCGTAAGTCAGATACTTTTCCAAAAAGATTTAACCCTTAAAGCCCTTGCATCCACTTAAGTTGTTTTTGCAGACAGTGTAGATCAAGATCAGACTGCACAGAATGTGCAGTCTGATCTTTGATCTACACTGTCTGCAACTATGTTACATATTCGAACGGAAACAACCTTAAAATAGCAATATTATGGGCTGTTTTTCCGAATTAAAAAAGATCAAAATCATCAATTCAGCACTTCAAGGGTTAAATGTTTGAAATATACAAAACCAAGCAACACGTAATCTGACATCAAGACCCACAGATCACATAAATTATCAATGAACGTTAAACCACCTCAAAATAACCTTCGAACGCCTAACCCTTTACCAAACAAAATTTTTGACTTGTCCAAATTTACAGTATTTGCAGGTGACAAATCTAGTAAGACTCAAGTAATGAGATAAGGATATGATCGAGTAGAAAACATTGTAGGAAAAGGAGAAAATGCTGGTTACCAGTATTTTCTTCTTTTCAAAAAGCTGCCTGCCTCTGGGTCGTAATCAAAACAGGATTGTTTGGTAAAGGGTTAAAAAACAATCCGGTATGCCAACAAACATACTATATTCAACTTTTAACATCAAACAACTCACAATGAATTCTGAACACCTACGAACATTCTGATAAATCCAAATAGTCTTAACTCATACCACACAAGAAAAATGCAGACTTGTCCAAATTCAAAGCATTTGTAGACGACACTTTAAACATTGCTCAAGTGATGGAATTTGTCTGTGATAGGATAGAAAACATTGTGAGAAATGGAGAAAATGCTGGTTACCAAATGTTTTCAAAAGGCTTCTTCCTTGTGGTCGTTAAAACTCGGGATTGTGTGGTAAAGAGTTAACTCGTACCACATTCCACTTTAGACATTTAACTACTTCACGACAAATTCTGAACACCTAAGAACAGACTTGTACATTTCTACCACATTCCAATTTAGACATTTAACAACTTCACGACAAATTCTGAACACCTACGAACAGACTTGTACATTTCTACCACATTCCAATTTAGACATTTAACAACTTCACGACACATTCTGAACACCTCAGAACAGACTTGTACATTTCACATAAGGTTTCGCACATCTTCCTCGTCGTCGGACTCGTGGAACAATACTGTCTCGTCTTCTAGTTCGTCTTTCCTGAAAGTGAATTTTCTTTTAACTCTTTACCAAACGACAAAATTTTAGAATTGTCGAAATTGAAAGCAATTGCAGATGACAAATTAAATGTGACTTAAATGATGGAATTTGTCTGTGATAGGATACATTGTGGGAAAGGAGAAAATGCTGGTTACCAGCATTTTCTCCTTTTCCCACAATGTTTTCAAAAGGCCTCTTTCTTAGGGTCTCTTAACTTTTTACCAAACGACAAAATTTTAGATGTGTCCAAATTGAAAGCATTTGCAGACAACAAAATTAATGTGACTCAAAAATTGAAATTTGCTTTTGGAATGGTAGAAAACACTGTGGGAACAGGAGAAAATGACCAGCATTTTCTCCTTTTCCCACAATGTTTTCAAAGGGGTTCCTTCCCAGGGTAGTGGAAACCAGGGCTAGTTTGGTAAAGGGTTAAATGTTAGTAAAACATGGGATTGTTTGATAAAGGGTTTGCACGGCTGAGCTGGGATTCAAACTCATGAACTCTAGATTAAAAGTCCTAGAAGGTAAAGACTGAGCAATCACTCTCTGCTTCTACTGCCTCTAAATTTCTGTTTTATTAATTTGACTTTTTCATCTTTTATCACATCACAAGATATTAGACTTGTCAATTTGGAAAAATATTTGTGGTACATCACATGAAGTTCAGCTCATTTGATGTTGGTTACCAGCATTTTCTCCTTTTCCCATGAGTTTCTAAAGATTTTCCTTCCAAAGAATCCATTAAACTTGTACATGTAACTGAAAAGGATTACTATTCTACAGGGCTAACCCTTTGCTACACAATCCAGAGTTTTGACAACCCTGAGAAAGAAAGCTTTTGAAAACATTGTTGGAAAAGGAGAAAATGCTGGTAACCAGCATTTTCTCCTCTTTCCAGAATGTTTTGTAACCTTTCACTGACAAATCTTATTGTTAGTGCCACATTTACTATGTCGCGTGCAAATGCTTTCAATTTGAACCAGTCTGAAATTTTGTTGTTTGGTAAATATGTAATTAGACTAAGACAGACTTCCTACCTCAGCAGCCAGGCCAACTAGCACAGTGATCAGCGTATCTGACTCATGACCTAGTGGTTGATACCCGGTTGCCGCAAACTTTCCTTCCAGCTCGCCTCTCACCTCTGATGCATGTGAGAAAGTAGTCAGTGGATTGGACAGAAAGTTGTGTCAGTACTGGTGTGAGAAAACCAGGAAACACATGCATAGGTGCACTGACCGCCGTGATATGACCTCAGCTGTTAAAAGGGCGTTGCACTCCAATACAAACAAACAAACAAACCCTACCTGAGCTTGTTGTTGATGTCATACCCGTGATCCTGACCCAGTCGACTCAAAGACCGCACACTCTCCATGCTGTTGTTTAGGGAGTTGTCTGAGGGATCGTCCATTATTTCCATGCGAGATATTTTCCCTTCAGCTGTGTTAGGAATAGGATAAAACTTGACATAGACAATCCTGTATCATAGCATTACAATCATGGTCCAAATTCAACTACCGTTTTTAAGAACATTCTCAGTCTCATTCTCAAGAATTTTCTAAATTTGAAAGTAACATAACTTCTGGTTGGCTAAGCCAATCAGAATTTGTGTTTCTTTCTAAATCAAGAACTAGGCTAAGAATGTTCTCAAGAATGATTGGTGAATATGGGCCCTGATAATTCAATGCCAATGAGAATAACATGTCTGAGCCATGCTATGGAAAAAGGGGGTTGAATGCATCTCCTTTATGCTTGATGCCAAGCAAGTTATCACTTAATTTCCGATCCATACAACCCATTTTGTATAACAACTGACTGAATCATGAGGTACACTGGTCCTTTATCATGCAGAATATTGACCAAGAGCAAAACGGTTTTGAACCAGGTCAGCCTGCAAGATTGCGCAGGCTGAACTGGGTCGATACTTTTTGCAGACGCATTAAGCCCCCTCCCTTTTGACTGAGCATGCCTCAAATGATATCACCTGAGCATTTATTAAGTAATAACAAGTTGACAACAATTATATAATGTCACCTTTTGCCATTGTTCTGTATTTGAGTCTATGAGTTTAACACTTAAGCTGCTGAATAAATGAAACGCAAATTTCTATTCAATACTAAAAGGCCAAACATTGCGGTTTCAAAGTTGATTTCACCGGAAATAAAATACCGTATCGGACAGTGTAGATCAAAGATCAGACTGCACATTCTGCGCAGTCTGATCTTGATCTACACTGTCTGCAAAAGGTCTGTGGGTCGCGATTAGCAGCTTAAGGGTTAAAAAAATTATAATACCTAACCACAGTTTGGGAAACAATACAGGAAAAGGAGTTGTTGCATGTAACAATGTTTTCAAAAGCTGTTTATGGCAGGGGCGTTAGAAGTCGAATCAAAAGATTGAATAATGCAATAACGTTTTGGGAAATAGAAGAGTTATTCTGAATTCCTTACATCTTTCCTACGCACAGATCATATATGTTTTTTGTTCATTCATGAAGCAATTTAAGGGGTATATCTAGGCTTATACTAGTACATGTGGGAGATAGTGGTGTAGGGGTAGAATGTCCATGTTTAAGATCAAAGGTTCTAGATTTGAATCCCTTGATGAGTAGGGTCATTTTTTTTTTTTTTTTTTAACTTCCCACATCACAGCGCAAGTATTTGTTAAGCTGTTCTGTGAGCAGTCACTGAGAGTGATTTACACAAGTTGTAAGAATTTATTTCATAATTGACGTAAAAGGCATTGTATTAAACTTAGCTAATGAATTCAAGTGCATCAAACATTCTGTCGATAAGAAAATGGTTCCTACAGACCTGTTATCCTGCCGGTTTGTGAAGCTAGTTCCCATTCTAACTGGTCTAACGTCTCCTCATCGTCCACATCTCTGTTGTCTTCAACACCAACATTGTCAAATATACTAAGGTCTGTCCCTTCCATTACTGGGAAAAAAACGTATTAACCCTTTACCACACAATTCCGACTTTAAACAGCCCTGAGGATGACGCCTTTTCAAAACATTGTGGGAAAAGGAGAAAATGCTGACTAACCAGCATTTTCTCCTTTTCCCACAATGTTTTCTAACCTTTCAAATATGAATTTCAATTTTTTAGTCAATTCTATTTTGTCATCTGCAAAAGCTTTCGATTTGGTTAGGTCTGAAATTTTGTCATCTGGTAAAGAGTTAAGCATGTCATCCACTAGGCAAACATAAGGGCTTTTGTGGATGGATTGGACCAAGATCAGACTGCACTGAACATGCAGTCTGATCTTGGATCTATACCATCAGCTAGTGTAAAGACCACAAGATAAATATAGGAGAAATTAGCTGAGTACCCATTTCCAAGTAATTCTGAAATGTAGATCCTCAACCGATAGGGTTGGTAGATCTATTAAAGTGTTGTACAAGTGCTGTTCAGTATCATAGAGCCATGTTTTTAAGATCCTTTGGGAAGGAGACTTGAAAACATTTTGCGAAAAATGATCAAATGGTGATAACCAACATTTTCTCCTTATTCTACAATATTTCCTACCCTTTAATAGACAAATCCATCATTTTAGCCACATTTAAATTCTTGTATGCAGCTAATGAGTACCCACAACATAGGGTTTGGAAGAGAAATAATGGATTTAGAATATTTTCATTCCCTCTTATCTGGAGGTCTGCCCTTATGTAACCTCTCTACCAGTTGAAAAAATTTTAGCCTTGTCAAAATTAAAGCATTTGCAGATTAGACACTGAATGTGTCTCAAATGATAGGATTTATCTCAAATGATAGAATTTGTCTATCAAAGGGTAGAAAACATTGTAGGTAAAGGATAAAATGTTGTTTCCCATAATGCTTTTCAAAGTCTTCCTCCTTAGGAGTTGTTTATAAAACGGTTACAGTAATAAAAAAAACAAAAACTGGTATACATGTCTTTTAATATTTAACCCTTTACCAAAACTTTAAAGCACTTGATTAAGAAGCAAGCTAGTAAACAGCATTTTCTCGTCTTCTCACAATGTTTTCTACCTTATCAAAGACGATTTCCATCATTTGAGTCATGTTTTCATTGTCATCTGCAAATGCTTTCAATTGGGATGAGTTGGGATGATTTTTTTGTGTGGTAAAGAGTTTAATGTGACTGAAAAATAATTAAAGATGTGGTTAAAAAGTTACACATGTAGATTAACCCTTTCCCAAACAAGCCCTGGTTTTCACGTGTCTGCAGTACAAGTCTTTTTTACACTGTGGGAAAAGGAGAAATTGCTCGTAACAAGCAATTTCTCCTTTTCTCACAGTGTTTTCTACCCTTTTTGAGAACTTTCTGCCATTTTCATCAAATTTAAAATTGTCGTCTGCAAACTCTTGCAATTTGGACCAGTCCAAAACTTGTCGTTTGGGAAAGGGTTAAAAGGTTGAGCGGTCCTTTTTTCTTTTAAGACATTCCAGTCAAAAACCACCTTTACCTTTCAATATGATGGTCCTGCCTGTACAGCCTTTGTCACTCAATGATATTAACTAAAAAGTTAATAAAGCAGAAAAAAAAAAAATGTGTTACCTATGGCCCTCGAAACTGGTCTTTCAATATTTTCATGGAATGTTTGGGACCTGCGAGGAGTTCTTACACTTTTTTGAGTGGAAGTTGCTTTCGGAGTTTGTGCCCTTGTTCTTGCTGACTGACGTGGAGTTTGACTAGGTGGATGTGGAACAGAAGTTCTTGGAGTTGGGACTGTTGATTTGGCTGGCTTACTCATCTGTACTGGAGAACCTCGACCAGAGATAATTGGCGAGTTGTGTAGACTGGAATTATAATTGAAAAGAAAGAAATGTAGAAATATGTCACTGAAATACATCAGATGCCTTTCATTCCACAATTTTTACATGTAAACCTTTTACATACTTAATATCAACTATATGAGTCATGTTCTGGCAACCTGGGCTTAATGCATCTCCCTGATGCATTATACCAAGCAAGCCATAGCATAAATATGGACCCCAAAATTCCATTTTGTTTAACAATTTACTGAATCATGAGGTAGACTGGTCCTTTGACCTGCAGAAAATTTAAAGATAAAAAAGTTTTGGCCCATGTCAGCCAGTGCAATCCGTGCAGGCTGACATGGACTGATACTTTTTGCAGATGCATTAAGCCCCCTTTTCACAGAGCATGGCTAATATATATATGTTCCATGAATGTGTCGTAACCTGCAAATAATCTTTTTCATCTCACTAAGGGCTGTTTTTTACAAGAGGAACTGAGAAAGACAAAACTATATCTTGTTCAAGAGAGTAAGCTGACAGCACACTCTACAACTGAACTGAGTCAGCCAACAGAATGCCCTTTTGTGATAAACTGTGACTTGGATCAATACATATTTTAATATTCATAATGAGTCTGAAATGATATTTCAATTGGATTTCTTTTTTTTTTCTTTCAATGGTTTTACTTAATTAACTCTTTACCACATGATCCCAACTTTTAACGACCCTGAAAAAGTAGCCTTTTGAAACCATTGTGGGAAAAGGAGAAAATGCTGGTAACCAGCGTTTTCTCCTTTTCCAACAATGTTTTCTACCATGTCAAATACAACTTCAATAATTTCATTTACATATCATTTGTAGTCTGCAAATGCTTTCAATTCGGACCAATCTAAAATTTTGTCCTTCGGTAATTGGTAAATAAATAATTGTACATACTGCTGTTGGGTCTCTTTATCTCTTAAGGGTCCGTATTCACCAACCGTTCTTGAGAACATCCTTTGTCTTGTTCTCCAGAATTTTCTACATTTGAAAGTAACACGACTCCTGACTGGCTAAACCATATAAACCATTTGGTTTAGCCAATCAGGAGTTGTGTTACTTTCAAATGTAGAAAATCTTGGAGAATAAGACAAAGAATATTCTTAAGAATGGTTGGTGAATACGGACCCTGTTCTATGTGCCATAACATCACTGATCTGGAGCTCAGACTATCAGCACCAATTATAAAAACTCAAACTCTTATGGGACAAATGAAAATTTTTATGCTATAGGCTTGACTAAACAGCAGATGTAATAAATCTAAGATCAGTCTGCACATTCTGTGCTAGCTGATCTTGATCTATGCCATCCCCATAAAGCCCCCATTTTTGCCTATGGCACTGACAGGATTAACCCCTTCCCACACAGCAAGAGTTAAACTCTTCCTAATTCAAAACATCTACAGACGACAAATCCATACAAATGAGGTGGAGTTCTCTGGCAAGGTAGAAAACATTGTGGAAAAAGAAGAAAATGCAGGTTACCAGCATTTTCTCCTTTTCCAACAATGGTTTCAAAAGCCTCCTTTTTCAGGGTCGTTAAAAGTCAGGATTGTGTGGTAAAGAGTTTATTAAGTAAAACCACTGAAAGAAAAAAAAAAAAAATCCAACTGAAATATTATTATGTGGTAAAGGGTTACAGTAAAATGAGCAGACGAATCACTGTTACCTGTCCCGTGGTGTAAAAGTTCTATATTCCTCTCCTAAACTTCTGATACTTTGATCTGACAAAGAGTCTTCATCTATAGGTAGTTCCCCAAATCTACTGATAAGCCTCTCTGTTATGTCAGACACCAGCATCTCACTGTATGTAAGTACAAAACTTAACCTTAGATGGCAAAATTAATGAAACGAAAATCCTCACTTTGTTGTATAGACTTATATCATGCAAATTCAAAGACTTAGTTTACACGCATAGGTTTTACAAAATGAGAAAATAACACATGATAATTATACAGTCAAATTTTGGATTTACTCTGTACCACTATCCAATCCACTTCCAAATTCTAAATAATTAACAACAAAAAAATTGTATAATAAAGAGCCATGCTCTGTGAAAAGGGGGCTTAATAATGCATCTGCAAAAAGTATCAACCCAGGTCAGCCCTTGCAGTATCCGCAGGCTGACCTGGGCTGAAACTTTTTGCTTTTGGTCAATTTTCTGCATGTCCAAAGATTATTCTACCTCAGGAGTCAGTCAGTTGTTACACAAAAGAGATTTCCTGGATCTATAATACTTTGATGACTTGCTTGGTATCATGCATCACAAAGATGCATTAAGCCCCCATTTCACAGAGCAAGGCTCATTTTCATTAGCATTCGGTCCATATTCTAAGACATTGAATTAATTTATTTAGCCACAGACTAAATGTGTCGTGATAACTATAATCAAAAGAAGGCCTATTTAAGATATTTTTCTCTATAGTAATATTTCTTCAAATGTTTAATATTTCTTCAAATTTTTAATATACAAAGACTTTTTATCACCAAATTTTCACCAAATTGTATGGGCCATTATAAATTTGTGTCTTTTTTCTCAAGTCAGAAACTATAATTCTGACGCTGATAAACTGTTTCTCTTCTCTATAACTCTTTACCAAATGACGAATTTTTTTACTTGTCCAAATTGAAAGGATTTGCAGACAACAAATTAAAGTTAGCTCATATGATGATTTCTGTTTTAAATAGGATAGAAAACATTGTGGGAAAAGGAGAAAATGCTGGTTACCAGCATTTTCTTCTTTTCCCACAATGTTTTCACAGGACTTCTCTTTCAGGGTCGTTAAAACTCGGGATTGTGTGGTAATGGGTTAACAGGTTAGAGTCAAGATGTAAACAGTGTAAGTCTAAAGTCAAACTTCACATTTTGTCAATCTGTGCATCCTGATTTTCTTCTTGAAAAAACTGGTTTTAAACAGCTTAGCCTAGATATTACAAACAAAAGCTCACAAACAAGGAAATATATAAATAATATCACAGAAATGTTAACAAATGGAAAGTCTTCACTTTAACAGTCAATCGGGTTAATGGCTTTACAGTTTGTTTACTCTTTGTTCAAATTTTAAGTCCTAGCAACTCTCTATATTATTGAAACTCAACAGCCACAGATGATTTCTAATTGATATTCATTTCCAATCAATGACTCTCTGTCGCACGAAAAAATTTTAGACTTGTCCAAATTCAAAACATATGCAGACGACGAATCAAGAGTGGCTCAAATGATAAAACTTGATTTAAATGAGTAGAAAACATTGTGGGAAAGGAGAAAATGCTGGTCACCAGCATTTTCTCCTTTTCCCACTATGTTTCCAAAAGCTTTCTTTCTCAAGGTTGTTAAAACTAATTAGTGTGTGGTAAATGGTTAAAACAATACCTGTATGCATGATAGGCCATCACAGAACTGGCTCTGTCATCCTCGGCATTCATCCCTGCCACTGTTTCCACAGGTACAGAATCTGCAATGCTGAAGTCTGGCTTCCAGGATCTAGGTGCCATGTTGTACACTGCAATATAAATTTTGTTTATTGTTAATACCTTTGTTTCAAGCTCACACCTTTTAACTCTTCACCAAATGGCAAAATTTCAGACTGGTCAAAATTCAAACCATTTGAAGACAAAAAAAAAAAAAAAAAAAAAAAATGTAGCTCAATGAATGATTTCTGCCTTGGATAAGTGAGAAAACATTGTGGGAAAAGGAGAAAATGCTGGTTACCAGCATTTTCTCCTTTTCCCACAATGTTTTCAAAAGGCTTCTTCTTCAGAGTCATTAAAACTTGGGGTTGTGTGGTAATGCTGAAGTCTGGCTTCCAGGATCTAGGAGCCATATTGTACACTGTAATATAAATTTTGTAATGAGTAATACCTTTCATGTAGGCTCACACCTTTAATTACCTATCAGTCTGGTATAGAAGGCTAATGAAAGGATTGTGAATGGTCGAAAGATTTTTGATTTAGCAACAAATCAGATCAGTGCTTAATGACTTTCATTAATCTTCCCAAAAAATCTTAAGACTGTAAAATATCAGAACTCATTTTAGAATTCAGTAAGATTTCCATCCCTTGGACTGGTAATTTGATAGAGCCTTTTTCATGGGTACAAAAAAGCTATGGTCCGTTTCGGTCTGAATATCTAAAAAAAAGCAGCTGGCATTATCAATCACAGATCTGACTGATAGTTTCCTGTAGTCCAATTTTGACCCACCATTGCCTTCAAAAGCTCTGGCCCAGCTGGGTAGCTCAATGGTTAGCATATCTGATTAGTAACCTGATGGTTGCAGCTTCTTGTTGCGGAAAACTTTTTCTCCGGCGATTTTTCACCTCTCACCTCTGATGCATATGAGATAAGTAGTCAGTGGCTTGGATAGGAAGTTGTGTCAGTATTGGTGTGAGAAAACCAGGAAACATGCGCATAGATGCACTGACCGCCATGGTATGACCTAAGCTATTAAAACAGTGTCAAACTCAAATACAAATAAGCAAAAGCTCTGTAAATTCCATGAAGCTCTCAAGACTAAACTATCAATCTCTGTACAAAAAGATATGAACACAATAAAATATTGTATATTTGCACACAAAGATATGAACATGATAAAATACTGCATATTTACACACAGAGATATGAATACAATATAATACTGTATACTTGCACACAAAGATATGTATACTGTATATTTGCACACAAAGATATGAACATGATAAAGAACTGTATATTTGCACAAAAGATATCAACACAATGAAATACTGTAAATTTGCACACAAAGATATGTATACTGTATTTTTGCACACAAAGATATGAACACAATAAAGAACAGTATATCTGCACACAAAAATATGAACACGTTAAAATACTGTATATTTGCACACAAAGATATGAACACAACAAAATACTCACACTGATAGCTAACTTTCATCTTTCCCTCTTTATCTCGATGTTCAGTGGGAGTGAGTGTTCTATCCTCCTCCCCCTTGTGTGCAGGCTCCACACCCACCATGAAGAAACTATCCATGCCTTTATAGGGTTCTGAAGTAGGTGTCATTCTAGCAATCTGTTGAAGGGCTTCACTTGGCCCCTTAGTCAGCAGGCCAGGGCTAAAATGGATGAAAAAAACCCTTTCTTTAAAAACTTTTCTTGTGTGAAAGAATTTCTTCAGAGAAGTTTGTTTCAAAAACCATAAAATGCATCTACTAATAAATAAAATTTAATATGAGCCAGGTTCCGTGAAAAGCTGGCTTAATGCATCTGCAAAAAGTATCGACCCATGTCAGCCTGTGCAGTTCCTGCAGGCTGACCTGGGCCTAACCTTTTTGCTATAGGTCTACCAGTCTACCTTATGATTCAGTAGGCTGTTAGACAAAATGGACTTTATGACACCATGATCACGTGATGACTTGCTTGGCATCATGCATCACAGAGATGCATTAAGCCCCCTTTTGCCAGAGCATGGCTCAAATGTTTTAACTCTTTACCAAATGACAATATTTTGGACTGGTCCAAACTGAAGGCATTTGCAGATGACAAATTGATTATTAAATGTGGCTAAAATGAAAGGTTGTTTCTGAAAGGTTAGAAAACATTGTGGGAAAAGGAGAAAATGCTGGTAACCAGCATTTTCTCCTTTTCTCACAATGTTTTCAAAAGGCTTCTTTCTCAGGGTCGTTAAAAGTCGGGACTGTTTGGTAAAGGGTTAAGCCTTAAAGCACTTGTGCCAATCTAAGATGCCCTACAGCCAGTGTGAATAAAATTCACACTGCACATAATATACATACTCCAGTTTGCTGATACTTTGTGGAGAAAAGCAATGTTGAAATGTCAATTATGAGGGTCTTATTTCTCGACTGAACATGTCCCTTAACCCTTTACCAGACGACAAAATTTTAGACCCGTCCAAAGTGAAAGCAGTTGCAGACGACAATTTCAGTGTGGTTCAAATAGTGCAATTTTTCTTTGATAGTGTAGAAAACATTGTGGGAAAAGGAGAAAATGCTGGTTACCAGCATTTTCTTCTTTTCCCACAATGTTTTCAAAAGCCTTCTCTTTTAAGGGTCATTAAAAGTCGGGATTGTGTATTAAAGGGTTAACCCTTTACCCCACAATCCTGAGTTTTAACAACCCTGAGAACAAAAGCTTTTGAAAACATTAAGGGAAAAGGAGAAAATGCTGCTAATCAGCATTTTCTCCTTTTCCCACAATGTTTTCTAACGTTTTTCAGACAAATTCCATTTTTAATGCCACATTAATAATGTTGTCTGCCAATGCTTTCAATTTGGACCAGTCGAAAATTTTGTTGTTTGGTAGACTCAAGTTTATTCAGCACTTTAACTCTTTACCAAACGACAAAATTTCAGACATGTCCAAACTGAAAGCTTTTGCAGACGACAAAATAAATGTGAATCAACAGTTGAAATTTGTTTTTGGAAGAGTAGAAAACATTACGGGAAAAGGAGAAAATGCTGGTAACCAGCATTTTCTCCTTTTCCCACAATGCTTTCAAAAATTAAGAGTTAACTCTAAATAAATAAAACAGACATTTTCTGATTGGGAAAAAAGCCCAAAATAATGCAATATAAAGGCTGTTTTAGTCTGAATTTCTGGAAAAATATCAGAAAAAGTGACTTGAGACCTTAGTATTTCCAAAGTTTTTTTTTAATCATTCCTATAAGACATTGTAGATCGGAGTAAAGGCTATAATTGCAATTATAGTATATACTCTTGCAAGCAATTTGATAAAATAAATACTTACTCTTGAAAACTTTTGAACAATAAGAAGGTACAAAAATGGAAAAAATCTGTTTAAAAGTTTATCACTTACTTGTCTGCCCTTGAACTTGCTCTGCTAGATCCAATCCTACTGTTGGCTCTGGAAGATGGCCTTGACCCCTGTCTACTATTTGACCTTGACTGTGCCTGTCGACTACCTGACCTTGAACCTGACTGTGGTCTTCTTTTATCTTTTGTTTTTGACTGCGGTCTAGCTTTCTGTTTTTCACATTTCACAGATTGTAATTCTGGTGAAAATGCCTTATTTCCTTCATTTGATTCCAAGATAGTAACCTCTGACTCAAACCTAACAGATGACTTTGTTTTTTCTCTTTTCATTGTGTTTTCAACATCATTTAATCTAGCACCAAGAACTCTGGAGTTTTCTGCCAACATGTCTTTCTCTTTTTTCACAGAATGTTTATCAGATAAGCTTGTCTCTTCTTTTCCAGAGAAGGTACTCGAGTTAGAAGACTGAGATAGTTTTGCACTTTTACGGCCTGATCTTCTCCTTCCACTTTTACTGGTACTAGGTGGTCTTGCCTTGAAACTTTGCGTAGCTAGATCATTCCTGGAAAGATCAAAAGTACAATGTGAAAATGATACATTTTTACCTTTTTTTTTTTCCCATTTAAAATATCTGCAATTCCCTGGTCTTGCTCAAAGGGCAACTTCACATGGGCTGAACCTACCTTACCCCTGAGCTCCAGACAGAAGGGGTGATTTTGATTTCAAAATTGAAAATATTAATTATTCTCAACTAAACCCTATGTTATGGGTACTCATTAGAATCGTCTCATCGAGACGATTCTAATGAGTACCCACAACATAGGGTTTGGAAGAAAAATAATGGATTTAGGAAACCATCAGTCCCTCTTATCTGGAGCTTTGTTACCCTCTAATCTTACCAAAATTTAGTTATAACTAAGTCTACGGGTAGAGACTTCTTGACCCAAAGTAACGTCACAAAAGTGGTTTGTTATAAAAAAAAAAAAAAAAAAAAAAAAGCGAAAAAAACCTATTCAACACTTTACCAAACAATTTGATTTTGGACTTGAAAGCATTTGCAACAGAAATATCAAATGTTGGTCAAATGGTGACTTCCTTCTTTGATCGGGTAAAAAACATGGTGGGAAAGGGTAAAAATTATCATTGTTACCAGCAATTTTCTCCCTGTCCAACAATTTTTTTCAAAAGCCTTCTCTTCCAGGGTCTTTAAAATTTAGAACTGTGTGGAGGAGGGTTAAACAAGCTATGCAGTTTGGTAAATTTATCTCTGTGATGGTTATGTAGAGTTGTGAGGTAAATGCCTGGATGTGTGACAAAGCTACTGCAGATTCACAGAAATTTCGATAGACAAGTTGTTTCATTTTGTCATTGAAAAAAAAAAAACATCATGAATAGTCAAAGTAATCAAAAAAGTTTGACATACTGTAACTCAGTGTTCCACTTCTCCATCCCACCTTCCTCCTGTACTTTGTATTTCATGGATTTCTCAAATTGTTCATCTGACTGTAATATCAAAAAAAACCAAATATCAACTATGACCTTAACAAATGAGTCATGCTCTGTGAAAAGGGGGCTTAATGCATCAGCACACAGTATCTACCCAGGTCAGTCTGTGCAGGCTATCCTGGGTAGAAACTTTTTGCTATTGGTCAATTATTCCTTCTCCTTCAAATATTTGAAATTAAATTAATGTCTACTACTACTTTTTTATTGATTTTAATCTTAGTCCGCACAGTACCAAGTTAAAATATCCAAACTTATGCATAACAAGAGCATCACATGCCCATGTCAAAACTTGGCTGTAGTTGCTTTTTCAGGGGAAATTTTCTGTGTCCCCCTTTTGATACCTATCAACAAGCCCAACTTTGAAGTAAATGTCTTTGTTGATGACAAAAAAAAAAAATCAGAAACATAATAATATTTCCACAAAAGGATGATGTAGACGACAACAAGGTGATGACAATACCTTGCTGTTTTCTTCAAGAACAGCTGGGCAAAAAGTGTAACATATCATGGGAAAAGAACTGCACCTGACCTGAGATTCTTGTAGTTCAACCTCAACAATAGAGATTGTGTCTGGATCTGGGTACAAGGATTTGTCCGAGTCTGAAGTCTTCACGGCATTGAAAAGGGCTTGAAAATTGACTCTTTCTTCATCATCTACAATAGAGACAGTATGCAGACTTAACCCTTTACCTGCTAAGTGAAAAGAAACTTTTAACTCATTACCAAATGACAAAATTTTAGACTACTCCAAATTGAAAACAGTTCCAGACAACAAAATAAATGTGACTGCAAAATTGAAATTTGTCCTAGGAAGGGCAGAAAACATTGTGGGAAAAGGAGAAAATGCTGGTTACCAGCATTTTCTCCTTTTTTCCACAATGTTTTCAAAAGGCTTCTTTCTTAGGGTCCTTAAAAGTCGGGATTCTGTGGTAAAGAGTTAAGCCGATGGTAAAAACCCATTTTTTCTATTTCAGCGGTGCTTTTTGGAGGCAAAAATATCTTCTTATTGGACATTGTAGATCCAAGATCAGACTGCAAACTCTGTGCAGTCTGATCTTGATCTACTTTGTCTTCAAAAGGTCCTTGAGTTGCACTTAGCAGCCTAGGGGTTAACCCTTTACCAAAGAATCCCATGATTTAACAACCCTGAAAAAAGGGCCCTTTGAAAACATTGAGGAAAAGGAGAAAAAGGCTCATAAACTCACCAAAATCATCAAAATCTTCCATCTTCATAGAAATGTTAGACATTTCACGCTGTGTAGGTGGTGCTTTTCTTGCAGATTCTCTTGCAGAATATCTGGGTGTGTTTTGAATGCTAGGAGTGCTATCTCTTGGCGTAAATAAGGCATCCACATCTGTCCGTCTATGTTTCTTTAGTAGAAGTCTTTCAGCATAGCTAATGTTATTCGAAAACTTGATATCTATTTCCTGAGGTGTTTCTTGCATGCCAGTAGATGTATCGACATTGACAGCTATAAAACAGAACCAACATAATACTGCATAAGATATGATACAATGACTACTCCCCCCCCCCCCCCCCCCCCCCCCCATTGACAGTTAACAAACACTGGATATGGCTTTATATTCCCATATAAGTCACAATTCAATCTTCCTACTTCTTCCTCTGTCTTACGAAGGAATCTTCCTATTTCTTACAAGGGAACACCAAACTGCTTGTAAGATAGAAAGCCACATGCCCCATTGAATCAATTCAATGGGCAAAGATGATAGCATACAACAATATTTCCAAGCCAGATACCGTATTGATAATTTCTTTGATAAATTTAATCACCAAATTTATTACAAAAGCACCAGTGATATATATTAAAGGGGAAGATCTACAACGAAATGATGAGGTAGGAGGTATTTTGTATATCAGCATGTATATGCAAATATTTGATACGAGCCATGCTCTGTGAAAAGGGTGCTTAATGCATTTGCAAAACGTATTGACCCAAGTCAGCTGGCGTAGTCTGCACGAGCTGACCTGGGCCAAAACTTTTTGCTACTGGTCAATTTTCTGTATATCCAAGGACCAGTCTACCTCATGATTAAGTCGGTTGTCAAAGAAAGTGGCTTTTATGGATCAATAATTAAGTGATGGCTTGATCGGTATAATGCATCATGAGCATCAAGCCCCCTTTTGCCAGAGTGTGGTTTCCTTAGAAAGTTTTAGAAATTGTATTATTTTGTAAAGAGTTCAATACACTTTATATGAGACATACTTACATGCTGTTTTGATATAAAAGAAATTTCAAGGAATTAATAAAAATGTACATACTTGGGGTCATGACCCTTGAGACAGGTCTTGGGGTTCTCTGGCCATAGTCATTTGAGGAGCTTTCACTGGCCCCATCTTTGCCACCTCTCCATGCATTAAGGGCCTCCTGGAAAGATGCAGCTTGCTCTGCCTCATTATAAGAACCATTTAGTAAACTGTTCTCATATGTACCACTGGCCCCCTCTGGACTGTTGCGGTCTCTCTGCAGAAATAGAGCTTTTCTTTTATTTCCAAAAACAGACTTCAAAAAACCCTTCAAAAAACAATCCTGTGTTTTGAGGAAGATGACATCAGAAAACAGTGTGGTTAAAGGAGGAAATGCTGGAAACCACTATTTTCTCCTTTTACAACCATGTTTTTTTTTTCCATGTTAAAAGACAGAATATATTATTGGACCCACATTAAATTTGTCCTCTGTTTGTTAAAAATAGACAGCTAAAAATTTTCTTGTCTGGCAAAGAGTTAACCCTTCACCATGTAACAAGATTTTAGACATTTTTAAATTGAAAGCATTTGTAGATGACAAACTGTAGATGAAATTAGTTCAAATAATTGATATTTCCTTTGATAGAGAAGAAAATATTTTGGGAAAAGGAGAAAATGCTGGTTACCAGCATTTTCTGCTTTTCCCAAAATGTTTTAAACAGCCTTCTTCCTTAGGGTTGTTAAAACTTGGGATGGTGTGGTGAAGACTTAAAATGATAGTTATTGTTATTTGAAATCTCTGTACAATGGAGTTAACTGTAACATGCATCAGCACGTACTTCCTTGTGTTTTCTACATGTATTCCTGTCTATATTTCAGTTTTAAAGCTGTCTTTGCACGCAAATAAAAGTTTCACGGTTTCATACAAAAGCGTGATTAGGCTTCATACCTCCATGAAAACAAAATAATTCTCTTCATTCCTTAAATGAATTAATCTAAAATCTCATCATCGAGTTAAGAGCTTACGCGCTTCAAAGCCAAAGGTTATTTCCAGTAATTATATGTCTGGGTCATGCATGGCACAGTGGTAAGGTGTTGGATCTGTGACCTGGATACATTCAATCCTCACTCAAATCTCTCATTCCAGAGAGTGCCCTCAGGCAAGATACTACAGTGTCTTAGCCTAGTACTGGTACAAATCAAGACATATGTAAATAAGTGACTTGCCACGATGATATGACTGAAATAAAATTGAAAGCAATGTAAAACATCATTCAATAAATCATTCAACTTACATGTCTTCCACTTGATGGTTGGTACACGGACATAAGCTGTCCTTCATCCTCTTGAAAGTCAAAGGATGAGCTGGTCTGGGCTGGATTAGGCCTGGGCGAGGCAAAGCACTGTCTTGGTGTAGCTGTCAGAGGTACAGATCTGTGTTTCTTTAAGTTTCCTTTCAGGTGAAAAGCAGCAAAACAGCCTGCACAATAGTCTTCGGAACACTGCATGCATGACTGCGGATGATAACATATAAATAATCCATGCTCTGGCAAAAGGGGGGCTTAATGCATCTCCGTTATGAGTGATACCTATCAAGCCATCACATAATTATGGATCCATAATGGCCACTTTTTTTTTAACTACCGACTTAATCATGAGGCAGTATGGTCCTTTGACAGAAAGAAAACTGACCGATAGCGAAAAGTCTCGGCCCAAGCAAGCCTGCACAGATGTGCAGGCTGATCTGGGTTGACACTTTTTGCAGATGCATTAAGCCCCCTTTTCACCTAGTATGGCTCAAATGATTTCCTTCAGTTAGGAGATCCAGTTTACATTTGACTTTTTACCAAATGCCAAAATTTTAGACTCATCCAATTCCAAAGCATTTGCAGACAACAAACTAAATGTGGTGCAAATGATAAGATTTGTCTCTGAAAGGACAGAAAACATTGTGGGAAAAGGAGAAAATGCTGGTTACCAGCATTTTATCCTTTTCCCACAATGTTTTCAAAAGCATTCTCCCACAGGGTCGTTAAAAACTCGGTATTATTTGGTAGAGGGTTCACAAAAATTTGTTTTGAAGACCCTGAGGGACAGGGCTTTTGAAAATGATATAAGAAAATGCTAGTAACCAGCATTTTCTTTTTCTGCAATGTTTCCAACTCTTTCAAAGACATGTCCAATCATTTGCGCCTCATATGTCACCCACAAATACTTTCACTTTGTAGTAAAATTTTGTCCACTGGTGAAGAGTTAAGAGGATGTTGAATGACCACAACACAAGTTCAAATGTGTAACCACAACACAGTTCTAATGGAAAATAATAGATACTATATTACACTTTGAACCCCCAGAAACTCCTCTTATTACTGTCGCTTTCTTTTGTCTCAATCGTAGACAAATTCTCAACAAATAAAATAATTGCCCTGGGTAAGGCATTGGATATATATGATAAGGAAATCCCAGTTTGGTGTTTAACTCTTAAGTCGTTAAGCTGACATAACAATCTTTTGCAGACAGTGTAGATCAAGACCAGACTGCATACAACATGCAGTCTGATCTTGAATCTACACTGTCCAATAACGAGATATATTTTAAAAAAAAAAAAGAAAAACCTTTGAAATATCAATTTTTGGGATTTCACTATCAGCTTGAAAGTTTCATTCTACTTATTTAACAGATTAAGGGTTGAGACTGTTTTCATAATAATGATGGTTATATAGCAGTGGCCTGTGCACCTTTCCATGCAATCCAGGAGCTGTGTTAACCAGTTTCCCTCAAAACATTCTTTCCATGTCAGATCAAAATAACATTCAGCATTGAGTGGAAAAGATTCCTTTTGCAATGACTATCACTAATTCTTGGAAAGAATTTGGCCAAGCTGGGCATCAAACCATTAAATCTTTCAGTACTAACTCAAGAGCTTCCCCTTTTTTCTGGCTGGTAAAAGTAGATTTCCCCTGCTTTTGAAGATGGCTATTGTCATAGAAAAGTAGCATAATAGTGGAGGTATAGATCAAAGATCAGACTGCACATTCTGTGCAGACTGATCTTGATTTAAGCCATCCACAAAAGCTACTTAAGTCATCATTGGTGATGAAAAAGTTAAAATGAATCAAGCTACTGCCATTCTTACCACAGCTGCTGGTCTTTCTTCACACTGTCCACATTTAGGACCTTTGGACTTGTCCCTAGGGGTGGCTGAACCTTTCTGAGCAATAAATGCCATGGTGCCTGGCTGATTACTCCTCTCAGGTAGATCTATCAGTTTATAAAGTGCTGTTAATATTCTACCAGATAACAAAATTTCTGACTCCAATAAAATGTTTTTGAAAGTTCAAGGTCATCCACATATATGATGTTTAGTAAAGGGTTAAACTCTTTACCAAACAATAAAATTATAGACTAGTCAAAATTGAAAGCATCTGCAGACGACAAAATGGATATGGCTGAAAATTGAAAATTTTGGCGAGAATGGTAGAAAACATAAAGTGAAAAGGAGAAAATGCTAGTGGCCAGCATTTTCTCCTTTTCCCACAATGATTTCAAATGGCTTCTTCCTCAGGTTGTTAAAACCTGAGATTGTGTGGTAAAGGTTCAAGCCTTATCACATATTTATGTATTTTTGCAACCCTGAGGAAGAAAGCTTTCGCAGACATTATGGGAAAAGGGAAAATCTGGTAACCTGCAATTCCTCCTTTTCCCATCATTTTTCTGCCATGTTAACCCTTTCCCAAACAAGCCCTGGTTTTCATGTGTCTGCAGTACAAGTCTTTTGAAAACACTGTGGGAAAAGGAGAAATTGCTCATAACAAGCAATTTCTCCTTTTCCCACAGTGTTTTCTACCCTTTTTGAGACCTTTCAGCCATTTTCATCAATTTAAAATTGTCGTCTGCAAACTCTTTCAAGTTGGACCAGTCCAAAATTTGTCGTTTGGGAAAGTGGTTAAAAGACCAGTCCAGTCATTTTTTGAAATGTCATTACCCTAAATCCTGCTGGCCGTCAAAAACATAGATTTCATAGAGTTGGCTGACATTCAGCTAAGTTACATTTGACAGAAACTGTTGATGGAGCAGAGTAGAGTGTGGAACAAGATTCAAAGGCACATATGGGCAAAACAGGTCTGCACTCTAAGCAAAATTTATTTTTCAAAATCTTGATTATAGAAGTCTTTGCTCAGAGTGCTAGCAGAGAAGTGCAAGCAAAAATCTTAGCTGTATTCTGTTTTTGTCTTACAAATTAATTAAGCTTGAGGGTCCTGAATTAATGAAACAGGGCCTTTATTAGGAATACCAGCCAAACTATTCCAAAACTTCAAATGTTACAAAGTTACACATTTTGTGCTATCTGATCTTGATCTACACCGATAACAGAAGCAACAAAAGTTGTGCTAAGCTATCTTAAAAATAGTGCCTTATTCATAACCATTATATTTTTGCTTACCTAAAGGTTTGTCTTTAAGAATCTTTATTTTCCCTTTGCCAGTTGAAGATGCCTGAAAAATATCAATTAAGATTATCATATACCACTAAACTGAGCCAAAGTAATGATCTAATGCTTAACCCTTTACCACACAATCCAGAATTTTAACAATCCTTTGAAAGAAGCCTTTTGAAAACATTGTAGGAAAAAGAGAAAATGCTGGTAACCAGCATTTTCTCCTTTTCCCACAATGTTTTCTACCCTTTCTGAAGCAAATTTCAATTTTTCAGTAACATTTCAGGAAATGCTGGAAACCACTATTTTCTCCTTTTACAACCATGTTTTTTTTTTCCACGTTAAAAGACAGAATACATTATTGGACCCACATTAAATTTAATTTCAAATTTTTATTTCATCGTCTGCAAATGGTTTGAATTTGGACCAGTCTAAAATTTTGTTGTGTGGGTAAAGAGTTAACTATATTGAATTATGTGGTTAAAAGTTAAAGAGTTGAAAATGTATTTATAACGTGTCATGTGATACTGGCTTCTTGATGACTAACAGAAGTACAAAAGTTAACAGAAATATATCAAAAATTTTGAAACCACTTGTTTTGGCATCATTCCACCATTATCTTAGATTGTTTCTTTACCAAACAACAAAATTTCAGACTTGTCCTTATTGAAAGTATCTGCAACAACATGCATGTGCTCTTATGATGAAAGATATATCTGAAACGGTAGAAAACATTGTGGGGAAATGACAAAATACTGGTTACCTAAATATCTTCTCGGGCCTTCTTCATCAGGGTCATTAGAACTCAGGACTGTTTGGTAAAGAGTTAACTCTTTACCACACAGCAAAATTTTAGCCTAGTCCAAACTGAAAGCATTTGCAGATGACAAAATGATTGTGACTGAAAAAATGAAATTTGTGCTGGGAAGGTTAGAAAACATTGTGGGAAAAGGAGAAAATGTTGGTTACCAGCATTTTCTCCTTTTCCCACAATGTTTTCAAAAGGCTTCTTTCTCAGGGTCGTTAAAAGTCGGGATTGTGTGGTAAAGAGTTAATTAGAGATAACTATTTACTACATGACATAAATGTAGACTTGTCAAAACTGAAGCATATCTGTAGACATCGATTAAATGCAGCTCAAATGATGGAATTTGCCTTTTATAGGGTAGAAAACATTGTGAGAAAAGGAGAAAATGCTGGTTACCAGCATTTTCTTCTTTTCCCACAATGTTTTCAAAAGGCATTTCCTCAAGGTTGTTAAAACTTGGGATTGAGTGGTAAAGAGTTCAGGGCAAATATAGATTTTAACTTTTTTTTTAACCAAAACTTACACTTTTGTTTTTCTTTTTAGTCAGGACGTCCTCAGCATAATTGTTCAGTGTCCCAGTTTGGCCCGTCTTCCAAAATCCTCCACCCTGTCTCCTGTTTAAAAAGAAACAGTTCAATCATGCCCATTTCAGTATATCTAATAACTTGAAGGCATAATTATATGAGCCATGCTCTGTGCAAAGGGGGCTTAATGCACCTCCGTAATTCATTATACCAAGCAAGTCATCACATAATTATGGATCCATAAAATCAATTTTGTTTAACAACATTATGACGTAAACTGGTCATTCGCCATTCAGAAAATTGACCAATAGCAAGAAGTTTCAGACAGGTCAGCCTGCGCAGGCTGACCCGAGTCAATACTTTTTGCAGATCCATCAAATCCCCTTTTCACAGAGCATGGCTCAAATGTTTTTTTTCTTTTTTAAATCAAAATAATTCAAAGATAGTATTGACTAAGAAAACATTTTTGTCAAAGGATTAACCCTTTACCGCACAATGACTCCTTTTGACACCCCCGGGAAAGAAGCCTTTTGAAAATATTGTGGGAAAAGGAGAAAATGCTGGTAACCAGCATTTTCTCCTTTTCCCACAATGTTTTCTACCCTATCAAAGACAAATTGCACCATTTTAGCCAAACTGAAATTGTCGTCTGCAAATGCTTTCAATTTGGACAAGGCTGAAATTTTGTCGTCTTATAAAAGGTTAAAGAAACAACAACAAAGATTCCTTTGAAGGCTGCCAAAAAATGAAGTGCATTTTCTATCCATCATAATCTGTGCAGCCATGCAGCCATCAGGGGCAACATTTAGCATGAAGATACAAGAACGATTTTAGATTCATAAAACAAAGATGAAATAGGTTAAAAACTGGCTGAAAACGAGTATAGATGTATCTTTAATTGCTTAACCATTTACCAAACAATCCCTGGTTTTCACGACCCTGGGAAAGACGACTTTTGAAAACAGTGTGGTAAAAGGAGAAAATGCTGGTAACCAGCATTTTCTCCTTTTCCCACAATGTTTTCTACCCTATCAGAGAGCTTAACCTTTTACCACAAAACAAAATTTTAGACCAGTCCAAACTGAAAGCATTTGCAGACGACAAAATAAATGTGATCGAAAAACTGAAATTTGTTTTGTGAAGGGTAGAAAACATTGTGGAAAAAGGAGAAAATGATGGTTACCAGCATTTTCTCCTTTTCAAACAATGTTTTCAAAAGCCTTCCTTTTCAGGGTCGTTAAAAGTCGAGATTGTGTGGTAAAGGGTTAAGCTCATTTGTACCAATTCTAAATTTGTTGTCTGCAGATGTTTTGAATTTGAAACAGTCTAAAATGTGTTTTTTGGGAGAGTTCAAACAAGCAACTGAATACAAATAAAACCATGTAACTGTATAGTGACAAGTCTTACTCTCTCTCCTCCTTCTCTCTATTCATGGCCAGTTTCAGCTCCATCAGTCGCTCTTCCATTTTCTTTCCTTCCTTCTCCAATTTCTTTGTCTCATTCTTAGCCCTCTTGAGATCACTGAAATCAGATTTACCAAAAGGAGGTCAGTACTGTTTAGGGTCATGCGTACACTAACGCACACATTAGAAAAGGTAAATGTATCAACTTTTTACAGACGACAAAAATTTTGGACTCAAACAAATTGATAGCATTTGCAGACAACAATTCAAATATGGCTCAAAAGATGATCTGTCTTTGAAATGTTAGAAAACATTGTAGAAAAATGAGAAAATCCTGGTTACTAGCATTTTCACATTTTCCCACTATGATTTCAACAGGCTTTTTCTTCAGGGTCATTGTTTGGTTAAGGGATCACTCTTTACTGAACAATAAAATTTCAGACTGATAATTTTGCTATTTCTATAGATAATAAACATATACCTGCGAGTCACGCTCTGTGCAAGGTGGCATGATCTATCTGCAAAAATTATTGACCCAGGTCAGCCTGCGCAGTCTGCGCAGGCTGACCCGGGCCGAAACTTTTCGCTATTGGTCAATTTTCTGCATTTCAAGCAACCAGTGTATCCCATGGTTGTTACACAAAATGGATTTTATTGATGATACATATTTATGTGATGATTTGCTTGTCATCATGGATCACAGGGATGCATTCAGCCCCCTTTTGCAAGAGCATGGCTAGTGCATATATGAAATTTTAGACTTGTAAATATTTTAAAATGATGAAGTTTATCTTTTGAAAAATAGAAAATATATGGTGGAAAAGACAGAAAGGGAAGCATTTTCTCCAGATCTAACTGCATTTTCAAAAGCTGTCCTTCATCAGGCTGACAAGTTTTTCTTTATCCAACTGTGAAATGGACACTGAATTACCATGGTAAATATATTCAGCTGAACTGATTGGTCAATAAACCTTACATGTAATCATCAGCTTTTGAAATAATCATATGCAGCTTGAAATAATATTGACCAATCAGATTTGTTCAATATTATTGCTGTGGTAATAAAATTTCAATTTAAAGGTGGGATGACAAAAATTTATTTAACTCCATGGCCAAAGCATAACTCTCTTAATATTTATCCATTCCTTCCATTTTATGTACCAGACCAAGATTAATTACTTCAAAACATGATAAAAGAAACTGGTTCGAGTGAAATTTAAAAATCTGTGAAAAATACCCATAAATGACTGAGGATTGTGTTCTGTAGGAAATACAGTTGGAAACCTTGTCTTACACATCAAGTTTTATACAGGGCAAAGTTTGTCAAAAATCAAGCACATATGAGTGGGTAACATGGCTTTAACATCAAGCTGTATTTAGCCATTTACCAAACAAACCTGTGTTTTCAGAACTCGAAAACAAAAAAGGCTTTTGAAAACATCATGGGAAAAGGACAGAATATTACTTACTATCATTTTCTTCTTTTCCCTGCAATGGTCTCTATTTGTTCAAACATTTTACCTACCTTTTATTTGTTCTCTGCAAATGCTTTCAGTTTGTTCTGGTAAATAGTTTACAAGTTTACATGTATATAAATTGTAAATGTGACTCTGGCTATAAGTTGTTTTGAAATTTTAATGAAAGGCACTTAAAACATAACATGTATGACATATAGTGTGCGAATTGCATTAGCCTTTTACCAAACAATCCCGTATTTTCATGTCCCTGAGGAAGAGGCCTTTTGAAAACATTGTGGAAAAGAAGAAGGAGAAAATGCTGGTAAACAGCATTTTCTCCTTTTCCCACAAAGTTTTCTACCCTGTCTTAAGTTCCTATGCACCACTTTCAAATTTGTCGTCTGCAGATGCTTTCAATTTGGGAGGGGCTAAAATTTGTCATTTGGGAAAGGGTTAAAAAATTAAGGACAAAAAAATCTGTGGAGCATGCACATGCTTGAGGGATAGGGTTCATCATTTTAAGACAGATAAAGCTATGTGTACACTTAACTCTTTACCAAACGACAAAATTGTAGACTGGTCCAAATTGAAAGCTGTTCAAGACGACAAAATAAACATGACTGAAAAATTGAACTTTGTTTAGGGAAGGGTAGAAAACATTGTGGGAAAAGGAGAAAATGCTGGTTACCAGCATTTTCTCCTTTTCCAACAATGTTTTCAAAAGGCTTCTTTCTCAGGGTCGTTAAAAGTCTGGATTGTGTGGTAAACAGTTAACTGTTTCATCATTATCAATTGGTATATAATTCACAGAAAATTGATCTGTAATACACTAAGCCAGGGAATCAGATGGTTTTGTATTCTGATTCGCTGCACAGATCAATGGTGGAATTTTGACAAAATTGCCAAGGCAAACAACTTTTTCTGTCTTTTGTTATTAATTCTATTGTTCAGTCTATGCACTAGCTAAATTAAGCTCAACAAAACAAAACAAAACAAAAAAGAGTCATTAACGTTGGCATTTGAATTTGTCAAGATTCCACCATTTCTTCATGCATTGTATCAAAATGAAAAGCATGAGGATAATTTTCAGTGCTTTAAGTTCAGACAGACAGAGCAAGAGAGGGAGAGTGGAAGAAATGGTATAATAATTCACATTTTTACACAAAAATTGTGTATTGCAGATACGTACGAAACAAACAATCTGAGTTTGAATGATAAAAAAATACAAATACAGTATGATATTTCAAATGATACTCATTCTGGCAAATACACATGATTTTTTTTTAACAATTTTCTGGACCTTATTCAGAGAGGCCTACAACATTTTCTTCCTTTCCCGCAATGTTTTCTACCATTTAACCTTTAATCACAGAATACCGACCCTAAGGAAAAAGGTTTTTGAAAACATTGTGAGAAAAGGAAAAAATGCTGGAAACCAGCATTTTCTCCTTTACCCATGATGTTTTCTGACCTTTCAGAAATGAACTTCAATTTTAGGGTCATATTTACTTTGTCATCTGCAAATGCTTTCGATTTGGACAAGTCTAAAATTTTTTCATCTGGTAAAGCTTTAAAGACAAATTCTATTATTTGAGATGCAGGGGTGTGATTGATTGATGAAATATGGGAGGGGAGGAAAATGCCCTGACCTCATCTTTCCCCCCCCCCCCACAAACCTATTTCAGTAAAGATATATAATTTCTAAGCAACAGATCATTATGATCTGGGACAATTTTGATTTTTAGTCTGAGCTTCTATAGGAGGAAATACTAGTTCTGAAAGGAGGGAAAAATTACATCGCTGGTGACACATATATTTGAGCTATGCTCTGTGAAAAGGGGACTTAAAGCATCTGCGAAAATATATCGACCAAGGTCAGCCTGTGCAGTCTGCGCTGGCTGACCTGGGCTGAAACTTTTCGCTACTGATCAATTTTTTGTATGTCTAAGGACCAGCCTACCTCATGATTAAGTCGGTTGTTTAAAAAAGTGACTATGATGGATCCATGATTATGTGATGGCTTGATTAGTATCATGCGTCACAGAGATGTATTAAGCCCCCTTTTCACAGAACATAACTCAATTAATTTTGTCATCTGCAAATACTATCAAATCAGAAGAGTCCATAATTCTGTCATCTAGTAAACAGTTGAGCTCAAGATTTTAAACAAAGTGGAACTGTATGTCCCTGACAAAAAAATTGATATTTTGTCTTCTGCAAATGCTTTCAATTTGAACCAGTCTAAAATTTTGTCGTTTGGTAAGGAGTTAAAGGCTACTTTATCTATCACCAAAAGAGATTCATTTGTCATCTGATGTGTTCACATAACCCTTTACCAAATGACAAATTTTAGACTGGTCCAAATTCAAAGAGTTTGCAGACGACAATTTTAAATTTGATGAAAATGACAGAAAGTTCTCCAAAAGCGTAGAAAACACTGTGGGAAAAGGAGAAATTGCTTGTTATGAGCACTTTCTACTTTTCCCACAGTGTTTTTAAAAGACTTGTACTGCAGACACGTGAAAACCAGGGCTTGTTTGGGAAAGGGTGAACATAATTTTAGCCTTGTCCAATTTGAAGGCCTTTGCAGACGACAATTTCAGTGTGGCTCAAATGGTGCAATTTTTCTTTCATAGGGCAGAAAACATTATGGGAAAAGGAGAAAATGCTGGTTACAAGCATTTTCTTCTTTTCCCACAATGTTTTCAAAAGGCTTCTTTCCCAAGGTCCTTAAAAGGCAGCATTGTGTGGTTAAGGGTTAACAAAAGTGTGTAAAGAGAGAATTTCAATTCATAGAATTAACAATTGGAGCACTACGCACCTATCTATTTGTTTTCATAGACAATGTAGATAAAAAACCAGGCTGCCTTTTGCATACAGTTAAAATTAAGATTAAACGTGCAGAGTGTACAGTCTGATCTTGCATGCACAAGATTTTATTCTATGAATTGTGCTGGCAAAAGCATCATTAAAAATTGAAAGTGTTTTGTTCTCCTTTTGAAATTGAGAAAGTCTTTTGTTTTGGTCTATTTTCCTGAGTCAGAAAGCTATTTTATTTATCTCTCTTTCAAAGAATAAAAATATTTCTTAACCCTGCACCAAAAGCCTGTATTTTAGAGGCCCTGAAGGAAAAGGCTTTTTAAATCATTGTGGGGGAAAAAAGGAGAAAATGATGGTAACCAGCATTTTTTGTCTTCTCCACAATGTTTCATCTCTTTCAGAGACAAATTCCACTAATTTTATTTGTCTTTTGGGAATGTTTTAAATTTGGACCATGCTGAAATTTGGTTGTTTTGTAAACAGTTCAGTTAAGAACGGAGAGAACTTACTGGGTTCTAAGTCTGATACTCAAATCTTCCTTTTTGTTTGTTTGTAAGTTGAAAGATGTAGACATTTTTTTCTGCTTTTTTATCTGTCAATAATGGAAAAGCTGTCAAATAATCTGAAATTGAAATAAAAAAAATTAATTACCATTTTAGATCACTTACATCTTTAAAATAGTAACAAGCAATTTCGTTGAAATGATATCCCCCGCCGAAAAAGACCTTTTTTGATACAAACGTATAAGAGGTATTGTGTTTTGCATGTACATGTGGCCTTTTTGTTATTGGTCCATGATAAAATTATACATTAAGCTCCCTTGTTCCATGGCACAGGATTTCATTACATAATAACTCAAAAATCATAAAAAGCAGAGTTATCATTCTTGTACAATGCAGTCCCCCACAATAAAATCTATCCACGTATGAAGAAACATGTCATTAACTGAAATAAATTTTGAGTTATGTCCTGGACAAAAATTGTGCCTGAAAAATAACAAAGGGCAATAATTCAAAAATCATATTGCCAGAGTTATCGTTCTTGTACACTGCACTCCTCACAGTAAGATCCATCCACCGATTAAGTTACATGTTCATATCTGAAATAGTTTTTCAATTATGTTCTAGACAAAAGTTAAGCCTGAAAAATAAGAAGGGGTAATAACTCAAAAATTATGAAAGTTAATTAGAGTTATTATTCTTCTGCACTGCACTTCTCCTTGTTGAAATCTAGACACATACAAATTTTCAAGTTGATATGTGAAACAATTTTCAAGTTATGTGCTAGAGAAAAAAAATTAAGCCTGAAAAATAACGAAGGGCAATAACTCCAAAAATTTGAAGGACAGAGTTGTCATTCATGTACACTGCACTCCTCCTTAACGAGATCTATCCACTTACGAAGTTTGAAGTTGGTATCTGAAATACTGGTTAAGTTATCTTCCGGATAAAAATTGGGGACGGAAGGAGGGACTGACAGAGACTATTACCATACCCCCCCCCCCACCACCAGGGGGATAATAAGTATGAAAAATAAACTAGCACTTGTTCCAGAACAGGATAAATTCATCAAAGGGTAATCAGTCAAAAAAAGCCTGTGAATCTAAATAGAAATGTGCGAACAAAAATCCAAAGTAAAAATTTACAAAGGGCAATAACTCCAAAAATACTGAAGATAGAGTTATGGTTCTTGTGCACTGCACTTCTCCTAAATTAGTTCTATATGTGTGTGAAGTTTCAAGTTCCTAGCTTTTATACTTTTGGAGATATGCTCCGGACAAAAATCCTAAGTAAAAATTTACAAAGGGCAATAACTCCAAAAATACTGAAGATAGAGTTATGGTTCTTAAGCACTGCACTTCTCCTCAATGAGTTCTATATATGTGTGAAGTTTCAAGTTCCTAGCTTTTATACTTTTGGAGATATGCTCTGGACAAAAATCCAAAGTAAAAATTGACAAAGGGCAATAACTCCAAAAATACTGAAGATAGAGTTATGGTTCTTGTGCACTGCACTTCTCCTCAATTAGTTCTATATGTGTGTTAAGTTTCAAGTTCCTAGCTTTTATACTTTTGGAGATATGCTCCGGACAAAAATCCAAAGTAAAAATTTACAAAGGGCAATAATCCCAAAAATACTGAAGATAGAGTTATGGTTCTTGTGCACTGCACTTCTCCTCAATGAGTTCTATATATGTGTGAAGTTTCAAGTTCCTAGCTTTAATACTTTTGGAGATATGCTCCGGACAAAAATCCTAAGTAAAAATTTACAAAGGGCAATAACTCCAAAAATACTGAAGACAGAGTTATGGTTGTTGTGCACTGCACTTCTCCTCAATTAGTTCTATATGTGTGTGAAGTTTCAAGTTTCTAGCTTTTATACCTTTGGAGATATGCTCCAGACAAAAATCCAAAGTTAAAATTTACAAAGGGCAGTAACTCCAAAAATACTGAAGACAGAGTTATGGTTCTTGTGCACTGCACTTCTCCTCAATGAGTATTATATATGTGTGAAGTTTCAAGTTCCTAGCTTTTATACTTTTGGAGATATGCTCCGGACAAAAATCCAAAGTAAAAATGTACAAAGGGCAATAACTCCAAAAATACTGAAGATAGAGTTATGGTTCTTGTGCACTGCACTTCTCCTCAATGAGTTCTATATGTGTGTGAAGTTTCAGGTTCCTAGCTTTTATACTTTTGGAGATATGCTCCGGACAAAAATTCCAGAAAAAAAGTGTACAAAGGGCAATAACTCCAAAAATACTGAAGATAGAGTTATGGTTCTTGTGCACTGCACACCTCCTTAATGAGATCTATCAACTTGTGAAGTTTGAAGATGATATCTCAAATACTTTTGGAGATATGCTCCGGACAAAAATGTGGGACGGAATGACGGAATGACGGAAGGACGGACGGAGACTATTACCATATCCCCCACCGCCTTTCGGCGGGGGATAAAAAGAGAATAATTTAGACTTATCCAAATGGTAAGCATCTGCAGATGATATATTTTCTATTTAATGAAGCTACAATAGTGATTTCTGTCCTTAAACGGGAAAACATTTATAGGAAAAGGAAAAAATTTATGTTTGTTACCAGCATTTTCTCCTGTTCCCACAATGTTTATAAAATCCTCTTTCCTTCGGCTTGTTAAGCCCCAATATTGTTTGGTAAAGGATTAAAATCAACTTTGTAGGACAAACAAGAGTACAGACTTAAATAATTCCTTTCAAACAAATCGATCTTATGATTTACCCTTTCAAAAACCAGTCCCATTATTTGAGCCACATTTCATATAATGGCCCCTAGTGTGTTCAGCAGTGTAAAATTCCACTCGTCCTTTGGCAGGCAAAAATTTACACGGTACAATCATACAACTGTGCTTTGGGTGCACATGTCAAAAAAAATGTTCTTGGGTAAATACTTTAGTCATTAGTTTAAACTTTATTTATTATGCTGATACAAATACACATGTAAAATCAAGGAAATGATACATGGTATAACAAAATTCAAAGGTTGATAGGTAGGATTGGAAAACAAGCTATGAATACCTTATATTAATTCCTCTCCTAAAGATGTTTTCATACTTATTAAAAAATACTACGTGTTAAGATGCCATAGCTTTAGAGTAAAGAAAGTGAATATAATGCCGAAAATAAAGACAAAAATATAGAAATGATAACCACTTCCTGTTCTCTTCTCCCGTCACTTGGGAGTTCACAAAATGTAATAAATATACAGGTTGATTTATGTTATTTGATCATAGCAATGGAGATTGAGATGACGACTGGCTCCGGACACCCAGCCTATGCAGAAAATCTTTTTGACGCTAAAATAAAGTTATGGACACAAGCAAATATGTATTTGTTTTGTTCGAACGTAAGGTGTTCGTTTCCATTTAATAGGTTTGAGGTGATAAGCGGACATGGAATATCATAATAAATTTGATTACGTAGCTGTTGATACTTAGGACAATAAAGAAGGTAGTGATCTACAGTTTCGATTTGGCCACAAGAACATAATGGTGAATCGATTAGAGATCGTCTGTGGAGATCATGATTAAGAGAACTACATCCTAAGCGTAAGCGTGCATGTAAGATCTGTCCCTTGCGTGTCCCAAAATTAAGTAATGGAGATGATTTTTGTAAGGTGCGGTTTAATATTAATTTAAACTGTGATAAGGATGCAGCGTTTCTTGTACTTAGTGGCAAGGTATTCCATTCCCGAATTGTGCGAGGTAAGAAAGAAGAGCTGTAGGATTGGGTCCTTGCGTTTACACACCTGATACCCCTTAGGTTGTATCTTCCAGGATCGGTTTGATCACGCCCAGGAAAAGATTTGACAGGTACGTGGGTGATAGACCGTTTAACATTTTGTAAAGCAGAATGAGTCTATGTTTACGTCTTCTTGCCACTAGTGTTTCCCACTTAAGATCGTATAGGAGTTTCTGGATGTTACAATATTTAGTAGCACCAGTAACAATTCTAGCTGCTTCATTTTGTACTGCCTCAATGTCACGTTTTAAGGTTTCTGTGCAGTTATCCCAGACGACATCTGAATATTCTAAGAGAGGTCGAATAAAAAAAAAGTACATTCGTTCGAGGCTAGACCTATTTAAAAAATGTTTGACAGTTTTCATCATTCCAATTCTCTGCCAAGCTTTTTTAAGTATAAAGGATATATGGGTTGACCAGTTCAGGTCTTCAGAAAAAGTAACCCCAAGATGCGTATGTGAGGATACATTTTTTATGGCCACGTTATTCATGTAAAGAGAAGGGTGTTCAGGTTTCCTTATTTTCCTTGAGAATATAATAGACTCTGTTTTTGAAGGATTAAAAGAAACTAGCCAGGTTTTAGACCAGCAATGAATAGCTTCAAGGTCTGTGTTAAGAGCTGTAGCTGCCTGATCAGGTGTTTCCACAATTACATACAAACTGGTATCGTCGGCAAAGAGACGAACGTTAGTGTTGATTTGGGACACTATGTCGTTTATGTAAATTAGGAATAATAAAGGCCCTAAAATGGAGCCCTGGGGGACGCCAGCATTGATAATAGACCAAGTTGACGAAACGTTAGAGCAGACAACACGTTGTTTCCGTAATGTTAAGTAAGAAGAAAACCATTTGAGAAGAGGTCCACAGATACCAAGCGAAGACAGTTTGTGGAGGAGACCTCTGTGCCATACTCGATCAAACGCTTTGGAGATGTCACAGAACACGGCGTGGACCTCAAGTCCTTCGTCCAAAGCTCGGTTTACGTCATCATAAATAAGAATTAATTGGTTAGTGGTAGAGTCACCTTTGATAAATCCGTACTGATACTGTGTCAAAAGTTTGTTGTCATTCAGGTAGTTGTATAAATATTTGTGGACACATCTTTCAAATAATTTACCAAGACAACTAAGCAGAGAAACTGGTCGATAGTTACATGGCTTGGATGGATCACCCTTTTTAAATATAGGTGTGACATTTGCTAGTTTCCAAGCACTGGGGAAGTAAGATAAGGCAAGAAGTGTATTAAATAGGTGTGATAAGACAGTACATAATTCTGTGGACCCTTCACAGAGAAGTTTTGGACTAACAAGGTCAGGACCACTGGCCTTCGAGGAATCAGTAAGAGAAATTACATCTTTTACGTCACATGGAGTAATAGTGAGATGCGACAAGGTAGATTCGTTAAATGGTATGTTGTGTGGTAGTTGCTGATCGTGATCGTCAAGTGTCGATTGTCTAGAAAAATACGAATTCAAAAGTTCCGCTTTGGATATGTCTGTAGATGCCTCTGTGTTGTTGTCATAAAGAGTCGGAATGGTGCATGTTGTTTGCTTTTGTGTTAGTTGTTTAGCGACTTTGAACCATGTCTTTGGTGAGGTATTGGACGAATTGATTATTTCAACTAATTTATTTTGGTAGTTTAATTTGGCTTTGCGTATATGTTTTGTTACAGTATTTCGCGCTTCTCTAAACTTTGACCATGTTTCAACAGTGTTTTGCCGTTTGGCTTCTTTATGTAATCTTTTGCGTATTCTAATAAGTTTGCGTATTTCACTGTTCATCCATGGAATATCGTTTGGTCTTACAGTGATTGTTTTGTTGGGAATGGTTTAGTCATTGAGACCAGATACTGTAAATAACGTGCTTGTAAAGGTGTATTGTTACTTGTGTTAACAACTAATTTACACTAACCGATTAAAGAGGCTAAACTTTCTATTTGTAGCAACAAAAAGGCAAATTGTCTTGACAAGTCTTGTCCGAAACAATTGAACTTTTTTGATCGGTCGCAGGTCTTGTCATTTCCCAAACATTTGCACGATCGTAGGCATGAAATAATTATCCAACCTAGATAGAGTAAGCCTTAATGTGTGAATTTGGTATTTTCATTGAATTACCATGGCTTATGACTTCCAAAAACTTCTAGTTTTTCCGTGTTTACAGCTGTTTTTGCGAGATTGAAAAAATCCAAGGTAAACAACACTGGTACTCTGCTTTCGTGCTGAATCTCATTAAGCTAGGTACCAGTTTCCTAAGCTCTCGCAACCAAAGAAATCTCGCGAGAAGAAAGGTCATAACGAAAACACTAAACGTAAAATATACCTTGTCCAAACTTGTGAAACGCGTCGGGTAAATAAAAGCACATGTCACATGAAAAAAAAAAGGAAAAACAATCCATACCACCTACATGTATATGGTGGCATAATGATACCTGCCACCACATACCAGTTTCACTTGTCACAACTCGGCCTATTCCGTACCTACATCTAATGATACCAGTATATCACGACTTACGGTGGTCTTACCTATTTTCGTGGGACCAGGGATCCCTGGTGGGACTAAATTGACAATTTTAGCTTACGCATATCTAAATGAAGAACCGATTACAAAAAACATTTTATTAAAAAAAATCAAATTTAAATGCATATAAAACATAAATTCTGCCTGAATCATGCATATTCAACGGCAAGAACATATTTCACACTTCAGTCTTTTGCCGGAAGCTGAATGGGCGCATGGGAAAACATGACCTCATTTCGTGGCTTTCAATATCTATAGAACAGCTCATAAATAAAAAACTAAAATTCATTATGTACACCAAAACTCATTAAAAGCCTTAACTATCACAAGGAGGGACTGTTTTGAACAATCAAAATGAGATGCTCTGAGTCAATTATCCTAAGTTTTTGAAGCGCGACGAAAAGGATGGATTAGTGTCATGGCGGCCATTTGCCCTGTCGTGACGACAGTATCAGAATACTAAAGTAACAAAAATTAAGGCATTTTGGTCCCTTCTATCAGTTTATATGCACCTATGAGGACAGATTAGGAATTGTTTTAAGGTGTTACCATCCTAACGTTTCTAGTGCAACATGGAATAAAATATCTTATTAGTTGACGAATAAGGATTTATACTGATATAATATTTTTGAACATTTCTAACCGACCAGAAATTCATTTGTTGTCTATCTTGAAATTACTTGACGATATTTTTGCTAGTTTTCTGAAAAGGGAGGTAATTGTTATCTCTCTTTGTATTGAGAATAGAGTGGCTTTAGATTTATAAATCATAATTCTAAGAAGGAAAAAATGGAAAAAGTGGCTCGGTCAAAGTATTACAACGATATTCACTTTTAATCATAGCACATTTTTTAGGATAATATTATTATGGAAATAGCTGTTTTTTATTAGAATGGTACTACCTTAAACACTATTTTATCGTAAAACATCTGATCTGAAAAATATTGAATATCTTAATAAAAGGGCTGGAAACATTTTCTCTGTGTAGAAGCGAATGTTCTGGAAAAATTGTTCATTCATAAGCGACCGAACAAAATAGGTCACGAAATTCTCTGATCTAATTATAGACCGGGCTCTTATGGTCACGGGACTTTTTGGCATCGAGACTGACTATGTCACATGTCGGGAATTTTTCAGGATTTAAATAAAGTATCAGACAGAGAATTCAAATTAGGCACGTATCGGGTTGAAAAAGTAACAAGAAAACTGGCAATAAAACCGTTGTTTCCTATAGTAACATGCGTACTATCTTGTTGTTGTTGCATTTTATAAATTAGCAGCAGTGGCCATGTTGTTTACATTCAAATCAGTGGTTCACTTAAAACAGTGACGTCTTTCACTTCATAGTTCGCAAGACAAGTTAGATATCATTTCGGGTTCGAAAACAGGTAACCCATGAAAATAGGCACGTCGACAAGTTTCGTACCATAACCATTTCATACCTGTCACTTCGTACCATAATTTTACCGTTTCGTACCATACTTTATACCATTTAGTACCATAATTTTACCACATCGTACAATAGACATACAGTTTCGTACCATGTATTTTGGGAACTATAACAAAAAAAAAAAAAAAAAAAATGACTATGAAAAACTACCGAGGGTCGTGAAAAATGAATTGCTTTTTGTAAGGTGTATAATTTAAGTAAGTGAATATTGTGGAAAATTATATTTTCACGACAAAAAAAAAACGTCATATTGACCTTGACGTTTGACCCGATCTTTGTCTCGGCATCATACAAGGTTCACCTAATTTCAAATCATACCCATAAACAAACATAAAAAAAAAAGAAGGCAAAAAGGATAATCAGACAATCTACATTCAAGGGTAATCAAACAATTACAATTCTTCGATTAAATGTTCAATTTAATGTAATGTGTTTGTTCTCAGTTTTTAATTATCCTACCTGCAACAAACTTTACAGACAATTAGACCAATTACCTATCTTCTTAGTCGCATACTGATTCCTTTATTTATGATAAAATCCCGTAAATAAGGTAACCAAAGCACTACGCCTACAGTTTATACTAAGTAAATATATCAAATACCACTTTTTGTCACATTTATTGATATGTTTGGCCATAGTACGAGATGGTATTATCATGGTACGAAGTGATAACGCTTCAGTGCAAGGAGCAGATCCATCCATCCACCCACCCACCCACCTTACCAACCAACCCAACCGACTAACCAATCCTAGAGCTTGCAAACGGATAAGCCCAGGGACGAAAAGGTTCATTCCTGTCTAACAAAGCTATTTCACCCGACAGACTTTACTGTAATTCATTGAAAGAAAAGAAAAATTACAGTTTGACCTAATATGATTCGGAGGGTAGACCTAGCTCTGATGTTACGAACAATTTATCCCGGCTATTCTCACAATGTTTTCAATTGCTGTCATCTGTAGTCCAGGGTCATTAAAACAAGGGATTGTTTTGCAAGGGTCAAAGAAACTCAAGGCACATGGATAGGTGTACTGGCTACAATAACTGAAATACTGTTGAAAACATCACTAACCACTCAAACAAAATCCTTCACATACACTTTTTTTTTCACTGTTTTTCACTGCTGATGCTGCAATAGGTAGCGTCTGCGGACGGTGAAGATTTAAGATCATATCGCACAAAACGCGAGGTCTGATCTTGGATCTACACCGTCCGCTATCTGATGCTAATCCTCAAACGAAAACACGTTCAATTGAAATGAAAAATATACTTATTGTGAGTCGCGCTCGGCAGCATAAAGGTTAAGGGTCCCAAAGTTGACACCGCTCCCGGGAATCGAACTTTGGACCTAATGGTTGCGAGGCTGACGCTCTACCTCACGACCACGGACTTCCACTCCTTATCTTTCATATTGTGCATGATGAAGAATTCGTAGACTTGCGGTCTGGCCCGTATTCTGCTGTATTCACCAATCATTCTTTAACCCTTATCCTGTTGAATAAGTTAAATAATATATTCAAGTCGATAGTAAAAAAAATCCCAAAGGTAGCTATTTCGAAATAATGTTCAGGGTAGAAATATATCCTTATCGGCCAGTGTATGCCCAAGATCAGACTATAAGTTCTGTGCAGTCCGATTTTGATCTACACTGTCCGCAATAGGTCAGTGAGTCGCGCTTAGCCTAGGGGTTAAGAACGTTCTCTGTCTAATTCTCAAGATTTTTCTAAATTTGAAAGTATTTTAATTTTTGCTAGGCTTTAAACCAAAATGGTTTAGTCTATCAGAAATAGCGTTACTTTCTAACTAGAATAAGATTAAGACTGGAACCTAGAATGCTTGTTGAATACGGTCCCTGACATCAGCATACCATCGGATAAACAGATCTCTTTACAAATTCAAGGTACGACAATTTAACACAATCTCCCTCCTTCAAATGACAGACTTTCAAAAATGCAATGTACGAAATGTTAATTCCGGGTTCAAGCCTTACTTGAAGCGCTGAGTTTTTTCTTGGGAGTGCCCTTGGTTAAGATATTTCAGAGCCCTAGCCTAGTACTTGTGAGACTCTGAACATTTATGAATATTTGAGCTGTTGCTGTGATCTGTCTGGAAAAATGTTGAAAGCGTAAAACACAACCGACCGACCGACCGACCGACCATCCATCCATCTATCCATATGCGACACCAAAACTAAGGGTCAGTTATTTTGATACTTTCCCATTCCACCATTTTTGTCTAACCCTTTACCGGACGAAAAACTTTAAGGAGTGCCCGAGTTTTACTCTTTACCAAACGACAGAATTTTGAACTATTTTCAAATTTAAAGCGTCTGCTGACGGCAAATCAAAACTGGCTCAAAATCAGAAATTCAAAGTGGCTCCAAAGGTGCTCTTAACATTTATTTTATCTTTATCCTACAATGTTTTCAAAAACCTTGTTTCTCGGGGTCGTTAAAACACGCGATTGTGTGGTAAGGGGTTAAAGCGTAGGAAAAATTACGGCTGAAGTGATAGGCTTAAATTGCCTTCGACAATGTAGAAAACATTATGGGAAAAGGAGAAAGTGCTGCTAACCAAAATGTTTGAGCCATGCTTTGTGAAAAGGGGACTTAATGCATCTGCGAAAAGTATCGACCTAGGTCAGCCTGCGCTGTCCGCGCAGGCTGACCTGGCCCGAAACTTTTCGCTAATGGTCGATTATCATACATACATGTACATACATACATTTTATTGGTTATCGGCAATACATTTTGCCTTTGACCATTTACAAAGAAAAGTATGACAAAGACAGGTATGAAAATACAACATACAAACACATTTTTAACATGATTAACAAAACAGTTTCTGATTGGGAAAACACACACAAAAGAAACTATACAAGTGTATGACAGAGAACAACAAAACAGGTGACATGAGGCATTTCCAGCTAATGAGATAGAAATTAAGGCCGACGAGACAGGAGTTAAGGGTATAGTATTTGCTGTTTCAAGGAATCATCCCTAATTAAAAGTGCATTGGATATATATCGGGCTATTCTTATTCGAGTACTTTTATTACTAGAAGACATCAAGTTATAGAAATTCTGAAGGGAGGGCCACGGAACTCTACCAATGTATTTTTTGCGTATTTCATCATATTTTGGACAGCAAAGTAAGAAATGGAATTCAGATTCTACAGTTATCATAGAACAAAGTAAACAGATACCGTTATTTCTATCGATCCCATTACGTCTACCTGATTTGATTCGATTTCTAAAGAGTGTGATGTAAGTCCTAACCTTGTGAGATTTTTTCTGAGATTCTCGTTTTGGATTTCTTGAAGATAATTTTCAAATTTAAATTCTGTTTTAAATCTGCTGAAATACTGTAATTTTATCTATAAGTCAAGGGACCAGTCTAATCATGATTAAGTTGGTTGTTAGACAAAATAGACTTTATTGATGCATGGTCATCTTGCTTGCCACTTTTGCCAGAGCATGGTTCATTTTCTAAGTGTCGTTAAAATTCGGGGATCGTATGTTAAAATGCTAAAAGACTGAGAAGATACTTAATCCCCCACCCCCACTTTTCCTTAGGAGTACTTGAGTACTCGTAGTAAAAAAAAAAAATGTTATTTGGGGAATCTGAATATTGAAGAAGAAAAGAACAAGAAGAACATACAGACAATTATGTGATAATCTAACGTACTAACTTTATGCAATAAAGACAATATACTCGAGTCCTCCCAAATATTGAAAGAAACATGGCGTGTCTAAATGTAACAGTTCTGACCACATGGTTCAGTCATTGTTTTCGGTCGCGGATGTTCGAAACGTTAATCTATCCAATAGAACTGGTGGCCAAGCAACGGTAGCTCAGTCGGCGGTGTACAGGACTTGAGGATATGGGGTTGCTGGTTCGATCCCCGGCTCGGCCAATTTCTTGCGAGGATTGATGACAGCCATTGCGACAGGATTTATTCCTCTCGAACCGCTAAGCATTGTTTCGACGATGATTTTGTGGGAAAGCAGTCAATGACTTGAAGAGAATATTGTGCGCACTGCTGGTAAAGGAAACCCCAGGCAAGCATGAGTAAGTGCACTGGCCGCTGCCATATAACTAAAGTAACGTTGAAAACGGCTTTAAACACCATACAAAACGAATACCAGAACTGGTGTTTTTCTCTGCGTAAAAGTCATGGGTTGTATTGGAGTTATACATGATTTAAAAAGTCCATTTTTCACTTTGTTGGGAAAATATCGTAACATATAAAAATGATTCGAAAAATAATCGGTGACCCATCATGAAGAGAAGCCATCTGGAAGACATTCATTTCGCCCTCCATACTCCTCTCTAAAGAATCAAAAAGGCTGACCTGGGCCAAAAATTTTGCTTTTAGTCAGGCATATTCTAAAAGATAGACCTGTCAGCTGTGACGCATTACTGTCCTAATACAGGTTAAATATTAATGTGCGGTGCGTAAAATTGCCGCTAAAGAAAACAAGCGAAAAATGACTATAAATGATATGTCTGTGGAAAAATCAAACTTTATTTTTTGCTACAAATTTTTCGCTACAAATTTCTTAAAAATATTCTACATATAGTTCCATTTGAAAATTTGATATCAAAGACAAAGACATTTGTTACGCTGTTTTATCAGAAAATATGAAATGACAAGTTTGAAAGGCGTTTTTGATGTTTGCTTGATCATATCTTGAAAAAGTGAGCGTGGCTGTGTAATTTGTTTAGCAGCTATTTTGTTTCTGTTACCTTATTACGCACCACTGTCTACTACGATTCAGAAATTCGTTTTACTCTGATTTTCCAAGTGAACTTTGAAGGCTTATATGTAATACTGTGCATATCTTCGGGCATGCACAATGGATGCCAAAATACATCGACATTGGGCGATTGTTTGAATAAAATGGGTGACAGAAGGTCGGGTTCTGAACCGAACCCCAACCACCTGAATGACCCGTTTCGATATGAATTTCCTATATATTGTTCAGATCAGCTTCCGTATCTCACATTGAAGCTTTGGATATGTTGAGACCACTAAATGTCTAGAAAAAGGTCATGAAGAATCAGAGCCTAACTGAATAAACCAGAAAGAGAGAGAGAGGAAGAGAGATAGAGATAGAGAGACAGAGAGAGAGAAAGAGAGAATGCTTTTCAGGAGCAACTGGTAGCAGTTGCATTTAACAAGCAAAAACAAACTTTTAAGTACCCTTTTCTCTACATAAAATTGTTGGAAACACCAAGAAAATAATTTGAGATTTTGCTGATGGTACCTTTTGACAGGAAAGATGTGGGAGAAAGTAAAAATCATTAATTAAAAAAAAAAAAAAAAAAAATGAATAATGAAAATAAAACAGGGGGCAGTTTTCCTCAGTGTAATCAGGGGGAAATCTGTTCAGTGTAACTTTGGGAATAGCCTAACAGGTTTAAAGGACTTATCAAAAAATGTGGCAGGGTAATGCGGAAAGAAAGAAAAGGTCCACCACAATGTGCTTTGCCAGGCATAGATCTACAGCGGCTAGGCTCAAGCTGGCAAAATGTCGCAAATTTACATATGTCACCTGTGTACGGTTTGACATGGTTGAAGCGTCAGAATGTGCGCAACAACTAGACCTAGAGTAGAATCTGAAATCGGTTTCGATGATGACCCACTGATATATAAGGCACCTACGCCGACGCAAAAACATGAACTTGACAATATGCACTAATAATGCTGTTTTTTTCTTGATTTCTTTGTGGGAGGAAAAACATACTAAAATACATCCTCTTCTAATGGAATTGTCGGTAAATTAGTATGACAAAGTTGGTCTCACTATTAAAGTTTACATGAACAGACCGATGCACCAAAGTTAACGCAAACCCAGAATTAAGTTTTATCGCATGTGCCGAATTTCCCTATATCTTTGGGTTCTCATCACAATTGATTTTGGGCTTGGTCATACTATCATTGTATCCAATTATTAGGGGTTGAGACATGTCATCACGGTCGCAATCAGTATCATATCGATTCGGGACATCTTTCCATCTCAAGCCTGGCAAGCCGTATGCATTGGGGTGACCTATTAAGATGAATGAAAGTAGATAAATAGAGAGCCTGAAAATTTACACACATTCTTAATGATTTGAAATTTATTTTTATAAATGTCTCAGAATTAGGGATAGTGAAAAAAAAAAAAAAAAAAAAAGTCGGGAAATGGGGTAAAAAAAAAGTAGTAGTTGCTCAGATTTGACCCCTGTCCACCAATGACCAAAACTAAAAAATATTTTGGGACCTTTCTTCTAGCCCGCTGAGCTAGCGAAGCAGTTGAATTCAACCTAGAAAAGTAATCCCCTTATATATATATATATATATATATATATGTGTGTGTGTGTGTGTGTGTGTAGATGTAATTCCCTCCCTTTCTTCCAAAACATTCCGACAGAATTCAGAAGTACTTCAGGTTTAAACGGTTTTTTCGATGTTTGTTTGATCATATCTTGAAAAAGTGAGCGTGGCTGTGTTGTTTGTTTAGGAACTTTTTTGTTTTTGTGACCTTATTACGCACCGTGGTCTAATACGAGTCAGAAATTCATTTTACTCTCATTTTCCAAGTGAACTTTTAACGCTTATATGTAATCCTGTACAGATCTTTGGGCATGCACAATGGATGTATGCCAAAATACATTGACACTGGACGATTGTTTGAATGAAATCGGTGACAGAAGGTCAGGTTCTGAACCGACCCCCACCCACCTAAATGACCCGTTTCGATATGAATTTCCTATATATTGTTCAGATCAGCTCCCCTATCTCACATTGAAGCTTTGGATATGTTTTGATATCACTAATCGTCTAGGAAAAACTCATGGAGAATCACAGCCTAACTGAATACACCAGAAAGAGAGAGAGAGGAAGAGAGAGAGACAGAGAGAGAGAAAGAGAGAATGCTTTTCAGGAGCAACTGGTAGCAGTTGCATTTAACAAGCAAAACAAACTTTTAAGTACCCTTTTCTCTACATAAAATTGTTGGAAACACCAAGAAAATAATTTGAGATTTTGCTGATGGTACCTTTTGACAGGAAAGATGTGGGAGAAAGTAAAAATCATTAATTAAAAAAAAAAAAAAAAAAAAAATGAATAATGAAAATAAAACAGGGGGCAGTTTTCCTCAGTGCAGTCAGGGGGAAATTTATTCAGTGTTACTTTGGGAACAGCCTAATAGGTTTAAAGGACTTATCAAAAAATGTGGCAGGGTAATGCGGAAAGAAAGAAAAGGTCCACTACAATTCGCTTTGCCAGGCATAGATCTACAGTGGCTAGGCTCAAGCTGGCAAAATGTCGCAAATTTACATATGTCCTCTGTGTCTGATATGACATGGTTGAAGCGTCGGAATGTGCGCAACAACTAGACCTAGAGTAGAATCTGAAATCGGTTTCGATGATGACCCACTGATATATAAGGCACTTACGCCGACGCAAAAACATGAACAAAATGCCCTAATAATGCTGTTTTTTTTTTTTTTTTTTTTTTCTTGATTTCTTTGTTGGAAGAAAAACATACTAAAATACATCCTCTTCTAATGGAATTGTCGGTAAATTAGTATGAGTTGGTCTCACTATTAAAGTTTACATGAACAGACCGATGCACCAAAGTTAACGCAAACACAGATTTAAGTTTTATCGCGTGTGCCGAATTTCCCTATATCTTTGGGTTCTCATCACAATTGATTTTGGGGCCTGGTCATACTATCATTGTATCCAATTTTTAGGGGTTGAGACATGTCATCAAGGTCGGAAGCAGTATTATGCCAATTCGGTACATCTTTCCAGCTCAAGCTTGGCAAGCCGTATGCATTGGAGTGACCTTTGCAAATGAATGAAAGTAGATAAATAGAGAGCCTGAACAAAGATAGAACAAAATGTCCGTAGTGCATTTACATAGCTAAGGTGAAAATAGGAACATAGTTTCAACACCTGTGTTAGAAACCATCTTCAACACTTTCCTATTTGATGATAAGTCGGTGGCACGCACATAGCGAATCATAATGCTACATGAATTGACCGATGGATTAAGACTATATATACACCATGCTTGACATCAACATTTCACACCTGTGTATTTGTTTCTGTATGATCAAATTAGGAAGTGAAAAGTAGGTATAAACATTTCTATGAAAAGCAGGCCGATGAAGTCAACAACATGGAAAACACTAAAGGAAGGTATCTGATAGAATTTGCACAAAATAAAGATGAAATATTACAACGGGGGGGGGGGGGGGGGAGGGGGGGGGGCTTATATAATAATGATACCGGGTAATAACATTAAAAAAAATGTTGCAAGTAAAAATCTTATTACTTTGGCCTTACACAGTTCAATGAACATGGTTTAGGGAAATCAGTAAACTTATTACGACTAGAGGAAAATTGGAGTAAGTTTCGGTATGGCAGTCGACGTAAGGGTAGGAAAGGCAAAAAGTGTGGCAGCATGGCTTCAAGTGCCAAATTCGCCGAATTCGCAAAATTTGACTTTTCTCAATAACGTATGGAAGTCGATGAACCAGCAGTTTCAACCGTTTACCGTCAACCAAGACTCGGTGTACACCATAGCCAAATATATCGGTTGGGCCAGTCCAACCTACACATTCGTTGCGGGCCACAGACTTGTCGCATAAAGCATTTCGGAACTTAACGACTCTTTCCGGACACGATGGAGAATTGAAGAATGCACTGGCCATATAGATATGTGGATTTGTTGCTGTAATATCAGAAATGGGCTTAAATTTACCAGGACTACCTAAATTAAACTGGTTTCAAGCAAAAAGTCACCAGTGGAGCCCAAAAATAACAAAATAAGGCAGCATGACTTCAAGCGCCAAATTAAAAGAATTTGCTTTTTTCCGCACTTTGAGGGACCTCCCCTCTTTAAATCAATTTCAGCCAAAATTTACAGTCTCAGGATCACCTTAAGTACTATTTCCAGCAATTTTAGCTAAGTTGACCTGAAAATTGGGTTACATGTTTTACTTGATGATATCTCGGATTAACCAGAAATTGGGTCTCATAGGGTCATAAACTAGGTCACTAGGTCAAATTCAAGAAATGTATTGTGGGCGTTCTAGAGGCCACAATTTTTGCTCAACTGACCTGAAAATTTGTCAGCGTGTTTTACTTGATGATATCTTGAATGGGTTTGAAATTGGGTCACATAGGGCTATAATCTAGGTCACTAAGTCAGATTACAGAAATACCTTGTGGGCACTCTAGAGGCGGCAATTCTTGCCCAATTCGCCTGAACCTTTGTTAACAAGTTTGTCTTGATATTTTGGATGAGTTTGAAATATGGTCACATAGGGTCATAAACTAGGTCACTAGGTCAAATTGAAGAAATACATTTTGGACACTCCAGAGGCCACATTTTCAGCTCAATTGACCTGACCATTGGTCAGAATGTTTGTCATAGTAATATATCAGATGAGTTTTAAATTTGGTCATTATGACCCTGGGGTGAAATTTTGCCTATTGGCTCAGATGAGCGATCCAGGGCCATCATGGCCCTCTTGTTTAAGGTGTTGACTGCAAAAACAATCATGTTAAGAAAATGTTTTTCTTTGAAAATGGCCCTGATTTCTCTCTGGCTGATTTTTTCCTTGTTGCAATAACCATATGCCAAAAGGCATAAAAAAAAAACTGACTTGTAAGTTAAATTCCGTTTTATGTAGGTGTCGCACCACTGCGAGATTGCTTCCTGGTCGTAGTAGTCAAAAGTAGTCCAATATGAAATTTTGCAGTAGCACTTATTTTGGAGTGTTTCTTGGAGCTGAGAGGGCTTGGTGTTATATAATTTAGATTTGCTTCAAATTTGGGCAGTGGGGACCATTTAGACGTGATTTTATCATATATTTATTGGACTATTTTGTGTCAGTGGAGGAAAAAAACAATTGGAGTCATGGCCGCGAACAAGTGTTTTTGAGAGGACAATTTCTAGGGTGCCTGTCTTGATTGGGATGTAGCGAAAAACGCAATCGGTTGACATGTTATTTTTTATGTATTGTTTTGAAGTACTATGACTGTACTTTTGAGAGCAAGAGATAGTAAAGCCTAAGTTTTTGCCATTAAGCGATTTGTGAAGCTTCAAAGATGGTCAATTTCACTCTATTTTCAATGTGGCAGAAAACCAGTGGTGTGACACCTATAGCAGGGCTTGGTGGCTGTTCCTACGCCCAAGGGGGCCAGCAGTAATGTCTCAACAGAGGATGTGGTGTACATGTTGCAAGGTCTAGATACAGAAACTGTGAGTATGTTGTGTAGAAACCCTCTACCACACAATCCTAAATTTAAATGACCCCGAGTGTTACGGGAGATCACTCCTTCCGTACGGCATAGCTTCTTCCCGTATAAAATAAATACCTGACAACTGCGTTAGGGAGAATTCTCTTTAGCTCAGGGGTTAGTGTATTTGTCTTTTAAACCTCGATAAACGAGCATATTTGCCCCACAGGTTCGAATCCCAGCCGGAGCGGATTATATTTGAGCTCTGCATTTGTTACAAACTTTCATGTTCGTACAACTGAGGAATAAGCCTTCGAAAAAACATGGCTCATATGTAATCTAAAGTTTTAACAACCTTAAGAAACTAGGCTTTGAAAACTTTTTTGGAAAAGGAGAAAATACTGATTAAGAGCATTTCTTCCCTTTCCCACAATTCTTTTTAATCTTGTAGAGGCAAATCCAAACAATTGAGCCACATTTGAGTAGTCGCCTGCAAACTCTGTCTACTGGAACATCTTTCTACTTGATCATCTAGTAAACAGTCATCTTGTGAAGATTTCCATGCATCTGCAAAAAGCATCGACCCAGGTCAGCCTGCCCATTCTGTGCAGGCTGACCTTGGCCAAAACATTTTGCTATTGGTCAATTTTCCGCATGTCCAATGACCAGTTTACCTAATGATTCAGTCGGTTGATATAGACATAATGGACTTAAGTGATCCATGGTTATGATTATGTGATGGCTTGCTTGGTATCAAAGTGCTCGAGGTAAGCTTTTGTGATTGTGCTGTGTCCATTGTCCGTTGTGCATCGTCCAGGCATGAACCATTATCTCTAGAGCAGAGGCCACATTTTCAATCCTATATTCATGAAACTTTGTCAGAATGTTTGTCTTGATAAAATCTCGGACACTTTGAAATTGGGTCATGTTGGATTTAAAAGTAGGTCACTGAGCCATATTTTAGAAAAACCTTGTGTGCACTCTAGAAGCCAAATGTGCAGTCCGATATCTGCGAAACTTTGTCCATGAAACTTTTTCAGAATGTTTACTCTGACAAATTTCGGACAAGATAGAAATTAAGTCATGTCGGGTCAAAGAATAGGTCACAGGGCTAAATCTAGAAAAACCTTGTGTGCACCCTCGCGGTCACATTTTCAGCCCAATACTTATGGAACTAGGTCAGAATGTTTTCCTTGATAATATCTTGGACAAGTACAAAATAGGGTCACATTGGGTCAAAAAGTAGGTCAATGGCCCACACTTAAGATAAAATTTGTGAGCACTCAAGAGGTAATATTTTCAGTCCGATACTTATGAAACTGTCAGATTGTTTGTCTTGATTATATCTCGCACAAGTTTGAAATTGGATCATGTCCGGTCAAGAAGTAAATCACTGAGCCAAATCTTTGAAAAACCTTGTGTGCACTCTAGAGGCATCATTTTCAGCTCGATACTTTAGAAACTTGGTTAGAATGTTTGTTTTGATGATATCTCTGATAGGTTTGAACTAGGATCATGTCCGGTCAAAAAAGTAGGTCACTTGGCCAAATCTAAGAAAGTCTTGTGTGCACTCTAGAGGCTACATTTTCAGTCAGATACTCATGAAACTTGGTCAGAATGCTGGTGTTGATGATATGTCTTATAAGTTTGAAATTGGGTCACATCAGGTCAAAAAGTAGGTCACCGAGCCATATCTTAGTAGAACTTTGTATACAGTCTAGAGGCCATATTTTCAGCCCGATACTCTTGAAACTTAAATGTTTGTCTTGATGATATCTCTAACAAGTTTGAAAGTAGATCAAGTTGTTTTAAGACTAAGTCACTAACACTCAGGTGAGCGCTTTAGGGTCAATGGCCCTCTTGTTTATGACTCTCTGTTGACCAATGGGCTTTTGATAACAGAATTGTATGTTAGGGTTTTAACCCTCCCCTCATAAGATTATATATGACAATATAATAACCCACAGAGAGCCAAATACACCAACAAACATTTTCAGTCTAGAAATAAGACCCTGTTGTCATCTGTGACGTTGCCTGCTTTGCAATGCAAAGACTTTGTCGTTTTATAATATCTCTGTCATTACTGTAAATATTTACTTCAGACAGTTGTTAACCCTTTACCACAAAATCCATAGTTCTAATGACACTGATGAATAAAAACTTTTGAAAACATTCTCCTTTTTCCCCACAATGTTTTCAAAAGGCTTCTTCCTCAGGTTCGTTAAAACTCGGGATTACAAAGTCCATTAGGGAGAAAACACAAAAAAATATATGTTTATTGCATGCATCATTATTCTGTACTAATGGCTGGCCAGCTGTCTACTTACTTAATTCCGAAACATTTTTTTTTTTTTTTTTTGGAGTCTGGAGAGATCATAAACGTCTGAATGGCCCCCTTTAACCCTTTACCACCAGCCCAGAGAAGATAGGCCTTTGTATAACATTGTGTGGAAAGGGGAAAATGCTGGTAGCCACCATTTTCTCCATTTCCCACAATGTTTTCTATCTTTTCAATGACGTGTTCAGTTATTTGTGCCGCCTGCAAACACTTTCAATTTGAATCAGTCTAAAATTTTGCCATTCGGTAAAGAGTTAAAGCCCAATTCTTTGTATGACATAGACTTTTTTTATGGTCTTTGGAGATGAAGATCAGCTGGTACATTTTACGTAGTCAAATTTAGGTCCTTACGGTCAAATTTTTGTGAAACACAAATAAAACCCGAAATGGGAAAAAAAATGTGATCAGCGAAATGGCCATCATATTGTGGTGAAACAACTTTATTTATTTATCTATTTTATCTAATAAATTGTTCATCCTGTCAAGGTTTCTTTATTCTACAGACACGTTGCTCTCGCTCTGCTCTAAACTGATTTTCGTTGATGAAAAGTTGTCTGGCACAAATTGGAAGCAGGCTGAGAATTGCGAGCAATGTAATGGTCAAAGGGAGAAAACTCTTACTTTGTTATTTTCCTTCATCCAGAGTCACCTCCCTTATGTTTTTGGACATCAATACACTGATCGATTGTAATGGGGTTTAATGCCGTTTTAACAGCTTAGGTCATATCACGGCGGTCAGTGCACAAACCCATGTTTCCTTGCTTTCCAAGTCACTGACTACTTTTCTCACATGCATCAGAGCTGAGAGCAGGGATCCTAAATTACGATCCCTGGTTAGAGGCCAAAAATCGCCGAAAAGAAAGGTTTTCCTTATTACCAAGTTTAAATTCTGGCGGTTGCCGTGTTTAATAATAAGACGAAACAAAAGGGAGAAAGCTGCCCCAGATTACGGTCAGTGATGCGTCTGCTGAAGCGTGTCAAAGTTGCAGTCCCTCTCGTTATGAAAACATGATTTAGAAATTGACACCCGATTTAATGCCAATAATCATCATAAAAGTGTAGGTGCATCAGAGTGTTCTTTAATAAATTATATCACAATGAGACCACTTTTAAGGATCTTAACTACTCAGAAAACATACCTCTATCTTATTTACCTACAATTGATTGATTGATTGATTGTAAGTAGATAGAATAACGAGAGTTCATGCACACGCTGGTTCTTTTAACCACGAAACCTCCAAAATCACCCCACATTTTTTAAGTCAAAATTCAACCACACACATCATCATTCCCCACAACATCTTTCACATCATCATCCTCTCTGCTTTCATATAGAATTTTATTACCCCCATCTACAAGAAGTAAGAAAATTTTGTTTTAATTCACCCCTCCATTCTAATATCAACCAACAAACCTCCTTTCTTAAACGTTTTTACTTAACTTCAACTTTTTTAAAAAATTTTATCTTTTAGCTAACCAACCAACAAGCCCACACATCATCTCAAACTCTAGACATCTAAACGTACAGACATCTAATGCCCCCACAGAAAAGTTGCGTCGGCTAAAAGTCACATTCGTTAGAAGATGTGTTAGCTAACTCTTTTAAAGAATTTGAACTTATGCTGAATACATCGGTTAAGAATATTGTGGATATGGAAGAAGAAATTAGAGAATTAGAAAGAAAAGAAATAGAAAGAAAAGCATTAGAGTTAAGAGATGAACTTCAATATTATAATGAAAGAGCTGCACATCGTGGTTACTCTAATACTGACTTTGCCTCTAAATTTTTAAAGAAAATTATTGATTTAGTTAAAATGAATGTTGGAGAGGAACATCATGCGGAATTAGAAATAAAAAAGAAATTATATTTAGAATATTTAGAAGAATATTATTTAGAAATAGAGAGAGGTCAACATAAAATGTATCCTGCAGCATTTGAATGTTTAAGTTGGGCTATTGCTATCTTTAAAATTGATTCTGAAACTGAAGATAGAATCCGTGATAACTTTTTAAGATATCTTAGTAAATATAGAGAAAGGTATGGGCTTTATAACGAACTATAAATATATAACCTCATAAGGGTTATACATTTCTCATATGTTTTTTACTCTTGCAATGGAATTTTGTAATGACCCAATGCTAATGTATGTATTCCATCTTCTAATATATATCTTTTGTCATCATTAGCACTCAATGCTTTTTTGTTTACCTTTTCAGTATACATTTTATGTCTATGACTTCTTATTATACTCATGGTTCTATATTGATCTTCTTCTTTAAACAAGCAGTCTTTATAATTCTCAAATTTAAGTTCGCTTTTGATGAAAGACTTATTTACTCCCTTACATCTTCGATCTTCTTTGCTACCCTCATATATTAATTTACCTTTTTCATCTCGTACCGCTTGCTCACCATCTTTTTTAATAGGTAAAGTCTTATAAGCATATGATTTAGGTCTTAAACCAACAAACTCAGTCATAATATCACCGTTTAACTCATCTTTAAACATTCCCAACACCTTTTCATTCTTATCGTTATACAACTCATGCTCTTTTGGAAAACCACTCATATCATACATCACATCAGCATCACAAGCTATATCTTTATACAAATCATCCGTTTCTATTTCGAGAATGAAACTATCCGTATCCGTATAACACATCCTTACTTTATCATCTCCATACTTTACTTTAAAATGCTTATAGAGAGTTATATACATGAGCGTTTTTGCTATATCTAATATACTTACACCTAAGTAAACTGGTTTGTTATACAGTACACTAGTTTTCTTCATATGAACAGCAGACAGATCTTTATCGAATATAGTAGTATGATGATAGTTAGGTTTAGCCACAAGTTTTTTATAACGGAAACTAGTAGTTTTATTAACCAATTGAACATCAACTCTTTTCCTTACGTTTTCCATAGTCTTACCAAACACAGAATTCATCATCAGCTTAAAGAAGTTCTTCTCAAACTCAGTTCTTTTAATATTTTTTTCTTTATCATCCTTTCTTAGATTAACATTTAAATCGATATACTTTTTAATATCATCACTCTCTTCAAACCTAATTCCTTTGTGTATCTTCTTAATCTTTAAACCTAGATCTAAGTATGTTTTTAAAACCTTATAATACAAGACGTAGTTTTCTTTATCCAACAAATTAGGAACTAGCTTCTCCACCTTCCCCATCTTTAATCTTTCTGGAGCTAAAGGAAAGTCGTTATGTAAATCATGTAACTCTTTAGGATATTCTAAATCAACCTCAAGAAAACATGGTATATCCTCCCAATGAGACAACTCCTCTTCAGTCATCCATTTAAAACCACGAACAGGTAACATCTGACTCATAGCCCAAGAATAAAGACTATTAGCATCAATATATACTAAATAAACCGGTGGTTTACTCGGATCATACTCATCACCCATATATTTATTATTAGCTTCAGAATACCTTTTACTAGGCATTGATATACCACCTCTGGATCCCTCTTCAAACATTAAAAGCATATCAGGGTCAGATAAAAGTTCGAGTTCAATACCAGTTATCTTAAGCATAGCATCAAACCCTAACCCAGGAATAGTATAGTACCAACAAGGATCTAAGTCATAGTGTTCGTAACAAACATCCCTAAAGTTCTCAAAGACATCAGCTAAAAGCAAAACATCTATCTTGTTGTAAAGCTCTAAATACTCTCTAAGCGTTTTAATGTTAAAAGTATTCCATACGTTTACTGCATGAGCATAATCTTTATCACTAATATGTTCTTTGTTTAAGCTCGAATAGAATGCCTCTTTAGGTGGTAGACAGGTTTCTTTTAACCTTTCGAAAGAATCTAAATAATCATACGGGAAAACCCCTTTTCTTCTTACTAAAGGTAATTGTTCTTTAGTAAAGTATCTCGAGGTGATACTTAACTGATCTTCTTTTAAATAGCCTGAAAGCTTATCTAAACTAGTAGCCATGAACTTAAAAGTATCAATGAACCTAATTGCGTGTGTTATGTTCTTACCAACGTAAATATGTTTACTAAAGCTAATATACTTTTCCTCGTTGTTAGGGATACAATCAATATGACCTCCTTTACTAAGATTCTTTATAAATAGATGACTATCATAACCACTTAGATTATGGAAGTAAACGGGGGTAAAGTTAGGAGTTCGAGCATTAAGATTACACTCATTATGAGCAGCTCCTCTGTATTTACCAGTAAAGTGGCAATGGTCACTTACTTTATGATTTTTATGGGTAAATTTCTCATCACATATCCAACATCTAGTCTTCCTTTTATGTTCTCTTTCTTCCTCTTCGGTTATCTTAATCGGAACCAGCTTTTGATAGAACTCTTGATGTATCTTTTTAACATCTTTAATCAACATATCCACAAAGACTTGTTCCGCATCTTTCCCAACATATTCTCTTCATATAGGTGGGCAAACTTCATCATCAAAACACTTTATTAAATAGCTAAAACTGCAAGGGATATGTCTTTGGGTTTTTACGGTTTCTCCCGATTTTTCTTCTATTGGCTCTAATATACATTCGAAATCACTGGTTATAGTAAACGGTACCTTAATCTTTCTACCATGATTTATAAACTGTAATATAGTTCCCGGAGCAGGCATTCTTAAATTAACAGGATCATGCTTACTACAATATTTTTTATGTTTCTCTAAAAGATCCTCCCTTCCGAAGGAGTTAATACATCTCTTACAGAAATACTTTTTACCATTATGGTTCGATATTTGGCTATTCATTAGACGACTAAAGCTTTTTATAAGAGCATAGTGACTATTGTTTTCATCTTTTACGTAGAGTAAATCTACATGATGTTCTTTTTCTTCATCCGTAATTCTTTGCGGGTAAAAAGTCCCCTATTCATAAGCGTAAACATTAACGCTGATGTTTGGATTTTGTTTCTCGAATCTAGCTATAGCATCACTCGTAACAGGATACTCTATTCCTCTCATATTTAAACTATCTTCCTTCGATCTTAAATCATCGATTCTATTAGGATTTCTATCTTTAGGATTTAACGCTCTTAAAACACACCATAAAAAGCATTTTTCATCATCATTCTTCATATTAATACACGCTTTTTTTATCAGCGATCCATTTAGGAAGAGGAATATAACCTAAAGCTCTTAAAGGATCGTAAATAGCAGTATGTAACTTTAAATGAACTATGCTGTAAACTGACCAACCACTACCATTTCTAACGAAGGCTTCTAAGTTCTCTATGATTCTTTCAGCCATAGTATCATATAACTCACCCGCATCGGTTCCTTCTAAGTTAATTAAGTTAATATCAGAAGAGAACTGGGCTGGTGATGGTGGTATCGTTATATCATCACTATCTCTAACCATTAAACATTTTAGAACCATCTTTACTTTAGTTCGCCTTTTATCTCTTAAGATACCTACTATATACCGCTTTGCCCGCCTTAAAAACCTACTAGAAGTTGTATCATCAGTCCCTTTAATCTTATATTGCCTTGCCCAATCATTTAATGAAGACCTGTCTTCTATTACTTCTAATGGCTCTGGTCTCCATAGTTGTGGCGGCGCTCGTACATGCGGTGGTTGTGGTGGATGTGGTGGATAGTGTTCTCTAAGATTCAAAGTAATTTGATTTAAAACTTGTGGAACATGCTCTTCTTCGACGTTACCGGTTAACCAATTAGTAAAATTAGTTACCCTCTGTCTAATACGTTCAGGGACAACTCGTCTATATATATTAGATGCAAGCCCTTGACTAGCATCGGAGATTCTTCGAAATATGGAACTCATGCTTTTTTACATGAACATAATTCTTTAAATCAATCTTATTATGAATTCTTCTCTTCATAATAAGATTACCTTTGAACATTAATTTTATATTTATCGTTCCAAACTCTTCCATCCCAGTTTCCAATCGTTTGAGGAGATTTAGCTATAAATTTACCCGCTTTGTAAATTGATGGAAAAGTTATGGTTTCTCCCGTTTCAACATCCTCTAAAGTAACTTGTCTCGGGTTTTTTAAAATCGTTTTTAATCGATCATAATTGATTAACTTTCCACTTTTAGTTCGTTCTCTTTTCTTTTCCTTCGGTTTAATTTCCTCCTCAGGATACAACCCATGCTTTTTTACCAAATCGACTAATCTATTTTTAGTCCAGTGAGAGTAAAACTTTATACCATTATCTCTTAAAATCTTTTTTAAATCAACAGCCTTTATCATTTTATATCGAGAAAAAATTACTTAATAAACTACAGTCATTTTATTCCCATCACTCTGGAAGTTAATCAACCTATCACTAAGTAAAACCGCATATGCTAGAGTATTTGCGGGAGGATTTACATCAAATTTTGCCTTAATATAAATATCAGTTACAGAATACTTTAACTTTTCGCTTTGCTTCGATACATCAAACACAAACAAGGGAAAGAGAGTTTTATAATCTGAAGGTGTAATATTAGGGTTTGATACTAATTCATCCATGTTAAAGAACTTTTTTCTAAACAAAGCAGCTTCGCTATATATTCTACTAATCTGATTAGCGCGAAAATTTATATTGAAATCAGTATACGGATATTTTCTTGAGCCTAACTCTGCATGAATATTTTTAACTCTTAAGTTGTTAAATATAGCTGGGTTTTGTTCTTGGTCACCACATTTACCAGTTTGAAAACCAACAATTAAAAAACGTGGTACCTCAGGAGATGATCTGGATGATAGCCTCCAAATAAAGCTTGTTGAAGCTGGAACCATAATAGAGTCACTTTGTATCATTCTATACCCAACTGGAAATTTTTCTTTCTTCTCGATAAATTTAGAAAGTTCCAGCTTATTACCAATTTCAGGCTCCACATGAGGTATAAACCAAGATACTTTACTTAATACAACTCTACCAGCTTCCACTCCATTATCTCTAAAAATTGCATCATTGTCATCATTTCTTGTTAATGTAAGAGTTTGTTTCATGCCATACAAAACTTTGGTGTAATCTTCACAAAAAACAAATATATGTTTCAAAGGAATCCTAAAACTAAATGTTCCAGCTGGTTCTGAACTAAAGATATAATTTCCTCTTACACTAAAACCAGTATTATCAGCATGTGCATCCTCTCTGGTATCCTTGTACCATAGTTGGTTTAATCCTTGTGATTTAGAAAAGTCATCCGGATATTTTAACAGTCCGAGCATTGTTGTAACCTGACCGGGATAATTAATGGATTCTATCTCCTGTCCACTAAGTTGGTAACTGATATTTTTAAACAGATACATCAACCCGTTGTTTGTTAATGTAATTAAATCACCTTGAGCATAAGAAGGATTAGCAACAACAAGAGATTCTTTTAACAATCTTCCTTCGATTTGTAAGTATGATTCTGAAGGATGATAAAAAATATCTTGAGTTTCGATATCAATTCTTATATATCCTCCCGAGTTGTTTAGATTAGTTCCTGTAATAGGTTCATACTCATAATATTCATACTTATCAATACTATCATCTTTTATAATCGGTGCTTTAATACCTAATATATCCATTTTATATATACAATTATAATTTTTTAAATTAAAATTATAATTGAGTCGATATCTTAAATTGTCTTAATCCCTGAACCGCTATTTAATTTCTTAACTAAATCTTGTATAGCAATGGCGCTACCATCTATCAAGGTGTTAAGATTTTGTGATGTAGGTTGAGTTGTTATAGTTGGCTTTGGAGTATATTTTTCTAAAATCTTTTTAGATTTAGGTGTTAAAGCCTTTTCAACTAACCTCTTTCCCGCATCAACAGCGGCACTCTTTCCAACTTCTAACGCCTTCTTTGCTCCTTCCTTAGCAACACTTTTACCAACATCAAGAGCAGAAGATGTTGCCGCACTGCTCGTAAAGAGTCTCGTTAAAAAATTAACCATGCTATCAAAGATTCCGGCACCTCCATAAGAATAGTTTCTTTTAAATCCTCTTTTTTGTGATGTAATCATTTTATAATAGAGACATTAAATTTTTATAACTCCTTGAGTCAAATACACCTTGCCTTTTTAATTCATCGCATATACTTACTAACTCATTTCTTACTCCTGTATTACCAGCTTCTTTACTCGCCATTAAGAGGTCTAATCTTTCTAACAATGCATTAGGGTCAGATGGGATAACAACATTTCCTTCTCCAGTTTTTTTACTATATTTTTCTCTTATATCTTTATAAACAGGTCTAATAAATTTATTGTATTTGATTCCACCACTGCTTTTAAGGCTGTTGTTTGGGTCATTATCTTGAAAAATAACATTAGTATCCTTTAATATTCGTTCATAATTATAAAGATCAGCATCATCATATTTATCTGGATATTTAGACATAATAAGTTCCCATAATCCATCTGTCGGTTTATATATTTCAGCACCAATCCAAATATAGTCACCATCGTAATCAACTATTTTATCACCTATTAAATAATTAATACCTTTCCTTTTAATACCAAATGTTGTATCGATTTCTTCTCCATATTCTTTTTTTAATGTATTATATTGTCTATCTAAGATTGTAAGTTCCTCTTCCTCTTTAGGAATTAATTGTTGAGGCAACTCTTTAGGTAATTGTTCAATTCCTTCTTTAATAGGTTTAAGCCCTTCTGTAATCTCCTTTGTTGTAGCTTTTTGTGTTTCTGTAATAGGCTTAAAAAACTTTGAAAGGCCTGTTTGTAATTCGATTTCACCCGTTCTCTCTGCAAGTTGATTATCCCTAATTCTTTTGCTTGTTGCGAGATAGTCTTTCACAATTTGTTCCCTTTTCACAGGATCAGTTATCTTTAAAAACGACATTTTATATTACGAGCATAATTTTCTATATTGTTTTCAACGTAGTTTTAATCGCTATTTTCAACGTTGTTTACGTTGTTTACGTTGTTGTTAATTCAAATGAACACGACAACTTAAATTTAGGACATTTAGTCCGTGGTACGATTTTTTTCCACCAACCTCCGAAAGGACTCACGCGCTTCTTGCCTCCCTTTCTCAATCAATGTTTCTTCGTTTTCAGCAGCTATCTTCTTTTTAAACTTAGATCTTATCTCATTCTTCATAGCTTTGTATTTTTCCAATTCCTCCATGATTAGCTTAAATTCATCATCGGATATATGATTGTCGAGTAATGCTTTGGATATATGCGTGGATATTGTGTTAAGTTTGGTATCAGCGATCATTTTTATCTTCTGATGTTTTTCACCTTTACTTCTTGTGGTTCTTACAGCATATTTACCAATAACACTCATTAAACCAGTAACAAGGGCTGACGTTTCTAATGCTATTACCACGGGTATCGCAACTACAGTCGATAACAAACCAATTCCTCCAGCTCCGCTCACCATTGTCATGGTAATTAAAACTGTATCGATGTTGTCCACTATATTAGCAGTTCTAAAATATTTTTTTGCGAGAGCATCTCTTTGTTGAACTTCACTTTCGAGGAAAGACTGAACTTCTGATATCTTTTTTAAACGGTATGAATGACCATTATCATCACCCATTAAGGATAATTCGATAGGAGGTGTATTAGGCGTATTACGTTCATTAGATAAGTTCGGATATATCTTTTCTTTCATCTCCATTTTTAATTAGAGGGATATTTTTTTTAAAGCATGTAGCAAACGTGACACAATAACTCACTCTCCTCAATTCTTAGTAGCTTACTCGAGTTGTTTGTAATGGTAATGACAATATCCTCGGTATCCCTAAGAATAACTTCATTCGATAAACTTAAGAGCTTTAATTTTAAATTATAAGACAAAGAGGTTAAAACAACGCCTCTACTCATTAAAAAACCAAAACTTAATGTCATTGACTTCGTTTCACCTGGGTTTAGTATTAGAGGTTGTTGAGCAAAGATTTCCCAAAGAACAGGATTAACCTTTTTGGGAGGATGCTTAACTTTAAACGGTTTCCAAAAAATTGTTTTCGGTTGTACTATTTTAGGCTTAACTCCAAATTTATAAACGTTCATACCTTTTTTTTATTTATAATATTGCTCCAAATATAGGAATATTAGCGAATGGACTATTAGGGCCTGAAAGAAGTCCTTTTCCATCATAAAACTTTCCTCCTTTTTTTAAATATAATCCATCACCGACAGAACCTAATCCTTTACCTTTAGCTGGTCCGAGGTAAAGACCTTTTCCATCAGTTTCTACTTGACAAACACATCCACCTTTTTTAAGGTAAAGACCCGATCCCATTGCTTTTTGTACTCCCGATGATGCTAAGCCTGATAAAGCACCAACGCCTAAAGCTGGTAAAACGGTTCTTGCTAATGTAGGTAAAACTGATGATGCTAATCCAGCTAACATTCCGAGGAAGCCGCCTTCTACTTTCATATTGTCCTTAAGCTGTTTTTGTGTCATTTTAATCGTGGTTCCTCTTCCAGATTCATAAGCTTTTGCTATTTTCTTTGCCTGACTTTGGGTTATAGCCACAACATCGTTACCTTTTAAATCGCTATGATTTAAACTAATACTTACCGGACATTTGTTTTTCAAAGCGTGTTTAAGTTTCTCTTTTTGCCCATCCGATATATTTAATTTTACTGTAGTATACTCTGTCATTTTATATTTATCTAGCTTCTCTTATATGTAATCTAATTGTTAAATTTTCACCCCTAAGGTTTAGCAAATTTCCATCTTGGTCAGTAATTGATACATTAAGATTATCTATTTTATCTGATGTTAATGGTAGATAAACTAGATTTACCGGATCCTCTATTATTTTATACCCCGGGGAAACATTTGGGAAGAAAGAATAAATAGTGTTTTTAGTTGAACCATTAACATAGCTTCCAGAGATGATATCGATATTAACGAGTAAACTATTAATACTAAGAATGTTTACTACATTTTCTGATTCGTGAAATCCCGGTACGTATTTAGCTTGAGTAAATCCTAATACTTTTGCGATAGAAGTTGGTTGATTAAAATCTACTTGATAGCCATTTTCGATATATTTAATACATATATCTTTGGTGTAAGATATATTTTTAATAATTTAATACTAATTTTTTTGTAAAATTTTTATCAGGACCACAATCTTCAATAAAAAGAAGGTTTAACATATATATTTTATCTGCATATTTCCACATGTTTCTTCTGGATTTTATATGTTTTCTATTAGTTTTATCCTCCTCTTCTGTCTCAAAAATCTTTCCATGCTTGATTGCACTAGAAAGCAATTCTGAAAGATGTTCTTGTAGAAAAAAAGTACATACATTTTTTTCATCCATACCTTTAAAACTTTTAGCGTAAGATCTAAACTGTCCTCTTAGATTTAAATGTTTAATTACTTTTTTTAAATACTTTACTGTAACATCTTCGAATTTTCCTTGTAATTCACTCGAAATATCTTTAATTTTATGCAAAATCTCATTTGTGCTTGAATCTTTAATACAAAGATTAGTAATTTTTAAAACACTATCTACTTTAAATGTATTTCGATGTAGTTTTGCCATTTTTAGACAATATAGTGTTTTTCTACTTAATTTTTTAAAAAATTATACTGTCATAGGTATATAAAAGTTATCAAATCCGTTTCTGTACTTACCATTTTGTTTTTTGCTGGTTAAATCGATGATAACAAAACCATGTGGTTTCTCCCAAACTGTTTTACAAAAATCACGAAACTCATTCTTAGGCATATCATCTCCTATATGATCATTGTAGATATGAATAAGATTCTTTAGGTCTTGCCTAAACAAACAAATAAAATTTGCGTTTTCTCTAATAGTTTGTCGAGGTAATCTAAAATAATTTTGCGCTAAGTAAAAACAATCGACATTACTATGCCTTCCTCGAACGTAATAACATTCACACTTGTTTTGTTTTTCTAAAAGTAAATCGTCAAAGATCATTAGGTTTTTGTTTTCCGGATTTAAATTTCTCGGGTCGGGAACATCGCTAGCATTCTCAAAGAACTCACAATTTATATCAGATTTTTTATTAACCGTTCTAGCCCACTCTTCAACTAACGCAGTAGGAGAAACATTTAAATCTTGTACTTCATCTCTAATATTAAACAGCCTTAGGATAAGTTCTTTCGGTAATTTCTCTTCAAAAGCTTTTTTAAGTATGCGGTACTCCGGTTGAAACAAACTTTTACCAAAAACGCATAAGTTGTCATAATCGAGCCAATCGGGTCTTAATAAAAGATTTAGTAAAAGAGTTGTTTTACCACATCCTGATTTACCAACTATTACTCCTCTAATGCTCTTAGGTAAAAAAGGATGGTTAAATCTCTTTGTCATCGCATCATTCCACGATAAATTTACTACTTCCATTTTATATTAAATTAAAATTATTAATATAAAATGTATTGCGTTAAATGTAGAAAACAAACAGACACGACTGATATAAATTATGTTATAAGTAAAAATGGAAGGAATATAAAACGTGGTAGGTGCGTTGAATGTGGGACAACTAAAACACAATTTATTAAGAAACAAAAAGGCGGATCGTTGTTAAACAAGGTTATCAATAACTTACCCGTTGAAATGCACTTACCAGGTCATAATTTTACGGGACCAGGTACTAAATTAAAGAAAAGACTCAATCCTGATTTAACGCCAAAAAAATGGTCGAAACCTATTAATCGCGTTGACAAAGCAGCATATCATCACGATATTTGTTATCTTAAACATGATGATACAGCAACAAGAAATGCTATTTGTGATCGTAATATGTTAAAAGAGTTAAAGGGTATCTATAATCCAACGATTAGGGAAAGAATGGAACGTGGATTAGTTTCTTCATTAATTGGAACCAAGGCTAAATTTGGAATGGGAGTTAAAAAAAAAAAAAAAAATTTCGACATGTTAAATTTATCGGAAGAATTACACAAACCCGTTAAAAGAAAATTTAAGAAAAGAAGAGTTAGAGTAAATGGTGTTGATAGGATATGGGCTGTGGATTTAGTAGATATGCAGGCGTTTTCTAAACTTAATCGCGGTGTAAAATATCTTCTTGCTGTTATTGATATCTTTTCAAAGTATGGCTATCTTATACCAATAAAAGATAAAACTGGAAAATCTGTTTCTATCGCATTGAAGAGCATCTTCAAGGAAAGAAAGCCTGAGAAAATGTGGGTGGATAAGGGTAAAGAGTTTTATAACAAAGAAGTTAAAGACCTGGTTGAATTATATTCTACTGAAAACGAGGAAAAATCCAGCGTTGTTGAGAGATGGATTAGAACAACGAAAGAAAAAATGTGGAAGTATTTCTCTGCTCACTCAACAAATGTTTATATCGATGTATTACAAGACCTTGTTAAAGAATATAACAACACTAAACATTCTTCTATTAAGATGACGCCAGTTGATGCGAGTAAGAAGAAGAATGAAAATAAAGTTTGGAGAACATTGTATCCTGATTATGATCGAGTAAGAGAAGATATCAAACCAAAGTTTTCTGTTGGAGACAAAGTAAGGATAAGTAAAAAGAAAAAGACCTTTGAAAAAGGTTATACCACAAGATGGACAGAAGAGGTTTTTACAGTTTCTGAAGTAAAACATACATCACCCGTAACATATAAAATTAAAGACTTAAATGGAGAGGAAATAAAAGGAACCTTTTATGAGCCTGAACTACAAAAAACGAGACAAGAGTTGTATAGGATAGAAAAGGTTATAAAAAGAGGAAAAAAGAAATCTCTCGTAAAGTGGAAAGGTTACTCCGATGAGTTTAATTCGTGGGTTGATAATAGTGCTATCGAAAACATTTAACATATAAAAAATGCCACATATCTTAATCGATAACGTAACTTTACCAAACAAACCTTTAAGCAATTTCGAGCTTGAGGATGCGGTAAATAAATTAAAGATAAAAAACTTTAGGGGAGTATTTTTTAGAGCCACCCTACCTAAGAAAGTAAAAAACAAAGAATGCGGTATATTAAATCTTGATGACGTGAGTGGACCTGGCACTCATTGGGTTGCTTGGTATAAGAATGGTAAAACTAAAATCTATTTTGACAGTTATGGTATTCAACCTCCTAATGAAGTTAGAGATTATTTAAAAAGTCCATTGCATTACAATAGCGATCAATTACAACAAGCAGGGGAAGTATTTTGCGGTCATTTATGCTTATACATTCTTAAAGAACTGGGTTTAGGTAATAAATTCCAAAATGTTTTAAATAAACTTTTTTAGCAAATAAAAAAATGCCTGTTGATAAATTTGGGAGAATGGATGAGGTTAAAACGAGCGGTGATGGTGTGTCACTCGCTTACATAAATAATAATTTTTTACGTAAAGATGGAACAACCAGCGTTACCGGTTCAATAAATATGAATGGTAACACGCTAACTAGGGTTAGTAATCCAGTAAATCCTCAGGATGTTGCCATTAAGAGTTATGTTGGTGGCAGCTCGACGCTGTTAGATGAAAATGGAGGATATCATATGACAGGATATCTAAATATGGGTTTCAATAAAATAAGAAACATACCCGAACCTGAAGATCCAAGTGAAGCTGTTAATAAGTTTTACGTTGATAATGGTGGAGCTATCAGAAAAAATCCTGATAATAGTTTTTCTGCTGTTGCGAATATAAATATGCGAGGATATACTTTAACAGATGTTATAGAACCTGCAGAACCTCAAGATGTTGCAATTAAAAATTATGTTGATGTTAACCGAGCTTTTGTTTACGGTCCTGGAGGTTACATAGCGTCTGCAGACGTCTCTATGGGTGGGAGAAGAATTACCAACGCTGGAACGCCTATAGAAAACCAACAAGTTGCAAATAAGTTTTACGTAGATACTGTAGTTGAGGTGGCCACCGCGGGAGATAAGGCTTTAACAAAAAACCAAGATGGTTCCTTTTCAATAGATGGTAATATAAATATGCGTGGTAACTCGATCACTGGCTTACCAAATCCTATAGACCGTGATGCTGCTGCTAATAAAAATTATGTTGACAATGGCGGGGCTATCGTAAAAAATCCTGATGGTAGTTTTACTGCGGCTGTAGACGTTTCTATGGGTAATCGCAGAATTAACAACCTTGGAACACCTTTACAAAATCATCAGGCTGGAAATAAATTTTACGTAGATAATGTCGTTGCAGGCAATGTGGGGAGACTTTTTGATACAGCAGACATCGGGGATGATGTTTTAGCGCGTGGAAACATAGATATGCGAGGAAAAAAAATTATAAACTTGCCCGAACCTACTTATCCGCATGAACCTGTGACGTGGGATTTTATTAACCTGAAGTTGCTAAATCCTAAGAGAAAATTAAATAAACCTATAATAAGCGTACATGCAGAGCAACAAGGAAAATTATTAGAAGGAAATTATGAGTTTTCTTTCGGCAATGGTAGCAGTGGAAGATCTCACGGATTAGGGGGTTATTGCATGTCTGCTCCGGGTAGAATTATAAGAGGTTCTTTAATGGTTTTAAGAGGAAATAAGCCTTTAGAAGAAGAGATAAAAATTAACTTAGTCGTAAACGGTGCGGAAAAAACCGACTATTCTTTAATAAAAGAAATGGGAGAAGGTTGTAGTTGCGTAGTTTTTCCTCAACCTTTAGAAATAAAGGAGTGCGATGTCATAAACTTTTTAACGAAGACTAACAATACCGATGTAAAAAATGCATATTTAACGATACTTATAGAGTTGGATTTATAAAAAAATATCTAAATAAAACTTTTATTATATAAAAAATGGGAGAAAGACAAGAAATACTAAAAAACAATTTTTTTTCTAATGGATAAACCTGATGCTCTTGACCTCATTCTAAGTAGGATAAAACAAAACCACTCTGAGCTTATAAGATATAAAGTTTTTTTTACAAGTGACGATAACATAGAAGATTATGAAGAATCTGTTGATAGAATATATAATATTTTAAAAACAGAGGTTATAGACTTTTTTAAGCAGTATTATAAAGATAAGATTGATGAGTTAGAACGAAATATTTAACCTGGTAAAAAAGGTTAAATATTTATTTTTCCATATTGCAAACTGGGCAAATAGCTGAACAATATTCTCTACCACACTCTTTACATAAAGGAATACCTCCGCGTAGAAGTTAAAGTATATATTCAAGTACAAGTTTACGTTCATGTTCAAGACAACGTTTGCGCTCGCGTATTAGATTACGTTTACAATCATGTTTAAGATCAAGTTCACTTATATATTCAAGTTCATGATCATGTAAAAGTTTAAGCTTATGATTAAATTCTAGATCATGTATCATATCATATTTACGTTTAAGACATCTCTCCAGAGTCTTCTTTTCTTTGTTGGTAAGTTTCCATAAGACATTCATCTTCTTCTCTTACAATGTATTTTTTTTTTTTTTATATAAAATCCAATTTCAATTTTTACCCAACACATCTTCTAACGAATGTGACTTTTAGCCGACGCAACTTTTCTGTGGGGGCATTAGATGTCTGTACGTTTAGATGTCTAGAGTTTGAGATGATGTGTGGGCTTGTTGGTTGGTTAGCTAAAAGATAAAAATTTTTAAAAAAGTTGAAGTTAAGTAAAAACGTTTAAGAAAGGAGGTTTGTTGGTTGATATTAGAATGGAGGGGTGAATTAAAACAAAATTTTCTTACTTCTTGTAGATGGGGGTAATAAAATTCTATATGAAAGCAGAGAGGATGATGATGTGAAAGATGTTGTGGGGAATGATGATGTGTGTGGTTGAATTTTGACTTAAAAAATGTGGGGTGATTTTGGAGGTTTCGTGGTTAAAAGAACCAGCGTGTGCATGAACTCTCGTTATTCTATCTACTATTGTATGGTGTTTAACGGCATTTTAAACATTACTTTAGTTATATCGCGGCGGCGAGCACACCTATTAATGCTTTCCTGGAGTTTTCTTTACCAGTACAATATTCTTTCCAAGCCAGTGGCTGCTTCCCGCATAAACATCATGGAAACTAGTCAGCGGTGAGATAGGAATGAATCCTGCCGCAATGACTACCATCAATTCTCAAAAAAAAAAAAAAAAAAAAAAAAAAAGAAATAATGGCCAAGCCGGGGATCGAACCAGACGAACCGGGGATCAACTCCCTATTCTCAAGTCCTGTACGTTACCGAATGAGCTCTTGGGGCTCGGCGAAGTAGATGGTAGTGCGGGTTCTGGCTTGATGTCCCGAGTATGACTTGATTGTTCAAAACATTTGTGCATTTTATCGATTGAAATTCGTGAAAATGAAAATATATTCTATGTATCCATGTAGATCTATTACAATTGTACACCCCTATCTCATTTACCTACAGTTGACAGAGATAAAAGAGGGGGGAGTTGTCTTAGAATGTGGGGCGAATTGTCTCCTGAAGTTGGTGTGAGTTTTCTTGTAACGATTTTTTGGGGGGTGAGTTGTCTTGGGCGAGTTGTCGTTGGGGAAGAGTTGTCCCGCACCCAGTGAACGACTTAAATAAAAAGACCCAATATTTGAGGATCCGCAACATTTCGTGGAAAACCATGTTCATCAAAAACAATCCTGACCCTTACCCTAATACAGATGATTTGTGGCTCAAATCTTCCTCCCAGACAGAGCTTTTCATGAAATAAAATACAGGAATTTAGCAGTCGGTATTTTAAAACACATAGGTTTTGACGAAACACCCTTTCGACGAAATGTCGTGCACCGAATATTTGAGTATGGAAATTACCATAGACTTTGTCTTATTAGTATCAGGTAAGTTGAAGACTCAGATTAGACAAAATGCCCCAAAATGTATTTCCTCACAACCAGCATTTTATGAGCCATATTTGTTGTTTCCAGATGCTTTCAATTTGGACTTAATGTTTATCATCACTGAAAACATAATGGGCAAAAGAGTATTTGCTTGTTACCAGCATTTTCTCCTTTTCCCACAATGTTTTGAAAAAGCTTCTCTATCTGGGTCTTTGAAAATCTGGACTGTTTGGAAAACGCCTAAAGCACACAAAAACCCTTTTTTAAACGACCCAGAGAAAAGATAAGTTTTGAAAACATGATGGGAAAAATTCAACAAAAAAGAAAAAAATGTTGACTATGGGCTTTTTCTCCTTTTTCCAGTGTTTTCAAAGGGCTTCTTACTGAGGGTCATTTAGCTCCTAACCAAACAACAAAATTTTAGACTGTTCCAAATTGAAAGCACTTACAGAAAACAGCTAGAATTATAAATACAGCTAAAATTATGAAATTTGCCAATGAAAACATGGAAAAGATTGTGGAAAAGGAAAATAAAAAGCCAACATTTTCTCCTTTTCCCACAATGTTTTCAAAGGCCTAATTCCAAAGGGTGGTTAAAACACAGGATTATTTAGTAAAGGGTTAAACTCAACATTGTTAAAGGTTTGATTGGACTGAGGAAAAATAGTTTTGAAAACTGTGTGGGATAGATAAGGAGAAATAAAATGCTACCAATCAGCATTATCTCCCTTTGCACATTGTTTTGTATCCTTACAAAGACAAAATCCCATCATCTGGGTAATTTTTCATTTGTCTTCTTGGAAAAGTCTGCAACATGTTTGATGGAAATCATAGCAGAAATCAGCATAACATTATAGCTCTACAAAATGATTTGCTTGGCTGGGTAGCTCAGTGGTTAGCATATCTGACTCGTGACTGGATGGTTGTGGGCTTGATACACAGCTGAAGCAAACTTTTCTGGCAATTTTTCACCTCTCCCTTCTTTTGCATGTGAGCAAGGTAGTCAGTGCCTCGGAACAGAAGTTGTTTCAGCACTGGAGTGAGAAGGCCAGAAACACATGAATAGGTGCACTGACCACAATAACATGACCTAAGCTGGCAAAGCGCCGTTAAACTCGTATACAAACAAAATGATTTTGAAGTGAACGAAGGGAGCTAACTCTACTGATTCTATTACCGGGTATATGAAAAAAGGGAGATAATTTGATTGAATAGCAATTAATTTTAACCCTGCTTTCAAAATTATCAGTCCTATCATGATGACAGCTTGCTTATCCATATATATCCTGGGTTTCATGGCACTAAGCTTGGGCTCTTAAAGTGTCTTGCCTAAGGACACTCCCATGGAAAACTCAGTGATTCCAGCGAGTCTCGAACCCAAGGCCTCCAGGTTGCAAGTCCTACACTGAGCCATGCAGGACCCCTAGAGGATCATTTGAGCTGTTGAATCCTTTACCACACAACCCCAACATTAACTCTCCTGAGAAAATATGTTTTTAAAAATATTCAGGTAATACTTTCCACCCTCTCCATGAAAAAATCCCAATTGAGCCAATTTGCATTGTCATCTCCAAAAACTTAGAAATTAAGACAAGTCTAAAATTTTGGTTTCAGCTAGACTGATGCATGTGAGAAAAGTAGTCAGTGACTGGAAAGACAGTTGTATCAGTTCTGGTGTGAGATCGCCAGGAAACACATGCATAGGTGCACTGACTGCCGTGATATGACCTAAGCTGTTAAAGTGTCATTAAACTCCAATACAGAGTCGGGTAAAGTTAAACTGGTTTAATCGTTTACCACACAATCCCAACTTTTACAGTCCCTGAGAAAGAGGGCTTTTGAAAACATTGTGGGAAAAAGAGAAAATGCTGGTAACCAGCATTTTCTCCTTCTACCACAATGTGTTCTATCGTTCAGAAAACTTCAGCTCACTTTTACCAATTTCAAATTAACCCTTTACCGCACAATCCTAACTTTTACAGACCCTAAGGAAGAAACCTTTTGAAAACATTGTGGGAAAAGGAGAAAATGCTGGTACACGGTATTTTTCCCTATCACGTATTCCATCCTATAGGACACCAATTCCATTATTTGAGCCACCTTTGAGTTGTCGTCTGCGAAAGCTTTCAGTTTGGACAAGTCTAAAATTCTTCAGTTTGGTAAAGAGTTCACCATCTGCTGATGCTTTCAATTCTGAAGAGTCTAATATTTGTTGTTTGGTCAAGTGTTAGTCCTGTACAACACAATCCCGGGTTTTAACCATAACTAGCGAAAAACACTTTTGAAACCATTGTTGGAAAAGGAGAAAATGCTGGTTATCAGAATTTTCTCCTTTTCCTGCTGTTGTGTATCCTTCAAAAGGTAGATTTCTATTTTTAGGTCATCATTATCTTGTCGTATCGTCTAGCTTTCAATTTTTGCAAGTCCAATATTTTGTTGTTTAGTAAAGGGTAAGACTGTTTCAAAAGTATTTTAGTCATACTAAGACAATAGCTTTCTTATTCCGATCTCCAAGGCTTTCACCAGCGCTGGGTGCTGCAATATCTTGCCCAAGGGCACTACCGCATGACCATCAATGTTGCAAGTGGAATCAAACAGGGATTTCCTGGTAACAGATCCAGAATCTTTACTCTTTATACCACAAATAATGGACTTGTCCAAATTCAAAACATCTGCAGACAATAAATTCAAAATTGGTTCATATTTGAGAGCTAGGAGGAGATAGAAAACATTGTGGGAAAAGGAGAAAGTGCTGGTTACCAGCATTTTATCCTTTTCCCACAATGCTTGTAAGTGCTTTGTCCTACAGGGTCATTAGAACGAGTGATTGTGTGGTAGAGGATTTTCTCCTTTTCCCACAATATTTTCCACCCTTTCAGCGAAGCCCCCATAGCTCAGTCGGTAGCGTACAGGACTTGAGAACAGGAGGTCGCTGGTTCGATTCCAGGCTTTGCCAATTTCTTTTCGAGGATTGATGATAGTCATTGGGACAGGATTCATTCCTCTCTCACCGCTGACCATTGTTTTGACCATGGTTATGTGGGAAAGCAGCCAGTGGCTTGGAAAGAATATTGTGCAGAGTACTGGTAAAAGAAACTCCAGGAAAGCATGGATAGGTGCACTGGCGGCCGTGATATAACTGAAATAATGTTGAAAACGGCGTTCAACACCATACAATCAATCAATCAACCACCCTTTCAATGAAAAATTGCATCATTTGCACCATATTTAATTGCCATCTACAAATGATGTCAATTTGGACAAATCAAATCAAATGCATTTATTATAGTAATATAGGCCATTGGCCCAGTATACAAAACAACAATAACATACATGTACATTGTTATGGCTACTTGGAAAAAAAAAAAATAATAATAATTTTGTGTTCGAGTGAAATTCACTTAACATCTTTATCTCGATCAACACTAACCGACGTTAATTTTAGTATAAGCTAAATGTATTTAAGATGCTACAAACATAAAAAGAGAGTATCCGGTAATTGTAGGCTCATAAGTACAAAATGAATGAAACAGTGTTGTCCAAAAACTGCGAAATAAATTAAGGTTGAATTCACAAAGAAAAGTTCCAATTCAGACAGGGTGGTTATCAGATCAGACTGCACATATTATACGTAATAAATCAGCTGCTATTAATTCCGGATTTGGAGAATTTTATGCACAAATTTGCAGATATTTAATAATTTAGCTTCATTTTGTTCTGAAATAAATCTAAGGAACGATTCAATGTTTTCAATATTGCGTTTTCCAATATAGATACTTCTATTATATTCAAATTGTTTACATTAAAAAAATACATGAAATTCATCGTCTATTATTTCAATGAATGATCGTTCATAACAGAAAGTACAAATCCGTTCTTCTTTTACTATATTATTGTGACGACCAAGTTCGATATTTGATCTATGGTTCGAACACCTGAATTTTGCAAAAGCTTTCCTTAGATAAAATGGAAAGTTATATGATATATAACATTCAACATTTAGGAGGGATTTATATTGCAAATACTTTTGTCCTTTAGAAGAAATGCTTAATTGACCATGCCACTCTTGCTGCAGAATATCTTTTAACCTTAATTTGACATGAGAGATAAAGAGATCAATATTACCCACATCTTGTGATATCCATACAAAACCAAAACTGTATGAAAATAAAAGATTTCTAACATTAGTTGCATATGTATGTTTATCAGGTTTAAAATTTTGCTGTTGGATAAAGAGGTAATTAACTCTTTACCACACATTCCTAACTTTTAAAGAACCCGAGAAAGAAGCCTTTGGAAAACATTGTGGGAAAGGTAGAAGATGCTGGTAACCAGCATTTTCTTCTGACCCCACAATGTTTTCTGCTTTATCAAAGACAAATCCAATCTTTTGAGCCATCCTGAAAGGTTGTTGTCTGTAAATGTTGCCAATTTGGACATGTCCAAAATCTTGCCTTTGGTAAAGAGTTAAGCACAACGCATGACTGTGTGTGACAGACACAAGACTATGACACATGCTTGGTGGCCTTTGGCCAGGGGTGCTAAAAATAAAAAGTCGCCTGCAAGCAGTAAGAAGAGAAATTTACAAATATTGCATATTGAACCCTAAATACAAGGTAAGCAATATAATATGAGAGAACCATCTGGTACAAATGATAAAATTTAATCAGGTCAACAATGTCTGTAATAATGAACAATAACAAAGAAACAAAACTATAACATATTCTTTCATGCATACTACTGTACAGACTACAGAAAAAGAATCACTTGTGCAACTTCACTGCTAAGGCAGTATTTATCCTTGTGTAGCGAAGTATATTTAGGCCATGCTCTGTGAAAAGGGGATTTAATGCATCTGCAACAACTGTTACCAGTATTTTCTCCTTTTTCAACAATGTTTTCAAGTCTTCTTCCTAAGGCTTCTTTCGTTTCAATATGGGAATCATTTGTTAAAGTCTCTCTTTTTTCTTTGCCCCCCCCCTCTCTTAACCCTTTCCCAAACGACAAATTTTGGACTGGTCCAAATTCAAAGAGTTTGCAGACAACAATTTTAAATTTGATGAAAATGGCAGAAAGTTCTCAAAAAGGGTAGAAAACACTGTGGGAAAAGAAGAAATTGCTCGTTACGAGCAATTCTCCTTTTTCCACAGTGTTTTCAAAAGACTTGTACTGCAGACACGTGAAAACCAGGGCTTGTTTGGAAAGGGTTAAATGCACATGCATAGGCAAAGTAGTAATACCCGCATAAATTATATTTCAAAGAAAAATATACAAATCAAACAGAAAAAAAGTATATTAAAAAAAAAAAAGGCATGAAATTCTGCACTTAATAACTTGTTACCTACAATTTAATCCAATTCCAATGTTTTGAATGAGCTATCAAAGCTAAGCATAAAATAAACAGAGTGGACTTTGCTATCAAAGCTAAACATAAAATAACTTTAGAGGACTTTTTACCAACAGGAGTTTTAAGCCCTTTACCAGACAACAAAATTTTGGACTGGATGAAATTCAAAGCATTTACAGACGACAAATTAAATGTAGCTAAAGTGATTATTTCTGTCTTTGATAGGGTAGAAAACATTGTGGGAAAAGGATAAAATGCTGGTTACCAGCATTTTCTCCTTTTCCAACATTGTTTTCAAAAGGCTTTTTCAACAGGGTCATTAAAATGGCGGATTGTGTGGTAAAGCAGTAAGGCTGTTTTAGCCAGAATACAACTGAGATTAGGATACTGTGTAGATCTAAATTCAGACAGCACTCTTTGTCCAGTCTGATCTTGATCCACACTGTCCAAAAATGCTCATTAGCTTGTGCGTAGATCTACATGGCACTTTCTGTCCAGTCTGATCTTGATCTACACTGTCCAAAAAAGCACATTAACTTGTGCATAGATCTTATGACTATAATTTAGAACAGGAAACTGTGTAGATCTAATTTTAAACAGCATTTTCTTCCCAGTCTGATCTTGATCTACACTGTCCATAAAAGCACATTAATTTGTGCATAGATCTTATGACTATAATTTAGAATAGGAGACTGTATAGATCTAATTTCAAACAGCACTTTCTGTCCAGTCTGATCTTCAACTATGAGGTCCAAGAAAGCTAATTAACTCTAAGAATAAAATAAACAGAGAGGACTTTTTAACACTAGGATGGAGAACTTTAAGCCTCTTTTTGCCAGAATACAATTACGAATAGGAGACAGTGTAGATCCAAATTCAGAAAGCACTTTCTGTCCAGTTTGATCTTGATCTACCGTCCAAAAAAGCACATAAACTTGTGCATAGATCTTTATGGCTTAACTCTGTACCAAACAACAAATTTTAGACTAGTCCAGTATGAAAGCTTTGCAGAGGACAAAATAAATATGACTCAAACATTGAAATTTGTTTTAGGATGGGTAGAAAACATTGTGGAAAAAGCAGAAAATGTTGGTTACCAGCATTTTCTCCTTTTCCCTTGATGTTTTCAAAAGCTTTCTTTCTCAGGGTTGTTAAAAGTTGGAATTGTGTAGTAAAAGGTTAAGATAATATTAACTATTTACCACACAATCCCGACTTTAAACAACCCTGAGAAAAAGGTCTTTTGAAAACATTGTGGGAAAAGGAGAAAATACTGGTAACCAGCATTTTCTCCTTTTCCCACAATGTTTTCTACTCTTCCCACAACAAATTTCAATTCTTGAGTACCATTTATTTTTTCGTCTGCTAAAGCTTTCAATTTGGACTGGCCTAGAATTTTGTCATTTGGTAAAGAGTTAAAGAACTTAGTAGAAAGACATAATACAGGGTGTCAAGAAAGTAAGGTAACTCTTTTGTAGTTCTATTATGGCTTCAAATTTTGGAAGAAGAGGTAAAAATATATCTACATGTATATAAATATGTAAGTTTTTTGTGTGATAATTTCATTTTCATTACATTTCACACTTTTTTATACAAATTGCAAATCAGAAGTAGTTTTTTTGTCATTGGCGTAATTTTAGTAATTAATGACATTCTCTCATTTCCTGGGCCGAGCCCTGGTAGCTCAGTCGGTAGCATACAGGACTTGAGAACAGGGGGGTGTCACTGTTTCCATCCCCGGCTCGGCCAATTTCTCTCCGAGGACTGATGATAGTCATTGCGACAGGATTCATTCCTGTCTCACCGCTGACCATTGATCCGACGATGGTTATGTGGGAAAGCATCCAGTGGCTTGCAGAGAATATTGTGCACAGTACTGGTAAAAGAAACTCCAGGAAAGCATGGATAGATGCACTGGTCACTGCGATATAACTGAAATAATGTTGAAGACGGCGTTAGACACCATACAATCAATCTCTCACTTCCTGTTGTCTGGACATGTTTGTAAATAAAATATGCAGTTTTGTGCACATTAACAACCATGCTGTTCCACCGCTGTAAGACCACTGAACAGTGAAAAACTAACTGTATGGTGTGCAATGTCATGTCTTTCATGACACAATTAATTTCCAGCGCTACATATCACTTTAAAAAAAAAAAATCAAGTTTGTTCCTGCGTTTGAAAAAAAGTCCCTACACTGCAAAACACGCTGTTAATGCAGGATGGTGTTATGGCACAAACATCTATTTCTGTGATAGACGTTTATTCGAAACATTCGGTAATAGGGTAATATTGAGACAGTATCAGGAAGTAAAGTATTGCGGAAGATTGTGGCTTGCTCGCAGTCCCGACCTAAACCTGTGTGACTTCTTGGAGGTAATTTGAAGTCAAAGATCTAAAATCCAAAGCCAGACAGCACAGACATGTCGTTAAAGAATATTAACTCTTTACCACACGGCAAAATTTTAGACTGGTCCAAATTGGAAGCATTTGCAGATGACAAGTGCGACTGAAAAATTGAATTTTGTTTTGGAAAGGGTAGAAAACATTGTGGGAAAAGGAGAAAATGCTGGTTACCAGCATTTTTCCTTTTCCCACCATGTTTTCAAAAGGCGTCTTTCACAGGATTGTTAAAAGTCGGGATTGTGTGGTAAAGGGTTAAACCTAAATTCAAGAGGATTGATATTCAACTGTGTGCTAATTTAGTGACTGACAATTTCATTCTGCGTGTTCGGCATGCAAAGTAAACAGAAGGCAGTCATATTGAAAACGTCATTAATTGCTAAAATGATGCCAATGACAAAAAACTACTTCTGATTTGATATTTGTCTTACTTTCTAGACACACTGTATGAAGTGGAGTATTTTACATTGTGCAAAATCAAGTCAAAATTAACTTTGACAACAAGTTAATTCAACCATGATGAGGAAAAATTTGACTTTAATATCCCTTTTGAAATCAGTGTGGTAAAGGAATAAACTGCTTAACATCTCTTCACTTCTTGACAAAATTTTTGACTCCTCTGTATTGGAAGCATTTGCAGATAGCAATTTAAATTCAGCTCAGACCACAGAATATGTCTATGAAAGAGTGGTGAAAAAAACATTATGGGAAAAGCAGAAAATACTGATAAGCAACACTGTCTCCCCCCCCCCACAATGTTTTTCGGGGTTTTCTGACTCATAGTCATTAAATGAACATATTGATTATTAAATCCTTTACCATACAATCCCATGTTTTAACAACCCAAAACAAAACTTTTTTGAATACATTGTGGTTACAGGAGAAAATGCTGGTAACAATGTTTTCTACCCCGTCAGATAACTACAGCACAATCATACCATTTCTGATTTTGTCATCTGCAGGTACTTTTTTTTTCAGTTTGGAGCAGTCAGTAACCAGCAATTTGTAGGTTGGGAAAGATTCAATCCGTTACCACACAATCCCAACTTTTCACAAACCTAAGGAAGAAGCCTTTTGAAAACATTGTGGGAAAAGGAGAAAATGCTGGTTAGCAGCATTTTCTCCTTATCCCACATTGTTTTTCAATCCTTTCCAAAACAAATTTCAAATTTTCAGTCAGATTTATTAATTTTGTCATCTGCAAATGCTTTCAATTTGGACAAGTCTAAAATTTTGTCCTTTGGTTAAGAGTTAATAGGCTGTATGCACATAACCGGCATTTTCCCCTTTTTAAGCCCCGCCAAATTTCGGGGGTGGGGGGATATATAGTATTTGCGTTGTCCTTTCGCCTGTCCATCTGTCTTTTCTGACAGATATCTTCTAAAGTCTTTGACGAAATTTGATGAAAATTCATACATGTGTTCCTTATAATAGTCCGCCGATCTACCATTTTTTTTTTTAATTCAATGCCATGACATGGAAAAATGGGGCTTTTTCTGGCATGGGATATCATTTCAATGAAATTGCTTGTTCTATCCATTTTTCTACACTATCAATCACAAAATCCTTGATTTGAACCACATTTAGTATGTCAATAAGAGTTGCCAGTAATATAAAAGGATCAAACATTTTGTCACCTGGAAAAGGGTTAAAGATTAATCAGGAAGATCTTTACAATGAGTGCAATCCAACATGTCTTGGACATAAATTTCAATCTGTACTGTCGTGTCAAGTATTCCAAATCTTTGTTGAATTATGGTAGATGTGGTTTGCAGCATGTGAAAAGTCTCTGTCTCTTGATCTGTAATAATGCTATAAAGATATGATCCATGCTCTGGTGAAAGGGGGCTTAATGAATCTCCGCGATGCATGATACCAAGCAAGTCATCACATGATCCAGGATCCATAAAGTCCATTTTGTATAACAACCAACTGAATTATGACGTACACGGGTCCTTTGACAGGCAGAAAATTGACTAATAGTAAAAAGATTTGGCTGCGGTCAGCCTGTGCGGACTGCACAGGCTAACCTGAGTCGATACTTTTCGCAGACACTTAAGCCCTCTTTTCACAGAACATAGCACATATCTATTTTACATCAATTGTGAAGCAAGTTTTTAAGTCTAAATAAATTACGATCAATGATTTCTTTCAGGAAACATTCACACTGTACCAAACAATCCCAAGTTTTAACCACCCTATGGAAGAAGCCTTTTGAAAACACTGTGGGAAAAGGAGAAAATTTTAGAAACCACTAATATCTCCCTTTTCACCCTCAATGTTTTCTATCCTACCAGAAAACTTTATTTCACTAGTATTAATTCTGAAATTTTTATCTACAGATGTTTCGAATATGGGAGGGTCTAAAACTTGTGTGGTTTCGGGTTAATCAGTACTTGTGCCATGATGTGGATTGAGCCTGCTCTTCATGGGATTCAAACCCAGAACTGTCCATGTGATAGGCTAACCAGGGTTCATTCTAGAAATCAAATCTATAGGGCCAACTGGGCCCCTGATCAGAAAAAAGAGGGGCTATTAGAGGAATTTATGAGGCCAAGGGAAAACTACCTTAATCAATGGATTTTGATTTTATCTTTGCAACCAAAAGTAAATTTTTTCTTCCATTACTGCCCGAATGAACTTTTCCCTCTGAATGCCTCATGCATGTGCATGTGAGAGATCTAAGCTTCAGTCAGCATATCTGTCTACTGTGCTTAGAGTGCAAAATAATGTATATTTTGTGTTTAGTTAGATCCATTAAATGACAACAACAAAATAATCTCTTGTATACTGGCTGAATTATAGATAAATTTCCATCTGTCACTGGTTTTGCTCCCAGCAACATCTGGTTTATAACTAAAAGAATATAGTTGTCAGTGTTATCTTGACATTTCTTTGGTTATTTGGGCCCAACAATGTAAAAACTATCAGCTGAGATGTTTGCTGTATGATGGAAGCAACATGGAGTTTTATTACGTTTTCAAGTAGGCCTTTTTTGATTGGATATGGGTGACATACTCACAGAAATAATCAATAAGAGTCTTCGTAACTATTCACCGGTCATATGTCGGCTTCACTTGATTCTTCAATTAGTGTGAACTTGAGAACAAATTCTCATTATCAAATTAACACCTTACATAAAACGTGTGCTGGCTTGACCCCACAGTAAGATTTCTGATGTGCCAAAAATGAAAATACGCGCCCATGGTACAAGGGCGTGCTCTAGTATAAACCCTGGCAGACTGTCTACTTTTACTCATGAGCCAAGGAGGTGCACAATATCTGTGATATTGACATCCTTCATATATCAGAAATGCTTGTACATGAGGAAGAGAAACTTGCTACTTTAAAGTTATTTTTTGGGGAAAAATATCTCCATAACGGATAGTGTAGATCCAAGATCAGACTGCATGTTTTCAGCAGTCTGATCTTGATTTATGCTGTCCGGAAAACGTCCACAAGTCATGCTTAGCAGCTTAAGGATTAATTCAGTCTAACAGATAAGTTTCCTCTTAGACATATCTTTATTGTCTGTCAACACATTACTGAAGAGACTTTTCTAGACCTAGATCTATCTAAACAGTTACATGTTACAAAAAGATCAATGTCCGTTCGACAGAACAGAAAATATTGTTATTCAACTGTATGGAAAAAAAGCTCCCCTTGAGCACTTCATGCTCTGGTGAGCTAAAAATCATTGTCTGTTTGACAGACCAGAAAATATTGTTATTCAAATGTATGAAAAAAAAAAAACATTGTGGTGAAAGGATAATTGTTGTTACAAGCAGTAAGTCCTTTTCTTACTATGTTTTCGAAAGCTGTCCACTGCAGATTGTATGTGTATAAAAAGTTCTACATTCTTCGCTAAAACCTATGTTGTGGGGACAGCATAGGAAAACATCAGACTGCACAGAATGTACAGTTTGATCTTGGTTCCACACTGCCAAATACATTAACTAAGCGTAAAATATATAGCCTCAGCCTCTTTCGACAGCTGACAATACATTCTCAGTGATGCATCCAGAAACTTCAATCTACTAAAACCAAGATAGATTTTTATATTTAAGGCTTGCTAAACAAAGATCAGACAGCATGTTCTATGTAGTTTGGTCTTAATCTATGCTGTCCGCAAAAGACTGTTTTTGCCTATGGTGCTAAAAGGCTAAGACTTTTTCCTGAAAAAGAACAATGAAATCCACACAGTCATTTTTACAATTAACTTATTTCATTTCCTTTATTTAGCAGTTTCAAAGTTAAGATCACAACTAAAAGTTCACACAAAAGATTCAAACTTGCAAGTTACTGACAGCATGGTGTACCAACAGTGCCCATTTATCCATGGACAAGGATCAGATTCTCAGATCATGGATATCTTTTACCTCTGGTAACTCTTTCAAGCAGGGATAGATGGTTTTAAAATCTGCACCGCTGGGAGTTTTCTCTCTGGCAATTTTTATACCTTTCACCTCTGATGCATGTGAGAAAAGTAGTCAGTGACTTGTAAACAAAGTTGTGTCAGTACTGGTATGAGAAGCCAGAAAACACATGTGTGGGTGCACTGACCGCCATGATACAACCCAAGCTGTTGAAAGGGCATTAAACTCCAATACACACAAACCTCCTTCATTCTTTACATCCTCCTCATCAATGTTTTCTTTCTCAGCAGACTTTTCTAACCGTTTGTCCCTGTTGTGCAGCAAGCTATGGGTCAACTGAAAACTTACATTGGCAAGGTTCAAGCTTTCTGTCTTCTCTTCCCAGTGACCACTTGTATAAATCCCCTGAAATTATAAATCATTGACTCGTAACGTGCCTTTAATGACTACAGTCATCTTTGCAGACACTGTAGATCAATATCAGACTGCACAAAGTATGCAGTCTAATCTTTGGTCAACACTGTCCCCTTTATTAAGAACTTCTGGAAAAGACCAACTGCAAAATAACAAGAATAACAGAGAATGTCTTTGGGTTTGCACAGCAATTTATAGATTAACCCTTAAGCTGCTACTCACTGACCTTTTGCGGACAGCATAGATCAAGATCAGACTGCACAGAACATGCAGTCTGATCTTGGATCTACACTGTCCAATGAGGAGATGTTTTTTCCAAAAATAAGTTTAAATTAACATTATTTGGGTTTTTACTAACAGCTTGAAGGTTTTTATTACACTTATTTAGCAGGATAAGGGTTAATAACAAAGAAAACTAAACTATTTCACACAAAATGTAGGATGGCAAATGACTCAACATATGCCCAATTCTAGAAGTTAAAAAGCATTGGACTATCTCTAACTCTTTTTCACTTCAACATGTGCTTTTCTGACCATGAAAATGAAAGCTTTTGAAAGCTTTTGTGGAAAAAAGAGAAAATGCTGGTAATCAGCACTCATTCCCTTCCCCACAATGTTTTCTATCCTTTCAACAATAACTACCTTTACTTGGGGCACATCTAATTTACTGCTTTAAATACATTAACCCTTAGGCTGCTAAGCCCGACTAAATGCTCTTTTGCGAACAGTGTAGATCAAGATCAGACTGCACAGAACCATCTACACTTTCTGATACAGTTAGTTTTTTTCCAACAACAAGCACTTTGTAATCGCAAAGTTTCTGTAATTTCTATTGGCTGGAAATCTTAATTCTATTTATTCAGCAGTTTAACCCTTTACCACACAATCCCAACTATCAACAACCCTAAGAAGGAAGCTTTTTGAAAACATTGTGGGAAAAGGAGAAAATGCTGGTAACCAGCATTTTCTCCTTTTCCCACAATGTTTTCTACTCTACCCAAAACAAATTTCAAGTTATGAGCAACATTTGATTTGTCGTCAGCAAATGCTTTCAATTTGGACCAGTCTGAAGTTTTGTCGTTTGGTATAGAGTTAAATACATTAGCCCTTAGGCTGCTAAGCCCGACTCAATGCTCTTTTGCGAACAGTATAGGTCAAGATCAGACTGCACAGAACCATCTACACTTTCTGATACAATGAGTTTTTTTCCAACAACAAGCACTTTGTAATCGCAAAGTTTCTGTAATTTTTATTGCTGGAAATCTTCATTCTATTTATTCAGCAGTTTAACCCTTTACCACACAATCCCAACTATCAACAACCCTAAGAAGGAAGCTTTTTGAAAACATTGTTGGAACAGGAGAAAATGCTGGTAAACAGCATTTTCTCCTTTATCAAAAATGTTTTCTAGCTGTCCCATGACAAATTTCAATTTTAAGTCACATTAATTTGTTGTCTGCAAATGCTTTCAATCTGGACTTATCTAAAATGTTGTAGTTTGGTAAAGAGTTAAGGGTTAAATTTAGGCAAGTCTAAACTTTTGTTGTTTGGTAAACAGTAAGTATTTTAATTGATGTTTCTATATCTTCAGCATGCACAGGCCAATATTGGCCAAACCAAGATCAGATTGCAAAAAATGAATTGTTAACCATACTCTTCACCATAGAAAGGATATAGAAAATAATTATGAGTACGTTAACTCTTTACCAAACAACAAATTTTTGGACTGGACCAAATTGAAAGTATTTGCAGATGACAAATTTGATGTTTCTTAAACGGTAATTTCTGTATTTGATAGGGTAGAAAAAATTGTGGGAAAAGGTAAACATGCTAGTTACCAGCATTTTCTCATTTCTCACAATGTTTTCAAAAGCCTTCTCTTTCAGGGTTGTTAAAAGTCAGGATTGTGTCACGTGTGATAAAGAGTTAAAGTGTAGACTTACTTTTGGGGCAGGTGGTTTAGGACTACAGCTGACTAGCTTCCATTCATGTAGGATCTCCTCCACCCTTGACACAAACCTTCAACAAGCAAATAAACATGTCTCCACTCTTAACTCTTCACCAGATGACAAAATTTTAGCCTTGTCCAAACTGAAAGCATTTGCAGACAACAAATTAACTCTTTACCACACAACAAAAATGTAGACCTATCCAAATTGAAAGCACTTGCAGACGACAATTTCAGTGCAGCTCAAATGATGCAATTTTTCTTAGGGTAGAAAACATTGTGGGATAAGGAAAAAATGCTGGTTACCAGCATTTTCTCCTTGCCCCACAATGTTTTCCTAATGGTTATTAAATCCGCATTGTATGGTATAGGGTTAAATGTTGCTTAAAGCATAAACTTTGTTTTCAATAGGGTAAAACATTGTGGAAAAAGGAGAAAATGCTGTTTTCTACAGCCTTCTTTCTCAGGGTTGTTAAAAGTCAGCATTGTATGTTGAAGGTTTAAATAGACAATCCCTTGATCCATGACTCCAGGGAAGGGGGAAATTACGGGAAATAAAAGAAAATGCCATCTCAATAATTCTAACAAGTACACATACATACAACATAAGCCAAAGTATATTATGTACACACTCCTGAGATTTAACGAACCTGAAGAAGAAGATTTTTGAAAACATTGTAGAAAAAGGACTAATTGCTTGTTACCAGCATTTTCTCCTTTTCCCACGATGTTTTCAAAAGGCCTCATTAGTCAACCTCTGGGTCGTTAAAACTTGGGATTGTGTTGTAAAGAGTTAATGCAGCTTTATAATCATCACATTGACTACCTGGCTTCCATTTTGGATGTTAAACCAAATAGTTTTACTACTACTCAGACATTGGAGTGAAATGATAAACAAATCAACGCAAGACATTTGGTGTGAAAAATGCAAGTGACACTATTTATACATAATCATCCAGGCACAACCTATTTTTGTCCACCTACCGATATGTTCAAGCGGCATTCCTAACAGACAAATTCAATTAATTTCTCTAATGAAGCATATTTTCTATCAATCAAAATATAACAAATCAACAACAAAAAAGATTAACCCAACCTTGTGATTATCTATCAATAGACTACATATTGGAAACGGTCATAATCTGATGGCCCTGGAGATACACAACCTAAATTTGTCCATATATGATTATCATATATGGACAAATAACAGATAAGATAAGCACAGATAAGTATACTGTTCATGAAAATTAAAGTACCAAATAACACATTTTCATTGCGTTAGAAAAAACTTTAACTTTTGGGACAAGGATTAACCATGGAAAGCCTAATTTAACATATTTACAGTGATTTGCCCCGTTTATGGTTCAATGGCAGTAGGTAATGGTATCACAAATGGGACACAAGAATGTGTCACCCCTTCGAATAACCTTAATACTATAGAGCAGAAAAACAAATAAACCCACCCAGTGTTTTCTACGGCTTTTCAGGAAAGGGGGCCTGAAGGGCCCCTTCATATGTTTTGATATCAAATGTTTTTTCAGGCAGATTACAGGACTGTTACTGGCATATCCCAACTTTTACAATGATACAGACCTCTTGCTTCTTTGCAGTGAACAATTATTAATCTTGGTCTTTTCTTCAACAAGAGATCATCTTGATTCATTTTCAGATAGACTTATAGTTGTCATGGAATCACTAGTTTTTGGAGTAGACTGCCCCATTTCTTCTCTTGTCATTTTGATTGGACAGGATACGAATAACCCTGAAATCAGTTTCATCTTGCGCTGAACTCATGTGTTGAAGTCATGCAGACGACATTGTAATGGTGCATGCAAAAAAATCAATGTATGAAATCTTTATTAACAAAAGTACATTGTCGGTCAAATTTATTTATTTTCTCTTGAAAATCAATATTTTGTAGAAAAATAATTTTCAACTTATCATACAATTGCTAAAATATGAATTTTACAATAAATTCTGCATTTCTGACATTCATATTTAATTTATGCCATGATGGAAAAATTGCAAACGAAAAGTCCACAAAGTTGATGTTATACACAACCAGACTCCCCATGACCTTGACAATTGGAATACTTGAACTTGATTGGCTGATGGACTGTTGGACAGTGTGTTTACTCAGGATGCACCATGCTGTCATCATGCAAGTGAATTTGATACCTGAATGTGTGGATAAATATTTTGAGCTAGATTTGATGCCACTGATTGTCACTGTTTTTCAAGTGTGCCCTTCGGGCCCTCAAGGTGAGCTGAATTGCGTCAATTACTAATTGAATTTGGAATTTAGTGCGCTAAATACCGCAAGGGCATGCATTGGAGAAAACACTGACCCATGTGATGTTTATTCAATGTCTTATGTTCAGGCATGTGAAATTTGTGAGTAAAAATGGTATAAATCATGCTTACAAACTTTGACAAACGGTAATCACAAAAATAGTGCTTTATTTACTATGAGCAGCCAAGTGCATGTGCATCCGGGGACAAATACTTCTGCAGTGTAAACATTTACTAATATTTCATGCATGCATGATCTGTTGTGATCCAAACTGTAAAGTTATACAGCATTTAGCAAATTGCACCAAAATGGCATCTTTAAACTTCATAAAAAGCTTTTATTGCCTTTCTGATAGCCATATTTTTCTTGGAAACAAGTGTATGTTTCTATCCCCAATGCCAAACACAAAAACTCGTGAGCGTTTAGATTTTATTTATCAGTTTTCGAGGCGGACAAAAACATGTTATGGGCGAAAACGTGTTGTGCGGCGTTATCTTGTTAGCCAAACTTGCAATCGATGTACTTTGTAAAATCAGTTTACCAAACATGTCTGCTACCAATTTTTCAATAGTCGGACGTTTTAATAAGCATTGGAGGATTCTTTGACCAAAAGTGGGACGCACTGACTAAGGTACGTTTTGACTGTAAACCGTCCGAACATAAATCAAATGTCCGGAATATATTCTGGTAAGACGTCTTGAAGGTCTTTGTATAGATTTACGTTTATCACATAAAATCAAGGTTTTGATTAGAAACTTCGTAAAGGTATCTAGGAAGAAGTTTGACATAGCAACGGATAATTAACAAAAATAAAATGAAAAATATTTATCATACGTCGTCTGCAGACAGTCCATAAGTCAAGGGAGTTAACTATGCGGAAGCAAGTTTCGCCTTCGAAGGCAAAGTGTATTCCCCGGCCCCACATGCTATAATTCGCCCTATAATTCCCGGCCCGGTCCATTAAGCTAAATCTGTTATTCATTGTTTGATTATGCCGAAATTTAAGCAGTTTGACTTCTGGAGGAAGACAGCAAATAAGCCAATGATAATTACATGTAGCAATTACCATGCTGCTGTAGATCATTCAGGAATACAACCCCGCAAGGAATTTAAATACTACAAGAAATATAGTACAAAAACTTACCTATTTTTTTCCCCTCTGAGTCAACATGGCTTCCCCTATTTCCCAAAGCATGCCTTCCCGCTTTTGTTTTGTCCGTTTTGATTGGTTGAAATATGCCACACGTGAAATCTAGATTGATTGATTGATTGTAGAGTGTTTAACGCCGTTTTCAACATTATTTCAGTTATATCGCGGCGGCCAGCGAGACTATCCATGCTTTCGTGGATTTTCTTTTACCAGTACTCCGCACAATATTCTTTCCAAGCCTCTGGCTGCTTTCCCACATAGCCATTGTCGAAACAATGGTCAGCGGTGGGAGAGGAATGAATCCTGTCGCAATGAGTATCATCAATCCTCGGAAGGAAATTGGCCGAGCCGGAAATCGAACCAGCGACCTCCTGTTCTCAAGTCCTGCTCGCTACCGACTGAGCTACGGGGCTCTGCACGTGAAATCTAGAGGAAAACAATGCACGTGAAAATGTCAATGGTGAGATTGAAATTATCGAAGGACTGCCCTTAGAGCTTGCACAGGTCCAAGTATGATATAGATAAGATCACGAAGCTTAAGTTTTATGAGAACAAGCACAGTCCAATGATCCCTGATTTCACCTACGCAACCCCATATTTTTCATTTCAGTAGAAATAGTACAAATTTGCTTAAAGCCTATAGATGTCATGGCATAACGTGCATAAATAGCTTTCTATCATCTAAAGACTGAGCATTTTGTTCTCTCAGTAACCTTACAAGACCTGCAATATAGGAATTGCAATTTACCATTCATGCAATGAAATTCAATAAGCAAGAATAATAATTGTCTCTAAGAATATGCCATGCAAGCAGAAGTTGTTATAGATATATACAGTAGTCCAAAACTGACAGAGAAATTACAATCTTCTTCACGTTTGTGTCACAGATAACTTTAGTATGATAGAACTTGAAAATACAGTATGACATGAAATGACAGATTTTTAAACCCTCCAATGCGTCCAATATTGGCGAAACCAAGTAGTGCCGAAGGCTCCGGGCTTGTTGGTCCTAAAACCAGTTCGTCCCTGGGTTTATTCGCCCGGGCTTGTTCGTTAACACCTTTTCGATCTATTCACTCTCAACACCTTTCACAGGTTGGCAGATAAACAAAAACGCAGAGTGTCAGTCTAGTATCAGTTGATCGGAGACGATGAGTAATTTTTTTTTTTGCCTTATTTTTATGTACTTTCTCAAATTAGAAAAAAGATAGAGGAAAAAAAGCGCGATGACAGTTCAAATCAGTTGTGACGAACAAGCCCCGACGAACAAGACCGGACCGACGAGAAATCATTTGGGACCAACAAACCCGGGCGAACAAGCCCAGGGACGAAAAAGCCCGTTACCAACCATGTAGGTACAACATGAGAAGGAATTGCTTCCGGGTCGTAGTAGTTAAAAGTAGTTCCATTTGAAAATTTGATATCAAGTACATTTGTTACCCTGTTTTGTCAGAAAATATGAAAGGACAGGTTTAAAAGGCGTTTCTGATGTTTGTTTGATCATATCTTGAAAAACTGAGCGTGGCTGTGTAATTTGTTTAGGTACTATTTTGTTTTTGTGACCTTATTACGCACCATGGTCTACTACGATTCAGAAATTCGTTTTACTCTGATTTTCCAAGTGAACTTTGAAGGCTTATATGTAATCCTTTGCAGATCTGCAGGCATCCAAAATGGATGTATGCCAAAATACATAGACATTGGGCAATTCTTTGGATAAAACGGGTGACAGAAGGTCGGGTTCTAAACCGACCCCACCCACCTGAATGACCCGTTTCGACATTGATTTCCTACATATTTTTCAGATCAGCTTCCCTATCTCACATTGAAGCTTTGGATATGTTGAGACCACTAATTATCTATGGAAAAAGTCATGAAGAATCATAGCCAAACTGAATAAACCAGCAAGAGAGAGAGAGAGAGAGAGAGAGAAAGAGAGAGAGAGAGAGTGAGTTTTTTAGTAGGACCTGGTGGCAGTTGCATAAAACAAGCAAAACAAACTTTTAAGGGCCCTTTTCTCCACATAAAGTATTTGGGAATAGCAAAAAAATACTTTGAGATTTTGCTGATGGTATAATTTGACAGAAAAGATGTGGAAGAAAGTAAATAAATCATTACTAAAAAATGAATGAGAAATGAAAATGAAACAGGGAGCAATTTTCCTCAGTGCAGTCAGGGGGAAATTTGTTCAGTGTTACTTTTTGAATAGCCTAATAGGTTTACAGGACTTATCAAACAATGTGGCAGGGTAATGTGGAAAGGCAAAATGGGTCCACCACAATGTACTGTGTCAGGCATAGATCTACAGCTGCTAGGCTCAAGCTGGCAAAATGTCGCAAATTTATGTACATCTCCTGTGCCCGTGATGACATGGCTGAACCGTCAGAATGCATGCAACAATTAGACCCAGAGAAGAATCTGAAATCGGTTTCGATGATGGCATATTAATATATGGCACTCACGCCAATTCAAAAACATGAACTTGGCAAAAGGCACAAATAATGCTGTTTTTTTTTCTCTTGATTTCTTTGTGGGAATGAATAAATACTAAAATACATCCTCTTCTAATGGAATTGTCTGCAAATTAGTATGACAAAATTGGTCTCACTATTAAAGTGTGCATGAACAGACTGATGTGCCAAAGTTAACGCAAACCCAGATTTATGTTTTATCGGATGTGCCAAATTTCCCTATATCTTTGGTTTGTCATCACAATTGATTTTGAAGCCTGGTCATACTATTATTCTTTCCAAGTTGGAGTAGTTGAAACATGTCATCACGGTCGCAAGCAATATCATGTCGATTCGGGACATCTTCGTAGCTCAAGCCTGGCAACAGCGAAGCCTTATGCGTTGGAATGAAAAAAAAACCTATGGAAATAAATGAAAGTAGATAAATAGACAGCCTGAAAATTTTCACACATTCTTAATAATTTGAAATTTGTACCTGTAAATGTCTCAGAATAAGGAATAGTGAATTCAAAAAAAAAAAAAAAAAAAAAAAAAATGAGGGAAAATGGGATAAAAAAAAGGAGTAGTTGCTCAGATTTGACCCTTGTCCACCAATGACCAAAACTAAAAAAAGATATTGGGACCTTTTGTCTAGCCCACTGAGCTAGCGAAGCAGTTGAATTCAACCCAGAAAATTAACCCCCTTATATATATGTGTAGATGTAGTTCCCTCCCTTTGTTTCAAAACATTCAGACAGAAGTCAAAAGTAGTTCCATTTGAAAATTTGATATCAAGTACATTTGTTACCCTGTTTTGTCAGAAAATATGAAAGGACAGGTTTAAAAGGCGTTTCTGATGTTTGTTTGATCATATCTTGAAAAACTGAGCGTGGCTGTGTAATTTGTTTAGGTACTATTTTGTTTTTTGTGACCTTATTACGCACCATGGTCTACTACGATTCAGAAATTCGTTTTACTCTGATTTTCCAAGTGAACTTTGAAGGCTTATATGTAATCCTTTGCAGATCTGCAGGCATCCAAAATGGATGTATGCCAAAATACATAGACATTGGGCAATTCTTTGGATAAAACGGGTGACAGAAGGTCGGGTTCTAAACCGACCCCACCCACCTGAATGACCCGTTTCGACATTGATTTCCTACATATTTTTCAGATCAGCTTCCCTATCTCACATTGAAGCTTTGGATATGTTGAGACCACTAATTATCTATGGAAAAAGTCATGAAGAATCATAGCCAAACTGAATAAACCAGCAAGAGAGAGAGAGAGAGAGAGAGAGAAAGAGAGAGAGAGAGAGTGAGTTTTTTAGTAGGACCTGGTGGCAGTTGCATAAAACAAGCAAAACAAACTTTTAAGGGCCCTTTTCTCCACATAAAGTATTTGGGAATAGCAAAAAAATACTTTGAGATTTTGCTGATGGTATAATTTGACAGAAAAGATGTGGAAGAAAGTAAATAAATCATTACTAAAAAATGAATGAGAAATGAAAATGAAACAGGGAGCAATTTTCCTCAGTGCAGTCAGGGGGAAATTTGTTCAGTGTTACTTTTTGAATAGCCTAATAGGTTTACAGGACTTATCAAACAATGTGGCAGGGTAATGTGGAAAGGCAAAATGGGTCCACCACAATGTACTGTGTCAGGCATAGATCTACAGCTGCTAGGCTCAAGCTGGCAAAATGTCGCAAATTTATGTACATCTCCTGTGCCCGTGATGACATGGCTGAACCGTCAGAATGCATGCAACAATTAGACCCAGAGAAGAATCTGAAATCGGTTTCGATGATGGCATATTAATATATGGCACTCACGCCAATTCAAAAACATGAACTTGGCAAAAGGCACAAATAATGCTGTTTTTTTTTCTCTTGATTTCTTTGTGGGAATGAATAAATACTAAAATACATCCTCTTCTAATGGAATTGTCTGCAAATTAGTATGACAAAATTGGTCTCACTATTAAAGTGTGCATGAACAGACTGATGTGCCAAAGTTAACGCAAACCCAGATTTATGTTTTATCGGATGTGCCAAATTTCCCTATATCTTTGGTTTGTCATCACAATTGATTTTGAAGCCTGGTCATACTATTATTCTTTCCAAGTTGGAGTAGTTGAAACATGTCATCACGGTCGCAAGCAATATCATGTCGATTCGGGACATCTTCGTAGCTCAAGCCTGGCAACAGCGAAGCCTTATGCGTTGGAATGAAAAAAAAACCTATGGAAATAAATGAAAGTAGATAAATAGACAGCCTGAAAATTTTCACACATTCTTAATAATTTGAAATTTGTACCTGTAAATGTCTCAGAATAAGGAATAGTGAATTCAAAAAAAAAAAAAAAAAAAAAAAAATGAGGGAAAATGGGATAAAAAAAAGGAGTAGTTGCTCAGATTTGACCCTTGTCCACCAATGACCAAAACTAAAAAAAGATATTGGGACCTTTTGTCTAGCCCACTGAGCTAGCGAAGCAGTTGAATTCAACCCAGAAAATTAACCCCCTTATATATATGTGTAGATGTAGTTCCCTCCCTTTGTTTCAAAACATTCAGACAGAAGTCAAAAGTAGTTCCATTTGAAAATTTGATATCAAGTACATTTGTTACCCTGTTTTGTCAGAAAATATGAAAGGACAGGTTTAAAAGGCGTTTCTGATGTTTGTTTGATCATATCTTGAAAAACTGAGCGTGGCTGTGTAATTTGTTTAGGTACTATTTTGTTTTTGTGACCTTATTACGCACCATGGTCTACTACGATTCAGAAATTCGTTTTACTCTGATTTTCCAAGTGAACTTTGAAGGCTTATATGTAATCCTTTGCAGATCTGCAGGCATCCAAAATGGATGTATGCCAAAATACATAGACATTGGGCAATTCTTTGGATAAAACGGGTGACAGAAGGTCGGGTTCTAAACCGACCCCACCCACCTGAATGACCCGTTTCGACATTGATTTCCTACATATTTTTCAGATCAGCTTCCCTATCTCACATTGAAGCTTTGGATATGTTGAGACCACTAATTATCTATGGAAAAAGTCATGAAGAATCATAGCCAAACTGAATAAACCAGCAAGAGAGAGAGAGAGAGAGAGAGAGAAAGAGAGAGAGAGAGAGTGAGTTTTTTAGTAGGACCTGGTGGCAGTTGCATAAAACAAGCAAAACAAACTTTTAAGGGCCCTTTTCTCCACATAAAGTATTTGGGAATAGCAAAAAAATACTTTGAGATTTTGCTGATGGTATAATTTGACAGAAAAGATGTGGAAGAAAGTAAATAAATCATTACTAAAAAATGAATGAGAAATGAAAATGAAACAGGGAGCAATTTTCCTCAGTGCAGTCAGGGGGAAATTTGTTCAGTGTTACTTTTTGAATAGCCTAATAGGTTTACAGGACTTATCAAACAATGTGGCAGGGTAATGTGGAAAGGCAAAATGGGTCCACCACAATGTACTGTGTCAGGCATAGATCTACAGCTGCTAGGCTCAAGCTGGCAAAATGTCGCAAATTTATGTACATCTCCTGTGCCCGTGATGACATGGCTGAACCGTCAGAATGCATGCAACAATTAGACCCAGAGAAGAATCTGAAATCGGTTTCGATGATGGCATATTAATATATGGCACTCACGCCAATTCAAAAACATGAACTTGGCAAAAGGCACAAATAATGCTGTTTTTTTTTCTCTTGATTTCTTTGTGGGAATGAATAAATACTAAAATACATCCTCTTCTAATGGAATTGTCTGCAAATTAGTATGACAAAATTGGTCTCACTATTAAAGTGTGCATGAACAGACTGATGTGCCAAAGTTAACGCAAACCCAGATTTATGTTTTATCGGATGTGCCAAATTTCCCTATATCTTTGGTTTGTCATCACAATTGATTTTGAAGCCTGGTCATACTATTATTCTTTCCAAGTTGGAGTAGTTGAAACATGTCATCACGGTCGCAAGCAATATCATGTCGATTCGGGACATCTTCGTAGCTCAAGCCTGGCAACAGCGAAGCCTTATGCGTTGGAATGAAAAAAAAACCTATGGAAATAAATGAAAGTAGATAAATAGACAGCCTGAAAATTTTCACACATTCTTAATAATTTGAAATTTGTACCTGTAAATGTCTCAGAATAAGGAATAGTGAATTCAAAAAAAAAAAAAAAAAAAAAAAAATGAGGGAAAATGGGATAAAAAAAAGGAGTAGTTGCTCAGATTTGACCCTTGTCCACCAATGACCAAAACTAAAAAAAGATATTGGGACCTTTTGTCTAGCCCACTGAGCTAGCGAAGCAGTTGAATTCAACCCAGAAAATTAACCCCCTTATATATATGTGTAGATGTAGTTCCCTCCCTTTGTTTCAAAACATTCAGACAGAAGTCAAAAGTAGTTCCATTTGAAAATTTGATATCAAGTACATTTGTTACCCTGTTTTGTCAGAAAATATGAAAGGACAGGTTTAAAAGGCGTTTCTGATGTTTGTTTGATCATATCTTGAAAAACTGAGCGTGGCTGTGTAATTTGTTTAGGTACTATTTTGTTTTTGTGACCTTATTACGCACCATGGTCTACTACGATTCAGAAATTCGTTTTACTCTGATTTTCCAAGTGAACTTTGAAGGCTTATATGTAATCCTTTGCAGATCTGCAGGCATCCAAAATGGATGTATGCCAAAATACATAGACATTGGGCAATTCTTTGGATAAAACGGGTGACAGAAGGTCGGGTTCTAAACCGACCCCACCCACCTGAATGACCCGTTTCGACATTGATTTCCTACATATTTTTCAGATCAGCTTCCCTATCTCACATTGAAGCTTTGGATATGTTGAGACCACTAATTATCTATGGAAAAAGTCATGAAGAATCATAGCCAAACTGAATAAACCAGCAAGAGAGAGAGAGAGAGAGAGAGAGAAAGAGAGAGAGAGAGAGTGAGTTTTTTAGTAGGACCTGGTGGCAGTTGCATAAAACAAGCAAAACAAACTTTTAAGGGCCCTTTTCTCCACATAAAGTATTTGGGAATAGCAAAAAAATACTTTGAGATTTTGCTGATGGTATAATTTGACAGAAAAGATGTGGAAGAAAGTAAATAAATCATTACTAAAAAATGAATGAGAAATGAAAATGAAACAGGGAGCAATTTTCCTCAGTGCAGTCAGGGGGAAATTTGTTCAGTGTTACTTTTTGAATAGCCTAATAGGTTTACAGGACTTATCAAACAATGTGGCAGGGTAATGTGGAAAGGCAAAATGGGTCCACCACAATGTACTGTGTCAGGCATAGATCTACAGCTGCTAGGCTCAAGCTGGCAAAATGTCGCAAATTTATGTACATCTCCTGTGCCCGTGATGACATGGCTGAACCATCAGAATGCATGCAACAATTAGACCCAGAGAAGAATCTGAAATCGGTTTCGATGATGGCATATTAATATATGGCACTCACGCCAATTCAAAAACATGAACTTGGCAAAAGGCACAAATAATGCTGTTTTTTTTTCTCTTGATTTCTTTGTGGGAATGAATAAATACTAAAATACATCCTCTTCTAATGGAATTGTCTGCAAATTAGTATGACAAAATTGGTCTCACTATTAAAGTGTGCATGAACAGACTGATGTGCCAAAGTTAACGCAAACCCAGATTTATGTTTTATCGGATGTGCCAAATTTCCCTATATCTTTGGTTTGTCATCACAATTGATTTTGAAGCCTGGTCATACTATTATTCTTTCCAAGTTGGAGTAGTTGAAACATGTCATCACGGTCGCAAGCAATATCATGTCGATTCGGGACATCTTCGTAGCTCAAGCCTGGCAACAGCGAAGCCTTATGCGTTGGAATGAAAAAAAAACCTATGGAAATAAATGAAAGTAGATAAATAGACAGCCTGAAAATTTTCACACATTCTTAATAATTTGAAATTTGTACCTGTAAATGTCTCAGAATAAGGAATAGTGAATTCAAAAAAAAAAAAAAAAAAAAAAAATGAGGGAAAATGGGATAAAAAAAAGGAGTAGTTGCTCAGATTTGACCCTTGTCCACCAATGACCAAAACTAAAAAAAGATATTGGGACCTTTTGTCTAGCCCACTGAGCTAGCGAAGCAGTTGAATTCAACCCAGAAAATTAACCCCCTTATATATATGTGTAGATGTAGTTCCCTCCCTTTGTTTCAAAACATTCAGACAGAAGTCAAAAGTAGTTCCATTTGAAAATTTGATATCAAGTACATTTGTTACCCTGTTTTGTCAGAAAATATGAAAGGACAGGTTTAAAAGGCGTTTCTGATGTTTGTTTGATCATATCTTGAAAAACTGAGCGTGGCTGTGTAATTTGTTTAGGTACTATTTTGTTTTTGTGACCTTATTACGCACCATGGTCTACTACGATTCAGAAATTCGTTTTACTCTGATTTTCCAAGTGAACTTTGAAGGCTTATATGTAATCCTTTGCAGATCTGCAGGCATCCAAAATGGATGTATGCCAAAATACATAGACATTGGGCAATTCTTTGGATAAAACGGGTGACAGAAGGTCGGGTTCTAAACCGACCCCACCCACCTGAATGACCCGTTTCGACATTGATTTCCTACATATTTTTCAGATCAGCTTCCCTATCTCACATTGAAGCTTTGGATATGTTGAGACCACTAATTATCTATGGAAAAAGTCATGAAGAATCATAGCCAAACTGAATAAACCAGCAAGAGAGAGAGAGAGAGAGAGAGAGAAAGAGAGAGAGAGAGAGAGTGAGTTTTTTAGTAGGACCTGGTGGCAGTTGCATAAAACAAGCAAAACAAACTTTTAAGGGCCCTTTTCTCCACATAAAGTATTTGGGAATAGCAAAAAAATACTTTGAGATTTTGCTGATGGTATAATTTGACAGAAAAGATGTGGAAGAAAGTAAATAAATCATTACTAAAAAATGAATGAGAAATGAAAATGAAACAGGGAGCAATTTTCCTCAGTGCAGTCAGGGGGAAATTTGTTCAGTGTTACTTTTTGAATAGCCTAATAGGTTTACAGGACTTATCAAACAATGTGGCAGGGTAATGTGGAAAGGCAAAATGGGTCCACCACAATGTACTGTGTCAGGCATAGATCTACAGCTGCTAGGCTCAAGCTGGCAAAATGTCGCAAATTTATGTACATCTCCTGTGCCCGTGATGACATGGCTGAACCGTCAGAATGCATGCAACAATTAGACCCAGAGAAGAATCTGAAATCGGTTTCGATGATGGCATATTAATATATGGCACTCACGCCAATTCAAAAACATGAACTTGGCAAAAGGCACAAATAATGCTGTTTTTTTTTCTCTTGATTTCTTTGTGGGAATGAATAAATACTAAAATACATCCTCTTCTAATGGAATTGTCTGCAAATTAGTATGACAAAATTGGTCTCACTATTAAAGTGTGCATGAACAGACTGATGTGCCAAAGTTAACGCAAACCCAGATTTATGTTTTATCGGATGTGCCAAATTTCCCTATATCTTTGGTTTGTCATCACAATTGATTTTGAAGCCTGGTCATACTATTATTCTTTCCAAGTTGGAGTAGTTGAAACATGTCATCACGGTCGCAAGCAATATCATGTCGATTCGGGACATCTTCGTAGCTCAAGCCTGGCAACAGCGAAGCCTTATGCGTTGGAATGAAAAAAAAACCTATGGAAATAAATGAAAGTAGATAAATAGACAGCCTGAAAATTTTCACACATTCTTAATAATTTGAAATTTGTACCTGTAAATGTCTCAGAATAAGGAATAGTGAATTCAAAAAAAAAAAAAAAAAAAAAAAAATGAGGGAAAATGGGATAAAAAAAAGGAGTAGTTGCTCAGATTTGACCCTTGTCCACCAATGACCAAAACTAAAAAAAGATATTGGGACCTTTTGTCTAGCCCACTGAGCTAGCGAAGCAGTTGAATTCAACCCAGAAAATTAACCCCCTTATATATATGTGTAGATGTAGTTCCCTCCCTTTGTTTCAAAACATTCAGACAGAAGTCAAAAGTAGTTCCATTTGAAAATTTGATATCAAGTACATTTGTTACCCTGTTTTGTCAGAAAATATGAAAGGACAGGTTTAAAAGGCGTTTCTGATGTTTGTTTGATCATATCTTGAAAAACTGAGCGTGGCTGTGTAATTTGTTTAGGTACTATTTTGTTTTTGTGACCTTATTACGCACCATGGTCTACTACGATTCAGAAATTCGTTTTACTCTGATTTTCCAAGTGAACTTTGAAGGCTTATATGTAATCCTTTGCAGATCTGCAGGCATCCAAAATGGATGTATGCCAAAATACATAGACATTGGGCAATTCTTTGGATAAAACGGGTGACAGAAGGTCGGGTTCTAAACCGACCCCACCCACCTGAATGACCCGTTTCGACATTGATTTCCTACATATTTTTCAGATCAGCTTCCCTATCTCACATTGAAGCTTTGGATATGTTGAGACCACTAATTATCTATGGAAAAAGTCATGAAGAATCATAGCCAAACTGAATAAACCAGCAAGAGAGAGAGAGAGAGAGAGAGAGAAAGAGAGAGAGAGAGAGTGAGTTTTTTAGTAGGACCTGGTGGCAGTTGCATAAAACAAGCAAAACAAACTTTTAAGGGCCCTTTTCTCCACATAAAGTATTTGGGAATAGCAAAAAAATACTTTGAGATTTTGCTGATGGTATAATTTGACAGAAAAGATGTGGAAGAAAGTAAATAAATCATTACTAAAAAATGAATGAGAAATGAAAATGAAACAGGGAGCAATTTTCCTCAGTGCAGTCAGGGGGAAATTTGTTCAGTGTTACTTTTTGAATAGCCTAATAGGTTTACAGGACTTATCAAACAATGTGGCAGGGTAATGTGGAAAGGCAAAATGGGTCCACCACAATGTACTGTGTCAGGCATAGATCTACAGCTGCTAGGCTCAAGCTGGCAAAATGTCGCAAATTTATGTACATCTCCTGTGCCCGTGATGACATGGCTGAACCGTCAGAATGCATGCAACAATTAGACCCAGAGAAGAATCTGAAATCGGTTTCGATGATGGCATATTAATATATGGCACTCACGCCAATTCAAAAACATGAACTTGGCAAAAGGCACAAATAATGCTGTTTTTTTTTCTCTTGATTTCTTTGTGGGAATGAATAAATACTAAAATACATCCTCTTCTAATGGAATTGTCTGCAAATTAGTATGACAAAATTGGTCTCACTATTAAAGTGTGCATGAACAGACTGATGTGCCAAAGTTAACGCAAACCCAGATTTATGTTTTATCGGATGTGCCAAATTTCCCTATATCTTTGGTTTGTCATCACAATTGATTTTGAAGCCTGGTCATACTATTATTCTTTCCAAGTTGGAGTAGTTGAAACATGTCATCACGGTCGCAAGCAATATCATGTCGATTCGGGACATCTTCGTAGCTCAAGCCTGGCAACAGCGAAGCCTTATGCGTTGGAATGAAAAAAAAACCTATGGAAATAAATGAAAGTAGATAAATAGACAGCCTGAAAATTTTCACACATTCTTAATAATTTGAAATTTGTACCTGTAAATGTCTCAGAATAAGGAATAGTGAATTCAAAAAAAAAAAAAAAAAAAAAAAATGAGGGAAAATGGGATAAAAAAAAGGAGTAGTTGCTCAGATTTGACCCTTGTCCACCAATGACCAAAACTAAAAAAAGATATTGGGACCTTTTGTCTAGCCCACTGAGCTAGCGAAGCAGTTGAATTCAACCCAGAAAATTAACCCCCTTATATATATGTGTAGATGTAGTTCCCTCCCTTTGTTTCAAAACATTCAGACAGAAGTCAAAAGTAGTTCCATTTGAAAATTTGATATCAAGTACATTTGTTACCCTGTTTTGTCAGAAAATATGAAAGGACAGGTTTAAAAGGCGTTTCTGATGTTTGTTTGATCATATCTTGAAAAACTGAGCGTGGCTGTGTAATTTGTTTAGGTACTATTTTGTTTTTGTGACCTTATTACGCACCATGGTCTACTACGATTCAGAAATTCGTTTTACTCTGATTTTCCAAGTGAACTTTGAAGGCTTATATGTAATCCTTTGCAGATCTGCAGGCATCCAAAATGGATGTATGCCAAAATACATAGACATTGGGCAATTCTTTGGATAAAACGGGTGACAGAAGGTCGGGTTCTAAACCGACCCCACCCACCTGAATGACCCGTTTCGACATTGATTTCCTACATATTTTTCAGATCAGCTTCCCTATCTCACATTGAAGCTTTGGATATGTTGAGACCACTAATTATCTATGGAAAAAGTCATGAAGAATCATAGCCAAACTGAATAAACCAGCAAGAGAGAGAGAGAGAGAGAGAGAGAGAAAGAGAGAGAGAGAGAGTGAGTTTTTTAGTAGGACCTGGTGGCAGTTGCATAAAACAAGCAAAACAAACTTTTAAGGGCCCTTTTCTCCACATAAAGTATTTGGGAATAGCAAAAAAATACTTTGAGATTTTGCTGATGGTATAATTTGACAGAAAAGATGTGGAAGAAAGTAAATAAATCATTACTAAAAAATGAATGAGAAATGAAAATGAAACAGGGAGCAATTTTCCTCAGTGCAGTCAGGGGGAAATTTGTTCAGTGTTACTTTTTGAATAGCCTAATAGGTTTACAGGACTTATCAAACAATGTGGCAGGGTAATGTGGAAAGGCAAAATGGGTCCACCACAATGTACTGTGTCAGGCATAGATCTACAGCTGCTAGGCTCAAGCTGGCAAAATGTCGCAAATTTATGTACATCTCCTGTGCCCGTGATGACATGGCTGAACCGTCAGAATGCATGCAACAATTAGACCCAGAGAAGAATCTGAAATCGGTTTCGATGATGGCATATTAATATATGGCACTCACGCCAATTCAAAAACATGAACTTGGCAAAAGGCACAAATAATGCTGTTTTTTTTTCTCTTGATTTCTTTGTGGGAATGAATAAATACTAAAATACATCCTCTTCTAATGGAATTGTCTGCAAATTAGTATGACAAAATTGGTCTCACTATTAAAGTGTGCATGAACAGACTGATGTGCCAAAGTTAACGCAAACCCAGATTTATGTTTTATCGGATGTGCCAAATTTCCCTATATCTTTGGTTTGTCATCACAATTGATTTTGAAGCCTGGTCATACTATTATTCTTTCCAAGTTGGAGTAGTTGAAACATGTCATCACGGTCGCAAGCAATATCATGTCGATTCGGGACATCTTCGTAGCTCAAGCCTGGCAACAGCGAAGCCTTATGCGTTGGAATGAAAAAAAAACCTATGGAAATAAATGAAAGTAGATAAATAGACAGCCTGAAAATTTTCACACATTCTTAATAATTTGAAATTTGTACCTGTAAATGTCTCAGAATAAGGAATAGTGAATTCAAAAAAAAAAAAAAAAAAAAAAATGAGGGAAAATGGGATAAAAAAAAGGAGTAGTTGCTCAGATTTGACCCTTGTCCACCAATGACCAAAACTAAAAAAAAGATATTGGGACCTTTTGTCTAGCCCACTGAGCTAGCGAAGCAGTTGAATTCAACCCAGAAAATTAACCCCCTTATATATATGTGTAGATGTAGTTCCCTCCCTTTGTTTCAAAACATTCAGACAGAAGTCAAAAGTAGTTCCATTTGAAAATTTGATATCAAGTACATTTGTTACCCTGTTTTGTCAGAAAATATGAAAGGACAGGTTTAAAAGGCGTTTCTGATGTTTGTTTGATCATATCTTGAAAAACTGAGCGTGGCTGTGTAATTTGTTTAGGTACTATTTTGTTTTTGTGACCTTATTACGCACCATGGTCTACTACGATTCAGAAATTCGTTTTACTCTGATTTTCCAAGTGAACTTTGAAGGCTTATATGTAATCCTTTGCAGATCTGCAGGCATCCAAAATGGATGTATGCCAAAATACATAGACATTGGGCAATTCTTTGGATAAAACGGGTGACAGAAGGTCGGGTTCTAAACCGACCCCACCCACCTGAATGACCCGTTTCGACATTGATTTCCTACATATTTTTCAGATCAGCTTCCCTATCTCACATTGAAGCTTTGGATATGTTGAGACCACTAATTATCTATGGAAAAAGTCATGAAGAATCATAGCCAAACTGAATAAACCAGCAAGAGAGAGAGAGAGAGAGAGAGAGAGAGAGAAAGAGAGAGAGAGAGAGTGAGTTTTTTAGTAGGACCTGGTGGCAGTTGCATAAAACAAGCAAAACAAACTTTTAAGGGCCCTTTTCTCCACATAAAGTATTTGGGAATAGCAAAAAAATACTTTGAGATTTTGCTGATGGTATAATTTGACAGAAAAGATGTGGAAGAAAGTAAATAAATCATTACTAAAAAATGAATGAGAAATGAAAATGAAACAGGGAGCAATTTTCCTCAGTGCAGTCAGGGGGAAATTTGTTCAGTGTTACTTTTTGAATAGCCTAATAGGTTTACAGGACTTATCAAACAATGTGGCAGGGTAATGTGGAAAGGCAAAATGGGTCCACCACAATGTACTGTGTCAGGCATAGATCTACAGCTGCTAGGCTCAAGCTGGCAAAATGTCGCAAATTTATGTACATCTCCTGTGCCCGTGATGACATGGCTGAACCGTCAGAATGCATGCAACAATTAGACCCAGAGAAGAATCTGAAATCGGTTTCGATGATGGCATATTAATACATGGCACTCACGCCAATTCAAAAACATGAACTTGGCAAAAGGCACAAATAATGCTGTTTTTTTTTCTCTTGATTTCTTTGTGGGAATGAATAAATACTAAAATACATCCTCTTCTAATGGAATTGTCTGCAAATTAGTATGACAAAATTGGTCTCACTATTAAAGTGTGCATGAACAGACTGATGTGCCAAAGTTAACGCAAACCCAGATTTATGTTTTATCGGATGTGCCAAATTTCCCTATATCTTTGGTTTGTCATCACAATTGATTTTGAAGCCTGGTCATACTATTATTCTTTCCAAGTTGGAGTAGTTGAAACATGTCATCACGGTCGCAAGCAATATCATGTCGATTCGGGACATCTTCGTAGCTCAAGCCTGGCAACAGCGAAGCCTTATGCGTTGGAATGAAAAAAAAAACCTATGGAAATAAATGAAAGTAGATAAATAGACAGCCTGAAAATTTTCACACATTCTTAATAATTTGAAATTTGTACCTGTAAATGTCTCAGAATAAGGAATAGTGAATTCAAAAAAAAAAAAAAAAAAAAAAAAATGAGGGAAAATGGGATAAAAAAAAGGAGTAGTTGCTCAGATTTGACCCTTGTCCACCAATGACCAAAACTAAAAAAAGATATTGGGACCTTTTGTCTAGCCCACTGAGCTAGCGAAGCAGTTGAATTCAACCCAGAAAATTAACCCCCTTATATATATGTGTAGATGTAGTTCCCTCCCTTTGTTTCAAAACATTCAGACAGAAGTCAAAAGTAGTTCCATTTGAAAATTTGATATCAAGTACATTTGTTACCCTGTTTTGTCAGAAAATATGAAAGGACAGGTTTAAAAGGCGTTTCTGATGTTTGTTTGATCATATCTTGAAAAACTGAGCGTGGCTGTGTAATTTGTTTAGGTACTATTTTGTTTTTGTGACCTTATTACGCACCATGGTCTACTACGATTCAGAAATTCGTTTTACTCTGATTTTCCAAGTGAACTTTGAAGGCTTATATGTAATCCTTTGCAGATCTGCAGGCATCCAAAATGGATGTATGCCAAAATACATAGACATTGGGCAATTCTTTGGATAAAACGGGTGACAGAAGGTCGGGTTCTAAACCGACCCCACCCACCTGAATGACCCGTTTCGACATTGATTTCCTACATATTTTTCAGATCAGCTTCCCTATCTCACATTGAAGCTTTGGATATGTTGAGACCACTAATTATCTATGAAAAAAGTCATGAAGAATCATAGCCAAACTGAATAAACCAGCAAGAGAGAGAGAGAGAGAGAGAGAGAGAAAGAGAGAGAGAGAGAGTGAGTTTTTTAGTAGGACCTGGTGGCAGTTGCATAAAACAAGCAAAACAAACTTTTAAGGGCCCTTTTCTCCACATAAAGTATTTGGGAATAGCAAAAAAATACTTTGAGATTTTGCTGATGGTATAATTTGACAGAAAAGATGTGGAAGAAAGTAAATAAATCATTACTAAAAAATGAATGAGAAATGAAAATGAAACAGGGAGCAATTTTCCTCAGTGCAGTCAGGGGGAAATTTGTTCAGTGTTACTTTTTGAATAGCCTAATAGGTTTACAGGACTTATCAAACAATGTGGCAGGGTAATGTGGAAAGGCAAAATGGGTCCACCACAATGTACTGTGTCAGGCATAGATCTACAGCTGCTAGGCTCAAGCTGGCAAAATGTCGCAAATTTATGTACATCTCCTGTGCCCGTGATGACATGGCTGAACCGTCAGAATGCATGCAACAATTAGACCCAGAGAAGAATCTGAAATCGGTTTCGATGATGGCATATTAATATATGGCACTCACGCCAATTCAAAAACATGAACTTGGCAAAAGGCACAAATAATGCTGTTTTTTTTTCTCTTGATTTCTTTGTGGGAATGAATAAATACTAAAATACATCCTCTTCTAATGGAATTGTCTGCAAATTAGTATGACAAAATTGGTCTCACTATTAAAGTGTGCATGAACAGACTGATGTGCCAAAGTTAACGCAAACCCAGATTTATGTTTTATCGGATGTGCCAAATTTCCCTATATCTTTGGTTTGTCATCACAATTGATTTTGAAGCCTGGTCATACTATTATTCTTTCCAAGTTGGAGTAGTTGAAACATGTCATCACGGTCGCAAGCAATATCATGTCGATTCGGGACATCTTCGTAGCTCAAGCCTGGCAACAGCGAAGCCTTATGCGTTGGAATGAAAAAAAAACCTATGGAAATAAATGAAAGTAGATAAATAGACAGCCTGAAAATTTTCACACATTCTTAATAATTTGAAATTTGTACCTGTAAATGTCTCAGAATAAGGAATAGTGAATTCAAAAAAAAAAAAAAAAAAAAAAAAAAAAAATGAGGGAAAATGGGATAAAAAAAAGGAGTAGTTGCTCAGATTTGACCCTTGTCCACCAATGACCAAAACTAAAAAAAGATATTGGGACCTTTTGTCTAGCCCACTGAGCTAGCGAAGCAGTTGAATTCAACCCAGAAAATTAACCCCCTTATATATATGTGTAGATGTAGTTCCCTCCCTTTGTTTCAAAACATTCAGACAGAAGTCAAAAGTAGTTCCATTTGAAAATTTGATATCAAGTACATTTGTTACCCTGTTTTGTCAGAAAATATGAAAGGACAGGTTTAAAAGGCGTTTCTGATGTTTGTTTGATCATATCTTGAAAAACTGAGCGTGGCTGTGTAATTTGTTTAGGTACTATTTTGTTTTTGTGACCTTATTACGCACCATGGTCTACTACGATTCAGAAATTCGTTTTACTCTGATTTTCCAAGTGAACTTTGAAGGCTTATATGTAATCCTTTGCAGATCTGCAGGCATCCAAAATGGATGTATGCCAAAATACATAGACATTGGGCAATTCTTTGGATAAAACGGGTGACAGAAGGTCGGGTTCTAAACCGACCCCACCCACCTGAATGACCCGTTTCGACATTGATTTCCTACATATTTTTCAGATCAGCTTCCCTATCTCACATTGAAGCTTTGGATATGTTGAGACCACTAATTATCTATGGAAAAAGTCATGAAGAATCATAGCCAAACTGAATAAACCAGCAAGAGAGAGAGAGAGAGAGAGAGAGAAAGAGAGAGAGAGAGAGTGAGTTTTTTAGTAGGACCTGGTGGCAGTTGCATAAAACAAGCAAAACAAACTTTTAAGGGCCCTTTTCTCCACATAAAGTATTTGGGAATAGCAAAAAAATACTTTGAGATTTTGCTGATGGTATAATTTGACAGAAAAGATGTGGAAGAAAGTAAATAAATCATTACTAAAAAATGAATGAGAAATGAAAATGAAACAGGGAGCAATTTTCCTCAGTGCAGTCAGGGGGAAATTTGTTCAGTGTTACTTTTTGAATAGCCTAATAGGTTTACAGGACTTATCAAACAATGTGGCAGGGTAATGTGGAAAGGCAAAATGGGTCCACCACAATGTACTGTGTCAGGCATAGATCTACAGCTGCTAGGCTCAAGCTAGCAAAATGTCGCAAATTTATGTACATCTCCTGTGCCCGTGATGACATGGCTGAACCGTCAGAATGCATGCAACAATTAGACCCAGAGAAGAATCTGAAATCGGTTTCGATGATGGCATATTAATATATGGCACTCACGCCAATTCAAAAACATGAACTTGGCAAAAGGCACAAATAATGCTGTTTTTTTTTCTCTTGATTTCTTTGTGGGAATGAATAAATACTAAAATACATCCTCTTCTAATGGAATTGTCTGCAAATTAGTATGACAAAATTGGTCTCACTATTAAAGTGTGCATGAACAGACTGATGTGCCAAAGTTAACGCAAACCCAGATTTATGTTTTATCGGATGTGCCAAATTTCCCTATATCTTTGGTTTGTCATCACAATTGATTTTGAAGCCTGGTCATACTATTATTCTTTCCAAGTTGGAGTAGTTGAAACATGTCATCACGGTCGCAAGCAATATCATGTCGATTCGGGACATCTTCGTAGCTCAAGCCTGGCAACAGCGAAGCCTTATGCGTTGGAATGAAAAAAAAACCTATGGAAATAAATGAAAGTAGATAAATAGACAGCCTGAAAATTTTCACACATTCTTAATAATTTGAAATTTGTACCTGTAAATGTCTCAGAATAAGGAATAGTGAATTCAAAAAAAAAAAAAAAAAAAAAAAATGAGGGAAAATGGGATAAAAAAAAGGAGTAGTTGCTCAGATTTGACCCTTGTCCACCAATGACCAAAACTAAAAAAAGATATTGGGACCTTTTGTCTAGCCCACTGAGCTAGCGAAGCAGTTGAATTCAACCCAGAAAATTAACCCCCTTATATATATGTGTAGATGTAGTTCCCTCCCTTTGTTTCAAAACATTCAGACAGAAGTCAAAAGTAGTTCCATTTGAAAATTTGATATCAAGTACATTTGTTACCCTGTTTTGTCAGAAAATATGAAAGGACAGGTTTAAAAGGCGTTTCTGATGTTTGTTTGATCATATCTTGAAAAACTGAGCGTGGCTGTGTAATTTGTTTAGGTACTATTTTGTTTTTGTGACCTTATTACGCACCATGGTCTACTACGATTCAGAAATTCGTTTTACTCTGATTTTCCAAGTGAACTTTGAAGGCTTATATGTAATCCTTTGCAGATCTGCAGGCATCCAAAATGGATGTATGCCAAAATACATAGACATTGGGCAATTCTTTGGATAAAACGGGTGACAGAAGGTCGGGTTCTAAACCGACCCCACCCACCTGAATGACCCGTTTCGACATTGATTTCCTACATATTTTTCAGATCAGCTTCCCTATCTCACATTGAAGCTTTGGATATGTTGAGACCACTAATTATCTATGGAAAAAGTCATGAAGAATCATAGCCAAACTGAATAAACCAGCAAGAGAGAGAGAGAGAGAGAGAGAGAAAGAGAGAGAGAGAGAGTGAGTTTTTTAGTAGGACCTGGTGGCAGTTGCATAAAACAAGCAAAACAAACTTTTAAGGGCCCTTTTCTCCACATAAAGTATTTGGGAATAGCAAAAAAATACTTTGAGATTTTGCTGATGGTATAATTTGACAGAAAAGATGTGGAAGAAAGTAAATAAATCATTACTAAAAAATGAATGAGAAATGAAAATGAAACAGGGAGCAATTTTCCTCAGTGCAGTCAGGGGGAAATTTGTTCAGTGTTACTTTTTGAATAGCCTAATAGGTTTACAGGACTTATCAAACAATGTGGCAGGGTAATGTGGAAAGGCAAAATGGGTCCACCACAATGTACTGTGTCAGGCATAGATCTACAGCTGCTAGGCTCAAGCTGGCAAAATGTCGCAAATTTATGTACATCTCCTGTGCCCGTGATGACATGGCTGAACCGTCAGAATGCATGCAACAATTAGACCCAGAGAAGAATCTGAAATCGGTTTCGATGATGGCATATTAATATATGGCACTCACGCCAATTCAAAAACATGAACTTGGCAAAAGGCACAAATAATGCTGTTTTTTTTTCTCTTGATTTCTTTGTGGGAATGAATAAATACTAAAATACATCCTCTTCTAATGGAATTGTCTGCAAATTAGTATGACAAAATTGGTCTCACTATTAAAGTGTGCATGAACAGACTGATGTGCCAAAGTTAACGCAAACCCAGATTTATGTTTTATCGGATGTGCCAAATTTCCCTATATCTTTGGTTTGTCATCACAATTGATTTTGAAGCCTGGTCATACTATTATTCTTTCCAAGTTGGAGTAGTTGAAACATGTCATCACGGTCGCAAGCAATATCATGTCGATTCGGGACATCTTCGTAGCTCAAGCCTGGCAACAGCGAAGCCTTATGCGTTGGAATGAAAAAAAAACCTATGGAAATAAATGAAAGTAGATAAATAGACAGCCTGAAAATTTTCACACATTCTTAATAATTTGAAATTTGTACCTGTAAATGTCTCAGAATAAGGAATAGTGAATTCAAAAAAAAAAAAACAAAAAAATGAGGGAAAATGGGATAAAAAAAAGGAGTAGTTGCTCAGATTTGACCCTTGTCCACCAATGACCAAAACTAAAAAAAGATATTGGGACCTTTTGTCTAGCCCACTGAGCTAGCGAAGCAGTTGAATTCAACCCAGAAAATTAACCCCCTTATATATATGTGTAGATGTAGTTCCCTCCCTTTGTTTCAAAACATTCAGACAGAAGTCAAAAGTAGTTCCATTTGAAAATTTGATATCAAGTACATTTGTTACCCTGTTTTGTCAGAAAATATGAAAGGACAGGTTTAAAAGGCGTTTCTGATGTTTGTTTGATCATATCTTGAAAAACTGAGCGTGGCTGTGTAATTTGTTTAGGGACTATTTTGTTTTTGTGACCTTATTACGCACCATGGTCTACTACGATTCAGAAATTCGTTTTACTCTGATTTTCCAAGTGAACTTTGAAGGCTTATATGTAATCCTTTGCAGATCTGCAGGCATCCAAAATGGATGTATGCCAAAATACATAGACATTGGGCAATTCTTTGGATAAAACGGGTGACAGAAGGTCGGGTTCTAAACCGACCCCACCCACCTGAATGACCCGTTTCGACATTGATTTCCTACATATTTTTCAGATCAGCTTCCCTATCTCACATTGAAGCTTTGGATATGTTGAGACCACTAATTATCTATGGAAAAAGTCATGAAGAATCATAGCCAAACTGAATAAACCAGCAAGAGAGAGAGAGAGAGAGAGAGAGAGAAAGAGAGAGAGAGAGAGTGAGTTTTTTAGTAGGACCTGGTGGCAGTTGCATAAAACAAGCAAAACAAACTTTTAAGGGCCCTTTTCTCCACATAAAGTATTTGGGAATAGCAAAAAAATACTTTGAGATTTTGCTGATGGTATAATTTGACAGAAAAGATGTGGAAGAAAGTAAATAAATCATTACTAAAAAATGAATGAGAAATGAAAATGAAACAGGGAGCAATTTTCCTCAGTGCAGTCAGGGGGAAATTTGTTCAGTGTTACTTTTTGAATAGCCTAATAGGTTTACAGGACTTATCAAACAATGTGGCAGGGTAATGTGGAAAGGCAAAATGGGTCCACCACAATGTACTGTGTCAGGCATAGATCTACAGCTGCTAGGCTCAAGCTGGCAAAATGTCGCAAATTTATGTACATCTCCTGTGCCCGTGATGACATGGCTGAACCGTCAGAATGCATGCAACAATTAGACCCAGAGAAGAATCTGAAATCGGTTTCGATGATGGCATATTAATATATGGCACTCACGCCAATTCAAAAACATGAACTTGGCAAAAGGCACAAATAATGCTGTTTTTTTTTCTCTTGATTTCTTTGTGGGAATGAATAAATACTAAAATACATCCTCTTCTAATGGAATTGTCTGCAAATTAGTATGACAAAATTGGTCTCACTATTAAAGTGTGCATGAACAGACTGACGTGCCAAAGTTAACGCAAACCCAGATTTATGTTTTATCGGATGTGCCAAATTTCCCTATATCTTTGGTTTGTCATCACAATTGATTTTGAAGCCTGGTCATACTATTATTCTTTCCAAGTTGGAGTAGTTGAAACATGTCATCACGGTCGCAAGCAATATCATGTCGATTCGGGACATCTTCGTAGCTCAAGCCTGGCAACAGCGAAGCCTTATGCGTTGGAATGAAAAAAAAACCTATGGAAATAAATGAAAGTAGATAAATAGACAGCCTGAAAATTTTCACACATTCTTAATAATTTGAAATTTGTACCTGTAAATGTCTCAGAATAAGGAATAGTGAATTCAAAAAAAAAAAAAAAAAAAAAAATGAGGGAAAATGGGATAAAAAAAAGGAGTAGTTGCTCAGATTTGACCCTTGTCCACCAATGACCAAAACTAAAAAAAGATATTGCGACCTTTTGTCTAGCCCACTGAGCTAGCGAAGCAGTTGAATTCAACCCAGAAAATTAACCCCCTTATATATATGTGTAGATGTAGTTCCCTCCCTTTGTTTCAAAACATTCAGACAGAAGTCAAAAGTAGTTCCATTTGAAAATTTGATATCAAGTACATTTGTTACCCTGTTTTGTCAGAAAATATGAAAGGACAGGTTTAAAAGGCGTTTCTGATGTTTGTTTGATCATATCTTGAAAAACTGAGCGTGGCTGTGTAATTTGTTTAGGGACTATTTTGTTTTTGTGACCTTATTACGCACCATGGTCTACTACGATTCAGAAATTCGTTTTACTCTGATTTTCCAAGTGAACTTTGAAGGCTTATATGTAATCCTTTGCAGATCTGCAGGCATCCAAAATGGATGTATGCCAAAATACATAGACATTGGGCAATTCTTTGGATAAAACGGGTGACAGAAGGTCGGGTTCTAAACCGACCCCACCCACCTGAATGACCCGTTTCGACATTGATTTCCTACATATTTTTCAGATCAGCTTCCCTATCTCACATTGAAGCTTTGGATATGTTGAGACCACTAATTATCTATGGAAAAAGTCATGAAGAATCATAGCCAAACTGAATAAACCAGCAAGAGAGAGAGAGAGAGAGAGAGAGAAAGAGAGAGAGAGAGAGTGAGTTTTTTAGTAGGACCTGGTGGCAGTTGCATAAAACAAGCAAAACAAACTTTTAAGGGCCCTTTTCTCCACATAAAGTATTTGGGAATAGCAAAAAAATACTTTGAGATTTTGCTGATGGTATAATTTGACAGAAAAGATGTGGAAGAAAGTAAATAAATCATTACTAAAAAATGAATGAGAAATGAAAATGAAACAGGGAGCAATTTTCCTCAGTGCAGTCAGGGGGAAATTTGTTCAGTGTTACTTTTTGAATAGCCTAATAGGTTTACAGGACTTATCAAACAATGTGGCAGGGTAATGTGGAAAGGCAAAATGGGTCCACCACAATGTACTGTGTCAGGCATAGATCTACAGCTGCTAGGCTCAAGCTGGCAAAATGTCGCAAATTTATGTACATCTCCTGTGCCCGTGATGACATGGCTGAACCGTCAGAATGCATGCAACAATTAGACCCAGAGAAGAATCTGAAATCGGTTTCGATGATGGCATATTAATATATGGCACTCACGCCAATTCAAAAACATGAACTTGGCAAAAGGCACAAATAATGCTGTTTTTTTTTCTCTTGATTTCTTTGTGGGAATGAATAAATACTAAAATACATCCTCTTCTAATGGAATTGTCTGCAAATTAGTATGACAAAATTGGTCTCACTATTAAAGTGTGCATGAACAGACTGACGTGCCAAAGTTAACGCAAACCCAGATTTATGTTTTATCGGATGTGCCAAATTTCCCTATATCTTTGGTTTGTCATCACAATTGATTTTGAAGCCTGGTCATACTATTATTCTTTCCAAGTTGGAGTAGTTGAAACATGTCATCACGGTCGCAAGCAATATCATGTCGATTCGGGACATCTTCGTAGCTCAAGCCTGGCAACAGCGAAGCCTTATGCGTTGGAATGAAAAAAAAACCTATGGAAATAAATGAAAGTAGATAAATAGACAGCCTGAAAATTTTCACACATTCTTAATAATTTGAAATTTGTACCTGTAAATGTCTCAGAATAAGGAATAGTGAATTCAAAAAAAAAAAAAAAAAAAAAAATGAGGGAAAATGGGATAAAAAAAAGGAGTAGTTGCTCAGATTTGACCCTTGTCCACCAATGACCAAAACTAAAAAAAGATATTGGGACCTTTTGTCTAGCCCACTGAGCTAGCGAAGCAGTTGAATTCAACCCAGAAAATTAACCCCCTTATATATATGTGTAGATGTAGTTCCCTCCCTTTGTTTCAAAACATTCAGACAGAAGTCAAAAGTAGTTCCATTTGAAAATTTGATATCAAGTACATTTGTTACCCTGTTTTGTCAGAAAATATGAAAGGACAGGTTTAAAAGGCGTTTCTGATGTTTGTTTGATCATATCTTGAAAAACTGAGCGTGGCTGTGTAATTTGTTTAGGGACTATTTTGTTTTTGTGACCTTATTACGCACCATGGTCTACTACGATTCAGAAATTCGTTTTACTCTGATTTTCCAAGTGAACTTTGAAGGCTTATATGTAATCCTTTGCAGATCTGCAGGCATCCAAAATGGATGTATGCCAAAATACATAGACATTGGGCAATTCTTTGGATAAAACGGGTGACAGAAGGTCGGGTTCTAAACCGACCCCACCCACCTGAATGACCCGTTTCGACATTGATTTCCTACATATTTTTCAGATCAGCTTCCCTATCTCACATTGAAGCTTTGGATATGTTGAGACCACTAATTATCTATGGAAAAAGTCATGAAGAATCATAGCCAAACTGAATAAACCAGCAAGAGAGAGAGAGAGAGAGAGAGAGAAAGAGAGAGAGAGAGAGTGAGTTTTTTAGTAGGACCTGGTGGCAGTTGCATAAAACAAGCAAAACAAACTTTTAAGGGCCCTTTTCTCCACATAAAGTATTTGGGAATAGCAAAAAAATACTTTGAGATTTTGCTGATGGTATAATTTGACAGAAAAGATGTGGAAGAAAGTAAATAAATCATTACTAAAAAATGAATGAGAAATGAAAATGAAACAGGGAGCAATTTTCCTCAGTGCAGTCAGGGGGAAATTTGTTCAGTGTTACTTTTTGAATAGCCTAATAGGTTTACAGGACTTATCAAACAATGTGGCAGGGTAATGTGGAAAGGCAAAATGGGTCCACCACAATGTACTGTGTCAGGCATAGATCTACAGCTGCTAGGCTCAAGCTGGCAAAATGTCGCAAATTTATGTACATCTCCTGTGCCCGTGATGACATGGCTGAACCGTCAGAATGCATGCAACAATTAGACCCAGAGAAGAATCTGAAATCGGTTTCGATGATGGCATATTAATATATGGCACTCACGCCAATTCAAAAACATGAACTTGGCAAAAGGCACAAATAATGCTGTTTTTTTTCTCTTGATTTCTTTGTGGGAATGAATAAATACTAAAATACATCCTCTTCTAATGGAATTGTCTGCAAATTAGTATGACAAAATTGGTCTCACTATTAAAGTGTGCATGAACAGACTGATGTGCCAAAGTTAACGCAAACCCAGATTTATGTTTTATCGGATGTGCCAAATTTCCCTATATCTTTGGTTTGTCATCACAATTGATTTTGAAGCCTGGTCATACTATTATTCTTTCCAAGTTGGAGTAGTTGAAACATGTCATCACGGTCGCAAGCAATATCATGTCGATTCGGGACATCTTCGTAGCTCAAGCCTGGCAACAGCGAAGCCTTATGCGTTGGAATGAAAAAAAAACCTATGGAAATAAATGAAAGTAGATAAATAGACAGCCTGAAAATTTTCACACATTCTTAATAATTTGAAATTTGTACCTGTAAATGTCTCAGAATAAGGAATAGTGAATTCAAAAAAAAAAAAAAAAAAAATGCGGGAAAATGGGATAAAAAAAAGGAGTAGTTGCTCAGATTTGACCCTTGTCCACCAATGACCAAAACTAAAAAAAGATATTGGGACCTTTTGTCTAGCCCACTGAGCTAGCGAAGCAGTTGAATTCAACCCAGAAAATTAACCCCCTTATATATATGTGTAGATGTAGTTCCCTCCCTTTGTTTCAAAACATTCAGACAGAAGTCAAAAGTAGTTCCATTTGAAAATTTGATATCAAGTACATTTGTTACCCTGTTTTGTCAGAAAATATGAAAGGACAGGTTTAAAAGGCGTTTCTGATGTTTGTTTGATCATATCTTGAAAAACTGAGCGTGGCTGTGTAATTTGTTTAGGGACTATTTTGTTTTTGTGACCTTATTACGCACCATGGTCTACTACGATTCAGAAATTCGTTTTACTCTGATTTTCCAAGTGAACTTTGAAGGCTTATATGTAATCCTTTGCAGATCTGCAGGCATCCAAAATGGATGTATGCCAAAATACATAGACATTGGGCAATTCTTTGGATAAAACGGGTGACAGAAGGTCGGGTTCTAAACCGACCCCACCCACCTGAATGACCCGTTTCGACATTGATTTCCTACATATTTTTCAGATCAGCTTCCCTATCTCACATTGAAGCTTTGGATATGTTGAGACCACTAATTATCTATGGAAAAAGTCATGAAGAATCATAGCCAAACTGAATAAACCAGCAAGAGAGAGAGAGAGAGAGAGAAAGAGAGAGAGAGAGTGAGTTTTTTAGTAGGACCTGGTGGCAGTTGCATAAAACAAGCAAAACAAACTTTTAAGGGCCCTTTTCTCCACATAAAGTATTTGGGAATAGCAAAAAAATACTTTGAGATTTTGCTGATGGTATAATTTGACAGAAAAGATGTGGAAGAAAGTAAATAAATCATTACTAAAAAATGAATGAGAAATGAAAATGAAACAGGGAGCAATTTTCCTCAGTGCAGTCAGGGGGAAATTTGTTCAGTGTTACTTTTTGAATAGCCTAATAGGTTTACAGGACTTATCAAACAATGTGGCAGGGTAATGTGGAAAGGCAAAATGGGTCCACCACAATGTACTGTGTCAGGCATAGATCTACAGCTGCTAGGCTCAAGCTGGCAAAATGTCGCAAATTTATGTACATCTCCTGTGCCCGTGATGACATGGCTGAACCGTCAGAATGCATGCAACAATTAGACCCAGAGAAGAATCTGAAATCGGTTTCGATGATGGCATATTAATATATGGCACTCACGCCAATTCAAAAACATGAACTTGGCAAAAGGCACAAATAATGCTGTTTTTTTTTCTCTTGATTTCTTTGTGGGAATGAATAAATACTAAAATACATCCTCTTCTAATGGAATTGTCTGCAAATTAGTATGACAAAATTGGTCTCACTATTAAAGTGTGCATGAACAGACTGATGTGCCAAAGTTAACGCAAACCCAGATTTATGTTTTATCGGATGTGCCAAATTTCCCTATATCTTTGGTTTGTCATCACAATTGATTTTGAAGCCTGGTCATACTATTATTCTTTCCAAGTTGGAGTAGTTGAAACATGTCATCACGGTCGCAAGCAATATCATGTCGATTCGGGACATCTTCGTAGCTCAAGCCTGGCAACAGCGAAGCCTTATGCGTTGGAATGAAAAAAAAACCTATGGAAATAAATGAAAGTAGATAAATAGACAGCCTGAAAATTTTCACACATTCTTAATAATTTGAAATTTGTACCTGTAAATGTCTCAGAATAAGGAATAGTGAATTCAAAAAAAAAAAAAAAAAAAAAATGAGGGAAAATGGGATAAAAAAAAGGAGTAGTTGCTCAGATTTGACCCTTGTCCACCAATGACCAAAACTAAAAAAAGATATTGGGACCTTTTGTCTAGCCCACTGAGCTAGCGAAGCAGTTGAATTCAACCCAGAAAATTAACCCCCTTATATATATGTGTAGATGTAGTTCCCTCCCTTTGTTTCAAAACATTCAGACAGAAGTCAAAAGTAGTTCCATTTGAAAATTTGATATCAAGTACATTTGTTACCCTGTTTTGTCAGAAAATATGAAAGGACAGGTTTAAAAGGCGTTTCTGATGTTTGTTTGATCATATCTTGAAAAACTGAGCGTGGCTGTGTAATTTGTTTAGGGACTATTTTGTTTTTGTGACCTTATTACGCACCATGGTCTACTACGATTCAGAAATTCGTTTTACTCTGATTTTCCAAGTGAACTTTGAAGGCTTATATGTAATCCTTTGCAGATCTGCAGGCATCCAAAATGGATGTATGCCAAAATACATAGACATTGGGCAATTCTTTGGATAAAACGGGTGACAGAAGGTCGGGTTCTAAACCGACCCCACCCACCTGAATGACCCGTTTCGACATTGATTTCCTACATATTTTTCAGATCAGCTTCCCTATCTCACATTGAAGCTTTGGATATGTTGAGACCACTAATTATCTATGGAAAAAGTCATGAAGAATCATAGCCAAACTGAATAAACCAGCAAGAGAGAGAGAGAGAGAGAGAGAGAAAGAGAGAGAGAGAGAGTGAGTTTTTTAGTAGGACCTGGTGGCAGTTGCATAAAACAAGCAAAACAAACTTTTAAGGGCCCTTTTCTCCACATAAAGTATTTGGGAATAGCAAAAAAATACTTTGAGATTTTGCTGATGGTATAATTTGACAGAAAAGATGTGGAAGAAAGTAAATAAATCATTACTAAAAAATGAATGAGAAATGAAAATGAAACAGGGAGCAATTTTCCTCAGTGCAGTCAGGGGGAAATTTGTTCAGTGTTACTTTTTGAATAGCCTAATAGGTTTACAGGACTTATCAAACAATGTGGCAGGGTAATGTGGAAAGGCAAAATGGGTCCACCACAATGTACTGTGTCAGGCATAGATCTACAGCTGCTAGGCTCAAGCTGGCAAAATGTCGCAAATTTATGTACATCTCCTGTGCCCGTGATGACATGGCTGAACCGTCAGAATGCATGCAACAATTAGACCCAGAGAAGAATCTGAAATCGGTTTCGATGATGGCATATTAATATATGGCACTCACGCCAATTCAAAAACATGAACTTGGCAAAAGGCACAAATAATGCTGTTTTTTTTTCTCTTGATTTCTTTGTGGGAATGAATAAATACTAAAATACATCCTCTTCTAATGGAATTGTCTGCAAATTAGTATGACAAAATTGGTCTCACTATTAAAGTGTGCATGAACAGACTGACGTGCCAAAGTTAACGCAAACCCAGATTTATGTTTTATCGGATGTGCCAAATTTCCCTATATCTTTGGTTTGTCATCACAATTGATTTTGAAGCCTGGTCATACTATTATTCTTTCCAAGTTGGAGTAGTTGAAACATGTCATCATGGTCGCAAGCAATATCATGTCGATTCGGGACATCTTCGTAGCTCAAGCCTGGCAACAGCGAAGCCTTATGCGTTGGAATGAAAAAAAAACCTATGGAAATAAATGAAAGTAGATAAATAGACAGCCTGAAAATTTTCACACATTCTTAATAATTTGAAATTTGTACCTGTAAATGTCTCAGAATAAGGAATAGTGAATTCAAAAAAAAAAAAAAAAAAAATGAGGGAAAATGGGATAAAAAAAAGGAGTAGTTGCTCAGATTTGACCCTTGTCCACCAATGACCAAAACTAAAAAAAGATATTGGGACCTTTTGTCTAGCCCACTGAGCTAGCGAAGCAGTTGAATTCAACCCAGAAAATTAACCCCCTTATATATATGTGTAGATGTAGTTCCCTCCCTTTGTTTCAAAACATTCAGACAGAAGTCAAAAGTAGTTCCATTTGAAAATTTGATATCAAGTACATTTGTTACCCTGTTTTGTCAGAAAATATGAAAGGACAGGTTTAAAAGGCGTTTCTGATGTTTGTTTGATCATATCTTGAAAAACTGAGCGTGGCTGTGTAATTTGTTTAGGGACTATTTTGTTTTTGTGACCTTATTACGCACCATGGTCTACTACGATTCAGAAATTCGTTTTACTCTGATTTTCCAAGTGAACTTTGAAGGCTTATATGTAATCCTTTGCAGATCTGCAGGCATCCAAAATGGATGTATGCCAAAATACATAGACATTGGGCAATTCTTTGGATAAAACGGGTGACAGAAGGTCGGGTTCTAAACCGACCCCACCCACCTGAATGACCCGTTTCGACATTGATTTCCTACATATTTTTCAGATCAGCTTCCCTATCTCACATTGAAGCTTTGGATATGTTGAGACCACTAATTATCTATGGAAAAAGTCATGAAGAATCATAGCCAAACTGAATAAACCAGCAAGAGAGAGAGAGAGAGAGAGAGAAAGAGAGAGAGAGAGAGTGAGTTTTTTAGTAGGACCTGGTGGCAGTTGCATAAAACAAGCAAAACAAACTTTTAAGGGCCCTTTTCTCCACATAAAGTATTTGGGAATAGCAAAAAAATACTTTGAGATTTTGCTGATGGTATAATTTGACAGAAAAGATGTGGAAGAAAGTAAATAAATCATTACTAAAAAATGAATGAGAAATGAAAATGAAACAGGGAGCAATTTTCCTCAGTGCAGTCAGGGGGAAATTTGTTCAGTGTTACTTTTTGAATAGCCTAATAGGTTTACAGGACTTATCAAACAATGTGGCAGGGTAATGTGGAAAGGCAAAATGGGTCCACCACAATGTACTGTGTCAGGCATAGATCTACAGCTGCTAGGCTCAAGCTGGCAAAATGTCGCAAATTTATGTACATCTCCTGTGCCCGTGATGACATGGCTGAACCGTCAGAATGCATGCAACAATTAGACCCAGAGAAGAATCTGAAATCGGTTTCGATGATGGCATATTAATATATGGCACTCACGCCAATTCAAAAACATGAACTTGGCAAAAGGCACAAATAATGCTGTTTTTTTTTCTCTTGAATTCTTTGTGGGAATGAATAAATACTAAAATACATCCTCTTCTAATGGAATTGTCTGCAAATTAGTATGACAAAATTGGTCTCACTATTAAAGTGTGCATGAACAGACTGATGTGCCAAAGTTAACGCAAACCCAGATTTATGTTTTATCGGATGTGCCAAATTTCCCTATATCTTTGGTTTGTCATCACAATTGATTTTGAAGCCTGGTCATACTATTATTCTTTCCAAGTTGGAGTAGTTGAAACATGTCATCACGGTCGCAAGCAATATCATGTCGATTCGGGACATCTTCGTAGCTCAAGCCTGGCAACAGCGAAGCCTTATGCGTTGGAATGAAAAAAAAACCTATGGAAATAAATGAAAGTAGATAAATAGACAGCCTGAAAATTTTCACACATTCTTAATAATTTGAAATTTGTACCTGTAAATGTCTCAGAATAAGGAATAGTGAATTCAAAAAAAAAAAAAAAAAAAAAAAAAAAATGAGGGAAAATGGGATAAAAAAAAGGAGTAGTTGCTCAGATTTGACCCTTGTCCACCAATGACCAAAACTAAAAAAAGATATTGGGACCTTTTGTCTAGCCCACTGAGCTAGCGAAGCAGTTGAATTCAATCCAGAAAATTAACCCCCTTATATATATGTGTAGATGTAGTTCCCTCCCTTTGTTTCAAAACATTCAGACAGAAGTCAAAAGTAGTTCCATTTGAAAATTTGATATCAAGTACATTTGTTACCCTGTTTTGTCAGAAAATATGAAAGGACAGGTTTAAAAGGCGTTTCTGATGTTTGTTTGATCATATCTTGAAAAACTGAGCGTGGCTGTGTAATTTGTTTAGGGACTATTTTGTTTTTGTGACCTTATTACGCACCATGGTCTACTACGATTCAGAAATTCGTTTTACTCTGATTTTCCAAGTGAACTTTGAAGGCTTATATGTAATCCTTTGCAGATCTGCAGGCATCCAAAATGGATGTATGCCAAAATACATAGACATTGGGCAATTCTTTGGATAAAACGGGTGACAGAAGGTCGGGTTCTAAACCGACCCCACCCACCTGAATGACCCGTTTCGACATTGATTTCCTACATATTTTTCAGATCAGCTTCCCTATCTCACATTGAAGCTTTGGATATGTTGAGACCACTAATTATCTATGGAAAAAGTCATGAAGAATCATAGCCAAACTGAATAAACCAGCAAGAGAGAGAGAGAGAGAGAGAGAGAGAAAGAGAGAGAGAGAGAGTGAGTTTTTTAGTAGGACCTGGTGGCAGTTGCATAAAACAAGCAAAACAAACTTTTAAGGGCCCTTTTCTCCACATAAAGTATTTGGGAATAGCAAAAAAATACTTTGAGATTTTGCTGATGGTATAATTTGACAGAAAAGATGTGGAAGAAAGTAAATAAATCATTACTAAAAAATGAATGAGAAATGAAAATGAAACAGGGAGCAATTTTCCTCAGTGCAGTCAGGGGGAAATTTGTTCAGTGTTACTTTTTGAATAGCCTAATAGGTTTACAGGACTTATCAAACAATGTGGCAGGGTAATGTGGAAAGGCAAAATGGGTCCACCACAATGTACTGTGTCAGGCATAGATCTACAGCTGCTAGGCTCAAGCTGGCAAAATGTCGCAAATTTATGTACATCTCCTGTGCCCGTGATGACATGGCTGAACCGTCAGAATGCATGCAACAATTAGACCCAGAGAAGAATCTGAAATCGGTTTCGATGATGGCATATTAATATATGGCACTCACGCCAATTCAAAAACATGAACTTGGCAAAAGGCACAAATAATGCTGTTTTTTTTTCTCTTGATTTCTTTGTGGGAATGAATAAATACTAAAATACATCCTCTTCTAATGGAATTGTCTGCAAATTAGTATGACAAAATTGGTCTCACTATTAAAGTGTGCATGAACAGACTGACGTGCCAAAGTTAACGCAAACCCAGATTTATGTTTTATCGGATGTGCCAAATTTCCCTATATCTTTGGTTTGTCATCACAATTGATTTTGAAGCCTGGTCATACTATTATTCTTTCCAAGTTGGAGTAGTTGAAACATGTCATCACGGTCGCAAGCAATATCATGTCGATTCGGGACATCTTCGTAGCTCAAGCCTGGCAACATCGAAGCCTTATGCGTTGGAATGAAAAAAAAACCTATGGAAATAAATGAAAGTAGATAAATAGACAGCCTGAAAATTTTCACACATTCTTAATAATTTGAAATTTGTACCTGTAAATGTCTCAGAATAAGGAATAGTGAATTCAAAAAAAAAAAAAAAAAAAAAAAAAAAAAATGAGGGAAAATGGGATAAAAAAAAGGAGTAGTTGCTCAGATTTGACCCTTGTCCACCAATGACCAAAACTAAAAAAAGATATTGGGACCTTTTGTCTAGCCCACTGAGCTAGCGAAGCAGTTGAATTCAACCCAGAAAATTAACCCCCTTATATATATGTGTAGATGTAGTTCCCTCCCTTTGTTTCAAAACATTCAGACAGAAGTCAAAAGTAGTTCCATTTGAAAATTTGATATCAAGTACATTTGTTACCCTGTTTTGTCAGAAAATATGAAAGGACAGGTTTAAAAGGCGTTTCTGATGTTTGTTTGATCATATCTTGAAAAACTGAGCGTGGCTGTGTAATTTGTTTAGGGACTATTTTGTTTTTGTGACCTTATTACGCACCATGGTCTACTACGATTCAGAAATTCGTTTTACTCTGATTTTCCAAGTGAACTTTGAAGGCTTATATGTAATCCTTTGCAGATCTGCAGGCATCCAAAATGGATGTATGCCAAAATACATAGACATTGGGCAATTCTTTGGATAAAACGGGTGACAGAAGGTCGGGTTCTAAACCGACCCCACCCACCTGAATGACCCGTTTCGACATTGATTTCCTACATATTTTTCAGATCAGCTTCCCTATCTCACATTGAAGCTTTGGATATGTTGAGACCACTAATTATCTATGGAAAAAGTCATGAAGAATCATAGCCAAACTGAATAAACCAGCAAGAGAGAGAGAGAGAGAGAGAGAGAAAGAGAGAGAGAGAGAGTGAGTTTTTTAGTAGGACCTGGTGGCAGTTGCATAAAACAAGCAAAACAAACTTTTAAGGGCCCTTTTCTCCACATAAAGTATTTGGGAATAGCAAAAAAATACTTTGAGATTTTGCTGATGGTATAATTTGACAGAAAAGATGTGGAAGAAAGTAAATAAATCATTACTAAAAAATGAATGAGAAATGAAAATGAAACAGGGAGCAATTTTCCTCAGTGCAGTCAGGGGGAAATTTGTTCAGTGTTACTTTTTGAATAGCCTAATAGGTTTACAGGACTTATCAAACAATGTGGCAGGGTAATGTGGAAAGGCAAAATGGGTCCACCACAATGTACTGTGTCAGGCATAGATCTACAGCTGCTAGGCTCAAGCTGGCAAAATGTCGCAAATTTATGTACATCTCCTGTGCCCGTGATGACATGGCTGAACCGTCAGAATGCATGCAACAATTAGACCCAGAGAAGAATCTGAAATCGGTTTCGATGATGGCATATTAATATATGGCACTCACGCCAATTCAAAAACATGAACTTGGCAAAAGGCACAAATAATGCTGTTTTTTTTTCTCTTGATTTCTTTGTGGGAATGAATAAATACTAAAATACATCCTCTTCTAATGGAATTGTCTGCAAATTAGTATGACAAAATTGGTCTCACTATTAAAGTGTGCATGAACAGACTGATGTGCCAAAGTTAACGCAAACCCAGATTTATGTTTTATCGGATGTGCCAAATTTCCCTATATCTTTGGTTTGTCATCACAATTGATTTTGAAGCCTGGTCATACTATTATTCTTTCCAAGTTGGAGTAGTTGAAACATGTCATCACGGTCGCAAGCAATATCATGTCGATTCGGGACATCTTCGTAGCTCAAGCCTGGCAACAGCGAAGCCTTATGCGTTGGAATGAAAAAAAAACCTATGGAAATAAATGAAAGTAGATAAATAGACAGCCTGAAAATTTTCACACATTCTTAATAATTTGAAATTTGTACCTGTAAATGTCTCAGAATAAGGAATAGTGAATTCAAAAAAAAAAAAAAAAAAAAAAAATGAGGGAAAATGGGATAAAAAAAAGGAGTAGTTGCTCAGATTTGACCCTTGTCCACCAATGACCAAAACTAAAAAAGATATTGGGACCTTTTGTCTAGCCCACTGAGCTAGCGAAGCAGTTGAATTCAACCCAGAAAATTAACCCCCTTATATATATGTGTAGATGTAGTTCCCTCCCTTTGTTTCAAAACATTCAGACAGAAGTCAAAAGTAGTTCCATTTGAAAATTTGATATCAAGTACATTTGTTACCCTGTTTTGTCAGAAAATATGAAAGGACAGGTTTAAAAGGCGTTTCTGATGTTTGTTTGATCATATCTTGAAAAACTGAGCGTGGCTGTGTAATTTGTTTAGGGACTATTTTGTTTTTGTGACCTTATTACGCACCATGGTCTACTACGATTCAGAAATTCGTTTTACTCTGATTTTCCAAGTGAACTTTGAAGGCTTATATGTAATCCTTTGCAGATCTGCAGGCATCCAAAATGGATGTATGCCAAAATACATAGACATTGGGCAATTCTTTGGATAAAACGGGTGACAGAAGGTCGGGTTCTAAACCGACCCCACCCACCTGAATGACCCGTTTCGACATTGATTTCCTACATATTTTTCAGATCAGCTTCCCTATCTCACATTGAAGCTTTGGATATGTTGAGACCACTAATTATCTATGGAAAAAGTCATGAAGAATCATAGCCAAACTGAATAAACCAGGAAGAGAGAGAGAGAGAGAGAGAGAGAAAGAGAGAGAGAGAGAGTGAGTTTTTTAGTAGGACCTGGTGGCAGTTGCATAAAACAAGCAAAACAAACTTTTAAGGGCCCTTTTCTCCACATAAAGTATTTGGGAATAGCAAAAAAATACTTTGAGATTTTGCTGATGGTATAATTTGACAGAAAAGATGTGGAAGAAAGTAAATAAATCATTACTAAAAAATGAATGAGAAATGAAAATGAAACAGGGAGCAATTTTCCTCAGTGCAGTCAGGGGGAAATTTGTTCAGTGTTACTTTTTGAATAGCCTAATAGGTTTACAGGACTTATCAAACAATGTGGCAGGGTAATGTGGAAAGGCAAAATGGGTCCACCACAATGTACTGTGTCAGGCATAGATCTACAGCTGCTAGGCTCAAGCTGGCAAAATGTCGCAAATTTATGTACATCTCCTGTGCCCGTGATGACATGGCTGAACCGTCAGAATGCATGCAACAATTAGACCCAGAGAAGAATCTGAAATCGGTTTCGATGATGGCATATTAATATATGGCACTCACGCCAATTCAAAAACATGAACTTGGCAAAAGGCACAAATAATGCTGTTTTTTTTTCTCTTGATTTCTTTGTGGGAATGAATAAATACTAAAATACATCCTCTTCTAATGGAATTGTCTGCAAATTAGTATGACAAAATTGGTCTCACTATTAAAGTGTGCATGAACAGACTGATGTGCCAAAGTTAACGCAAACCCAGATTTATGTTTTATCGGATGTGCCAAATTTCCCTATATCTTTGGTTTGTCATCACAATTGATTTTGAAGCCTGGTCATACTATTATTCTTTCCAAGTTGGAGTAGTTGAAACATGTCATCACGGTCGCAAGCAATATCATGTCGATTCGGGACATCTTCGTAGCTCAAGCCTGGCAACAGCGAAGCCTTATGCGTTGGAATGAAAAAAAAACCTATGGAAATAAATGAAAGTAGATAAATAGACAGCCTGAAAATTTTCACACATTCTTAATAATTTGAAATTTGTACCTGTAAATGTCTCAGAATAAGGAATAGTGAATTCAAAAAAAAAAAAAAAAAAAAAAAAAAAAATGAGGGAAAATGGGATAAAAAAAAGGAGTAGTTGCTCAGATTTGACCCTTGTCCACCAATGACCAAAACTAAAAAAAGATATTGGGACCTTTTGTCTAGCCCACTGAGCTAGCGAAGCAGTTGAATTCAACCCAGAAAATTAACCCCCTTATATATATGTGTAGATGTAGTTCCCTCCCTTTGTTTCAAAACATTCAGACAGAAGTCAAAAGTAGTTCCATTTGAAAATCTGATATCAAGTACATTTGTTACCCTGTTTTGTCAGAAAATATGAAAGGACAGGTTTAAAAGGCGTTTCTGATGTTTGTTTGATCATATCTTGAAAAACTGAGCGTGGCTGTGTAATTTGTTTAGGGACTATTTTGTTTTTGTGACCTTATTACGCACCATGGTCTACTACGATTCAGAAATTCGTTTTACTCTGATTTTCCAAGTGAACTTTGAAGGCTTATATGTAATCCTTTGCAGATCTGCAGGCATCCAAAATGGATGTATGCCAAAATACATAGACATTGGGCAATTCTTTGGATAAAACGGGTGACAGAAGGTCGGGTTCTAAACCGACAGAACCCACCTGAATGACCCGTTTCGACATTGATTTCCTACATATTTTTCAGATCAGCTTCCCTATCTCACATTGAAGCTTTGGATATGTTGAGACCACTAATTATCTATGGAAAAAGTCATGAAGAATCATAGCCAAACTGAATAAACCAGCAAGAGAGAGAGAGAGAGAGAGAGAGAAAGAGAGAGAGAGAGAGTGAGTTTTTTAGTAGGACCTGGTGGCAGTTGCATAAAACAAGCAAAACAAACTTTTAAGGGCCCTTTTCTCCACATAAAGTATTTGGGAATAGCAAAAAAATACTTTGAGATTTTGCTGATGGTATAATTTGACAGAAAAGATGTGGAAGAAAGTAAATAAATCATTACTAAAAAATGAATGAGAAATGAAAATGAAACAGGGAGCAATTTTCCTCAGTGCAGTCAGGGGGAAATTTGTTCAGTGTTACTTTTTGAATAGCCTAATAGGTTTACAGGACTTATCAAACAATGTGGCAGGGTAATGTGGAAAGGCAAAATGGGTCCACCACAATGTACTGTGTCAGGCATAGATCTACAGCTGCTAGGCTCAAGCTGGCAAAATGTCGCAAATTTATGTACATCTCCTGTGCCCGTGATGACATGGCTGAACCGTCAGAATGCATGCAACAATTAGACCCAGAGAAGAATCTGAAATCGGTTTCGATGATGGCATATTAATATATGGCACTCCCGCCAATTCAAAAACATGAACTTGGCAAAAGGCACAAATAATGCTGTTTTTTTTTCTCTTGATTTCTTTGTGGGAATGAATAAATACTAAAATACATCCTCTTCTAATGGAATTGTCTGCAAATTAGTATGACAAAATTGGTCTCACTATTAAAGTGTGCATGAACAGACTGATGTGCCAAAGTTAACGCAAACCCAGATTTATGTTTTATCGGATGTGCCAAATTTCCCTATATCTTTGGTTTGTCATCACAATTGATTTTGAAGCCTGGTCATACTATTATTCTTTCCAAGTTGGAGTAGTTGAAACATGTCATCACGGTCGCAAGCAATATCATGTCGATTCGGGACATCTTCGTAGCTCAAGCCTGGCAACAGCGAAGCCTTATGCGTTGGAATGAAAAAAAAACCTATGGAAATAAATGAAAGTAGATAAATAGACAGCCTGAAAATTTTCACACATTCTTAATAATTTGAAATTTGTACCTGTAAATGTCTCAGAATAAGGAATAGTGAATTCAAAAAAAAAAAAAAAAAAAAATGAGGGAAAATGGGATAAAAAAAAAGGAGTAGTTGCTCAGATTTGACCCTTGTCCACCAATGACCAAAACTAAAAAAGATATTGGGACCTTTTGTCTAGCCCACTGAGCTAGCGAAGCAGTTGAATTCAACCCAGAAAATTAACCCCCTTATATATATGTGTAGATGTAGTTCCCTCCCTTTGTTTCAAAACATTCAGACAGAAGTCAAAAGTAGTTCCATTTGAAAATTTGATATCAAGTACATTTGTTACCCTGTTTTGTCAGAAAATATGAAAGGACAGGTTTAAAAGGCGTTTCTGATGTTTGTTTGATCATATCTTGAAAAACTGAGCGTGGCTGTGTAATTTGTTTAGGGACTATTTTGTTTTTGTGACCTTATTACGCACCATGGTCTACTACGATTCAGAAATTCGTTTTACTCTGATTTTCCAAGTGAACTTTGAAGGCTTATATGTAATCCTTTGCAGATCTGCAGGCATCCAAAATGGATGTATGCCAAAATACATAGACATTGGGCAATTCTTTGGATAAAACGGGTGACAGAAGGTCGGGTTCTAAACCGACCCCACCCACCTGAATGACCCGTTTCGACATTGATTTCCTACATATTTTTCAGATCAGCTTCCCTATCTCACATTGAAGCTTTGGATATGTTGAGACCACTAATTATCTATGGAAAAAGTCATGAAGAATCATAGCCAAACTGAATAAACCAGGAAGAGAGAGAGAGAGAGAGAGAGAGAAAGAGAGAGAGAGAGAGTGAGTTTTTTAGTAGGACCTGGTGGCAGTTGCATAAAACAAGCAAAACAAACTTTTAAGGGCCCTTTTCTCCACATAAAGTATTTGGGAATAGCAAAAAAATACTTTGAGATTTTGCTGATGGTATAATTTGACAGAAAAGATGTGGAAGAAAGTAAATAAATCATTACTAAAAAATGAATGAGAAATGAAAATGAAACAGGGAGCAATTTTCCTCAGTGCAGTCAGGGGGAAATTTGTTCAGTGTTACTTTTTGAATAGCCTAATAGGTTTACAGGACTTATCAAACAATGTGGCAGGGTAATGTGGAAAGGCAAAATGGGTCCACCACAATGTACTGTGTCAGGCATAGATCTACAGCTGCTAGGCTCAAGCTGGCAAAATGTCGCAAATTTATGTACATCTCCTGTGCCCGTGATGACATGGCTGAACCGTCAGAATGCATGCAACAATTAGACCCAGAGAAGAATCTGAAATCGGTTTCGATGATGGCATATTAATATATGGCACTCACGCCAATTCAAAAACATGAACTTGGCAAAAGGCACAAATAATGCTGTTTTTTTTTCTCTTGATTTCTTTGTGGGAATGAATAAATACTAAAATACATCCTCTTCTAATGGAATTGTCTGCAAATTAGTATGACAAAATTGGTCTCACTATTAAAGTGTGCATGAACAGACTGATGTGCCAAAGTTAACGCAAACCCAGATTTATGTTTTATCGGATGTGCCAAATTTCCCTATATCTTTGGTTTGTCATCACAATTGATTTTGAAGCCTGGTCATACTATTATTCTTTCCAAGTTGGAGTAGTTGAAACATGTCATCACGGTCGCAAGCAATATCATGTCGATTCGGGACATCTTCGTAGCTCAAGCCTGGCAACAGCGAAGCCTTATGCGTTGGAATGAAAAAAAAACCTATGGAAATAAATGAAAGTAGATAAATAGACAGCCTGAAAATTTTCACACATTCTTAATAATTTGAAATTTGTACCTGTAAATGTCTCAGAATAAGGAATAGTGAATTCAAAAAAAAAAAAAAAAAAAAAAAAAAAAATGAGGGAAAATGGGATAAAAAAAAGGAGTAGTTGCTCAGATTTGACCCTTGTCCACCAATGACCAAAACTAAAAAAGATATTGGGACCTTTTGTCTAGCCCACTGAGCTAGCGAAGCAGTTGAATTCAACCCAGAAAATTAACCCCCTTATATATATGTGTAGATGTAGTTCCCTCCCTTTGTTTCAAAACATTCAGACAGAAGTCAAAAGTAGTTCCATTTGAAAATTTGATATCAAGTACATTTGTTACCCTGTTTTGTCAGAAAATATGAAAGGACAGGTTTAAAAGGCGTTTCTGATGTTTGTTTGATCATATCTTGAAAAACTGAGCGTGGCTGTGTAATTTGTTTAGGGACTATTTTGTTTTTGTGACCTTATTACGCACCATGGTCTACTACGATTCAGAAATTCGTTTTACTCTGATTTTCCAAGTGAACTTTGAAGGCTTATATGTAATCCTTTGCAGATCTGCAGGCATCCAAAATGGATGTATGCCAAAATACATAGACATTGGGCAATTCTTTGGATAAAACGGGTGACAGAAGGTCGGGTTCTAAACCGACCCCACCCACCTGAATGACCCGTTTCGACATTGATTTCCTACATATTTTTCAGATCAGCTTCCCTATCTCACATTGAAGCTTTGGATATGTTGAGACCACTAATTATCTATGGAAAAAGTCATGAAGAATCATAGCCAAACTGAATAAACCAGCAAGAGAGAGAGAGAGAGAGAGAGAGAAAGAGAGAGAGAGAGAGTGAGTTTTTTAGTAGGACCTGGTGGCAGTTGCATAAAACAAGCAAAACAAACTTTTAAGGGCCCTTTTCTCCACATAAAGTATTTGGGAATAGCAAAAAAATACTTTGAGATTTTGCTGATGGTATAATTTGACAGAAAAGATGTGGAAGAAAGTAAATAAATCATTACTAAAAAATGAATGAGAAATGAAAATGAAACAGGGAGCAATTTTCCTCAGTGCAGTCAGGGGGAAATTTGTTCAGTGTTACTTTTTGAATAGCCTAATAGGTTTACAGGACTTATCAAACAATGTGGCAGGGTAATGTGGAAAGGCAAAATGGGTCCACCACAATGTACTGTGTCAGGCATAGATCTACAGCTGCTAGGCTCAAGCTGGCAAAATGTCGCAAATTTATGTACATCTCCTGTGCCCGTGATGACATGGCTGAACCGTCAGAATGCATGCAACAATTAGACCCAGAGAAGAATCTGAAATCGGTTTCGATGATGGCATATTAATATATGGCACTCACGCCAATTCAAAAACATGAACTTGGCAAAAGGCACAAATAATGCTGTTTTTTTTTCTCTTGATTTCTTTGTGGGAATGAATAAATACTAAAATACATCCTCTTCTAATGGAATTGTCTGCAAATTAGTATGACAAAATTGGTCTCACTATTAAAGTGTGCATGAACAGACTGATGTGCCAAAGTTAACGCAAACCCAGATTTATGTTTTATCGGATGTGCCAAATTTCCCTATATCTTTGGTTTGTCATCACAATTGATTTTGAAGCCTGGTCATACTATTATTCTTTCCAAGTTGGAGTAGTTGAAACATGTCATCACGGTCGCAAGCAATATCATGTCGATTCGGGACATCTTCGTAGCTCAAGCCTGGCAACAGCGAAGCCTTATGCGTTGGAATGAAAAAAAAACCTATGGAAATAAATGAAAGTAGATAAATAGACAGCCTGAAAATTTTCACACATTCTTAATAATTTGAAATTTGTACCTGTAAATGTCTCAGAATAAGGAATAGTGAATTCAAAAAAAAAAAAAAAAAAAAAAAAATGAGGGAAAATGGGATAAAAAAAAGGAGTAGTTGCTCAGATTTGACCCTTGTCCACCAATGACCAAAACTAAAAAAAGATATTGGGACCTTTTGTCTAGCCCACTGAGCTAGCGAAGCAGTTGAATTCAACCCAGAAAATTAACCCCCTTATATATATGTGTAGATGTAGTTCCCTCCCTTTGTTTCAAAACATTCAGACAGAAGTCAAAAGTAGTTCCATTTGAAAATTTGATATCAAGTACATTTGTTACCCTGTTTTGTCAGAAAATATGAAAGGACAGGTTTAAAAGGCGTTTCTGATGTTTGTTTGATCATATCTTGAAAAACTGAGCGTGGCTGTGTAATTTGTTTAGGGACTATTTTGTTTTTGTGACCTTATTACGCACCATGGTCTACTACGATTCAGAAATTCGTTTTACTCTGATTTTCCAAGTGAACTTTGAAGGCTTATATGTAATCCTTTGCAGATCTGCAGGCATCCAAAATGGATGTATGCCAAAATACATAGACATTGGGCAATTCTTTGGATAAAACGGGTGACAGAAGGTCGGGTTCTAAACCGACCCCACCCACCTGAATGACCCGTTTCGACATTGATTTCCTACATATTTTTCAGATCAGCTTCCCTATCTCACATTGAAGCTTTGGATATGTTGAGACCACTAATTATCTATGGAAAAAGTCATGAAGAATCATAGCCAAACTGAATAAACCAGCAAGAGAGAGAGAGAGAGAGAGAGAGAAAGAGAGAGAGAGAGAGTGAGTTTTTTAGTAGGACCTGGTGGCAGTTGCATAAAACAAGCAAAACAAACTTTTAAGGGCCCTTTTCTCCACATAAAGTATTTGGGAATAGCAAAAAAATACTTTGAGATTTTGCTGATGGTATAATTTGACAGAAAAGATGTGGAAGAAAGTAAATAAATCATTACTAAAAAATGAATGAGAAATGAAAATGAAACAGGGAGCAATTTTCCTCAGTGCAGTCAGGGGGAAATTTGTTCAGTGTTACTTTTTGAATAGCCTAATAGGTTTACAGGACTTATCAAACAATGTGGCAGGGTAATGTGGAAAGGCAAAATGGGTCCACCACAATGTACTGTGTCAGGCATAGATCTACAGCTGCTAGGCTCAAGCTGGCAAAATGTCGCAAATTTATGTACATCTCCTGTGCCCGTGATGACATGGCTGAACCGTCAGAATGCATGCAACAATTAGACCCAGAGAAGAATCTGAAATCGGTTTCGATGATGGCATATTAATATATGGCACTCACGCCAATTCAAAAACATGAACTTGGCAAAAGGCACAAATAATGCTGTTTTTTTTTCTCTTGATTTCTTTGTGGGAATGAATAAATACTAAAATACATCCTCTTCTAATGGAATTGTCTGCAAATTAGTATGACAAAATTGGTCTCACTATTAAAGTGTGCATGAACAGACTGATGTGCCAAAGTTAACGCAAACCCAGATTTATGTTTTATCGGATGTGCCAAATTTCCCTATATCTTTGGTTTGTCATCACAATTGATTTTGAAGCCTGGTCATACTATTATTCTTTCCAAGTTGGAGTAGTTGAAACATGTCATCACGGTCGGAAGCAATATCATGTCGATTCGGGACATCTTCGTAGCTCAAGCCTGGCAACAGCGAAGCCTTATGCGTTGGAATGAAAAAAAAACCTATGGAAATAAATGAAAGTAGATAAATAGACAGCCTGAAAATTTTCACACATTCTTAATAATTTGAAATTTGTACCTGTAAATGTCTCAGAATAAGGAATAGTGAATTCAAAAAAAAAAAAAAAAAAAAAATGAGGGAAAATGGGATAAAAAAAAAGGAGTAGTTGCTCAGATTTGACCCTTGTCCACCAATGACCAAAACTAAAAAAGATATTGGGACCTTTTGTCTAGCCCACTGAGCTAGCGAAGCAGTTGAATTCAACCCAGAAAATTAACCCCCTTATATATATGTGTAGATGTAGTTCCCTCCCTTTGTTTCAAAACATTCAGACAGAAGTCAAAAGTAGTTCCATTTGAAAATTTGATATCAAGTACATTTGTTACCCTGTTTTGTCAGAAAATATGAAAGGACAGGTTTAAAAGGCGTTTCTGATGTTTGTTTGATCATATCTTGAAAAACTGAGCGTGGCTGTGTAATTTGTTTAGGGACTATTTTGTTTTTGTGACCTTATTACGCACCATGGTCTACTACGATTCAGAAATTCGTTTTACTCTGATTTTCCAAGTGAACTTTGAAGGCTTATATGTAATCCTTTGCAGATCTGCAGGCATCCAAAATGGATGTATGCCAAAATACATAGACATTGGGCAATTCTTTGGATAAAACGGGTGACAGAAGGTCGGGTTCTAAACCGACCCCACCCACCTGAATGACCCGTTTCGACATTGATTTCCTACATATTTTTCAGATCAGCTTCCCTATCTCACATTGAAGCTTTGGATATGTTGAGACCACTAATTATCTATGGAAAAAGTCATGAAGAATCATAGCCAAACTGAATAAACCAGCAAGAGAGAGAGAGAGAGAGAGAGAGAGAAAGAGAGAGAGAGAGAGTGAGTTTTTTAGTAGGACCTGGTGGCAGTTGCATAAAACAAGCAAAACAAACTTTTAAGGGCCCTTTTCTCCACATAAAGTATTTGGGAATAGCAAAAAAATACTTTGAGATTTTGCTGATGGTATAATTTGACAGAAAAGATGTGGAAGAAAGTAAATAAATCATTACTAAAAAATGAATGAGAAATGAAAATGAAACAGGGAGCAATTTTCCTCAGTGCAGTCAGGGGGAAATTTGTTCAGTGTTACTTTTTGAATAGCCTAATAGGTTTACAGGACTTATCAAACAATGTGGCAGGGTAATGTGGAAAGGCAAAATGGGTCCACCACAATGTACTGTGTCAGGCATAGATCTACAGCTGCTAGGCTCAAGCTGGCAAAATGTCGCAAATTTATGTACATCTCCTGTGCCCGTGATGACATGGCTGAACCGTCAGAATGCATGCAACAATTAGACCCAGAGAAGAATCTGAAATCGGTTTCGATGATGGCATATTAATATATGGCACTCACGCCAATTCAAAAACATGAACTTGGCAAAAGGCACAAATAATGCTGTTTTTTTTTCTCTTGATTTCTTTGTGGGAATGAATAAATACTAAAATACATCCTCTTCTAATGGAATTGTCTGCAAATTAGTATGACAAAATTGGTCTCACTATTAAAGTGTGCATGAACAGACTGATGTGCCAAAGTTAACGCAAACCCAGATTTATGTTTTATCGGATGTGCCAAATTTCCCTATATCTTTGGTTTGTCATCACAATTGATTTTGAAGCCTGGTCATACTATTATTCTTTCCAAGTTGGAGTAGTTGAAACATGTCATCACGGTCGCAAGCAATATCATGTCGATTCGGGACATCTTCGTAGCTCAAGCCTGGCAACAGCGAAGCCTTATGCGTTGGAATGAAAAAAAAACCTATGGAAATAAATGAAAGTAGATAAATAGACAGCCTGAAAATTTTCACACATTCTTAATAATTTGAAATTTGTACCTGTAAATGTCTCAGAATAAGGAATAGTGAATTCAAAAAAAAAAAAAAAAAAAAAAAAAAAATGAGGGAAAATGGGATAAAAAAAAGGAGTAGTTGCTCAGATTTGACCCTTGTCCACCAATGACCAAAACTAAAAAAGATATTGGGACCTTTTGTCTAGCCCACTGAGCTAGCGAAGCAGTTGAATTCAACCCAGAAAATTAACCCCCTTATATATATGTGTAGATGTAGTTCCCTCCCTTTGTTTCAAAACATTCAGACAGAAGTCAAAAGTAGTTCCATTTGAAAATTTGATATCAAGTACATTTGTTACCCTGTTTTGTCAGAAAATATGAAAGGACAGGTTTAAAAGGCGTTTCTGATGTTTGTTTGATCATATCTTGAAAAACTGAGCGTGGCTGTGTAATTTGTTTAGGGACTATTTTGTTTTTGTGACCTTATTACGCACCATGGTCTACTACGATTCAGAAATTCGTTTTACTCTGATTTTCCAAGTGAACTTTGAAGGCTTATATGTAATCCTTTGCAGATCTGCAGGCATCCAAAATGGATGTATGCCAAAATACATAGACATTGGGCAATTCTTTGGATAAAACGGGTGACAGAAGGTCGGGTTCTAAACCGACCCCACCCACCTGAATGACCCGTTTCGACATTGATTTCCTACATATTTTTCAGATCAGCTTCCCTATCTCACATTGAAGCTTTGGATATGTTGAGACCACTAATTATCTATGGAAAAAGTCATGAAGAATCATAGCCAAACTGAATAAACCAGCAAGAGAGAGAGAGAGAGAGAGAGAGAAAGAGAGAGAGAGAGAGTGAGTTTTTTAGTAGGACCTGGTGGCAGTTGCATAAAACAAGCAAAACAAACTTTTAAGGGCCCTTTTCTCCACATAAAGTATTTGGGAATAGCAAAAAAATACTTTGAGATTTTGCTGATGGTATAATTTGACAGAAAAGATGTGGAAGAAAGTAAATAAATCATTACTAAAAAATGAATGAGAAATGAAAATGAAACAGGGAGCAATTTTCCTCAGTGCAGTCAGGGGGAAATTTGTTCAGTGTTACTTTTTGAATAGCCTAATAGGTTTACAGGACTTATCAAACAATGTGGCAGGGTAATGTGGAAAGGCAAAATGGGTCCACCACAATGTACTGTGTCAGGCATAGATCTACAGCTGCTAGGCTCAAGCTGGCAAAATGTCGCAAATTTATGTACATCTCCTGTGCCCGTGATGACATGGCTGAACCGTCAGAATGCATGCAACAATTAGACCCAGAGAAGAATCTGAAATCGGTTTCGATGATGGCATATTAATATATGGCACTCACGCCAATTCAAAAACATGAACTTGGCAAAAGGCACAAATAATGCTGTTTTTTTTTCTCTTGATTTCTTTGTGGGAATGAATAAATACTAAAATACATCCTCTTCTAATGGAATTGTCTGCAAATTAGTATGACAAAATTGGTCTCACTATTAAAGTGTGCATGAACAGACTGATGTGCCAAAGTTAACGCAAACCCAGATTTATGTTTTATCGGATGTGCCAAATTTCCCTATATCTTTGGTTTGTCATCACAATTGATTTTGAAGCCTGGTCATACTATTATTCTTTCCAAGTTGGAGTAGTTGAAACATGTCATCACGGTCGCAAGCAATATCATGTCGATTCGGGACATCTTCGTAGCTCAAGCCTGGCAACAGCGAAGCCTTATGCGTTGGAATGAAAAAAAAACCTATGGAAATAAATGAAAGTAGATAAATAGACAGCCTGAAAATTTTCACACATTCTTAATAATTTGAAATTTGTACCTGTAAATGTCTCAGAATAAGGAATAGTGAATTCAAAAAAAAAAAAAAAAAAAAAAAAATGAGGGAAAATGGGATAAAAAAAAGGAGTAGTTGCTCAGATTTGACCCTTGTCCACCAATGACCAAAACTAAAAAAAGATATTGGGACCTTTTGTCTAGCCCACTGAGCTAGCGAAGCAGTTGAATTCAACCCAGAAAATTAACCCCCTTATATATATGTGTAGATGTAGTTCCCTCCCTTTGTTTCAAAACATTCAGACAGAAGTCAAAAGTAGTTCCATTTGAAAATTTGATATCAAGTACATTTGTTACCCTGTTTTGTCAGAAAATATGAAAGGACAGGTTTAAAAGGCGTTTCTGATGTTTGTTTGATCATATCTTGAAAAACTGAGCGTGGCTGTGTAATTTGTTTAGGGACTATTTTGTTTTTGTGACCTTATTACGCACCATGGTCTACTACGATTCAGAAATTCGTTTTACTCTGATTTTCCAAGTGAACTTTGAAGGCTTATATGTAATCCTTTGCAGATCTGCAGGCATCCAAAATGGATGTATGCCAAAATACATAGACATTGGGCAATTCTTTGGATAAAACGGGTGACAGAAGGTCGGGTTCTAAACCGACCCCACCCACCTGAATGACCCGTTTCGACATTGATTTCCTACATATTTTTCAGATCAGCTTCCCTATCTCACATTGAAGCTTTGGATATGTTGAGACCACTAATTATCTATGGAAAAAGTCATGAAGAATCATAGCCAAACTGAATAAACCAGCAAGAGAGAGAGAGAGAGAGAGAGAGAAAGAGAGAGAGAGAGAGTGAGTTTTTTAGTAGGACCTGGTGGCAGTTGCATAAAACAAGCAAAACAAACTTTTAAGGGCCCTTTTCTCCACATAAAGTATTTGGGAATAGCAAAAAAATACTTTGAGATTTTGCTGATGGTATAATTTGACAGAAAAGATGTGGAAGAAAGTAAATAAATCATTACTAAAAAATGAATGAGAAATGAAAATGAAACAGGGAGCAATTTTCCTCAGTGCAGTCAGGGGGAAATTTGTTCAGTGTTACTTTTTGAATAGCCTAATAGGTTTACAGGACTTATCAAACAATGTGGCAGGGTAATGTGGAAAGGCAAAATGGGTCCACCACAATGTACTGTGTCAGGCATAGATCTACAGCTGCTAGGCTCAAGCTGGCAAAATGTCGCAAATTTATGTACATCTCCTGTGCCCGTGATGACATGGCTGAACCGTCAGAATGCATGCAACAATTAGACCCAGAGAAGAATCTGAAATCGGTTTCGATGATGGCATATTAATATATGGCACTCACGCCAATTCAAAAACATGAACTTGGCAAAAGGCACAAATAATGCTGTTTTTTTTTCTCTTGATTTCTTTGTGGGAATGAATAAATACTAAAATACATCCTCTTCTAATGGAATTGTCTGCAAATTAGTATGACAAAATTGGTCTCACTATTAAAGTGTGCATGAACAGACTGATGTGCCAAAGTTAACGCAAACCCAGATTTATGTTTTATCGGATGTGCCAAATTTCCCTATATCTTTGGTTTGTCATCACAATTGATTTTGAAGCCTGGTCATACTATTATTCTTTCCAAGTTGGAGTAGTTGAAACATGTCATCACGGTCGGAAGCAATATCATGTCGATTCGGGACATCTTCGTAGCTCAAGCCTGGCAACAGCGAAGCCTTATGCGTTGGAATGAAAAAAAAACCTATGGAAATAAATGAAAGTAGATAAATAGACAGCCTGAAAATTTTCACACATTCTTAATAATTTGAAATTTGTACCTGTAAATGTCTCAGAATAAGGAATAGTGAATTCAAAAAAAAAAAAAAAAAAAAAAATGAGGGAAAATGGGATAAAAAAAAAGGAGTAGTTGCTCAGATTTGACCCTTGTCCACCAATGACCAAAACTAAAAAAGATATTGGGACCTTTTGTCTAGCCCACTGAGCTAGCGAAGCAGTTGAATTCAACCCAGAAAATTAACCCCCTTATATATATGTGTAGATGTAGTTCCCTCCCTTTGTTTCAAAACATTCAGACAGAAGTCAAAAGTAGTTCCATTTGAAAATTTGATATCAAGTACATTTGTTACCCTGTTTTGTCAGAAAATATGAAAGGACAGGTTTAAAAGGCGTTTCTGATGTTTGTTTGATCATATCTTGAAAAACTGAGCGTGGCTGTGTAATTTGTTTAGGGACTATTTTGTTTTTGTGACCTTATTACGCACCATGGTCTACTACGATTCAGAAATTCGTTTTACTCTGATTTTCCAAGTGAACTTTGAAGGCTTATATGTAATCCTTTGCAGATCTGCAGGCATCCAAAATGGATGTATGCCAAAATACATAGACATTGGGCAATTCTTTGGATAAAACGGGTGACAGAAGGTCGGGTTCTAAACCGACCCCACCCACCTGAATGACCCGTTTCGACATTGATTTCCTACATATTTTTCAGATCAGCTTCCCTATCTCACATTGAAGCTTTGGATATGTTGAGACCACTAATTATCTATGGAAAAAGTCATGAAGAATCATAGCCAAACTGAATAAACCAGCAAGAGAGAGAGAGAGAGAGAGAGAGAGAAAGAGAGAGAGAGAGAGTGAGTTTTTTAGTAGGACCTGGTGGCAGTTGCATAAAACAAGCAAAACAAACTTTTAAGGGCCCTTTTCTCCACATAAAGTATTTGGGAATAGCAAAAAAATACTTTGAGATTTTGCTGATGGTATAATTTGACAGAAAAGATGTGGAAGAAAGTAAATAAATCATTACTAAAAAATGAATGAGAAATGAAAATGAAACAGGGAGCAATTTTCCTCAGTGCAGTCAGGGGGAAATTTGTTCAGTGTTACTTTTTGAATAGCCTAATAGGTTTACAGGACTTATCAAACAATGTGGCAGGGTAATGTGGAAAGGCAAAATGGGTCCACCACAATGTACTGTGTCAGGCATAGATCTACAGCTGCTAGGCTCAAGCTGGCAAAATGTCGCAAATTTATGTACATCTCCTGTGCCCGTGATGACATGGCTGAACCGTCAGAATGCATGCAACAATTAGACCCAGAGAAGAATCTGAAATCGGTTTCGATGATGGCATATTAATATATGGCACTCACGCCAATTCAAAAACATGAACTTGGCAAAAGGCACAAATAATGCTGTTTTTTTTTCTCTTGATTTCTTTGTGGGAATGAATAAATACTAAAATACATCCTCTTCTAATGGAATTGTCTGCAAATTAGTATGACAAAATTGGTCTCACTATTAAAGTGTGCATGAACAGACTGATGTGCCAAAGTTAACGCAAACCCAGATTTATGTTTTATCGGATGTGCCAAATTTCCCTATATCTTTGGTTTGTCATCACAATTGATTTTGAAGCCTGGTCATACTATTATTCTTTCCAAGTTGGAGTAGTTGAAACATGTCATCACGGTCGCAAGCAATATCATGTCGATTCGGGACATCTTCGTAGCTCAAGCCTGGCAACAGCAAAGCCTTATGCGTTGGAATGAAAAAAAAACCTATGGAAATAAATGAAAGTAGATAAATAGACAGCCTGAAAATTTTCACACATTCTTAATAATTTGAAATTTGTACCTGTAAATGTCTCAGAATAAGGAATAGTGAATTCAAAAAAAAAAAAAAAAAAAAAAATGAGGGAAAATGGGATAAAAAAAAGGAGTAGTTGCTCAGATTTGACCCTTGTCCACCAATGACCAAAACTAAAAAAGATATTGGGACCTTTTGTCTAGCCCACTGAGCTAGCGAAGCAGTTGAATTCAACCCAGAAAATTAACCCCCTTATATATATGTGTAGATGTAGTTCCCTCCCTTTGTTTCAAAACATTCAGACAGAAGTCAAAAGTAGTTCCATTTGAAAATTTGATATCAAGTACATTTGTTACCCTGTTTTGTCAGAAAATATGAAAGGACAGGTTTAAAAGGCGTTTCTGATGTTTGTTTGATCATATCTTGAAAAACTGAGCGTGGCTGTGTAATTTGTTTAGGTACTATTTTGTTTTTGTGACCTTATTACGCACCATGGTCTACTACGATTCAGAAATTCGTTTTACTCTGATTTTCCAAGTGAACTTTGAAGGCTTATATGTAATCCTTTGCAGATCTGCAGGCATCCAAAATGGATGTATGCCAAAATACATAGACATTGGGCAATTCTTTGGATAAAACGGGTGACAGAAGGTCGGGTTCTAAACCGACCCCACCCACCTGAATGACCCGTTTCGACATTGATTTCCTACATATTTTTCAGATCAGCTTCCCTATCTCACATTGAAGCTTTGGATATGTTGAGACCACTAATTATCTATGGAAAAAGTCATGAAGAATCATAGCCAAACTGAATAAACCAGCAAGAGAGAGAGAGAGAGAGAGAGAGAAAGAGAGAGAGAGAGAGTGAGTTTTTTAGTAGGACCTGGTGGCAGTTGCATAAAACAAGCAAAACAAACTTTTAAGGGCCCTTTTCTCCACATAAAGTATTTGGGAATAGCAAAAAAATACTTTGAGATTTTGCTGATGGTATAATTTGACAGAAAAGATGTGGAAGAAAGTAAATAAATCATTACTAAAAAATGAATGAGAAATGAAAATGAAACAGGGAGCAATTTTCCTCAGTGCAGTCAGGGGGAAATTTGTTCAGTGTTACTTTTTGAATAGCCTAATAGGTTTACAGGACTTATCAAACAATGTGGCAGGGTAATGTGGAAAGGCAAAATGGGTCCACCACAATGTACTGTGTCAGGCATAGATCTACAGCTGCTAGGCTCAAGCTGGCAAAATGTCGCAAATTTATGTACATCTCCTGTGCCCGTGATGACATGGCTGAACCGTCAGAATGCATGCAACAATTAGACCCAGAGAAGAATCTGAAATCGGTTTCGATGATGGCATATTAATATATGGCACTCACGCCAATTCAAAAACATGAACTTGGCAAAAGGCACAAATAATGCTGTTTTTTTTTCTCTTGATTTCTTTGTGGGAATGAATAAATACTAAAATACATCCTCTTCTAATGGAATTGTCTGCAAATTAGTATGACAAAATTGGTCTCACTATTAAAGTGTGCATGAACAGACTGATGTGCCAAAGTTAACGCAAACCCAGATTTATGTTTTATCGGATGTGCCAAATTTCCCTATATCTTTGGTTTGTCATCACAATTGATTTTGAAGCCTGGTCATACTATTATTCTTTCCAAGTTGGAGTAGTTGAAACATGTCATCACGGTCGCAAGCAATATCATGTCGATTCGGGACATCTTCGTAGCTCAAGCCTGGCAACAGCGAAGCCTTATGCGTTGGAATGAAAAAAAAACCTATGGAAATAAATGAAAGTAGATAAATAGACAGCCTGAAAATTTTCACACATTCTTAATAATTTGAAATTTGTACCTGTAAATGTCTCAGAATAAGGAATAGTGAATTCAAAAAAAAAAAAAAAAAAAAAAAAAAATGAGGGAAAATGGGATAAAAAAAAGGAGTAGTTGCTCAGATTTGACCCTTGTCCACCAATGACCAAAACTAAAAAAAGATATTGGGACCTTTTGTCTAGCCCACTGAGCTAGCGAAGCAGTTGAATTCAACCCAGAAAATTAACCCCCTTATATATATGTGTAGATGTAGTTCCCTCCCTTTGTTTCAAAACATTCAGACAGAAGTCAAAAGTAGTTCCATTTGAAAATTTGATATCAAGTACATTTGTTACCCTGTTTTGTCAGAAAATATGAAAGGACAGGTTTAAAAGGCGTTTCTGATGTTTGTTTGATCATATCTTGAAAAACTGAGCGTGGCTGTGTAATTTGTTTAGGGACTATTTTGTTTTTGTGACCTTATTACGCACCATGGTCTACTACGATTCAGAAATTCGTTTTACTCTGATTTTCCAAGTGAACTTTGAAGGCTTATATGTAATCCTTTGCAGATCTGCAGGCATCCAAAATGGATGTATGCCAAAATACATAGACATTGGGCAATTCTTTGGATAAAACGGGTGACAGAAGGTCGGGTTCTAAACCGACCCCACCCACCTGAATGACCCGTTTCGACATTGATTTCCTACATATTTTTCAGATCAGCTTCCCTATCTCACATTGAAGCTTTGGATATGTTGAGACCACTAATTATCTATGGAAAAAGCCATGAAGAATCATAGCCAAACTGAATAAACCAGCAAGAGAGAGAGAGAGAGAGAGAGAGAGAAAGAGAGAGAGAGAGAGTGAGTTTTTTAGTAGGACCTGGTGGCAGTTGCATAAAACAAGCAAAACAAACTTTTAAGGGCCCTTTTCTCCACATAAAGTATTTGGGAATAGCAAAAAAATACTTTGAGATTTTGCTGATGGTATAATTTGACAGAAAAGATGTGGAAGAAAGTAAATAAATCATTACTAAAAAATGAATGAGAAATGAAAATGAAACAGGGAGCAATTTTCCTCAGTGCAGTCAGGGGGAAATTTGTTCAGTGTTACTTTTTGAATAGCCTAATAGGTTTACAGGACTTATCAAACAATGTGGCAGGGTAATGTGGAAAGGCAAAATGGGTCCACCACAATGTACTGTGTCAGGCATAGATCTACAGCTGCTAGGCTCAAGCTGGCAAAATGTCGCAAATTTATGTACATCTCCTGTGCCCGTGATGACATGGCTGAACCGTCAGAATGCATGCAACAATTAGACCCAGAGAAGAATCTGAAATCGGTTTCGATGATGGCATATTAATATATGGCACTCACGCCAATTCAAAAACATGAACTTGGCAAAAGGCACAAATAATGCTGTTTTTTTTTCTCTTGATTTCTTTGTGGGAATGAATAAATACTAAAATACATCCTCTTCTAATGGAATTGTCTGCAAATTAGTATGACAAAATTGGTCTCACTATTAAAGTGTGCATGAACAGACTGATGTGCCAAAGTTAACGCAAACCCAGATTTATGTTTTATCGGATGTGCCAAATTTCCCTATATCTTTGGTTTGTCATCACAATTGATTTTGAAGCCTGGTCATACTATTATTCTTTCCAAGTTGGAGTAGTTGAAACATGTCATCACGGTCGCAAGCAATATCATGTCGATTCGGGACATCTTCGTAGCTCAAGCCTGGCAACAGCGAAGCCTTATGCGTTGGAATGAAAAAAAAACCTATGGAAATAAATGAAAGTAGATAAATAGACAGCCTGAAAATTTTCACACATTCTTAATAATTTGAAATTTGTACCTGTAAATGTCTCAGAATAAGGAATAGTGAATTCAAAAAAAAAAAAAAAAAAATGAGGGAAAATGGGATAAAAAAAAGGAGTAGTTGCTCAGATTTGACCCTTGTCCACCAATGACCAAAACTAAAAAAGATATTGGGACCTTTTGTCTAGCCCACTGAGCTAGCGAAGCAGTTGAATTCAACCCAGAAAATTAACCCCCTTATATATATGTGTAGATGTAGTTCCCTCCCTTTGTTTCAAAACATTCAGACAGAAGTCAAAAGTAGTTCCATTTGAAAATTTGATATCAAGTACATTTGTTACCCTGTTTTGTCAGAAAATATGAAAGGACAGGTTTAAAAGGCGTTTCTGATGTTTGTTTGATCATATCTTGAAAAACTGAGCGTGGCTGTGTAATTTGTTTAGGGACTATTTTGTTTTTGCGACCTTATTACGCACCATGGTCTACTACGATTCAGAAATTCGTTTTACTCTGATTTTCCAAGTGAACTTTGAAGGCTTATATGTAATCCTTTGCAGATCTGCAGGCATCCAAAATGGATGTATGCCAAAATACATAGACATTGGGCAATTCTTTGGATAAAACGGGTGACAGAAGGTCGGGTTCTAAACCGACCCCACCCACCTGAATGACCCGTTTCGACATTGATTTCCTACATATTTTTCAGATCAGCTTCCCTATCTCACATTGAAGCTTTGGATATGTTGAGACCACTAATTATCTATGGAAAAAGTCATGAAGAATCATAGCCAAACTGAATAAACCAGCAAGAGAGAGAGAGAGAGAGAGAGAGAAAGAGAGAGAGAGAGAGTGAGTTTTTTAGTAGGACCTGGTGGCAGTTGCATAAAACAAGCAAAACAAACTTTTAAGGGCCCTTTTCTCCACATAAAGTATTTGGGAATAGCAAAAAAATACTTTGAGATTTTGCTGATGGTATAATTTGACAGAAAAGATGTGGAAGAAAGTAAATAAATCATTACTAAAAAATGAATGAGAAATGAAAATGAAACAGGGAGCAATTTTCCTCAGTGCAGTCAGGGGGAAATTTGTTCAGTGTTACTTTTTGAATAGCCTAATAGGTTTACAGGACTTATCAAACAATGTGGCAGGGTAATGTGGAAAGGCAAAATGGGTCCACCACAATGTACTGTGTCAGGCATAGATCTACAGCTGCTAGGCTCAAGCTGGCAAAATGTCGCAAATTTATGTACATCTCCTGTGCCCGTGATGACATGGCTGAACCGTCAGAATGCATGCAACAATTAGACCCAGAGAAGAATCTGAAATCGGTTTCGATGATGGCATATTAATATATGGCACTCACGCCAATTCAAAAACATGAACTTGGCAAAAGGCACAAATAATGCTGTTTTTTTTTCTCTTGATTTCTTTGTGGGAATGAATAAATACTAAAATACATCCTCTTCTAATGGAATTGTCTGCAAATTAGTATGACAAAATTGGTCTCACTATTAAAGTGTGCATGAACAGACTGATGTGCCAAAGTTAACGCAAACCCAGATTTATGTTTTATCGGATGTGCCAAATTTCCCTATATCTTTGGTTTGTCATCACAATTGATTTTGAAGCCTGGTCATACTATTATTCTTTCCAAGTTGGAGTAGTTGAAACATGTCATCATGGTCGCAAGCAATATCATGTCGATTCGGGACATCTTCGTAGCTCAAGCCTGGCAACAGCGAAGCCTTATGCATTGGAATGAAAAAAAAACCTATGGAAATAAATGAAAGTAGATAAATAGACAGCCTGAAAATTTTCACACATTCTTAATAATTTGAAATTTGTACCTGTAAATGTCTCAGAATAAGGAATAGTGAATTCAAAAAAAAAAAAAAAAAAAAAAAAAATGAGGGAAAATGGGATAAAAAAAAGGAGTAGTTGCTCAGATTTGACCCTTGTCCACCAATGACCAAAACTAAAAAAGATATTGGGACCTTTTGTCTAGCCCACTGAGCTAGCGAAGCAGTTGAATTCAACCCAGAAAATTAACCCCCTTATATATATGTGTAGATGTAGTTCCCTCCCTTTGTTTCAAAACATTCAGACAGAAGTCAAAAGTAGTTCCATTTGAAAATTTGATATCAAGTACATTTGTTACCCTGTTTTGTCAGAAAATATGAAAGGACAGGTTTAAAAGGCGTTTCTGATGTTTGTTTGATCATATCTTGAAAAACTGAGCGTGGCTGTGTAATTTGTTTAGGGACTATTTTGTTTTTGTGACCTTATTACGCACCATGGTCTACTACGATTCAGAAATTCGTTTTACTCTGATTTTCCAAGTGAACTTTGAAGGCTTATATGTAATCCTTTGCAGATCTGCAGGCATCCAAAATGGATGTATGCCAAAATACATAGACATTGGGCAATTCTTTGGATAAAACGGGTGACAGAAGGTCGGGTTCTAAACCGACCCCACCCACCTGAATGACCCGTTTCGACATTGATTTCCTACATATTTTTCAGATCAGCTTCCCTATCTCACATTGAAGCTTTGGATATGTTGAGACCACTAATTATCTATGGAAAAAGTCATGAAGAATCATAGCCAAACTGAATAAACCAGCAAGAGAGAGAGAGAGAGAGAAAGAGAGAGAGAGAGAGAGTGAGTTTTTTAGTAGGACCTGGTGGCAGTTGCATAAAACAAGCAAAACAAACTTTTAAGGGCCCTTTTCTCCACATAAAGTATTTGGGAATAGCAAAAAAATACTTTGAGATTTTGCTGATGGTATAATTTGACAGAAAAGATGTGGAAGAAAGTAAATAAATCATTACTAAAAAATGAATGAGAAATGAAAATGAAACAGGGAGCAATTTTCCTCAGTGCAGTCAGGGGGAAATTTGTTCAGTGTTACTTTTTGAATAGCCTAATAGGTTTACAGGACTTATCAAACAATGTGGCAGGGTAATGTGGAAAGGCAAAATGGGTCCACCACAATGTACTGTGTCAGGCATAGATCTACAGCTGCTAGGCTCAAGCTGGCAAAATGTCGCAAATTTATGTACATCTCCTGTGCCCGTGATGACATGGCTGAACCGTCAGAATGCATGCAACAATTAGACCCAGAGAAGAATCTGAAATCGGTTTCGATGATGGCATATTAATATATGGCACTCACGCCAATTCAAAAACATGAACTTGGCAAAAGGCACAAATAATGCTGTTTTTTTTTCTCTTGATTTCTTTGTGGGAATGAATAAATACTAAAATACATCCTCTTCTAATGGAATTGTCTGCAAATTAGTATGACAAAATTGGTCTCACTATTAAAGTGTGCATGAACAGACTGATGTGCCAAAGTTAACGCAAACCCAGATTTATGTTTTATCGGATGTGCCAAATTTCCCTATATCTTTGGTTTGTCATCACAATTGATTTTGAAGCCTGGTCATACTATTATTCTTTCCAAGTTGGAGTAGTTGAAACATGTCATCACGGTCGCAAGCAATATCATGTCGATTCGGGACATCTTCGTAGCTCAAGCCTGGCAACAGCGAAGCCTTATGCGTTGGAATGAAAAAAAAACCTATGGAAATAAATGAAAGTAGATAAATAGACAGCCTGAAAATTTTCACACATTCTTAATAATTTGAAATTTGTACCTGTAAATGTCTCAGAATAAGGAATAGTGAATTCAAAAAAAAAAAAAAAAAAAAAATGAGGGAAAATGGGATAAAAAAAAGGAGTAGTTGCTCAGATTTGACCCTTGTCCACCAATGACCAAAACTAAAAAAGATATTGGGACCTTTTGTCTAGCCCACTGAGCTAGCGAAGCAGTTGAATTCAACCCAGAAAATTAACCCCCTTATATATATGTGTAGATGTAGTTCCCTCCCTTTGTTTCAAAACATTCAGACAGAAGTCAAAAGTAGTTCCATTTGAAAATTTGATATCAAGTACATTTGTTACCCTGTTTTGTCAGAAAATATGAAAGGACAGGTTTAAAAGGCGTTTCTGATGTTTGTTTGATCATATCTTGAAAAACTGAGCGTGGCTGTGTAATTTGTTTAGGGACTATTTTGTTTTTGTGACCTTATTACGCACCATGGTCTACTACGATTCAGAAATTCGTTTTACTCTGATTTTCCAAGTGAACTTTGAAGGCTTATATGTAATCCTTTGCAGATCTGCAGGCATCCAAAATGGATGTATGCCAAAATACATAGACATTGGGCAATTCTTTGGATAAAACGGGTGACAGAAGGTCGGGTTCTAAACCGACCCCACCCACCTGAATGACCCGTTTCGACATTGATTTCCTACATATTTTTCAGATCAGCTTCCCTATCTCACATTGAAGCTTTGGATATGTTGAGACCACTAATTATCTATGGAAAAAGTCGTGAAGAATCATAGCCAAACTGAATAAACCAGCAAGAGAGAGAGAGAGAGAGAAAGAGAGAGAGAGAGAGAGTGAGTTTTTTAGTAGGACCTGGTGGCAGTTGCATAAAACAAGCAAAACAAACTTTTAAGGGCCCTTTTCTCCACATAAAGTATTTGGGAATAGCAAAAAAATACTTTGAGATTTTGCTGATGGTATAATTTGACAGAAAAGATGTGGAAGAAAGTAAATAAATCATTACTAAAAAATGAATGAGAAATGAAAATGAAACAGGGAGCAATTTTCCTCAGTGCAGTCAGGGGGAAATTTGTTCAGTGTTACTTTTTGAATAGCCTAATAGGTTTACAGGACTTATCAAACAATGTGGCAGGGTAATGTGGAAAGGCAAAATGGGTCCACCACAATGTACTGTGTCAGGCATAGATCTACAGCTGCTAGGCTCAAGCTGGCAAAATGTCGCAAATTTATGTACATCTCCTGTGCCCGTGATGACATGGCTGAACCGTCAGAATGCATGCAACAATTAGACCCAGAGAAGAATCTGAAATCGGTTTCGATGATGGCATATTAATATATGGCACTCACGCCAATTCAAAAACATGAACTTGGCAAAAGGCACAAATAATGCTGTTTTTTTTTCTCTTGATTTCTTTGTGGGAATGAATAAATACTAAAATACATCCTCTTCTAATGGAATTGTCTGCAAATTAGTATGACAAAATTGGTCTCACTATTAAAGTGTGCATGAACAGACTGATGTGCCAAAGTTAACGCAAACCCAGATTTATGTTTTATCGGATGTGCCAAATTTCCCTATATCTTTGGTTTGTCATCACAATTGATTTTGAAGCCTGGTCATACTATTATTCTTTCCAAGTTGGAGTAGTTGAAACATGTCATCACGGTCGCAAGCAATATCATGTCGATTCGGGACATCTTCGTAGCTCAAGCCTGGCAACAGCGAAGCCTTATGCGTTGGAATGAAAAAAAAACCTATGGAAATAAATGAAAGTAGATAAATAGACAGCCTGAAAATTTTCACACATTCTTAATAATTTGAAATTTGTACCTGTAAATGTCTCAGAATAAGGAATAGTGAATTCAAAAAAAAAAAAAAAAAAAAAAAAAAAAATGAGGGAAAATGGGATAAAAAAAAGGAGTAGTTGCTCAGATTTGACCCTTGTCCACCAATGACCAAAACTAAAAAAGATATTGGGACCTTTTGTCTAGCCCACTGAGCTAGCGAAGCAGTTGAATTCAACCCAGAAAATTAACCCCCTTATATATATGTGTAGATGTAGTTCCCTCCCTTTGTTTCAAAACATTCAGACAGAAGTCAAAAGTAGTTCCATTTGAAAATTTGATATCAAGTACATTTGTTACCCTGTTTTGTCAGAAAATATGAAAGGACAGGTTTAAAAGGCGTTTCTGATGTTTGTTTGATCATATCTTGAAAAACTGAGCGTGGCTGTGTAATTTGTTTAGGGACTATTTTGTTTTTGTGACCTTATTACGCACCATGGTCTACTACGATTCAGAAATTCGTTTTACTCTGATTTTCCAAGTGAACTTTGAAGGCTTATATGTAATCCTTTGCAGATCTGCAGGCATCCAAAATGGATGTATGCCAAAATACATAGACATTGGGCAATTCTTTGGATAAAACGGGTGACAGAAGGTCGGGTTCTAAACCGACCCCACCCACCTGAATGACCCGTTTCGACATTGATTTCCTACATATTTTTCAGATCAGCTTCCCTATCTCACATTGAAGCTTTGGATATGTTGAGACCACTAATTATCTATGGAAAAAGTCGTGAAGAATCATAGCCAAACTGAATAAACCAGCAAGAGAGAGAGAGAGAGAGAAAGAGAGAGAGAGAGAGAGTGAGTTTTTTAGTAGGACCTGGTGGCAGTTGCATAAAACAAGCAAAACAAACTTTTAAGGGCCCTTTTCTCCACATAAAGTATTTGGGAATAGCAAAAAAATACTTTGAGATTTTGCTGATGGTATAATTTGACAGAAAAGATGTGGAAGAAAGTAAATAAATCATTACTAAAAAATGAATGAGAAATGAAAATGAAACAGGGAGCAATTTTCCTCAGTGCAGTCAGGGGGAAATTTGTTCAGTGTTACTTTTTGAATAGCCTAATAGGTTTACAGGACTTATCAAACAATGTGGCAGGGTAATGTGGAAAGGCAAAATGGGTCCACCACAATGTACTGTGTCAGGCATAGATCTACAGCTGCTAGGCTCAAGCTGGCAAAATGTCGCAAATTTATGTACATCTCCTGTGCCCGTGATGACATGGCTGAACCGTCAGAATGCATGCAACAATTAGACCCAGAGAAGAATCTGAAATCGGTTTCGATGATGGCATATTAATATATGGCACTCACGCCAATTCAAAAACATGAACTTGGCAAAAGGCACAAATAATGCTGTTTTTTTTTCTCTTGATTTCTTTGTGGGAATGAATAAATACTAAAATACATCCTCTTCTAATGGAATTGTCTGCAAATTAGTATGACAAAATTGGTCTCACTATTAAAGTGTGCATGAACAGACTGATGTGCCAAAGTTAACGCAAACCCAGATTTATGTTTTATCGGATGTGCCAAATTTCCCTATATCTTTGGTTTGTCATCACAATTGATTTTGAAGCCTGGTCATACTATTATTCTTTCCAAGTTGGAGTAGTTGAAACATGTCATCACGGTCGCAAGCAATATCATGTCGATTCGGGACATCTTCGTAGCTCAAGCCTGGCAACAGCGAAGCCTTATGCGTTGGAATGAAAAAAAAACCTATGGAAATAAATGAAAGTAGATAAATAGACAGCCTGAAAATTTTCACACATTCTTAATAATTTGAAATTTGTACCTGTAAATGTCTCAGAATAAGGAATAGTGAATTCAAAAAAAAAAAAAAAAAAAAAAAAAAAATGAGGGAAAATGGGATAAAAAAAAGGAGTAGTTGCTCAGATTTGACCCTTGTCCACCAATGACCAAAACTAAAAAAGATATTGGGACCTTTTGTCTAGCCCACTGAGCTAGCGAAGCAGTTGAATTCAACCCAGAAAATTAACCCCCTTATATATATGTGTAGATGTAGTTCCCTCCCTTTGTTTCAAAACATTCAGACAGAAGTCAAAAGTAGTTCCATTTGAAAATTTGATATCAAGTACATTTGTTACCCTGTTTTGTCAGAAAATATGAAAGGACAGGTTTAAAAGGCGTTTCTGATGTTTGTTTGATCATATCTTGAAAAACTGAGCGTGGCTGTGTAATTTGTTTAGGGACTATTTTGTTTTTGTGACCTTATTACGCACCATGGTCTACTACGATTCAGAAATTCGTTTTACTCTGATTTTCCAAGTGAACTTTGAAGGCTTATATGTAATCCTTTGCAGATCTGCAGGCATCCAAAATGGATGTATGCCAAAATACATAGACATTGGGCAATTCTTTGGATAAAACGGGTGACAGAAGGTCGGGTTCTAAACCGACCCCACCCACCTGAATGACCCGTTTCGACATTGATTTCCTACATATTTTTCAGATCAGCTTCCCTATCTCACATTGAAGCTTTGGATATGTTGAGACCACTAATTATCTATGGAAAAAGTCGTGAAGAATCATAGCCAAACTGAATAAACCAGCAAGAGAGAGAGAGAGAGAGAAAGAGAGAGAGAGAGAGAGTGAGTTTTTTAGTAGGACCTGGTGGCAGTTGCATAAAACAAGCAAAACAAACTTTTAAGGGCCCTTTTCTCCACATAAAGTATTTGGGAATAGCAAAAAAATACTTTGAGATTTTGCTGATGGTATAATTTGACAGAAAAGATGTGGAAGAAAGTAAATAAATCATTACTAAAAAATGAATGAGAAATGAAAATGAAACAGGGAGCAATTTTCCTCAGTGCAGTCAGGGGGAAATTTGTTCAGTGTTACTTTTTGAATAGCCTAATAGGTTTACAGGACTTATCAAACAATGTGGCAGGGTAATGTGGAAAGGCAAAATGGGTCCACCACAATGTACTGTGTCAGGCATAGATCTACAGCTGCTAGGCTCAAGCTGGCAAAATGTCGCAAATTTATGTACATCTCCTGTGCCCGTGATGACATGGCTGAACCGTCAGAATGCATGCAACAATTAGACCCAGAGAAGAATCTGAAATCGGTTTCGATGATGGCATATTAATATATGGCACTCACGCCAATTCAAAAACATGAACTTGGCAAAAGGCACAAATAATGCTGTTTTTTTTTCTCTTGATTTCTTTGTGGGAATGAATAAATACTAAAATACATCCTCTTCTAATGGAATTGTCTGCAAATTAGTATGACAAAATTGGTCTCACTATTAAAGTGTGCATGAACAGACTGATGTGCCAAAGTTAACGCAAACCCAGATTTATGTTTTATCGGATGTGCCAAATTTCCCTATATCTTTGGTTTGTCATCACAATTGATTTTGAAGCCTGGTCATACTATTATTCTTTCCAAGTTGGAGTAGTTGAAACATGTCATCACGGTCGCAAGCAATATCATGTCGATTCGGGACATCTTCGTAGCTCAAGCCTGGCAACAGCGAAGCCTTATGCGTTGGAATGAAAAAAAAACCTATGGAAATAAATGAAAGTAGATAAATAGACAGCCTGAAAATTTTCACACATTCTTAATAATTTGAAATTTGTACCTGTAAATGTCTCAGAATAAGGAATAGTGAATTCAAAAAAAAAAAAAAAAAAAAAAAAAAAAATGAGGGAAAATGGGATAAAAAAAAGGAGTAGTTGCTCAGATTTGACCCTTGTCCACCAATGACCAAAACTAAAAAAGATATTGGGACCTTTTGTCTAGCCCACTGAGCTAGCGAAGCAGTTGAATTCAACCCAGAAAATTAACCCCCTTATATATATGTGTAGATGTAGTTCCCTCCCTTTGTTTCAAAACATTCAGACAGAAGTCAAAAGTAGTTCCATTTGAAAATTTGATATCAAGTACATTTGTTACCCTGTTTTGTCAGAAAATATGAAAGGACAGGTTTAAAAGGCGTTTCTGATGTTTGTTTGATCATATCTTGAAAAACTGAGCGTGGCTGTGTAATTTGTTTAGGGACTATTTTGTTTTTGTGACCTTATTACGCACCATGGTCTACTACGATTCAGAAATTCGTTTTACTCTGATTTTCCAAGTGAACTTTGAAGGCTTATATGTAATCCTTTGCAGATCTGCAGGCATCCAAAATGGATGTATGCCAAAATACATAGACATTGGGCAATTCTTTGGATAAAACGGGTGACAGAAGGTCGGGTTCTAAACCGACCCCACCCACCTGAATGACCCGTTTCGACATTGATTTCCTACATATTTTTCAGATCAGCTTCCCTATCTCACATTGAAGCTTTGGATATGTTGAGACCACTAATTATCTATGGAAAAAGTCGTGAAGAATCATAGCCAAACTGAATAAACCAGCAAGAGAGAGAGAGAGAGAGAAAGAGAGAGAGAGAGAGAGTGAGTTTTTTAGTAGGACCTGGTGGCAGTTGCATAAAACAAGCAAAACAAACTTTTAAGGGCCCTTTTCTCCACATAAAGTATTTGGGAATAGCAAAAAAATACTTTGAGATTTTGCTGATGGTATAATTTGACAGAAAAGATGTGGAAGAAAGTAAATAAATCATTACTAAAAAATGAATGAGAAATGAAAATGAAACAGGGAGCAATTTTCCTCAGTGCAGTCAGGGGGAAATTTGTTCAGTGTTACTTTTTGAATAGCCTAATAGGTTTACAGGACTTATCAAACAATGTGGCAGGGTAATGTGGAAAGGCAAAATGGGTCCACCACAATGTACTGTGTCAGGCATAGATCTACAGCTGCTAGGCTCAAGCTGGCAAAATGTCGCAAATTTATGTACATCTCCTGTGCCCGTGATGACATGGCTGAACCGTCAGAATGCATGCAACAATTAGACCCAGAGAAGAATCTGAAATCGGTTTCGATGATGGCATATTAATATATGGCACTCACGCCAATTCAAAAACATGAACTTGGCAAAAGGCACAAATAATGCTGTTTTTTTTTCTCTTGATTTCTTTGTGGGAATGAATAAATACTAAAATACATCCTCTTCTAATGGAATTGTCTGCAAATTAGTATGACAAAATTGGTCTCACTATTAAAGTGTGCATGAACAGACTGATGTGCCAAAGTTAACGCAAACCCAGATTTATGTTTTATCGGATGTGCCAAATTTCCCTATATCTTTGGTTTGTCATCACAATTGATTTTGAAGCCTGGTCATACTATTATTCTTTCCAAGTTGGAGTAGTTGAAACATGTCATCACGGTCGCAAGCAATATCATGTCGATTCGGGACATCTTCGTAGCTCAAGCCTGGCAACAGCGAAGCCTTATGCGTTGGAATGAAAAAAAAACCTATGGAAATAAATGAAAGTAGATAAATAGACAGCCTGAAAATTTTCACACATTCTTAATAATTTGAAATTTGTACCTGTAAATGTCTCAGAATAAGGAATAGTGAATTCAAAAAAAAAAAAAAAAAAAAAAAAAAATGAGGGAAAATGGGATAAAAAAAAGGAGTAGTTGCTCAGATTTGACCCTTGTCCACCAATGACCAAAACTAAAAAAGATATTGGGACCTTTTGTCTAGCCCACTGAGCTAGCGAAGCAGTTGAATTCAACCCAGAAAATTAACCCCCTTATATATATATGTAGATGTAGTTCCCTCCCTTTGTTTCAAAACATTCAGACAGAAGTCAAAAGTAGTTCCATTTGAAAATTTGATATCAAGTACATTTGTTACCCTGTTTTGTCAGAAAATATGAAAGGACAGGTTTAAAAGGCGTTTCTGATGTTTGTTTGATCATATCTTGAAAAACTGAGCGTGGCTGTGTAATTTGTTTAGGGACTATTTTGTTTTTGTGACCTTATTACGCACCATGGTCTACTACGATTCAGAAATTCGTTTTACTCTGATTTTCCAAGTGAACTTTGAAGGCTTATATGTAATCCTTTGCAGATCTGCAGGCATCCAAAATGGATGTATGCCAAAATACATAGACATTGGGCAATTCTTTGGATAAAACGGGTGACAGAAGGTCGGGTTCTAAACCGACCCCACCCACCTGAATGACCCGTTTCGACATTGATTTCCTACATATTTTTCAGATCAGCTTCCCTATCTCACATTGAAGCTTTGGATATGTTGAGACCACTAATTATCTATGGAAAAAGTCATGAAGAATCATAGCCAAACTGATTAAACCAGCAAGAGAGAGAGAGAGAGAGAGAGAGAAAGAGAGAGAGAGAGTGAGTTTTTTAGTAGGACCTGGTGGCAGTTGCATAAAACAAGCAAAACAAACTTTTAAGGGCCCTTTTCTCCACATAAAGTATTTGGGAATAGCAAAAAAATACTTTGAGATTTTGCTGATGGTATAATTTGACAGAAAAGATGTGGAAGAAAGTAAATAAATCATTACTAAAAAATGAATGAGAAATGAAAATGAAACAGGGAGCAATTTTCCTCAGTGCAGTCAGGGGGAAATTTGTTCAGTGTTACTTTTTGAATAGCCTAATAGGTTTACAGGACTTATCAAACAATGTGGCAGGGTAATGTGGAAAGGCAAAATGGGTCCACCACAATGTACTGTGTCAGGCATAGATCTACAGCTGCTAGGCTCAAGCTGGCAAAATGTCGCAAATTTATGTACATCTCCTGTGCCCGTGATGACATGGCTGAACCGTCAGAATGCATGCAACAATTAGACCCAGAGAAGAATCTGAAATCGGTTTCGATGATGGCATATTAATATATGGCACTCACGCCAATTCAAAAACATGAACTTGGCAAAAGGCACAAATAATGCTGTTTTTTTTTCTCTTGATTTCTTTGTGGGAATGAATAAATACTAAAATACATCCTCTTCTAATGGAATTGTCTGCAAATTAGTATGACAAAATTGGTCTCACTATTAAAGTGTGCATGAACAGACTGATGTGCCAAAGTTAACGCAAACCCAGATTTATGTTTTATCGGATGTGCCAAATTTCCCTATATCTTTGGTTTGTCATCACAATTGATTTTGAAGCCTGGTCATACTATTATTCTTTCCAAGTTGGAGTAGTTGAAACATGTCATCACGGTCGCAAGCAATATCATGTCGATTCGGGACATCTTCGTAGCTCAAGCCTGGCAACAGCGAAGCCTTATGCGTTGGAATGAAAAAAAAACCTATGGAAATAAATGAAAGTAGATAAATAGACAGCCTGAAAATTTTCACACATTCTTAATAATTTGAAATTTGTACCTGTAAATGTCTCAGAATAAGGAATAGTGAATTCAAAAAAAAAAAAAAAAAAATGAGGGAAAATGGGATAAAAAAAAGGAGTAGTTGCTCAGATTTGACCCTTGTCCACCAATGACCAAAACTAAAAAAGATATTGGGACCTTTTGTCTAGCCCACTGAGCTAGCGAAGCAGTTGAATTCAACCCAGAAAATTAACCCCCTTATATATATGTGTAGATGTAGTTCCCTCCCTTTGTTTCAAAACATTCAGACAGAAGTCAACAGTAGTTCCATTTGAAAATTTGATATCAAGTACATTTGTTACCCTGTTTTGTCAGAAAATATGAAAGGACAGGTTTAAAAGGCGTTTCTGATGTTTGTTTGATCATATCTTGAAAAACTGAGCGTGGCTGTGTAATTTGTTTAGGGACTATTTTGTTTTTGTGACCTTATTACGCACCATGGTCTACTACGATTCAGAAATTCGTTTTACTCTGATTTTCCAAGTGAACTTTGAAGGCTTATATGTAATCCTTTGCAGATCTGCAGGTATCCAAAATGGATGTATGCCAAAATACATAGACATTGGGCAATTCTTTGGATAAAACGGGTGACAGAAGGTCGGGTTCTAAACCGATCCCACCCACCTGAATGACCCGTTTCGACATTGATTTCCTACATATTTTTCAGATCAGCTTCCCTATCTCACATTGAAGCTTTGGATATGTTGAGACCACTAATTATCTATGGAAAAAGTCATGAAGAATCATAGCCAAACTGAATAAACCAGCAAGAGAGAGAGAGAGAGAGAGAGAGAAAGAGAGAGAGAGAGTGAGTTTTTTAGTAGGACCTGGTGGCAGTTGCATAAAACAAGCAAAACAAACTTTTAAGGGCCCTTTTCTCCACATAAAGTATTTGGGAATAGCAAAAAAATACTTTGAGATTTTGCTGATGGTATAATTTGACAGAAAAGATGTGGAAGAAAGTAAATAAATCATTACTAAAAAATGAATGAGAAATGAAAATGAAACAGGGAGCAATTTTCCTCAGTGCAGTCAGGGGGAAATTTGTTCAGTGTTACTTTTTGAATAGCCTAATAGGTTTACAGGACTTATCAAACAATGTGGCAGGGTAATGTGGAAAGGCAAAATGGGTCCACCACAATGTACTGTGTCAGGCATAGATCTACAGCTGCTAGGCTCAAGCTGGCAAAATGTCGCAAATTTATGTACATCTCCTGTGCCCGTGATGACATGGCTGAACCGTCAGAATGCATGCAACAATTAGACCCAGAGAAGAATCTGAAATCGGTTTCGATGATGGCATATTAATATATGGCACTCACGCCAATTCAAAAACATGAACTTGGCAAAAGGCACAAATAATGCTGTTTTTTTTTCTCTTGATTTCTTTGTGGGAATGAATAAATACTAAAATACATCCTCTTCTAATGGAATTGTCTGCAAATTAGTATGACAAAATTGGTCTCACTATTAAAGTGTGCATGAACAGACTGATGTGCCAAAGTTAACGCAAACCCAGATTTATGTTTTATCGGATGTGCCAAATTTCCCTATATCTTTGGTTTGTCATCACAATTGATTTTGAAGCCTGGTCATACTATTATTCTTTCCAAGTTGGAGTAGTTGAAACATGTCATCACGGTCGCAAGCAATATCATGTCGATTCGGGACATCTTCGTAGCTCAAGCCTGGCAACAGCGAAGCCTTATGCGTTGGAATGAAAAAAAAACCTATGGAAATAAATGAAAGTAGATAAATAGACAGCCTGAAAATTTTCACACATTCTTAATAATTTGAAATTTGTACCTGTAAATGTCTCAGAATAAGGAATAGTGAATTCAAAAAAAAAAAAACAAAAAAAAAAAAAAATGAGGGAAAATGGGATAAAAAAAAGGAGTAGTTGCTCAGATTTGACCCTTGTCCACCAATGACCAAAACTAAAAAAGATATTGGGACCTTTTGTCTAGCCCACTGAGCTAGCGAAGCAGTTGAATTCAACCCAGAAAATTAACCCCCTTATATATATCTGTAGATGTAGTTCCCTCCCTTTGTTTCAAAACATTCAGACAGAAGTCAAAAGTAGTTCCATTTGAAAATTTGATATCAAGTACATTTGTTACCCTGTTTTGTCAGAAAATATGAAAGGACAGGTTTAAAAGGCGTTTCTGATGTTTGTTTGATCATATCTTGAAAAACTGAGCGTGGCTGTGTAATTTGTTTAGGGACTATTTTGTTTTTGTGACCTTATTACGCACCATGGTCTACTACGATTCAGAAATTCGTTTTACTCTGATTTTCCAAGTGAACTTTGAAGGCTTATATGTAATCCTTTGCAGATCTGCAGGCATCCAAAATGGATGTATGCCAAAATACATAGACATTGGGCAATTCTTTGGATAAAACGGGTGACAGAAGGTCGGGTTCTAAACCGACCCCACCCACCTGAATGACCCGTTTCGACATTGATTTCCTACATATTTTTCAGATCAGCTTCCCTATCTCACATTGAAGCTTTGGATATGTTGAGACCACTAATTATCTATGGAAAAAGTCATGAAGAATCATAGCCAAACTGAATAAACCAGCAAGAGAGAGAGAGAGAGAGAGAGAGAGAAAGAGAGAGAGAGAGTGAGTTTTTTAGTAGGACCTGGTGGCAGTTGCATAAAACAAGCAAAACAAACTTTTAAGGGCCCTTTTCTCCACATAAAGTATTTGGGAATAGCAAAAAAATACTTTGAGATTTTGCTGATGGTATAATTTGACAGAAAAGATGTGGAAGAAAGTAAATAAATCATTACTAAAAAATGAATGAGAAATGAAAATGAAACAGGGAGCAATTTTCCTCAGTGCAGTCAGGGGGAAATTTGTTCAGTGTTACTTTTTGAATAGCCTAATAGGTTTACAGGACTTATCAAACAATGTGGCAGGGTAATGTGGAAAGGCAAAATGGGTCCACCACAATGTACTGTGTCAGGCATAGATCTACAGCTGCTAGGCTCAAGCTGGCAAAATGTCGCAAATTTATGTACATCTCCTGTGCCCGTGATGACATGGCTGAACCGTCAGAATGCATGCAACAATTAGACCCAGAGAAGAATCTGAAATCGGTTTCGATGATGGCATATTAATATATGGCACTCACGCCAATTCAAAAACATGAACTTGGCAAAAGGCACAAATAATGCTGTTTTTTTTTCTCTTGATTTCTTTGTGGGAATGAATAAATACTAAAATACATCCTCTTCTAATGGAATTGTCTGCAAATTAGTATGACAAAATTGGTCTCACTATTAAAGTGTGCATGAACAGACTGATGTGCCAAAGTTAACGCAAACCCAGATTTATGTTTTATCGGATGTGCCAAATTTCCCTATATCTTTGGTTTGTCATCACAATTGATTTTGAAGCCTGGTCATACTATTATTCTTTCCAAGTTGGAGTAGTTGAAACATGTCATCACGGTCGCAAGCAATATCATGTCGATTCGGGACATCTTCGTAGCTCAAGCCTGGCAACAGCGAAGCCTTATGCGTTGGAATGAAAAAAAAACCTATGGAAATAAATGAAAGTAGATAAATAGACAGCCTGAAAATTTTCACACATTCTTAATAATTTGAAATTTGTACCTGTAAATGTCTCAGAATAAGGAATAGTGAATTCAAAAAAAAAAAAAAAAAAATGAGGGAAAATGGGATAAAAAAAAGGAGTAGTTGCTCAGATTTGACCCTTGTCCACCAATGACCAAAACTAAAAAAGATATTGGGACCTTTTGTCTAGCCCACTGAGCTAGCGAAGCAGTTGAATTCAACCCAGAAAATTAACCCCCTTATATATATGTGTAGATGTAGTTCCCTCCCTTTGTTTCAAAACATTCAGACAGAAGTCAACAGTAGTTCCATTTGAAAATTTGATATCAAGTACATTTGTTACCCTGTTTTGTCAGAAAATATGAAAGGACAGGTTTAAAAGGCGTTTCTGATGTTTGTTTGATCATATCTTGAAAAACTGAGCGTGGCTGTGTAATTTGTTTAGGGACTATTTTGTTTTTGTGACCTTATTACGCACCATGGTCTACTACGATTCAGAAATTCGTTTTACTCTGATTTTCCAAGTGAACTTTGAAGGCTTATATGTAATCCTTTGCAGATCTGCAGGTATCCAAAATGGATGTATGCCAAAATACATAGACATTGGGCAATTCTTTGGATAAAACGGGTGACAGAAGGTCGGGTTCTAAACCGATCCCACCCACCTGAATGACCCGTTTCGACATTGATTTCCTACATATTTTTCAGATCAGCTTCCCTATCTCACATTGAAGCTTTGGATATGTTGAGACCACTAATTATCTATGGAAAAAGTCATGAAGAATCATAGCCAAACTGAATAAACCAGCAAGAGAGAGAGAGAGAGAGAGAGAGAGAAAGAGAGAGAGAGAGTGAGTTTTTTAGTAGGACCTGGTGGCAGTTGCATAAAACAAGCAAAACAAACTTTTAAGGGCCCTTTTCTCCACATAAAGTATTTGGGAATAGCAAAAAAATACTTTGAGATTTTGCTGATGGTATAATTTGACAGAAAAGATGTGGAAGAAAGTAAATAAATCATTACTAAAAAATGAATGAGAAATGAAAATGAAACAGGGAGCAATTTTCCTCAGTGCAGTCAGGGGGAAATTTGTTCAGTGTTACTTTTTGAATAGCCTAATAGGTTTACAGGACTTATCAAACAATGTGGCAGGGTAATGTGGAAAGGCAAAATGGGTCCACCACAATGTACTGTGTCAGGCATAGATCTACAGCTGCTAGGCTCAAGCTGGCAAAATGTCGCAAATTTATGTACATCTCCTGTGCCCGTGATGACATGGCTGAACCGTCAGAATGCATGCAACAATTAGACCCAGAGAAGAATCTGAAATCGGTTTCGATGATGGCATATTAATATATGGCACTCACGCCAATTCAAAAACATGAACTTGGCAAAAGGCACAAATAATGCTGTTTTTTTTTCTCTTGATTTCTTTGTGGGAATGAATAAATACTAAAATACATCCTCTTCTAATGGAATTGTCTGCAAATTAGTATGACAAAATTGGTCTCACTATTAAAGTGTGCATGAACAGACTGATGTGCCAAAGTTAACGCAAACCCAGATTTATGTTTTATCGGATGTGCCAAATTTCCCTATATCTTTGGTTTGTCATCACAATTGATTTTGAAGCCTGGTCATACTATTATTCTTTCCAAGTTGGAGTAGTTGAAACATGTCATCACGGTCGCAAGCAATATCATGTCGATTCGGGACATCTTCGTAGCTCAAGCCTGGCAACAGCGAAGCCTTATGCGTTGGAATGAAAAAAAAACCTATGGAAATAAATGAAAGTAGATAAATAGACAGCCTGAAAATTTTCACACATTCTTAATAATTTGAAATTTGTACCTGTAAATGTCTCAGAATAAGGAATAGTGAATTCAAAAAAAAAAAAAAAAAAAAAAATGAGGGAAAATGGGATAAAAAAAAGGAGTAGTTGCTCAGATTTGACCCTTGTCCACCAATGATCAAAACTAAAAAAGATATTGGGACCTTTTGTCTAGCCCACTGAGCTAGCGAAGCAGTTGAATTCAACCCAGAAAATTAACCCCCTTATATATATGTGTAGATGTAGTTCCCTCCCTTTGTTTCAAAACATTCAGACAGAAGTCAAAAGTAGTTCCATTTGAAAATTTGATATCAAGTACATTTGTTACCCTGTTTTTTCAGAAAATATGAAAGGACAGGTTTAAAAGGCGTTTCTGATGTTTGTTTGATCATATCTTGAAAAACTGAGCGTGGCTGTGTAATTTGTTTAGGTACTATTTTGTTTTTGTGACCTTATTACGCACCATGGTCTACTACGATTCAGAAATTCGTTTTACTCTGATTTTCCAAGTGAACTTTGAAGGCTTATATGTAATCCTTTGCAGATCTGCAGGCATCCAAAATGGATGTATGCCAAAATACATAGACATTGGGCAATTCTTTGGATAAAACGGGTGACAGAAGGTCGGGTTCTAAACCGACCCCACCCACCTGAATGACCCGTTTCGACATTGATTTCCTACATATTTTTCAGATCAGCTTCCCTATCTCACATTGAAGCTTTGGATATGTTGAGACCACTAATTATCTATGGAAAAAGTCATGAAGAATCATAGCCAAACTGAATAAACCAGCAAGAGAGAGAGAGAGAGAGAAAGAGAGAGAGAGAGAGTGAGTTTTTTAGTAGGACCTGGTGGCAGTTGCATAAAACAAGCAAAACAAACTTTTAAGGGCCCTTTTCTCCACATAAAGTATTTGGGAATAGCAAAAAAATACTTTGAGATTTTGCTGATGGTATAATTTGACAGAAAAGATGTGGAAGAAAGTAAATAAATCATTACTAAAAAATGAATGAGAAATGAAAATGAAACAGGGAGCAATTTTCCTCAGTGCAGTCAGGGGGAAATTTGTTCAGTGTTACTTTTTGAATAGCCTAATAGGTTTACAGGACTTATCAAACAATGTGGCAGGGTAATGTGGAAAGGCAAAATGGGTCCACCACAATGTACTGTGTCAGGCATAGATCTACAGCTGCTAGGCTCAAGCTGGCAAAATGTCGCAAATTTATGTACATCTCCTGTGCCCGTGATGACATGGCTGAACCGTCAGAATGCATGCAACAATTAGACCCAGAGAAGAATCTGAAATCGGTTTCGATGATGGCATATTAATATATGGCACTCACGCCAATTCAAAAACATGAACTTGGCAAAAGGCACAAATAATGCTGTTTTTTTTTCTCTTGATTTCTTTGTGGGAATGAATAAATACTAAAATACATCCTCTTCTAATGGAATTGTCTGCAAATTAGTATGACAAAATTGGTCTCACTATTAAAGTGTGCATGAACAGACTGATGTGCCAAAGTTAACGCAAACCCAGATTTATGTTTTATCGGATGTGCCAAATTTCCCTATATCTTTGGTTTGTCATCACAATTGATTTTGAAGCCTGGTCATACTATTATTCTTTCCAAGTTGGAGTAGTTGAAACATGTCATCACGGTCGCAAGCAATATCATGTCGATTCGGGACATCTTCGTAGCTCAAGCCTGGCAACAGCGAAGCCTTATGCGTTGGAATGAAAAAAAAACCTATGGAAATAAATGAAAGTAGATAAATAGACAGCCTGAAAATTTTCACACATTCTTAATAATTTGAAATTTGTACCTGTAAATGTCTCAGAATAAGGAATAGTGAATTCAAAAAAAAAAAAAAAAAAAAAAAATGAGGGAAAATGGGATAAAAAAAAGGAGTAGTTGCTCAGATTTGACCCTTGTCCACCAATGACCAAAACTAAAAAAAGATATTGGGACCTTTTGTCTAGCCCACTGAGCTAGCGAAGCAGTTGAATTCAACCCAGAAAATTAACCCCCTTATATATATGTGTAGATGTAGTTCCCTCCCTTTGTTTCAAAACATTCAGACAGAAGTCAAAAGTAGTTCCATTTGAAAATTTGATATCAAGTACATTTGTTACCCTGTTTTGTCAGAAAATATGAAAGGACAGGTTTAAAAGGCGTTTCTGATGTTTGTTTGATCATATCTTGAAAAACTGAGCGTGGCTGTGTAATTTGTTTAGGGACTATTTTGTTTTTGTGACCTTATTACGCACCATGGTCTACTACGATTCAGAAATTCGTTTTACTCTGATTTTCCAAGTGAACTTTGAAGGCTTATATGTAATCCTTTGCAGATCTGCAGGCATCCAAAATGGATGTATGCCAAAATACATAGACATTGGGCAATTCTTTGGATAAAACGGGTGACAGAAGGTCGGGTTCTAAACCGACCCCACCCACCTGAATGACCCGTTTCGACATTGATTTCCTACATATTTTTCAGATCAGCTTCCCTATCTCACATTGAAGCTTTGGATATGTTGAGACCACTAATTATCTATGGAAAAAGTCATGAAGAATCATAGCCAAACTGAATAAACCAGCAAGAGAGAGAGAGAGAGAGAGAGAGAGAAAGAGAGAGAGAGAGAGTGAGTTTTTTAGTAGGACCTGGTGGCAGTTGCATAAAACAAGCAAAACAAACTTTTAAGGGCCCTTTTCTCCACATAAAGTATTTGGGAATAGCAAAAAAATACTTTGAGATTTTGCTGATGGTATAATTTGACAGAAAAGATGTGGAAGAAAGTAAATAAATCATTACTAAAAAATGAATGAGAAATGAAAATGAAACAGGGAGCAATTTTCCTCAGTGCAGTCAGGGGGAAATTTGTTCAGTGTTACTTTTTGAATAGCCTAATAGGTTTACAGGACTTATCAAACAATGTGGCAGGGTAATGTGGAAAGGCAAAATGGGTCCACCACAATGTACTTTGTCAGGCATAGATCTACAGCTGCTAGGCTCAAGCTGGCAAAATGTCGCAAATTTATGTACATCTCCTGTGCCCGTGATGACATGGCTGAACCGTCAGAATGCATGCAACAATTAGACCCAGAGAAGAATCTGAAATCGGTTTCGATGATGGCATATTAATATATGGCACTCACGCCAATTCAAAAACATGAACTTGGCAAAAGGCACAAATAATGCTGTTTTTTTTTCTCTTGATTTCTTTGTGGGAATGAATAAATACTAAAATACATCCTCTTCTAATGGAATTGTCTGCAAATTAGTATGACAAAATTGGTCTCACTATTAAAGTGTGCATGAACAGACTGATGTGCCAAAGTTAACGCAAACCCAGATTTATGTTTTATCGGATGTGCCAAATTTCCCTATATCTTTGGTTTGTCATCACAATTGATTTTGAAGCCTGGTCATACTATTATTCTTTCCAAGTTGGAGTAGTTGAAACATGTCATCACGGTCGCAAGCAATATCATGTCGATTCGGGACATCTTCGTAGCTCAAGCCTGGCAACAGCGAAGCCTTATGCGTTGGAATGAAAAAAAAACCTATGGAAATAAATGAAAGTAGATAAATAGACAGCCTGAAAATTTTCACACATTCTTAATAATTTGAAATTTGTACCTGTAAATGTCTCAGAATAAGGAATAGTAAATTCAAAAAAAAAAAAAAAAAAAAAAAAAAAATGAGGGAAAATGGGATAAAAAAAAGGAGTAGTTGCTCAGATTTGACCCTTGTCCACCAATGACCAAAACTAAAAAAGATATTGGGACCTTTTGTCTAGCCCACTGAGCTAGCGAAGCAGTTGAATTCAACCCAGAAAATTAACCCCCTTATATATATGTGTAGATGTAGTTCCCTCCCTTTGTTTCAAAACATTCAGACAGAAGTCAAAAGTAGTTCCATTTGAAAATTTGATATCAAGTACATTTGTTACCCTGTTTTTTCAGAAAATATGAAAGGACAGGTTTAAAAGGCGTTTCTGATGTTTGTTTGATCATATCTTGAAAAACTGAGCGTGGCTGTGTAATTTGTTTAGGGACTATTTTGTTTTTGTGACCTTATTACGCACCATGGTCTACTACGATTCAGAAATTCGTTTTACTCTGATTTTCCAAGTGAACTTTGAAGGCTTATATGTAATCCTTTGCAGATCTGCAGGCATCCAAAATGGATGTATGCCAAAATACATAGACATTGGGCAATTCTTTGGATAAAACGGGTGACAGAAGGTCGGGTTCTAAACCGACCCCACCCACCTGAATGACCCGTTTCGACATTGATTTCCTACATATTTTTCAGATCAGCTTCCCTATCTCACATTGAAGCTTTGGATATGTTGAGACCACTAATTATCTATGGAAAAAGTCATGAAGAATCATAGCCAAACTGAATAAACCAGCAAGAGAGAGAGAGAGAGAGACAGAAAGAGAGAGAGAGAGAGAGTGAGTTTTTTAGTAGGACCTGGTGGCAGTTGCATAAAACAAGCAAAACAAACTTTTAAGGGCCCTTTTCTCCACATAAAGTATTTGGGAATAGCAAAAAAATACTTTGAGATTTTGCTGATGGTATAATTTGACAGAAAAGATGTGGAAGAAAGTAAATAAATCATTACTAAAAAATGAATGAGAAATGAAAATGAAACAGGGAGCAATTTTCCTCAGTGCAGTCAGGGGGAAATTTGTTCAGTGTTACTTTTTGAATAGCCTAATAGGTTTACAGGACTTATCAAACAATGTGGCAGGGTAATGTGGAAAGGCAAAATGGGTCCACCACAATGTACTGTGTCAGGCATAGATCTACAGCTGCTAGGCTCAAGCTGGCAAAATGTCGCAAATTTATGTACATCTCCTGTGCCCGTGATGACATGGCTGAACCGTCAGAATGCATGCAACAATTAGACCCAGAGAAGAATCTGAAATCGGTTTCGATGATGGCATATTAATATATGGCACTCACGCCAATTCAAAAACATGAACTTGACAAAAGGCACAAATAATGCTGTTTTTTTTTCTCTTGATTTCTTTGTGGGAATGAATAAATACTAAAATACATCCTCTTCTAATGGAATTGTCTGCAAATTAGTATGACAAAATTGGTCTCACTATTAAAGTGTGCATGAACAGACTGATGTGCCAAAGTTAACGCAAACCCAGATTTATGTTTTATCGGATGTGCCAAATTTCCCTATATCTTTGGTTTGTCATCACAATTGATTTTGAAGCCTGGTCATACTATTATTCTTTCCAAGTTGGAGTAGTTGAAACATGTCATCACGGTCGCAAGCAATATCATGTCGATTCGGGACATCTTCGTAGCTCAAGCCTGGCAACAGCGAAGCCTTATGCATTGGAATGAAAAAAAAACCTATGGAAATAAATGAAAGTAGATAAATAGACAGCCTGAAAATTTTCACACATTCTTAATAATTTGAAATTTGTACCTGTAAATGTCTCAGAATAAGGAATAGTGAATTCAAAAAAAAAAAAAAAAAAAAAAAAAAAAAATGAGGGAAAATGGGATAAAAAAAAGGAGTAGTTGCTCAGATTTGACCCTTGTCCACCAATGACCAAAACTAAAAAAAGATATTGGGACCTTTTGTCTAGCCCACTGAGCTAGCGAAGCAGTTGAATTCAACCCAGAAAATTAACCCCCTTATATATATGTGTAGATGTAGTTCCCTCCCTTTGTTTCAAAACATTCAGACAGAAGTCAAAAGTAGTTCCATTTGAAAATTTGATATCAAGTACATTTGTTACCCTGTTTTGTCAGAAAATATGAAAGGACAGGTTTAAAAGGCGTTTCTGATGTTTGTTTGATCATATCTTGAAAAACTGAGCGTGGCTGTGTAATTTGTTTAGGGACTATTTTGTTTTTGTGACCTTATTACGCACCATGGTCTACTACGATTCAGAAATTCGTTTTACTCTGATTTTCCAAGTGAACTTTGAAGGCTTATATGTAATCCTTTGCAGATCTGCAGGCATCCAAAATGGATGTATGCCAAAATACATAGACATTGGGCAATTCTTTGGATAAAACGGGTGACAGAAGGTCGGGTTCTAAACCGACCCCACCCACCTGAATGACCCGTTTCGACATTGATTTCCTACATATTTTTCAGATCAGCTTCCCTATCTCACATTGAAGCTTTGGATATGTTGAGACCACTAATTATCTATGGAAAAAGTCATGAAGAATCATAGCCAAACTGAATAAACCAGCAAGAGAGAGAGAGAGAGAGAGACAGAAAGAGAGAGAGAGAGAGAGTGAGTTTTTTAGTAGGACCTGGTGGCAGTTGCATAAAACAAGCAAAACAAACTTTTAAGGGCCCTTTTCTCCACATAAAGTATTTGGGAATAGCAAAAAAATACTTTGAGATTTTGCTGATGGTATAATTTGACAGAAAAGATGTGAAAGAAAGTAAATAAATCATTACTAAAAAATGAATGAGAAATGAAAATGAAACAGGGAGCAATTTTCCTCAGTGCAGTCAGGGGGAAATTTGTTCAGTGTTACTTTTTGAATAGCCTAATAGGTTTACAGGACTTATCAAACAATGTGGCAGGGTAATGTGGAAAGGCAAAATGGGTCCACCACAATGTACTTTGTCAGGCATAGATCTACAGCTGTTAGGCTCAAGCTGGCAAAATGTCGCAAATTTATGTACATCTCCTGTGCCCGTGATGACATGGCTGAACCGTCAGAATGCATGCAACAATTAGACCCAGAGAAGAATCTGAAATCGGTTTCGATGATGGCATATTAATATATGGCACTCACGCCAATTCAAAAACTTGAACTTGGCAAAAGGCACAAATAATGCTGTTTTTTTTTTTTTCTCTTGATTTCTTTGTGGGAATGAATAAATACTAAAATACATCCTCTTCTAATGGAATTGTCTGCAAATTAGTATGACAAAATTGGTCTCACTATTAAAGTGTGCATGAACAGACTGATGTGCCAAAGTTAACGCAAATCCAGATTTATGTTTTATCGAATGTGCCAAATTTCCCTATATCTTTGGTTTGTCATCACAATTGATTTTGAAGCCTGGTCATACTATTATTCTTTCCAAGTTGGAGTAGTTGAAACATGTCATCACGGTCGCAAGCAATATCATGTCGATTCGGGACATCTTCGTAGCTCAAGCCTGGCAACAGCGAAGCCTTATGCGTTGGAATGAAAAAAAAACCTATGGAAATAAATGAAAGTAGATAAATAGACAGCCTGAAAATTTTCACACATTCTTAATAATTTGAAATTTGTACCTGTAAATGTCTCAGAATAAGGAATAGTGAATTCAAAAAAAAAAAAAAAATGAGGGAAAATGGGATAAAAAAAAGGAGTAGTTGCTCAGATTTGACCCTTGTCCACCAATGACCAAAACTAAAAAAGATATTGGGACCTTTTGTCTAGCCCACTGAGCTAGCGAAGCAGTTGAATTCAACCCAGAAGATTAACCCCCTTATATATATGTGTAGATGTAGTTCCCTCCCTTTGTTTCAAAACATTCAGACAGAAGTCAAAAGTAGTTCCATTTGAAAATTTGATATCAAGTACATTTGTTACCCTGTTTTGTCAGAAAATATGAAAGGACAGGTTTAAAAGGCGTTTCTGATGTTTGTTTGATCATATCTTGAAAAACTGAGCGTGGCTGTGTAATTTGTTTAGGGACTATTTTGTTTTTGTGACCTTATTACGCACCATGGTCTACTACGATTCAGAAATTCGTTTTACTCTGATTTTCCAAGTGAACTTTGAAGGCTTATATGTAATCCTTTGCAGATCTGCAGGCATCCAAAATGGATGTATGCCAAAATACATAGACATTGGGCAATTCTTTGGATAAAACGGGTGACAGAAGGTCGGGTTCTAAACCGACCCCACCCACCTAAATGACCCGTTTCGACATTGATTTCCTACATATTTTTCAGATCAGCTTCCCTATCTCACATTGAAGCTTTGGATATGTTGAGACCACTAATTATCTATGGAAAAAGTCATGAAGAATCATAGCCAAACTGAATAAACCAGCGAGAGAGAGAGAGAGAGAGAGAGAAAGAGAGAGAGAGAGAGTGAGTTTTTTAGAAGGACCTGGTGGCAGTTGCATAAAACAAGCAAAACAAACTTTTAAGGGCCCTTTTCTCCACATAAAGTATTTGGGAATAGCAAAAAAATACTTTGAGATTTTGCTGATGGTATAATTTGACAGAAAAGATGTGGAAGAAAGTAAATAAATCATTACTAAAAAATGAATGAGAAATGAAAATGAAACAGGGAGCAATTTTCCTCAGTGCAGTCAGGGGGAAATTTGTTCAGTGTTACTTTTTGAATAGCCTAATAGGTTTACAGGACTTATCAAACAATATGGCAGGGTAATGTGGAAAGGCAAAATGGGTCCACCACAATGTACTTTGTCAGGCATAGATCTACAGCTGCTAGGCTCAAGCTGGCAAAATGTCGCAAATTTATGTACATCTCCTGTGCCCGTGATGACATGGCTGAACCGTCAGAATGCATGCAACAATTAGACCCAGAGAAGAATCTGAAATCGGTTTCGATGATGGCATATTAATATATGGCACTCACGCCAATTCAAAAACATGAACTTGGCAAAAGGCACAAATAATGCTGTTTTTTTTTCTCTTGATTTCTTTGTGGGAATGAATAAATACTAAAATACATCCTCTTCTAATGGAATTGTCTGCAAATTAGTATGACAAAATTGGTCTCACTATTAAAGTGTGCATGAACAGACTGATGTGCCAAAGTTAACGCAAACCCAGATTCATGTTTTATCGAATGTGCCAAATTTCCCTATATCTTTGGTTTGTCATCACAATTGATTTTGAAGCCTGGTCATACTATTATTCTTTCCAAGTTGGAGTAGTTGAAACATGTCATCACGGTCGCAAGCAATATCATGTCGATTCGGGACATCTTCGTAGCTCAAGCCTGGCAACAGCGAAGCCTTATGCGTTGGAATGAAAAAAAAACCTATGGAAATAAATGAAAGTAGATAAATAGACAGCCTGAAAATTTTCACACATTCTTAATAATTTGAAATTTGTACCTGTAAATGTCTCAGAATAAGGAATAGTGAATTCAAAAAAAAAAAAAAAAAAATCAGGGAAAATGGGATGAAAAAAAGGAGTAGTTGCTCAGATTTGACCCTTGTCCACCAATGACCAAAACTAAAAAAGATATTGGGACCTTTTGTCTAGCCCACTGAGCTAGCGAAGCAGTTGAATTCAACCCAGAAAATTAACCCCCTTATATATATGTGTAGATGTAGTTCCCTCCCTTTGTTTCAAAACATTCAGACAGAAGTCAAAAGTAGTTCCATTTGAAAATTTGATATCAAGTACATTTGTTACCCTGTTTTGTCAGAAAATATGAAAGGACAGGTTTAAAAGGCGTTTCTGATGTTTGTTTGATCATATCTTGAAAAACTGAGCGTGGCTGTGTAATTTGTTTAGGGACTATTTTGTTTTTGTGACCTTATTACGCACCATGGTCTACTACGATTCAGAAATTCGTTTTACTCTGATTTTCCAAGTGAACTTTGAAGGCTTATATGTAATCCTTTGCAGATCTGCAGGCATCCAAAATGGATGTATGCCAAAATACATAGACATTGGGCAATTCTTTGGATAAAACGGGTGACAGAAGGTCGGGTTCTAAACCGACCCCACCCACCTGAATGACCCGTTTCGACATTGATTTCCTACATATTTTTCAGATCAGCTTCCCTATCTCACATTGAAGCTTTGGATATGTTGAGACCACTAATTATCTATGGAAAAAGTCATGAAGAATCATAGCCAAACTGAATAAACCAGCAAGAGAGAGAGAGAGAGAGAGAGAGAGAAAGAGAGAGAGAGTGAGTTTTTTAGTAGGACCTGGTGGCAGTTGCATAAAACAAGCAAAACAAACTTTTAAGGGCCCTTTTCTCCACATAAAGTATTTGGGAATAGCAAAAAAATACTTTGAGATTTTGCTGATGGTATAATTTGACAGAAAAGATGTGAAAGAAAGTAAATAAATCATTACTAAAAAATGAATGAGAAATGAAAATGAAACAGGGAGCAATTTTCCTCAGTGCAGTCAGGGGGAAATTTGTTCAGTGTTACTTTTTGAATAGCCTAATAGGTTTACAGGACTTATCAAACAATGTGGCAGGGTAATGTGGAAAGGCAAAATGGGTCCACCACAATGTACTTTGTCAGGCATAGATCTACAGCTGCTAGGCTCAAGCTGGCAAAATGTCGCAAATTTATGTACATCTCCTGTGCCCGTGATGACATGGCTGAACCGTCAGAATGCATGCAACAATTAGACCCAGAGAAGAATCTGAAATCGGTTTCGATGATGGCATATTAATATATGGCACTCACGCCAATTCAAAAACTTGAACTTGGCAAAAGGCACAAATAATGCTGTTTTTTTTTTCTCTTGATTTCTTTGTGGGAATGAATAAATACTAAAATACATCCTCTTCTAATGGAATTGTCTGCAAATTAGTATGACAAAATTGGTCTCACTATTAAAGTGTGCATGAACAGACTGATGTGCCAAAGTTAACGCAAACCCAGATTTATGTTTTATCGAATGTGCCAAATTTCCCTATATCTTTGGTTTGTCATCACAATTGATTTTGAAGCCTGGTCATACTATTATTCTTTCCAAGTTGGAGTAGTTGAAACATGTCATCACGGTCGCAAGCAATATCATGTCGATTCGGGACATCTTCGTAGCTCAAACCTGGCAACAGCGAAGCCTTATGCGTTGGAATGAAAAAAAAACCTATGGAAATAAATGAAAGTAGATAAATAGACAGCCTGAAAATTTTCACACATTCTTAATAATTTGAAATTTGTACCTGTAAATGTCTCAGAATAAGGAATAGTGAATTCAAAAAAAAAAAAAAAAAATGAGGGAAAATGGGATAAAAAAAAGGAGTAGTTGCTCAGATTTGACCCTTGTCCACCAATGACCAAAACTAAAAAAGATATTGGGACCTTTTGTCTAGCCCACTGAGCTAGCGAAGCAGTTGAATTCAACCCAGAAAATTAACCCCCTTATATATATGTGTAGATGTAGTTCCCTCCCTTTGTTTCAAAACATTCAGACAGAAGTCAAAAGTAGTTCCATTTGAAAATTTGATATCAAGTACATTTGTTACCCTGTTTTGTCAGAAAATATGAAAGGACAGGTTTAAAAGGCGTTTCTGATGTTTGTTTGATCATATCTTGAAAAACTGAGCGTGGCTGTGTAATTTGTTTAGGGACTATTTTGTTTTTGTGACCTTATTACGCACCATGGTCTACTACGATTCAGAAATTCGTTTTACTCTGATTTTCCAAGTGAACTTTGAAGGCTTATATGTAATCCTTTGCAGATCTGCAGGCATCCAAAATGGATGTATGCCAAAATACATAGACATTGGGCAATTCTTTGGATAAAACGGGTGACAGAAGGTCGGGTTCTAAACCGACCCCACCCACCTAAATGACCCGTTTCGACATTGATTTCCTACATATTTTTCAGATCAGCTTCCCTATCTCACATTGAAGCTTTGGATATGTTGAGACCACTAATTATCTATGGAAAAAGTCATGAAGAATCATAGCCAAACTGAATAAACCAGCAAGAGAGAGAGAGAGAGAGACAGAAAGAGAGAGAGAGAGAGTGAGTTTTTTAGTAGGACCTGGTGGCAGTTGCATAAAACAAGCAAAACAAACTTTTAAGGGCCCTTTTCTCCACATAAAGTATTTGGGAATAGCAAAAAAATACTTTGAGATTTTGCTGATGGTATAATTTGACAGAAAAGATGTGGAAGAAAGTAAATAAATCATTACTAAAAAATGAATGAGAAATGAAAATGAAACAGGGAGCAATTTTCCTCAGTGCAGTCAGGGGGAAATTTGTTCAGTGTTACTTTTTGAATAGCCTAATAGGTTTACAGGACTTATCAAACAATGTGGCAGGGTAATGTGGAAAGGCAAAATGGGTCCACCACAATGTACTTTGTCAGGCATAGATCTACAGCTGTTAGGCTCAAGCTGGCAAAATGTCGCAAATTTATGTACATCTCCTGTGCCCGTGATGACATGGCTGAACCGTCAGAATGCATGCAACAATTAGACCCAGAGAAGAATCTGAAATCGGTTTCGATGATGGCATATTAATATATGGCACTCACGCCAATTCAAAAACTTGAACTTGGCAAAAGGCACAAATAATGCTGTTTTTTTTTTTTCTCTTGATTTCTTTGTGGGAATGAATAAATACTAAAATACATCTTCTTCTAATGGAATTGTCTGCAAATTAGTATGACAAAATTGGTCTCACTATTAAAGTGTGCATGAACAGACTGATGTGCCAAAGTTAACGCAAACCCAGATTTATGTTTTATCGAATGTGCCAAATTTCCCTATATCTTTGGTTTGTCATCACAATTGATTTTGAAGCCTGGTCATACTATTATCCTTTCCAAGTTGGAGTAGTTGAAACATGTCATCACGGTCGCAAGCAATATCATGTCGATTCGGGACATCTTCGTAGCTCAAGCCTGGCAACAGCGAAGCCTTATGCATTGGAATGAAAAAAAAACCTATGGAAATAAATGAAAGTAGATAAATAGACAGCCTGAAAATTTTCACACATTCTTAATAATTTGAAATTTGTACCTGTAAATGTCTCAGAATAAGGAATAGTGAATTCAAAAAAAAAAAAAAAAAAAAAAAATGAGGGAAAATGGGATAAAAAAAATGAGGGAAAATGGGATAAAAAAAAAAAGGAGTAGTTGCTCAGATTTGACCCTTGTCCACCAATGACCAAAACTAAAAAAGATATTGGGACCTTTTGTCTAGCCCACTGAGCTAGCGAAGCAGTTGAATTCAACCCAGAAAATTATATATGTGTAGATGTAGTTCCCTCCCTTTGTTTCAAAACATTCAGACAGAAGTCAAAAGTAGTTCCATTTGAAAATTTGATATCAAGTACATTTGTTACCCTGTTTTGTCAGAAAATATGAAAGGACAGGTTTAAAAGGCGTTTCTGATGTTTGTTTGATCATATCTTGAAAAACTGAGCGTGGCTGTGTAATTTGTTTAGGGACTATTTTGTTTTTGTGACCTTATTACGCACCATGGTCTACTACGATTCAGAAATTCGTTTTACTCTGATTTTCCAAGTGAACTTTGAAGGCTTATATGTAATCCTTTGCAGATCTGCAGGCATCCAAAATGGATGTATGCCAAAATACATAGACATTGGGCAATTCTTTGGATAAAACGGGTGACAGAAGGTCGGGTTCTAAACCGACCCCACCCACCTGAATGACCCGTTTCGACATTGATTTCCTACATATTTTTCAGATCAGCTTCCCTATCTCACATTGAAGCTTTGGATATGTTGAGACCACTAATTATCTATGGAAAAAGTCATGAAGAATCATAGCCAAACTGAATAAACCAGCAAGAGAGAGAGAGAGAGAGAGAAAGAGAGAGAGAGAGAGAGTGAGTTTTTTAGTAGGACCTGGTGGCAGTTGCATAAAACAAGCAAAACAAACTTTTAAGGGCCCTTTTCTCCACATAAAGTATTTGGGAATAGCAAAAAAATACTTTGAGATTTTGCTGATGGTATAATTTGACAGAAAAGATGTGGAAGAAAGTAAATAAATCATTACTAAAAAATGAATGAGAAATGAAAATGAAACAGGGAGCAATTTTCCTCAGTGCAGTCAGGGGGAAATTTGTTCAGTGTTACTTTTTGAATAGCCTAATAGGTTTACAGGACTTATCAAACAATGTGGCAGGGTAATGTGGAAAGGCAAAATGGGTCCACCACAATGTACTTTGTCAGGCATAGATCTACAGCTGCTAGGCTCAAGCTGGCAAAATGTCGCAAATTTATGTACATCTCCTGTGCCCGTGATGACATGGCTGAACCGTCAGAATGCATGCAACAATTAGACCCAGAGAAGAATCTGAAATCGGTTTCGATGATGGCATATTAATATATGGCACTCACGCCAATTCAAAAACATGAACTTGGCAAAAGGCACAAATAATGCTGTTTTTTTTTCTCTTGATTTCTTTGTGGGAATGAATAAATACTAAAATACATCCTCTTCTAATGGAATTGTCTGCAAATTAGTATGACAAAATTGGTCTCACTATTAAAGTGTGCATGAACAGACTGATGTGCCAAAGTTAACGCAAACCCAGATTTATGTTTTATCGAATGTGCCAAATTTCCCTATATCTTTGGTTTGTCATCACAATTGATTTTGAAGCCTGGTCATACTATTATTCTTTCCAAGTTGGAGTAGTTGAAACATGTCATCACGGTCGCAAGCAATATCATGTCGATTCGGGACATCTTCGTAGCTCAAGCCTGGCAACAGCGAAGCCTTATGCGTTGGAATGAAAAAAAAACCTATGGAAATAAATGAAAGTAGATAAATAGACAGCCTGAAAATTTTCACACATTCTTAATAATTTGAAATTTGTACCTGTAAATGTCTCAGAATAAGGAATAGTGAATTCAAAAAAAAAAAAAAAAAAAAAAAAAAAAAAATGAGGGAAAATGGGATAAAAAAAAAAGGAGTAGTTGCTCAGATTTGACCCTTGTCCACCAATGACCAAAACTAAAAAAGATATTGGGACCTTTTGTCTAGCCCACTGAGCTAGCGAAGCAGTTGAATTCAACCCAGAAAATTATATATGTGTAGATGTAGTTCCCTCCCTTTGTTTCAAAACATTCAGACAGAAGTCAAAAGTAGTTCCATTTGAAAATTTGATATCAAGTACATTTGTTACCCTGTTTTGTCAGAAAATATGAAAGGACAGGTTTAAAAGGCGTTTCTGATGTTTGTTTGATCATATCTTGAAAAACTGAGCGTGGCTGTGTAATTTGTTTAGGGACTATTTTGTTTTTGTGACCTTATTACGCACCATGGTCTACTACGATTCAGAAATTCGTTTTACTCTGATTTTCCAAGTGAACTTTGAAGGCTTATATGTAATCCTTTGCAGATCTGCAGGCATCCAAAATGGATGTATGCCAAAATACATAGACATTGGGCAATTCTTTGGATAAAACGGGTGACAGAAGGTCGGGTTCTAAACCGACCCCACCCACCTGAATGACCCGTTTCGACATTGATTTCCTACATATTTTTCAGATCAGCTTCCCTATCTCACATTGAAGCTTTGGATATGTTGAGACCACTAATTATCTATGGAAAAAGTCATGAAGAATCATAGCCAAACTGAATAAACCAGCAAGAGAGAGAGAGAGAGAGAGAAAGAGAGAGAGAGAGAGAGTGAGTTTTTTAGTAGGACCTGGTGGCAGTTGCATAAAACAAGCAAAACAAACTTTTAAGGGCCCTTTTCTCCACATAAAGTATTTGGGAATAGCAAAAAAATACTTTGAGATTTTGCTGATGGTATAATTTGACAGAAAAGATGTGGAAGAAAGTAAATAAATCATTACTAAAAAATGAATGAGAAATGAAAATGAAACAGGGAGCAATTTTCCTCAGTGCAGTCAGGGGGAAATTTGTTCAGTGTTACTTTTTGAATAGCCTAATAGGTTTACAGGACTTATCAAACAATGTGGCAGGGTAATGTGGAAAGGCAAAATGGGTCCACCACAATGTACTTTGTCAGGCATAGATCTACAGCTGCTAGGCTCAAGCTGGCAAAATGTCGCAAATTTATGTACATCTCCTGTGCCCGTGATGACATGGCTGAACCGTCAGAATGCATGCAACAATTAGACCCAGAGAAGAATCTGAAATCGGTTTCGATGATGGCATATTAATATATGGCACTCATGCCAATTCAAAAACATGAACTTGGCAAAAGGCACAAATAATGCTGTTTTTTTTTTTTCTCTTGATTTCTTTGTGGGAATGAATAAATACTAAAATACATCCTCTTCTAATGGAATTGTCTGCAAATTAGTATGACAAAATTGGTCTCACTATTAAAGTGTGCATGAACAGACTGATGTGCCAAAGTTAACGCAAACCCAGATTTATGTTTTATCGAATGTGCCAAATTTCCCTATATCTTTGGTTTGTCATCACAATTGATTTTGAAGCCTGGTCATACTATTATTCTTTCCAAGTTGGAGTAGTTGAAACATGTCATCACGGTCGCAAGCAATATCATGTCGATTCGGGACATCTTCGTAGCTCAAACCTGGCAACAGCGAAGCCTTATGCGTTGGAATGAAAAAAAAACCTATGGAAATAAATGAAAGTAGATAAATAGACAGCCTGAAAATTTTCACACATTCTTAATAATTTGAAATTTGTACCTGTAAATGTCTCAGAATAAGGAATAGTGAATTCCAAAAAAAAAAAAAATGAGGGAAAATGGGATAAAAAAAAGGAGTAGTTGCTCAGATTTGACCCTTGTCCACCAATGACCAAAACTAAAAAAGATATTGGGACCTTTTGTCTAGCCCACTGAGCTAGCGAAGCAGTTGAATTCAACCCAGAAAATTAACCCCCTTATATATATGTGTAGATGTAGTTCCCTCCCTTTGTTTCAAAACATTCAGACAGAAGTCAAAAGTAGTTCCATTTGAAAATTTGATATCAAGTACATTTGTTACCCTGTTTTGTCAGAAAATATGAAAGGACAGGTTTAAAAGGCGTTTCTGATGTTTGTTTGATCATATCTTGAAAAACTGAGCGTGGCTGTGTAATTTGTTTAGGGACTATTTTGTTTTAGTGACCTTATTACGCACCATGGTCTACTACGATTCAGAAATTCGTTTTACTCTGATTTTCCAAGTGAACTTTGAAGGCTTATATGTAATCCTTTGCAGATCTGCAGGCATCCAAAATGGATGTATGCCAAAATACATAGACATTGGGCAATTCTTTGGATAAAACGGGTGACAGAAGGTCGGGTTCTAAACCGACCCCACCCACCTAAATGACCCGTTTCGACATTGATTTCCTACATATTTTTCAGATCAGCTTCCCTATCTCACATTGAAGCTTTGGATATGTTGAGACCACTAATTATCTATGGAAAAAGTCATGAAGAATCATAGCCAAACTGAATAAACCAGCAAGAGAGAGAGAGAGAGAGACAGAAAGAGAGAGAGAGAGAGTGAGTTTTTTAGTAGGACCTGGTGGCAGTTGCATAAAACAAGCAAAACAAACTTTTAAGGGCCCTTTTCTCCACATAAAGTATTTGGGAATAGCAAAAAAATACTTTGAGATTTTGCTGATGGTATAATTTGACAGAAAAGATGTGGAAGAAAGTAAATAAATCATTACTAAAAAATGAATGAGAAATGAAAATGAAACAGGGAGCAATTTTCCTCAGTGCAGTCAGGGGGAAATTTGTTCAGTGTTACTTTTTGAATAGCCTAATAGGTTTACAGGACTTATCAAACAATGTGGCAGGGTAATGTGGAAAGGCAAAATGGGTCCACCACAATGTACTTTGTCAGGCATAGATCTACAGCTGTTAGGCTCAAGCTGGCAAAATGTCGCAAATTTATGTACATCTCCTGTACCCGTGATGACATGGCTGAACCGTCAGAATGCATGCAACAATTAGACCCAGAGAAGAATCTGAAATCGGTTTCGATGATGGCATATTAATATATGGCACTCACGCCAATTCAAAAACTTGAACTTGGCAAAAGGCACAAATAATGCTGTTTTTTTTTTTTCTCTTGATTTCTTTGTGGGAATGAATAAATACTAAAATACATCCTCTTCTAATGGAATTGTCTGCAAATTAGTATGACAAAATTGGTCTCACTATTAAAGTGTGCATGAACAGACTGATGTGCCAAAGTTAACGCAAACCCAGATTTATGTTTTATCGAATGTGCCAAATTTCCCTATATCTTTGGTTTGTCATCACAATTGATTTTGAAGCCTGGTCATACTATTATTCTTTCCAAGTTGGAGTAGTTGAAACATGTCATCACGGTCGCAAGCAATATCATGTCGATTCGGGACATCTTCGTAGCTCAAGCCTGGCAACAGCGAAGCCTTATGCGTTGGAATGAAAAAAAAAAACCTATGGAAATAAATGAAAGTAGATAAATAGACAGCCTGAAAATTTTCACACATTCTTAATAATTTGAAATTTGTACCTGTAAATGTCTCAGAATAAGGAATAGTGAATTCAAAAAAAAAAAAAAAATGAGGGAAAATGGGATAAAATAAAAGGAGTAGTTGCTCAGATTTGACCCTTGTCCACCAATGACCAAAACTAAAAAAGATATTGGGACCTTTTGTCTAGCCCACTGAGCTAGCGAAGCAGTTGAATTCAACCCAGAAAATTAACCCCCTTATATATATGTGTAGATGTAGTTCCCTCCCTTTGTTTCAAAACATTCAGACAGAAGTCAAAAGTAGTTCCATTTGAAAATTTGATATCAAGTACATTTGTTACCCTGTTTTGTCAGAAAATATGAAAGGACAGGTTTAAAAGGCGTTTCTGATGTTTGTTTGATCATATCTTGAAAAACTGAGCGTGGCTGTGTAATTTGTTTAGGGACTATTTTGTTTTTGTGACCTTATTACGCACCATGGTCTACTACGATTCAGAAATTCGTTTTACTCTGATTTTCCAAGTGAACTTTGAAGGCTTATATGTAATCCTTTGCAGATCTGCAGGCATCCAAAATGGATGTATGCCAAAATACATAGACATTGGGCAATTCTTTGGATAAAACGGGTGACAGAAGGTCGGGTTCTAAACCGACCCCACCCACCTAAATGACCCGTTTCGACATTGATTTCCTACATATTTTTCAGATCAGCTTCCCTATCTCACATTGAAGCTTTGGATATGTTGAGACCACTAATTATCTATGGAAAAAGTCATGAAGAATCATAGCCAAACTGAATAAACCAGCAAGAGAGAGAGAGAGAGAGACAGAAAGAGAGAGAGAGAGAGTGAGTTTTTTAGTAGGACCTGGTGGCAGTTGCATAAAACAAGCAAAACAAACTTTTAAGGGCCCTTTTCTCCACATAAAGTATTTGGGAATAGCAAAAAAATACTTTGAGATTTTGCTGATGGTATAATTTGACAGAAAAGATGTGAAAGAAAGTAAATAAATCATTACTAAAAAATGAATGAGAAATGAAAATGAAACAGGGAGCAATTTTCCTCAGTGCAGTCAGGGGGAAATTTGTTCAGTGTTACTTTTTGAATAGCCTAATAGGTTTACAGGACTTATCAAACAATGTGGCAGGGTAATGTGGAAAGGCAAAATGGGTCCACCACAATGTACTTTGTCAGGCATAGATCTACAGCTGTTAGGCTCAAGCTGGCAAAATGTCGCAAATTTATGTACATCTCCTGTGCCCGTGATGACATGGCTGAACCGTCAGAATGCATGCAACAATTAGACCCAGAGAAGAATCTGAAATTGGTTTCGATGATGGCATATTAATATATGGCACTCACGTCAATTCAAAAACATGAACTTGGCAAAAGGCACAAATAATGCTGTTTTTTTTTTTTTTCTCTTGATTTCTTTGTGGGAATGAATAAATACTAAAATACATCCTCTTCTAATGGAATTGTCTGCAAATTAGTATGACAAAATTGGTCTCACTATTAAAGTGTGCATGAACAGACTGATGTGCCAAAGTTAACGCAAACCCAGATTTATGTTTTATCGAATGTGCCAAATTTCCCTATATCTTTGGTTTGTCATCACAATTGATTTTGAAGCCTGGTCATACTATTATTCTTTCCAAGTTGGAGTAGTTGAAACATGTCATCACGGTCGCAAGCAATATCATGTCGATTCGGGACATCTTCGTAGCTCAAGCCTGGCAACAGCGAAGCCTTATGCGTTGGATTGAAAAAAAAACCTATGGAAATAAATGAAAGTAGATAAATAGACAGCCTGAAAATTTTCACACATTCTTAATAATTTGAAATTTGTACCTGTAAATGTCTCAGAATAAGGAATAGTTAATTCAAAAAAAAAAAAAAAAAAAAAAAAAATGAGGGAAAATGGGATAAAAAAAAAAGGAGTAGTTGCTCAGATTTGACCCTTGTCCACCAATGACCAAAACTAAAAAAGATATTGGGACCTTTTGTCTAGCCCACTGAGCTAGCGAAGCAGTTGAATTCAACCCAGAAAATTATATATGTGTAGATGTAGTTCCCTCCCTTTGTTTCAAAACATTCAGACAGAAGTCAAAAGTAGTTCCATTTGAAAATTTGATATCAAGTACATTTGTTACCCTGTTTTGTCAGAAAATATGAAAGGACAGGTTTAAAAGGCGTTTCTGATGTTTGGTTGATCATATCTTGAAAAACTGAGCGTGGCTGTGTAATTTGTTTAGGGACTATTTTGTTTTTGTGACCTTATTACGCACCATGGTCTACTACGATTCAGAAATTCGTTTTACTCTGATTTTCCAAGTGAACTTTGAAGGCTTATATGTAATCCTTTGCAGATCTGCAGGCATCCAAAATGGATGTATGCCAAAATACATAGACATTGGGCAATTCTTTGGATAAAACGGGTGACAGAAGGTCGGGTTCTAAACCGACCCCACCCACCTGAATGACCCGTTTCGACATTGATTTCCTACATATTTTTCAGATCAGCTTCCCTATCTCACATTGAAGCTTTGGATATGTTGAGACCACTAATTATCTATGGAAAAAGTCATGAAGAATCATAGCCAAACTGAATAAACCAGCAAGAGAGAGAGAGAGAGAGAGAAAGAGAGAGAGAGAGAGAGTGAGTTTTTTAGTAGGACCTGGTGGCAGTTGCATAAAACAAGCAAAACAAACTTTTAAGGGCCCTTTTCTCCACATAAAGTATTTGGGAATAGCAAAAAAATACTTTGAGATTTTGCTGATGGTATAATTTGACAGAAAAGATGTGGAAGAAAGTAAATAAATCATTACTAAAAAATGAATGAGAAATGAAAATGAAACAGGGAGCAATTTTCCTCAGTGCAGTCAGGGGGAAATTTGTTCAGTGTTACTTTTTGAATAGCCTAATAGGTTTACAGGACTTATCAAACAATGTGGCAGGGTAATGTGGAAAGGCAAAATGGGTCCACCACAATGTACTTTGTCAGGCATAGATCTACAGCTGCTAGGCTCAAGCTGGCAAAATGTCGCAAATTTATGTACATCTCCTGTGCCCGTGATGACATGGCTGAACCGTCAGAATGCATGCAACAATTAGACCCAGAGAAGAATCTGAAATCGGTTTCGATGATGGCATATTAATATATGGCACTCATGCCAATTCAAAAACATGAACTTGGCAAAAGGCACAAATAATGCTGTTTTTTTTTTTCTCTTGATTTCTTTGTGGGAATGAATAAATACTAAAATACATCCTCTTCTAATGGAATTGTCTGCAAATTAGTATGACAAAATTGGTCTCACTATTAAAGTGTGCATGAACAGACTGATGTGCCAAAGTTAACGCAAACCCAGATTTATGTTTTATCGAATGTGCCAAATTTCCCTATATCTTTGGTTTGTCATCACAATTGATTTTGAAGCCTGGTCATACTATTATTCTTTCCAAGTTGGAGTAGTTGAAACATGTCATCACGGTCGCAAGCAATATCATGTCGATTCGGGACATCTTCGTAGCTCAAACCTGGCAACAGCGAAGCCTTATGCGTTGGAATGAAAAAAAAACCTATGGAAATAAATGAAAGTAGATAAATAGACAGCCTGAAAATTTTCACACATTCTTAATAATTTGAAATTTGTACCTGTAAATGTCTCAGAATAAGGAATAGTGAATTCAAAAAAAAAAAAAATGAGGGAAAATGGGATAAAAAAAAGGAGTAGTTGCTCAGATTTGACCCTTGTCCACCAATGACCAAAACTAAAAAAGATATTGGGACCTTTTGTCTAGCCCACTGAGCTAGCGAAGCAGTTGAATTCAACCCAGAAAATTAACCCCCTTATATATATGTGTAGATGTAGTTCCCTCCCTTTGTTTCAAAACATTCAGACAGAAGTCAAAAGTAGTTCCATTTGAAAATTTGATATCAAGTACATTTGTTACCCTGTTTTGTCAGAAAATATGAAAGGACAGGTTTAAAAGGCGTTTCTGATGTTTGTTTGATCATATCTTGAAAAACTGAGCGTGGCTGTGTAATTTGTTTAGGGACTATTTTGTTTTTGTGACCTTATTACGCACCATGGTCTACTACGATTCAGAAATTCGTTTTACTCTGATTTTCCAAGTGAACTTTGAAGGCTTATATGTAATCCTTTGCAGATCTGCAGGCATCCAAAATGGATGTATGCCAAAATACATAGACATTGGGCAATTCTTTGGATAAAACGGGTGACAGAAGGTCGGGTTCTAAACCGACCCCACCCACCTAAATGACCCGTTTCGACATTGATTTCCTACATATTTTTCAGATCAGCTTCCCTATCTCACATTGAAGCTTTGGATATGTTGAGACCACTAATTATCTATGGAAAAAGTCATGAAGAATCATAGCCAAACTGAATAAACCAGCAAGAGAGAGAGAGAGAGAAAGAGAGAGAGAGAGAGTGAGTTTTTTAGTAGGACCTGGTGGCAGTTGCATAAAACAAGCAAAACAAACTTTTAAGGGCCCTTTTCTCCACATAAAGTATTTGGGAATAGCAAAAAAATACTTTGAGATTTTGCTGATGGTATAATTTGACAGAAAAGATGTGGAAGAAAGTAAATAAATCATTACTAAAAAATGAATGAGAAATGAAAATGAAACAGGGAGCAATTTTCCTCAGTGCAGTCAGGGGGAAATTTGTTCAGTGTTACTTTTTGAATAGCCTAATAGGTTTACAGGACTTATCAAACAATGTGGCAGGGTAATGTGGAAAGGCAAAATGGGTCCACCACAATGTACTTTGTCAGGCATAGATCTACAGCTGTTAGGCTCAAGCTGGCAAAATGTCGCAAATTTATGTATATCTCCTGTGCCCGTGATGACATGGCTGAACCGTCAGAATGCATGCAACAATTAGACCCAGAGAAGAATCTGAAATCGGTTTCGATGATGGCATATTAATATATGGCACTCACGCCAATTCAAAAACTTGAACTTGGCAAAAGGCACAAATAATGCTGTTTTTTTTTTTTCTCTTGATTTCTTTGTGGGAATGAATAAATACTAAAATACATCCTCTTCTAATGGAATTGTCTGCAAATTAGTATGACAAAATTGGTCTCACTATTAAAGTGTGCATGAACAGACTGATGTGCCAAAGTTAACGCAAACCCAGATTTATGTTTTATCGAATGTGCCAAATTTCCCTATATCTTTGGTTTGTCATCACAATTGATTTTGAAGCCTGGTCATACTATTATTCTTTCCAAGTTGGAGTAGTTGAAACATGTCATCACGGTCGCAAGCAATATCATGTCGATTCGGGACATCTTCGTAGCTCAAGCCTGGCAACAGCGAAGCCTTATGCGTTGGAATGAAAAAAAAAAACCTATGGAAATAAATGAAAGTAGATAAATAGACAGCCTGAAAATTTTCACACATTCTTAATAATTTGAAATTTGTACCTGTAAATGTCTCAGAATAAGGAATAGTGAATTCAAAAAAAAAAAAAAAATGAGGGAAAATGGGATAAAATAAAAGGAGTAGTTGCTCAGATTTGACCCTTGTCCACCAATGACCAAAACTAAAAAAGATATTGGGACCTTTTGTCTAGCCCACTGAGCTAGCGAAGCAGTTGAATTCAACCCAGAAAATTAACCCCCTTATATATATGTGTAGATGTAGTTCCCTCCCTTTGTTTCAAAACATTCAGACAGAAGTCAAAAGTAGTTCCATTTGAAAATTTGATATCAAGTACATTTGTTACCCTGTTTTGTCAGAAAATATGAAAGGACAGGTTTAAAAGGCGTTTCTGATGTTTGTTTGATCATATCTTGAAAAACTGAGCGTGGCTGTGTAATTTGTTTAGGGACTATTTTGTTTTTGTGACCTTATTACGCACCATGGTCTACTACGATTCAGAAATTCGTTTTACTCTGATTTTCCAAGTGAACTTTGAAGGCTTATATGTAATCCTTTGCAGATCTGCAGGCATCCAAAATGGATGTATGCCAAAATACATAGACATTGGGCAATTCTTTGGATAAAACGGGTGACAGAAGGTCGGGTTCTAAACCGACCCCACCCACCTAAATGACCCGTTTCGACATTGATTTCCTACATATTTTTCAGATCAGCTTCCCTATCTCACATTGAAGCTTTGGATATGTTGAGACCACTAATTATCTATGGAAAAAGTCATGAAGAATCATAGCCAAACTGAATAAACCAGCAAGAGAGAGAGAGAGAGAGACAGAAAGAGAGAGAGAGAGAGTGAGTTTTTTAGTAGGACCTGGTGGCAGTTGCATAAAACAAGCAAAACAAACTTTTAAGGGCCCTTTTCTCCACATAAAGTATTTGGGAATAGCAAAAAAATACTTTGAGATTTTGCTGATGGTATAATTTGACAGAAAAGATGTGAAAGAAAGTAAATAAATCATTACTAAAAAATGAATGAGAAATGAAAATGAAACAGGGAGCAATTTTCCTCAGTGCAGTCAGGGGGAAATTTGTTCAGTGTTACTTTTTGAATAGCCTAATAGGTTTACAGGACTTATCAAACAATGTGGCAGGGTAATGTGGAAAGGCAAAATGGGTCCACCACAATGTACTTTGTCAGGCATAGATCTACAGCTGTTAGGCTCAAGCTGGCAAAATGTCGCAAATTTATGTACATCTCCTGTGCCCGTGATGACATGGCTGAACCGTCAGAATGCATGCAACAATTAGACCCAGAGAAGAATCTGAAATTGGTTTCGATGATGGCATATTAATATATGGCACTCACGTCAATTCAAAAACATGAACTTGGCAAAAGGCACAAATAATGCTGTTTTTTTTTTTTTTCTCTTGATTTCTTTGTGGGAATGAATAAATACTAAAATACATCCTCTTCTAATGGAATTGTCTGCAAATTAGTATGACAAAATTGGTCTCACTATTAAAGTGTGCATGAACAGACTGATGTGCCAAAGTTAACGCAAACCCAGATTTATGTTTTATCGAATGTGCCAAATTTCCCTATATCTTTGGTTTGTCATCACAATTGATTTTGAAGCCTGGTCATACTATTATTCTTTCCAAGTTGGAGTAGTTGAAACATGTCATCACGGTCGCAAGCAATATCATGTCGATTCGGGACATCTTCGTAGCTCAAGCCTGGCAACAGCGAAGCCTTATGCGTTGGATTGAAAAAAAAACCTATGGAAATAAATGAAAGTAGATAAATAGACAGCCTGAAAATTTTCACACATTCTTAATAATTTGAAATTTGTACCTGTAAATGTCTCAGAATAAGGAATAGTTAATTCAAAAAAAAAAAAAAAAAAAAAAAAAAATGAGGGAAAATGGGATAAAAAAAAAAGGAGTAGTTGCTCAGATTTGACCCTTGTCCACCAATGACCAAAACTAAAAAAGATATTGGGACCTTTTGTCTAGCCCACTGAGCTAGCGAAGCAGTTGAATTCAACCCAGAAAATTATATATGTGTAGATGTAGTTCCCTCCCTTTGTTTCAAAACATTCAGACAGAAGTCAAAAGTAGTTCCATTTGAAAATTTGATATCAAGTACATTTGTTACCCTGTTTTGTCAGAAAATATGAAAGGACAGGTTTAAAAGGCGTTTCTGATGTTTGGTTGATCATATCTTGAAAAACTGAGCGTGGCTGTGTAATTTGTTTAGGGACTATTTTGTTTTTGTGACCTTATTACGCACCATGGTCTACTACGATTCAGAAATTCGTTTTACTCTGATTTTCCAAGTGAACTTTGAAGGCTTATATGTAATCCTTTGCAGATCTGCAGGCATCCAAAATGGATGTATGCCAAAATACATAGACATTGGGCAATTCTTTGGATAAAACGGGTGACAGAAGGTCGGGTTCTAAACCGACCCCACCCACCTGAATGACCCGTTTCGACATTGATTTCCTACATATTTTTCAGATCAGCTTCCCTATCTCACATTGAAGCTTTGGATATGTTGAGACCACTAATTATCTATGGAAAAAGTCATGAAGAATCATAGCCAAACTGAATAAACCAGCAAGAGAGAGAGAGAGAGAGAGAAAGAGAGAGAGAGAGAGAGTGAGTTTTTTAGTAGGACCTGGTGGCAGTTGCATAAAACAAGCAAAACAAACTTTTAAGGGCCCTTTTCTCCACATAAAGTATTTGGGAATAGCAAAAAAATACTTTGAGATTTTGCTGATGGTATAATTTGACAGAAAAGATGTGGAAGAAAGTAAATAAATCATTACTAAAAAATGAATGAGAAATGAAAATGAAACAGGGAGCAATTTTCCTCAGTGCAGTCAGGGGGAAATTTGTTCAGTGTTACTTTTTGAATAGCCTAATAGGTTTACAGGACTTATCAAACAATGTGGCAGGGTAATGTGGAAAGGCAAAATGGGTCCACCACAATGTACTTTGTCAGGCATAGATCTACAGCTGCTAGGCTCAAGCTGGCAAAATGTCGCAAATTTATGTACATCTCCTGTGCCCGTGATGACATGGCTGAACCGTCAGAATGCATGCAACAATTAGACCCAGAGAAGAATCTGAAATCGGTTTCGATGATGGCATATTAATATATGGCACTCATGCCAATTCAAAAACATGAACTTGGCAAAAGGCACAAATAATGCTGTTTTTTTTTTTCTCTTGATTTCTTTGTGGGAATGAATAAATACTAAAATACATCCTCTTCTAATGGAATTGTCTGCAAATTAGTATGACAAAATTGGTCTCACTATTAAAGTGTGCATGAACAGACTGATGTGCCAAAGTTAACGCAAACCCAGATTTATGTTTTATCGAATGTGCCAAATTTCCCTATATCTTTGGTTTGTCATCACAATTGATTTTGAAGCCTGGTCATACTATTATTCTTTCCAAGTTGGAGTAGTTGAAACATGTCATCACGGTCGCAAGCAATATCATGTCGATTCGGGACATCTTCGTAGCTCAAACCTGGCAACAGCGAAGCCTTATGCGTTGGAATGAAAAAAAAACCTATGGAAATAAATGAAAGTAGATAAATAGACAGCCTGAAAATTTTCACACATTCTTAATAATTTGAAATTTGTACCTGTAAATGTCTCAGAATAAGGAATAGTGAATTCAAAAAAAAAAAAAATGAGGGAAAATGGGATAAAAAAAAGGAGTAGTTGCTCAGATTTGACCCTTGTCCACCAATGACCAAAACTAAAAAAGATATTGGGACCTTTTGTCTAGCCCACTGAGCTAGCGAAGCAGTTGAATTCAACCCAGAAAATTAACCCCCTTATATATATGTGTAGATGTAGTTCCCTCCCTTTGTTTCAAAACATTCAGACAGAAGTCAAAAGTAGTTCCATTTGAAAATTTGATATCAAGTACATTTGTTACCCTGTTTTGTCAGAAAATATGAAAGGACAGGTTTAAAAGGCGTTTCTGATGTTTGTTTGATCATATCTTGAAAAACTGAGCGTGGCTGTGTAATTTGTTTAGGGACTATTTTGTTTTTGTGACCTTATTACGCACCATGGTCTACTACGATTCAGAAATTCGTTTTACTCTGATTTTCCAAGTGAACTTTGAAGGCTTATATGTAATCCTTTGCAGATCTGCAGGCATCCAAAATGGATGTATGCCAAAATACATAGACATTGGGCAATTCTTTGGATAAAACGGGTGACAGAAGGTCGGGTTCTAAACCGACCCCACCCACCTAAATGACCCGTTTCGACATTGATTTCCTACATATTTTTCAGATCAGCTTCCCTATCTCACATTGAAGCTTTGGATATGTTGAGACCACTAATTATCTATGGAAAAAGTCATGAAGAATCATAGCCAAACTGAATAAACCAGCAAGAGAGAGAGAGAGAGAGAAAGAGAGAGAGAGAGAGTGAGTTTTTTAGTAGGACCTGGTGGCAGTTGCATAAAACAAGCAAAACAAACTTTTAAGGGCCCTTTTCTCCACATAAAGTATTTGGGAATAGCAAAAAAATACTTTGAGATTTTGCTGATGGTATAATTTGACAGAAAAGATGTGGAAGAAAGTAAATAAATCATTACTAAAAAATGAATGAGAAATGAAAATGAAACAGGGAGCAATTTTCCTCAGTGCAGTCAGGGGGAAATTTGTTCAGTGTTACTTTTTGAATAGCCTAATAGGTTTACAGGACTTATCAAACAATGTGGCAGGGTAATGTGGAAAGGCAAAATGGGTCCACCACAATGTACTTTGTCAGGCATAGATCTACAGCTGTTAGGCTCAAGCTGGCAAAATGTCGCAAATTTATGTATATCTCCTGTGCCCGTGATGACATGGCTGAACCGTCAGAATGCATGCAACAATTAGACCCAGAGAAGAATCTGAAATCGGTTTCGATGATGGCATATTAATATATGGCACTCACGCCAATTCAAAAACTTGAACTTGGCAAAAGGCACAAATAATGCTGTTTTTTTTTTTTCTCTTGATTTCTTTGTGGGAATGAATAAATACTAAAATACATCCTCTTCTAATGGAATTGTCTGCAAATTAGTATGACAAAATTGGTCTCACTATTAAAGTGTGCATGAACAGACTGATGTGCCAAAGTTAACGCAAACCCAGATTTATGTTTTATCGAATGTGCCAAATTTCCCTATATCTTTGGTTTGTCATCACAATTGATTTTGAAGCCTGGTCATACTATTATTCTTTCCAAGTTGGAGTAGTTGAAACATGTCATCACGGTCGCAAGCAATATCATGTCGATTCGGGACATCTTCGTAGCTCAAGCCTGGCAACAGCGAAGCCTTATGCGTTGGAATGAAAAAAAAAAACCTATGGAAATAAATGAAAGTAGATAAATAGACAGCCTGAAAATTTTCACACATTCTTAATAATTTGAAATTTGTACCTGTAAATGTCTCAGAATAAGGAATAGTGAATTCAAAAAAAAAAAAAAAAAAAAAAAAATGAGGGAAAATGGGATAAAAAAAAAAGGAGTAGTTGCTCAGATTTGACCCTTGTCCACCAATGACCAAAACTAAAAAAGATACTGGGACCTTTTGTCTAGCCCACTGAGCTAGCGAAGCAGTTGAATTCAACCCAGAAAATTATATATGTGTAGATGTAGTTCCCTCCCTTTGTTTCAAAACATTCAGACAGAAGTCAAAAGTAGTTCCATTTGAAAATTTGATATCAAGTACATTTGTTACCCTGTTTTGTCAGAAAATATGAAAGGACAGGTTTAAAAGGCGTTTCTGATGTTTGTTTGATCATATCTTGAAAAACTGAGCGTGGCTGTGTAATTTGTTTAGGGACTATTTTGTTTTTGTGACCTTATTACGCACCATGGTCTACTACGATTCAGAAATTCGTTTTACTCTGATTTTCCAAGTGAACTTTGAAGGCTTATATGTAATCCTTTGCAGATCTGCAGGCATCCAAAATGGATGTATGCCAAAATACATAGACATTGGGCAATTCTTTGGATAAAACGGGTGACAGAAGGTCGGGTTCTAAACCGACCCCACCCACCTGAATGACCCGTTTCGACATTGATTTCCTACATATTTTTCAGATCAGCTTCCCTATCTCACATTGAAGCTTTGGATATGTTGAGACCACTAATTATCTATGGAAAAAGTCATGAAGAATCATAGCCAAACTGAATAAACCAGCAAGAGAGAGAGAGAGAGAGAGAAAGAGAGAGAGAGAGAGAGTGAGTTTTTTAGTAGGACCTGGTGGCAGTTGCATAAAACAAGCAAAACAAACTTTTAAGGGCCCTTTTCTCCACATAAAGTATTTGGGAATAGCAAAAAAATACTTTGAGATTTTGCTGATGGTATAATTTGACAGAAAAGATGTGGAAGAAAGTAAATAAATCATTACTAAAAAATGAATGAGAAATGAAAATGAAACAGGGAGCAATTTTCCTCAGTGCAGTCAGGGGGAAATTTGTTCAGTGTTACTTTTTGAATAGCCTAATAGGTTTACAGGACTTATCAAACAATGTGGCAGGGTAATGTGGAAAGGCAAAATGGGTCCACCACAATGTACTTTGTCAGGCATAGATCTACAGCTGCTAGGCTCAAGCTGGCAAAATGTCGCAAATTTATGTACATCTCCTGTGCCCGTGATGACATGGCTGAACCGTCAGAATGCATGCAACAATTAGACCCAGAGAAGAATCTGAAATCGGTTTCGATGATGGCATATTAATATATGGCACTCACGCCAATTCAAAAACATGAACTTGGCAAAAGGCACAAATAATGCTGTTTTTTTTTTTTCTCTTGATTTCTTTGTGGGAATGAATAAATACTAAAATACATCCTCTTCTAATGGAATTGTCTGCAAATTAGTATGACAAAATTGGTCTCACTATTAAAGTGTGCATGAACAGACTGATGTGCCAAAGTTAACGCAAACCCAGATTTATGTTTTATCGAATGTGCCAAATTTCCCTATATCTTTGGTTTGTCATCACAATTGATTTTGAAGCCTGGTCATACTATTATTCTTTCCAAGTTGGAGTAGTTGAAACATGTCATCACGGTCGCAAGCAATATCATGTCGATTCGGGACATCTTCGTAGCTCAAACCTGGCAACAGCGAAGCCTTATGCGTTGGAATGAAAAAAAAACCTATGGAAATAAATGAAAGTAGATAAATAGACAGCCTGAAAATTTTCACACATTCTTAATAATTTGAAATTTGTACCTGTAAATGTCTCAGAATAAGGAATAGTGAATTCAAAAAAAAAAAAAAAAAAAATGAGGGAAAATGGGATAAAAAAAAGGAGTAGTTGCTCAGATTTGACCCTTGTCCACCAATGACCAAAACTAAAAAAGATATTGGGACCTTTTGTCTAGCCCACTGAGCTAGCGAAGCAGTTGAATTCAACCCAGAAAATTAACCCCCTTATATATATGTGTAGATGTAGTTCCCTCCCTTTGTTTCAAGACATTCAGACAGAAGTCAAAAGTAGTTCCATTTGAAAATTTGATATCAAGTACATTTGTTACCCTGTTTTGTCAGAAAATATGAAAGGACAGGTTTAAAAGGCGTTTCTGATGTTTGTTTGATCATATCTTGAAAAACTGAGCGTGGCTGTGTAATTTGTTTAGGGACTATTTTGTTTTTGTGACCTTATTACGCACCATGGTCTACTACGATTCAGAAATTCGTTTTACTCTGATTTTCCAAGTGAACTTTGAAGGCTTATATGTAATCCTTTGCAGATCTGCAGGCATCCAAAATGGATGTATGCCAAAATACATAGACATTGGGCAATTCTTTGGATAAAACGGGTGACAGAAGGTCGGGTTCTAAACCGACCCCACCCACCTGAATGACCCGTTTCGACATTGATTTCCTACATATTTTTCAGATCAGCTTCCCTATCTCACATTGAAGCTTTGGATATGTTGAGACCACTAATTATCTATGGAAAAAGTCATGAAGAATCATAGCCAAACTGAATAAACCAGCAAGAGAGAGAGAGAGAGAGACAGAAAGAGAGAGAGAGTGAGTTTTTTAGTAGGACCTGGTGGCAGTTGCATAAAACAAGCAAAACAAACTTTTAAGGGCCCTTTTCTCCACATAAAGTATTTGGGAATAGCAAAAAAATACTTTGAGATTTTGCTGATGGTATAATTTGACAGAAAAGATGTGGAAGAAAGTAAATAAATCATTACTAAAAAATGAATGAGAAATGAAAATGAAACAGGGAGCAATTTTCCTCAGTGCAGTCAGGGGGAAATTTGTTCAGTGTTACTTTTTGAATAGCCTAATAGGTTTACAGGACTTATCAAACAATGTGGCAAGGTAATGTGGAAAGGCAAAATGGGTCCACCACAATGTACTTTGTCAGGCATAGATCTACAGCTGCTAGGCTCAAGCTGGCAAAATGTCGCAAATTTATGTACATCTCCTGTGCCCGTGATGACATGGCTGAACCGTCAGAATACATGCAACAATTAGACCCAGAGAAGAATCTGAAATCGGTTTCGATGATGGCATATTAATATATGGCACTCACGCCAATTCAAAAACATGAACTTGGCAAAAGGCACAAATAATGCTGTTTTTTTTTTCTCTTGATTTCTTTGTGGGAATGAATAAATACTAAAATACATCCTCTTCTAATGGAATTGTCTGCAAATTAGTATGACAAAATTGGTCTCACTATTAAAGTGTGCATGAACAGACTGATGTGCCAAAGTTAACGCAAACCCAGATTTATGTTTTATCGAATGTGCCAAATTTCCCTATATCTTTGGTTTGTCATCACAATTGATTTTGAAGCCTGGTCATACTATTATTCTTTCCAAGTTGGAGTAGTTGAAACATGTCATCACGGTCGCAAGCAATATCATGTCGATTCGGGACATCTTCGTAGCTCAAACCTGGCAACAGCGAAGCCTTATGCGTTGGAATGAAAAAAAAACCTATGGAAATAAATGAAAGTAGATAAATAGACAGCCTGAAAATTTTCACACATTCTTAATAATTTGAAATTTGTACCTGTAAATGTCTCAGAATAAGGAATAGTGAATTCAAAAAAAAAAAAAAAAAAATGAGGGAAAATGTGATAAAAAAAAGGAGTAGTTGCTCAGATTTGACCCTTGTCCACCAATGACCAAAACTAAAAAAGATATTGGGACCTTTTGTCTAGCCCACTGAGCTAGCGAAGCAGTTGAATTCAACCCAGAAAATTAACCCCCTTATATATATGTGTAGATGTAGTTCCCTCCCTTTGTTTCAAAACATTCAGACAGAAGTCAAAAGTAGTTCCATTTGAAAATTTGATATCAAGTACATTTGTTACCCTGTTTTGTCAGAAAATATGAAAGGACAGGTTTAAAAGGCGTTTCTGATGTTTGTTGGATCATATCTTGAAAAACTGAGCGTGGCTGTGTAATTTGTTTAGGGACTATTTTGTTTTTGTGACCTTATTACGCACCATGGTCTACTACGATTCAGAAATTCGTTTTACTCTGATTTTCCAAGTGAACTTTGAAGGCTTATATGTAATCCTTTGCAGATCTGCAGGCATCCAAAATGGATGTATGCCAAAATACATAGACATTGGGCAATTCTTTGGATAAAACGGGTGACAGAAGGTCGGGTTCTAAACCGACCCCACCCACCTGAATGACCCGTTTCGACATTGATTTCCTACATATTTTTCAGATCAGCTTCCCTATCTCACATTGAAGCTTTGGATATGTTGAGACCACTAATTATCTATGGAAAAAGTCATGAAGAATCATAGCCAAACTGAATAAACCAGCAAGAGAGAGAGAGAGAGAGAGAAAGAGAGAGAGAGAGAGTGAGTTTTTTAGTAGGACCTGGTGGCAGTTGCATAAAACAAGCAAAACAAACTTTTAAGGGCCCTTTTCTCCACATAAAGTATTTGGGAATAGCAAAAAAATACTTTGAGATTTTGCTGATGGTATAATTTGACAGAAAAGATGTGGAAGAAAGTAAATAAATCATTACTAAAAAATGAATGAGAAATGAAAATGAAACAGGGAGCAATTTTCCTCAGTGCAGTCAGGGGGAAATTTGTTCAGTGTTACTTTTTGAATAGCCTAATAGGTTTACAGGACTTATCAAACAATGTGGCAGGGTAATGTGGAAAGGCAAAATGGGTCCACCACAATGTACTGTGTCAGGCATAGATCTACAGCTGCTAGGCTCAAGCTGGCAAAATGTCGCAAATTTATGTACATCTCCTGTGCCCGTGATGACATGGCTGAACCGTCAGAATGCATGCAACAATTAGACCCAGAGAAGAATCTGAAATCGGTTTCGATGATGGCATATTAATATATGGCACTCACGCCAATTCAAAAACATGAACTTGGCAAAAGGCACAAATAATGCTGTTTTTTTTTCTCTTGATTTCTTTGTGGGAATGAATAAATACTAAAATACATCCTCTTCTAATGGAATTGTCTGCAAATTAGTATGACGAAATTGGTCTCACTATTAAAGTGTGCATGAACAGACTGATGTGCCAAAGTTAACGCAAACCCAGATTTATGTTTTATCGAATGTGCCAAATTTCCCTATATCTTTGGTTTGTCATCACAATTGATTTTGAAGCCTGGTCATACTATTATTCTTTCCAAGTTGGAGTAGTTGAAACATGTCATCACGGTCGCAAGCAATATCATGTCGATTCGGGACATCTTCGTAGCTCAAGCCAGGCAACAGCGAAGCCTTATGCGTTGGAATGAAAAAAAAACCTATGGAAATAAATGAAAGTAGATAAATAGACAGCCTGAAAATTTTCACACATTCTTAATAATTTGAAATTTGTACCTGTAAATGTCTCAGAATAAGGAATAGTGAATTCAAAAAAAAAAAAAAAAAAAAAAAAAATGAGGGAAAATGGGATAAAAAAAAAGGAGTAGTTGCTAAGATTTGACCCTTGTCCACCAATGACCAAAACTAAAAAAGATATTGGGACCTTTTGTCTAGCCCACTGAGCTAGCGAAGCAGTTGAATTCAACCCAGAAAATTAACCCCCTTATATATATGTGTAGATGTAGTTCCCTCCCTTTGTTTCAAAACATTCAGACAGAAGTCAAAAGTAGTTCCATTTGAAAATTTGATATCAAGTACATTTGTTACCCTGTTTTGTCAGAAAATATGAAAGGACAGGTTTAAAAGGCGTTTCTGATGTTTGTTTGATCATATCTTGAAAAACTGAGCGTGGCTGTGTAATTTGTTTAGGGACTATTTTGTTTTTGTGACCTTATTACGCACCATGGTCTACTACGATTCAGAAATTCGTTTTACTCTGATTTTCCAAGTGAACTTTGAAGGCTTATATGTAATCCTTTGCAGATCTGCAGGCATCCAAAATGGATGTATGCCAAAATACATAGACATTGGGCAATTCTTTGGATAAAACGGGTGACAGAAGGTCGGGTTCTAAACCGACCCCACCCACCTGAATGACCCGTTTCGACATTGATTTCCTACATATTTTTCAGATCAGCTTCCCTATCTCACATTGAAGCTTTGGATATGTTGAGACCACTAATTATCTATGGAAAAAGTCATGAAGAATCATAGCCAAACTGAATAAACCAGCAAGAGAGAGAGAGAGAGAGAGAGAAAGAGAGAGAGAGAGAGAGTGAGTTTTTTAGTAGGACCTGGTGGCAGTTGCATAAAACAAGCAAAACAAACTTTTAAGGGCCCTTTTCTCCACATAAAGTATTTGGGAATAGCAAAAAAATACTTTGAGATTTTGCTGATGGTATAATTTGACAGAAAAGATGTGGAAGAAAGTAAAGAAATCATTACTAAAAAATGAATGAGAAATGAAAATGAAACAGGGAGCAATTTTCCTCAGTGCAGTCAGGGGGAAATTTGTTCAGTGTTACTTTTTGAATAGCCTAATAGGTTTACAGGACTTATCAAACAATGTGGCAGGGTAATGTGGAAAGGCAAAATGGGTCCACCACAATGTACTTTGTCAGGCATAGATCTACAGCTGCTAGGCTCAAGCTGGCAAAATGTCGCAAATTTATGTACATCTCCTGTGCCCGTGATGACATGGCTGAACCGTCAGAATGCATGCAACAATTAGACCCAGAGAAGAATCTGAAATCGGTTTCGATGATGGCATATTAATATATGGCACTCACGCCAATTCAAAAACATGAACTTGGCAAAAGGCACAAATAATGCTGTTTTTTTTTTCTCTTGATTTCTTTGTGGGAATGAATAAATACTAAAATACATCCTCTTCTAATGGAATTGTCTGCAAATTAGTATGACAAAATTGGTCTCACTATTAAAGTGTGCATGAACAGACTGATGTGCCAAAGTTAACGCAAACCCAGATTTATGTTTTATCGAATGTGCCAAATTTCCCTATATCTTTGGTTTGTCATCACAATTGATTTTGAAGCCTGGTCATACTATTATTCTTTCCAAGTTGGAGTAGTTGAAACATGTCATCACGGTCGCAAGCAATATCATGTCGATTCGGGACATCTTCGTAGCTCAAGCCAGGCAACAGCGAAGCCTTATGTGTTGGAATGAAAAAAAAACCTATGGAAATAAATGAAAATAGATAAATAGACAGCCTGAAAATTTTCACACATTCTTAATAATTTGAAATTTGTACCTGTAAATGTCTCAGAATAAGGAATAGTGAATTCAAAAAAAAAAAAAAATGAGGGAAAATGGGATAAAAAAAAGGAGTAGTTGCTCAGATTTGACCCTTGTCCACCAATGACCAAAACTAAAAAAGATATTGGGACCTTTTGTCTAGCCCACTGAGCTAGCGAAACAGTTGAATTCAACCCAGAAAATTAACCCCCTTATATATATGTGTAGATGTAGTTCCCTCCCTTTGTTTCAAAACATTCAGACAGAAGTCAAAAGTAGTTCCATTTGAAAATTTGATATCAAGTACATTTGTTACCCTGTTTTGTCAGAAAATATGAAAGGACAGGTTTAAAAGGCCTTTCTGATGTTTGTTTGATCATATCTTGAAAAACTGAGCGTGGCTGTGTAATTTGTTTAGGGACTATTTTGTTTTTGTGACCTTATTACGCACCATGGTCTACTACGATTCAGAAATTCGTTTTACTCTGATTTTCCAAGTGAACTTTGAAGGCTTATATGTAATCCTTTGCAGATCTGCAGGCATCCAAAATGGATGTATGCCAAAATACATAGACATTGGGCAATTCTTTGGATAAAACGGGTGACAGAAGGTCGGGTTCTAAACCGACCCCACCCACCTGAATGACCCGTTTCGACATTGATTTCCTACATATTTTTCAGATCAGCTTCCCTATCTCACATTGAAGCTTTGGATATGTTGAGACCACTAATTATCTATGGAAAAAGTCATGAAGAATCATAGCCAAACTGAATAAACCAGCAAGAGAGAGAGAGAGAGAGAGAGAAAGAGAGAGAGAGAGAGAGTGAGTTTTTTAGTAGGACCTGGTGGCAGTTGCATAAAACAAGCAAAACAAACTTTTAAGGGCCCTTTTCTCCACATAAAGTATTTGGGAATAGCAAAAAAATACTTTGAGATTTTGCTGATGGTATAATTTGACAGAAAAGATGTGGAAGAAAGTAAATAAATCATTACTAAAAAATGAATGAGAAATGAAAATGAAACAGGGAGCAATTTTCCTCAGTGCAGTCAGGGGGAAATTTGTTCAGTGTTACTTTTTGAATAGCCTAATAGGTTTACAGGACTTATCAAACAATGTGGCAGGGTAATGTGGAAAGGCAAAATGGGTCCACCACAATGTACTTTGTCAGGCATAGATCTACAGCTGCTAGGCTCAAGCTGGCAAAATGTCGCAAATTTATGTACATCTCCTGTGCCCGTGATGACATGGCTGAACCGTCAGAATGCATGCAACAATTAGACCCAGAGAAGAATCTGAAATCGGTTTCGATGATGGCATATTAATATATGGCACTCACGCCAATTCAAAAACATGAACTTGGCAAAAGGCACAAATAATGCTGTTTTTTTTTTCTCTTGATTTCTTTGTGGGAATGAATAAATACTAAAATACATCCTCTTCTAATGGAATTGTCTGCAAATTAGTATGACAAAATTGGTCTCACTATTAAAGTGTGCATGAACAGACTGATGTGCCAAAGTTAACGCAAACCCAGATTTATGTTTTATCGAATGTGCCAAATTTCCCTATATCTTTGGTTTGTCATCACAATTGATTTTGAAGCCTGGTCATACTATTATTCTTTCCAAGTTGGAGTAGTTGAAACATGTCATCACGGTCGCAAGCAATATCATGTCGATTCGGGACATCTTCGTAGCTCAAGCCAGGCAACAGCGAAGCCTTATGTGTTGGAATGAAAAAAAAACCTATGGAAATAAATGAAAATAGATAAATAGACAGCCTGAAAATTTTCACACATTCTTAATAATTTGAAATTTGTACCTGTAAATGTCTCAGAATAAGGAATAGTGAATTCAAAAAAAAAAAAAAATGAGGGAAAATGGGATAAAAAAAAGGAGTAGTTGCTCAGATTTGACCCTTGTCCACCAATGACCAAAACTAAAAAAGATATTGGGACCTTTTGTCTAGCCCACTGAGCTAGCGAAACAGTTGAATTCAACCCAGAAAATTAACCCCCTTATATATATGTGTAGATGTAGTTCCCTCCCTTTGTTTCAAAACATTCAGACAGAAGTCAAAAGTAGTTCCATTTGAAAATTTGATATCAAGTACATTTGTTACCCTGTTTTGTCAGAAAATATGAAAGGACAGGTTTAAAAGGCCTTTCTGATGTTTGTTTGATCATATCTTGAAAAACTGAGCGTGGCTGTGTAATTTGTTTAGGGACTATTTTGTTTTTGTGACCTTATTACGCACCATGGTCTACTACGATTCAGAAATTCGTTTTACTCTGATTTTCCAAGTGAACTTTGAAGGCTTATATGTAATCCTTTGCAGATCTGCAGGCATCCAAAATGGATGTATGCCAAAATACATAGACATTGGGCAATTCTTTGGATAAAACGGGTGACAGAAGGTCGGGTTCTAAACCGACCCCACCCACCTGAATGACCCGTTTCGACATTGATTTCCTACATATTTTTCAGATCAGCTTCCCTATCTCACATTGAAGCTTTGGATATGTTGAGACCACTAATTATCTATGGAAAAAGTCATGAAGAATCATAGCCAAACTGAATAAACCAGCAAGAGAGAGAGAGAGAGAGAGAGAAAGAGAGAGAGAGAGAGAGTGAGTTTTTTAGTAGGACCTGGTGGCAGTTGCATAAAACAAGCAAAACAAACTTTTAAGGGCCCTTTTCTCCACATAAAGTATTTGGGAATAGCAAAAAAATACTTTGAGATTTTGCTGATGGTATAATTTGACAGAAAAGATGTGGAAGAAAGTAAATAAATCATTACTAAAAAATGAATGAGAAATGAAAATGAAACAGGGAGCAATTTTCCTCAGTGCAGTCAGGGGGAAATTTGTTCAGTGTTACTTTTTGAATAGCCTAATAGGTTTACAGGACTTATCAAACAATGTGGCAGGGTAATGTGGAAAGGCAAAATGGGTCCACCACAATGTACTTTGTCAGGCATAGATCTACAGCTGCTAGGCTCAAGCTGGCAAAATGTCGCAAATTTATGTACATCTCCTGTGCCCGTGATGACATGGCTGAACCGTCAGAATGCATGCAACAATTAGACCCAGAGAAGAATCTGAAATCGGTTTCGATGATGGCATATTAATATATGGCACTCACGCCAATTCAAAAACATGAACTTGGCAAAAGGCACAAATAATGCTGTTTTTTTTTTCTCTTGATTTCTTTGTGGGAATGAATAAATACTAAAATACATCCTCTTCTAATGGAATTGTCTGCAAATTAGTATGACAAAATTGGTCTCACTATTAAAGTGTGCATGAACAGACTGATGTGCCAAAGTTAACGCAAACCCAGATTTATGTTTTATCGAATGTGCCAAATTTCCCTATATCTTTGGTTTGTCATCACAATTGATTTTGAAGCCTGGTCATACTATTATTCTTTCCAAGTTGGAGTAGTTGAAACATGTCATCACGGTCGCAAGCAATATCATGTCGATTCGGGACATCTTCGTAGCTCAAGCCAGGCAACAGCGAAGCCTTATGTGTTGGAATGAAAAAAAAACCTATGGAAATAAATGAAAATAGATAAATAGACAGCCTGAAAATTTTCACACATTCTTAATAATTTGAAATTTGTACCTGTAAATGTCTCAGAATAAGGAATAGTGAATTCAAAAAAAAAAAAAAAAAAAAATGAGGGAAAATGGGATAAAAAAAAGGAGTAGTTGCTCAGATTTGACCCTTGTCCACCAATGACCAAAACTAAAAAAGATATTGGGACCTTTTGTCTAGCCCACTGAGCTAGCGAAACAGTTGAATTCAACCCAGAAAATTAACCCCCTTATATATATGTGTAGATGTAGTTCCCTCCCTTTGTTTCAAAACATTCAGACAGAAGTCAAAAGTAGTTCCATTTGAAAATTTGATATCAAGTACATTTGTTACCCTGTTTTGTCAGAAAATATGAAAGGACAGGTTTAAAAGGCGTTTCTGATGTTTGTTTGATCATATCTTGAAAAACTGAGCGTGGCTGTGTAATTTGTTTAGGGACTATTTTGTTTTTGTGACCTTATTACGCACCATGGTCTACTACGATTCAGAAATTCGTTTTACTCTGATTTTCCAAGTGAACTTTGAAGGCTTATATGTAATCCTTTGCAGATCTGCAGGCATCCAAAATGGATGTATGCCAAAATACATAGACATTGGGCAATTCTTTGGATAAAACGGGTGACAGAAGGTCGGGTTCTAAACCGACCCCACCCACCTGAATGACCCGTTTCGACATTGATTTCCTACATATTTTTCAGATCAGCTTCCCTATCTCACATTGAAGCTTTGGATATGTTGAGACCACTAATTATCTATGGAAAAAGTCATGAAGAATCATAGCCAAACTGAATAAACCAGCAAGAGAGAGAGAGAGAGAGAGAGAAAGAGAGAGAGAGAGAGTGAGTTTTTTAGTAGGACCTGGTGGCAGTTGCATAAAACAAGCAAAACAAACTTTTAAGGGCCCTTTTCTCCACATAAAGTATTTGGGAATAGCAAAAAAATACTTTGAGATTTTGCTGATGGTATAATTTGACAGAAAAGATGTGGAAGAAAGTAAATAAATCATTACTAAAAAATGAATGAGAAATGAAAATGAAACAGGGAGCAATTTTCCTCAGTGCAGTCAGGGGGAAATTTGTTCAGTGTTACTTTTTGAATAGCCTAATAGGTTTACAGGACTTATCAAACAATGTGGCAGGGTAATGTGGAAAGGCAAAATGGGTCCACCACAATGTACTTTGTCAGGCATAGATCTACAGCTGTTAGGCTCAAGCTGGCAAAATGTCGCAAATTTATGTACATCTCCTGTGCCCGTGATGACATGGCTGAACCGTCAGAATGCATGCAACAATTAGACCCAGAGAAGAATCTGAAATCGGTTTCGATGATGGCATATTAATATATGGCACTCACGCCAATTCAAAAACATGAACTTGGCAAAAGGCACAAATAATGCTGTTTTTTTTTTTTCTCTTGATTTCTTTGTGGGAATGAATAAATACTAAAATACATCCTCTTCTAATGGAATTGTCTGCAAATTAGTATGACAAAATTGGTCTCACTATTAAAGTGTGCATGAACAGATTGATGTGCCAAAGTTAACGCAAACCCAGATTTATGTTTTATCGAATGTGCCAAATTTCCCTATATCTTTGGTTTGTCATCACAATTGATTTTGAAGCCTGGTCATACTATTATTCTTTCCAAGTTGGAGTAGTTGAAACATGTCATCACGGTCGCAAGCAATATCATGTCGATTCGGGACATCTTCGTAGCTCAATCCTGGCAACAGCGAAGCCTTATGCGTTGGAATGAAAAAAAAACCTATGGAAATAAATGAAAGTAGATAAATAGACAGCCTGAAAATTTTCACACATTCTTAATAATTTGAAATTTGTACCTGTAAATGTCTCAGAATAAGGAATAGTGAATTCAAAAAAAAAAAAAAAAAAAAAATGAGGGAAAATGGGATAAAAAAAAAGGAGTAGTTGCTCAGATTTGACCCTTGTCCACCAATGACCAAAACTAAAAAAGATATTGGGACCTTTTGTCTAGCCCACTGAGCTAGCGAAGCAGTTGAATTCAACCCAGAAAATTATATATGTGTAGATGTAGTTCCCTCCCTTTGTTTCAAAACATTCAGACAGAAGTCAAAAGTAGTTCCATTTGAAAATTTGATATCAAGTACATTTGTTACCCTGTTTTGTCAGAAAATATGAAAGGACAGGTTTAAAAGGCGTTTCTGATGTTTGTTTGATCATATCTTGAAAAACTGAGCGTGGCTGTGTAATTTGTTTAGGGACTATTTTGTTTTTGTGACCTTATTACGCACCATGGTCTACTACGATTCAGAAATTCGTTTTACTCTGATTTTCCAAGTGAACTTTGAAGGCTTATATGTAATCCTTTGCAGATCTGCAGGCATCCAAAATGGATGTATGCCAAAATACATAGACATTGGGCAATTCTTTGGATAAAACGGGTGACAGAAGGTCGGGTTCTAAACCGACCCCACCCACCTGAATGACCCGTTTCGACATTGATTTCCTACATATTTTTCAGATCAGCTTCCCTATCTCACATTGAAGCTTTGGATATGTTGAGACCACTAATTATCTATGGAAAAAGTCATGAAGAATCATAGCCAAACTGAATAAACCAGCAAGAGAGAGAGAGAGAGAGAGAGAGAAAGAGAGAGAGAGAGAGTGAGTTTTTTAGTAGGACCTGGTGGCAGTTGCATAAAACAAGCAAAACAAACTTTTAAGGGCCCTTTTCTCCACATAAAGTATTTGGGAATAGCAAAAAAATACTTTGAGATTTTGCTGATGGTATAATTTGACAGAAAAGATGTGGAAGAAAGTAAATAAATCATTACTAAAAAATGAATGAGAAATGAAAATGAAACAGGGAGCAATTTTCCTCAGTGCAGTCAGGGGGAAATTTGTTCAGTGTTACTTTTTGAATAGCCTAATAGGTTTACAGGACTTATCAAACAATGTGGCAGGGTAATGTGGAAAGGCAAAATGGGTCCACCACAATGTACTGTGTCAGGCATAGATCTACAGCTGCTAGGCTCAAGCTGGCAAAATGTCGCAAATTTATGTACATCTCCTGTGCCCGTGATGACATGGCTGAACCGTCAGAATGCATGCAACAATTAGACCCAGAGAAGAATCTGAAATCGGTTTCGATGATGGCATATTAATATATGGCACTCACGCCAATTCAAAAACATGAACTTGGCAAAAGGCACAAATAATGCTGTTGTTGTTTTTTTTTTTTTTTTTCTTGATTTCTTTGTGGGAATGAATAAATACTAAAATACATCCTCTTCTAATGGAATTGTCTGCAAATTAGTATGACAAAATTGGTCTCACTATTAAAGTGTGCATGAACAGACTGATGTGCCAAAGTTAACGCAAACCCAGATTTATGTTTTATCGAATGTGCCAAATTTCCCTATATCTTTGGTTTGTCATCACAATTGATTTTGAAGCCTGGTCATACTATTATTCTTTCCAATTTGGAATAGTTGAAACATGTCATCACGGTCGCAAGCAATATCATGTCGATTTGGGACATCTTCGTAGCTCAAGCCTGGCAACAGCGAAGCCTTATGCTATGGAATGAAAAAAAAAACCTATGGAAATAAATGAAAGTAGATAAATAGACAGCCTGAAAATTTTCAATCATTCTTAATAATTTGAATTTGAAATTTCTACCTATAAATGTCTCAGAATAAGGAATAGTGAATTCAAAAAAATAAAAAAAATAACAAAAAGAGGGAAAATGGGGTAAAAAAAAGGAGTAGTTGCTTAGATTTGACCCTTGCCCCCCAATGACCAAAACTAAAAAGATATTGGGTCATTTTGTCTAGCCCACTGAGCTAGCGAAGCAGTTGAATTCAACCCAGAGAAGTAACCCCCTTATATATATGTGTAGATGTAGTTTCCTCCCTTTGTTTCAAAACATTCAGACAGAAGTCAAAAGTAGTTCCATTTGAAAATTTGATATCAAGTACATTTGTTACCCTGTTTTATCAGAAAATATGAAAGGACAGGTTTAAAAGGCGTTTCTGATGTTTGTTTGATCATATCTTGAAAAACTGAGCGTGGCTATGTAATTTGTTTAGGGACTATTTTGTTTTTGTGACCTTATTACGCACCATGGTCTACTACGATTCAGAAATTCGTTTTACTCTGATTTTCCAAGTGAACTTTGAAGGCTTATATGTAATCCTTTGCAGATCTGCAGGCATCCAAAATGGATGTATGCCAAAATACATAGACATTGGGCGATTCTTTCGATAAAACGGGTGACAGAAGGACGGGTTCTGAACCGACCCCACCCACCTGAATGACCCGTTTAGACATTGATTTCCTACATATTTTTCAGATTAGCTTCACTATCTCACATTGAAGCTTTGGATATGTTGAGACCACTAATTATCTATGAAAAAGTCATGAAGAATCATAGCCAAACTGAATAAACCAGCAAGAGAGAGAGAGAGAAAGAGAGAGAGAGAGAGAGAATTTTTTAGTAGGACCTGGTGGCAGTTGCATAAAACAAGCAAAACAAACATTTAAGAGCCCTTTTCTCTACATAAAGTATTTAGCAATAGCAAAAAAATACTTTGAGATTTTGCTGATGGTATCATTTGACAGAAAAGATGTGGGAGAAAGTAAATAAATCATTACTAAAAAATGAATGAGAAATGAAAATAAAACAGGGAGCAATTTTCCTCAGTGCAGTCAGGGGGAAATTTGTTCAGTGTTACTTTTTCAATAGCCTAATAGGTTTACAGGACTTATCAAACAATGTGGCAGGGTAAATTGGAAAGGCAAAAAGGGTCTGCCACAATGTACTTTGTCAGGCATAGATCTACAGCAGCTAGGTTCAAGCTGGCAAAATGTCGCAAATTTATGTACATCTCCTGTGCCCGTGATGACATGGCCGAACCGTCAGAATGCATGCAACAATTAGACCCAGAGAAGAATCTGAAATCAGTTTCGATGATGGCATATTAATGTATGGCACTCACGCCAATTCAAAAACATGAACTTGGCAAAAGGCACAAATAATGCTTTTTTTTTTTTTTTTTTTTTTTTTCTTGATTTCTTTGTAGGAATGAATAAATACTAAAATACATCCTCTTCTAATGGAATTGTCTGCGAATTAGTATGACAAAATTGGTCTCACTATTAAAGTGTGCATGAACAGACTGATGTGCCAAAGTTAATGCAAGCCCAGATTTATGTTTTATCGAATGCGCCAAATTTCCCTATATCTTTGGTGTCATCACAATTGATTTTGAAGCCTGGTCATACTATTATTCTTTCCAATTTGGAGTAGTTGAAACATGTCATCACGGTCGCAAGCAATATCAAGTCGATTCGGGACATCTTTGTAGCTCAAGCCTGGCAACAGCGAAGCCTTATGCGTTGGAATGAAAAAAAATTCTATGGAAATAAATTAAAGTAGATAAATAGACAGCCTGAAAATTTTCACACATTCTTAATAATTTGAAATTTGTACCTGTAAATGTCTCAGAATACGCAATAGTGAATTCAAAAACAAAAACAAAAACAAAAAAAAAAAAAAACAAAAAAAAAAAAATGAGGGAAAATGGGGGAAAATGGGGTAAAAAAAGGAGTAGTTGCTCAGATTTGACACTTGTCCACCAATGACCAAAACTAAAAAGATATTGGGACCTTTTGTCTAGCCCACTGAGCTAGCGAAGCAGTTGAATTCAACCCAGAGATTTAACCCCCATATATATATGTGTAGATGTAGTTCCATCCCTTTGTTTCAAAACATTCAGACAGAAGTCAAAAGTAGTTCCATTTGAAAATTTGATATCAAGTACATTTGTTACCCTGTTTTATCAGAAAATATGAAAGGACAGGTTTAAAAGGCGTTTCTGATGTTTGTTTGATCATATCTTGAAAAACTGAGCGTGGCTGTGTAATTTGTTTAGGGGCTATTTTGTTTTTGTGACCTTATTACGCACCATGGTCTACTACGATTCAGAAATTCGTTTTACTCTGATTTTCCAAGTGAACTTTGAAGGCTTATATGTAATCCTTTGCAGATCTGCAGGCATCCAAAATGGATGTATGCCAAAATACATAGACATTGGGCGATTCTATCGATAAAACGGGTGACAGAAGGTCGGGTTCTGAATCGACCCCACCCACCTAAATGACCCGTTTCGACATTGATTTCCTACATATTATTCAGATCAGCTTCCCTATCTCACATTGAAGCTTTGGATATGTTGAGACCACTAATTATCTATGAAAAAGTTATGAAGAATCATAGCCAAACTGAATAAACCAGCAAGAGAGAGAGAGAGAAAGAAAGAGAGAAAGTGAGTTTTTAAGTAGGACCTGGTGGCAGTTGCATAAAACAAGCAAAACAAACATTTAAGGGCCCTTTTCTCTACATAAAGTATTTGGCAATAGCAAAAAAATACTTTGACATTTTGCTGATGGTATCATTTAACAAGAAAGATGTGGGAGAAAGTAAATGAAACATTACTAAAAAATGAATGAGAAATCAAAATGAAACAGGGAGCAATATTCCTCAGTGCAGTCAGGGGGAAATTTGTTCAGTGTTACTTTTTGAATAGCCTAATAGGTTTACAGGACTTATCAAACAATGTGGCAGTGTAATGTGGAAAGGCAAAAAGGATCCACCACAATGTACTTTGTCAGGCATAGATCTACAGCTACTAGCCTCAAGCTGGCAAAATGTCGCAAATTTATGTACATCTCCTGTGCCCGTGATGACATGGCCGAACCGTCAGAATGCATGCAACAATTAGACCCAGAGAAGAATCTGAAATCAGTTTCGATGATGGCATATTAATATATGGCACTCACGCCAATTCAAAAACATGAACTTGGCAAAAGGCACAAATAATGCTGTTTTTATTTACTTATTTTTTTTTTTTTTTTTTTTTTTTCTTGATTTCTTTGTAGGAATGAATAAATACTAAAATACATCCTCTTCTAATGGAATTGTCTGCAAATTAGTATGACAAAATTGGTCTCACTATTAAAGTGTGCATGAACAGACTGATGTGCCAAAGTTAACGCAAACCCAGATTTATGTTTTATCGAATGTGCCAAATTTCCCTATATCTTTGGTTTGTCATCACAATTGATTTTGAAGCCTGGTCATACTATTATTCTTTCCAATTTGGAGTAGTTGAAACATGTCATCGCGGTCGCAAGCAATAATATGTCGATTCGAGACATCTTCGTAGCTCAAGCCTGGCAACAGTAAAGCCTTATGCTATGGAATGAAAAAAAAAAAAAACCTATGGAAATAAATGAAAGTAGATAAATAGACAGCCTGAAAATTTTCACACATTCTTAATAATTTGAATTTGAAATTTGTACCTATAAATGTCTCAGAATAAGGAATAGTGAATTCAAAAAAAATTTTTAAAAAAGGGGGGGAAAATGGGGTTAAAAAAAGGGAGTAGTTGCTTAGATTTGACCCTTGTCCACCAATGACCAAAACTAAAAAAAGATATTGGGACCTTTTGTCTAGCCCACTGAGTTGAATTCAACCCAGAAAATTAACCCCCTTATATATGTGTAGATGTAGTTCCCTCCCTTTGTTTCAAAATATTCAGACAGAAGTCAAAAGTAGTTCCATTTGAAAATTTGATATCAAGTACATTTGTTACCCTGTTTTATCAGAAAATATGAAAGGACAGGTTTAAAAGGCATTTCTGATGTTTGTTTGATCATATCTTGAAAAACTGAGCGTGGCTGTGTAATTTGTTTAGGGACTATTTTGTTTTTGTGACCTTATTACGCACCATGGTCTACTACGATTCAGAAATTCGTTTTACTCTGATTTTCCAAGTGAACTTTGAAGGCTTATATGTAATCCTTTGCAGATCTGCAGGCATCCAAAATGGATGAATGCCAAAATACATAGACATTGGGCAATTCTTTGGATAAAACGGGTGCTAGTAACTACCAATTCTAACAAAACCAGGGGACACAATCTTAAACTAATGAAACAATCATCAAATACAGAATTACGTAGGAATAGTTTCAGTATAAGGGTTGTCGACCCATGGAACAGTTTGACACATGAAATAGTAAATGCCCCAAGTATTAATTCTTTCAAGAATCGGCTAAACAGTTTTTGGAAACATCATCCTTCCAAGTTTGAGCCACTATGCTGCTCCCAAGTTGCATCAAACAACCGAATCAATGAAAATAGATGGATCTCTAGAAGTCACAGACTTACCAATGATCCGGGAACAGTAAGTTAAACAGTAAGACAGAAGGTAGGGTTCTGAACCGACCCCACCCACCTGAATGACCCGTTTCGATATAGATTTCCTACATATTTTTCAGATCAGCTTCCCTATCTCACATTGAAGCTTTGGGTATGTTGAGACCACTAATTATCTATGAAAAATTCATGAAGAATCATAGCCAAACTGAATAAACCAGCAAGAGAGAGAGAGAGAAAGAGAGAGAGAGAGTGAGTGAGCTTTTCAGTAGGACCTGGTGGCAGTTGCATAAAACAAGCAAAACAAACATTTAAGGGCCCTTTTCTCTACATAAAGTATTTGGCAATAGCAAAAAAATACTTTGAGATTTTGCTGATGGTATCATTTGACAGGAAAGATGTGGGAGAAAGTAAATAAATCATTACTAAAAAATGAATGAGAAATGAAAATAAAACAGGGAGCAATTTTCCTCAGTGCAGTCAGGGAGAAATTTGTTCAGTGTTACTTTTTGAATAGCCTAATAGGTTTACAGGACTTATCAAACAATGTGGCAGGGTAATGTGGAAAGGCAAAAAGGGTCCACCACAATGTACTTTGTCAGGCATAGATCTACAGCAGCTAGGTTCAAGCTGGCAAAATGTCGCAAATTTATGTACATCTCCTGTGCCTGTGATGACATGGCCGAACCGTCAGAATGCATGCAACAATTAGACCCAGAGAAGAATCTGAAATCGGTTTCGATGATGGCATATTAATATGTGGCACTCACGCCAATGCAAAAACATGAACTTGGCAAAAGGCACAAATAATGCTGTTTTTTTTTTTTTTTTTTTTCTTCATTTCTTTGTGGGAATAAAAAAAATACTAAAATACATCCTCTTCTAATGGAATTGTCGGTTCGGGACATCTTCGTAGCTCAAGCCTGGCAACAGGGAAACCTTATGCGTTGGAATGAAAAAAAAAAAAAAGAAACCTATGGAAATAAATGAAAGAAGATAAAATACATCCTCTTCTAATGGAATTATAAGTATGACAAAGTTGGTCTCACTATTAAAGTGTACATGAACAGACCAATGCGCCAAAGTTAATGGAAACCCAGAATTAAGTTTTATCGCATGTGCCAAATTTCCCCATATCTTTGGGTTCTCATCACAATTGATTTTGGGACCTAGTCATACTATCATTGTATTAAATTTTTGGGGTTTGAGATATGTCATCACGGTCGCAAGCAGTATCATGTCGATTCTGGACATCCTTCCAGCTCAAGCCTGGCAAGCCTTATGCATTGGGGTGACCTATGTAAATGAATCAAAGTAGATAAATAGAGAGCCTATTAATGATTTAAATATGAAATTTGTTTTTATAAATGTCTCAGATTTAGGGACAGTGAATGAAAAAGAAAAAAAATGGTTGGAAATGGGTTTAAAAAAAGTAGTAGTTGCTCAGATTTGATCCCTGTCCACCAATGACCAAAACTAAAAAGATTTTGGGACTTTCTTCTAGCCCACTGAGCAAGCGAAGCAGTTGAATTCAGAAAATTAATCCCCTTATAGATATATATGTAGATGTAGTTCCCTCCCTTTCTTCCAAAACATTCCGACAGAAGTCAAAAGTAGTTCCATTTGAAAATTTGACATCAAGCACGTCTGTTACCCTGTTTTATCAGAAAATATGAAAGGACAGGTTTAAAAATCTTTTTCGATGTTTGTTTGATCATATCTTGAAAAAGTGAGCGTGGCTGTGTTGTTTGTTTAGGAACTATTTTGTTTTTGTGACCTTATTACGCACCATGGTCTACTACGAGTCAGAAATTCGTTTTACTCTCATTTTCCAAGTGAACTTCTAAGGCTTATATGTAATCCTGTACAGATCTTCGGGCATGCACAATGGATGTATGCCAAAATACATCGACATTGGGCGATTGTTTGAATAAAATGGGTGACAGAAGGTCGGGTTCTGAACCGACCTCCACCCACCTGAATGACCCGTTTCGATATGAATTTCCTATATATTGTTCAGATCAGCTTCCCTATCTCACACTGAAGCTTTGGATATGTTGAGATCACTAGTTGTCTAGGAAAAAGTCATGGAGAATCACAGCCTAACTGAATAAACCAGAAAGAGAGAGAGAAAGAGTGCTTTTCAGGAGCAACTGGTAGCAGTTGCATTTAACAAGCAAACAAACTTTTAAGTCCCCTTTTCTCTTCATTAAGTTGTTGGAAATACCAAGAAAATAATTTGAGATTTTGCTGATGGTACCTTTTGACAGGAAAGATATGGGAGAAAGTAAAAATCATTAATAAAAAAAAGAATAATGAAAATAAAACAGGGGCCAGTTTTCCTCAGTGCAGTCAGGGAGAAATCTGTTCAGTGTTACTCTTGGAATAGCCTAATAGGTTTAAAGGACTTATCAAAAAATGTGGCAGGGAAATGCAGAAAGACAGAAAAGGTCAACCACAGTGCGCTTTGCCAGGCATAGATCTACAGCGGCAAGGCTCAAGCGCAAAATGTCGCAAATTTACGTATGTCTCCTGTGTCCGACATGACATGGTTGAGGCGTCAGAATGTGCGCAACAACTAGACCTAGAGTAGAATCTGAAAACGGTTTCGATGTTGATTCAATGATATACATGTATGTGGCACTTACGCCGACGTGAAAACATGAACTTGACAAAATGCACTAATAATGCTGCTTTTTTTTTTTTTTTTTTTTCATGATTACTTTGTGGGAAGAAAAACATACTATAATACATCCTCTTCTAATGAAATCGTCGGTAAATTAGCATGACAAAGTTGGTCTCACTGTTAAAGTGTACATGAACATACCGATGCGCCAAAGTTAACGCAAACCCAGAATTAAGTTTTATTGCATGTGCCAAATTTCTCTATATCTTTGGGTTCTCATCACAAACGATTTTGGAGCCTGGTCATACTATTATTGTATCCCATTTTTAGGGGTTGAGATATGTCATCACGGTCGCAAGCAGTATCATGTCGATTCGGGACATCTTTCCAGCTCAAGCCTGGCAAGCCGTATGCGTTGGGGTGAAGAATAAAACCAATGAAAATGAATGAAAGATGATAAATAGACAGCCTGAAAATTTTCACACATTCTTAATGATTTAAATTTGAAATTTTTACATGTCAATCCTTCCCTTTCTTCAAAAACTTTCCGACAGAAGTCAAAAGTAGTTCCATTTGAAAATTTGATATCAAGCACGTCTGTTACCCTGTTTTATCAGAAATATGAAAGGACAGGTTTAAAAGGCTTTTTCGATGTTTGTTTGATCATATCTTGAAAAAGTGAGCGTGGCTGTGTTGTTTGTTTAGGAACTGTTTGTTTTTGTGACCTTATTACGCACCATGGTCTACAAAGAGTCAGAAATTCGTTTTACTCTGATTTTCCAAGTCAACTTTTAAGGCTTATATGTAATCCTGTACAGATCTTCAGGCATGCACAATGGATGTATGCCAAAATACATCGACATTGGGCGATTGTTTGAATAAAATGGGTGACAGAAGGTCGGGTTCTGAACCGACCCCCACCCACCTGAAAGACCTGTTTCGATATGAATTTCTTATATATTATTCAGATCAGCTTCCCTATCTCACAGCTTTGGATATGTTGAGATCACTAATTGTCTAGGAAAAAGTCATGGAGAATCACAGCCTAACTGAATAAACCAGCAAGAGAGACAGACAGACAGACAGACAGACAGACAGAGAGTGCTTTTCAGGAGCAGCTGGTAGTAAAACAAGCAAAACAAACTTTTAAGTGCCCTTTTCCCTACATAAAATTGTTAGAGACACCAAGAAAATAATTTGAGATTTTTTTTATGGTACCTGTTGACAGGAAAGATAGGGTAGAAAGCAAAAAATCATTAATGAAAAAATGAATAAATAATGAAAATAAAACAGGGGCAGTTTTCCTCAGTGCAGTGAGGGGAGGAAATTTGTTCAATGGATGTGTGCCAAAATACATCGTCATCTGGCGATTCTTTGAATAAAACGGGTGACAGAAGATCGGGTTCTGAACTGACCCCATCCACCTGAGTTATCCGTTCTAATATCATTTCCCATATATTTTTTTAGATCAGCTTCTGTGTTTTACACTGAAATGTTGGATGTGTGGATACCACCAACTGTCATCATAGCTGAATAGAAAGAAACAGAGAGACTACCTTTTCAGAAGCAACTGGTAGTAGTAGCATTTAATAAGCAACTAATTTTTCAAGTGCCTTTTCCTCTACATAATGTTGTTGAGGACAACAAGAAAGTAGTTTGAGTTTTTACTGATGGTACGTTTTAACAGGAAATATGTGGGAGAAAATAAATAAATAATAAAACATCTAATAATAAAAACAAAAAAAAAAAAGTTTTCCTCGCTTCAGTGCAGTCTGAGGGAATGACTTCAATGTTGCTTTTGGAATTGCCTTGTAAGTTTAAAGGACCTTTTAAATTTGCATTAGATATCCAAGAATTATGGAGTATTTGTCTTATACCCTTGACTAAAGAAGCGAGCGGTATAGATCCAAGATCAGACTGAACGTTCTGTGCAATCTGAACTTGATCTGTGCTGTTGGAAAATGTCCCTGATTTTTCGCAGATGGCGCTGAAAGGGATGATAGTGGTATATTGGTATCTGAGATTTTGATTGATCGTTTTGGGGAAATTTTAATTTGGTTAATACTGGACCAAAACTCGGGTTGGAAAATTCCTGAATAGGAAAAAAATTATTAGTTGTACTCACCAGTGCCGTCCGTTCATGTAACATCTCCATTTCCAGTTTCATGTAATAAATCCACATTTCCGAATGAACTAATATGCACTAAAAGAGCACAAGAATTTCCTATGGCCCACACGTTCAGACATTTGCCAGGGTTGCCCCAATAAATAATGGACTCTGCTAATTTCTTTATCTGACTTTAAGTCGCCATAGAATTCTGTAAGTAACTTCAGCCATTAAGTTTCAATCAAGTAGTCCATGAGTAACATTGTGAAATCATAATCCTTGAATTATGCGCCATTAATTGATCCAAGACAAGCGCACCCTGTAATTCCATATTGTGTGCAGAAATAGTATAATTAGAGATATTTTGCCGTTAGTATGAGTTTACACTCAGAATATAGATACATGATAAACATGAAAATTTAAAGTTTTCAGGGTAATTGATTCTCTAATGTAAACTCAGTCCACGAGTTACCGGGACAACCTTCTTATATATGAGGAACAAATAATCTGAGAGCACTTGAATACAGTGGAACTCAAACAATTATATATTTTTGATGCCACAGGTGGATGGATGGATGGATGGATGGTTGGTTGGTTGACTGACTGACTGACTGACTGACTGACTGACTGACTGACAGTGACTGATTGATTGGTACTAAGTTAGGCTCTGAAGGGTCTTGCCAAAGGACAATCCAACGAAACATTCTTTGCTCCAACCTTGGCCTTTGATTTTTGAGTCTACTTGGCCACTGGGCCACGCAGGATCCCTTTTGATACCGCAGACAGAGTCCATCTTTTCCCATTTTGATGATAGATTTAATGTGCATTTCTTATCCTCTGCATAAATCGACAAGTTACCCACTTGGTAACTCACATTTCTCCCAAAATGCTACTTATGTTTTTGTCGACGTAAATACTCTTCTTTCAAGAAAGTAGCTGTAACACAAAAGCACCAAGCTTTGAGTGGTAATTCACATTCCTTCCAAAATGCAAGTTTTGTTGGGGATTGGTTGTTGTTGATGATGATGTTTTTGATGTAAATACCCGTCTTCCAAGAGGGTAGCTATAACACAAAACAAGAACACCATTAGGATAAGAATTGCCAGGTCATGGAATGCAGATTGGTTTTATTTTTGTGGTATTTATTGCTAAACAACTGCCATTTTGTCTACAGACATCGGAAAATTACTAAATGGTTGATATGGTAACACACACACATGCTCGCGCGCTTGCGTGCGTGTGCGCGTGTGTGTGCGTGTGAGAGAGAGAGATATTACCATTGAAGTAATGAATATCTGGCATTATATTGCAAATTTAGCATCAAGATCTCAATGAAAATAAATCGACAAAGCAGCGCCGAAACGACAAAATCAGTACCGATATATAAATTAGTCGATCTGATAGGCTGCTGCATTAGGACTAATACAGGATTCTTTACAAATGGCTCTTTTCCGCGATCTTAGAAATTTCACTGAAATCGACCCCGTAAGATTACTTTTAGTCATTTTATCTCGGTACTCTGCGTTACTTTACCTTTCAACTGCGTAAATGACTTGAAAAGGTGTAGCCACAAACATTTCTTTATTTTTTTGTCTGACTAAAATTTATCGGAAAGGGCTAGCGTCATTTCTGCTGAAGCAGGACTGTCTGCCACCTGTCCTGTCGTACACAATTACCAACGGTAAAGAATAAATGGGGCGAAATGCAAGGTTACAGGATCTTAAAAATGCCTGTTCAGGATAGTTTCAACTTAAAACACTCTGCAGCAAATGTCTGTAGATAGTATGAATGAAAATGAAAGAAAATATATCGTGGTGTCGTGACGAAAATGGCTGTCATACGCATAATTATTGAAAAAACGGAGAAATATTACCGAAGAGAACCCAGATATGATGGTATTAAATTTTGACGGGATTTATCATTATCAAAAGTATTTTTTGTATGAACACCCCCCTTTCATTCTGGGGAAGATATTCTAAGGACTTTCATACTATAGTAATGAAAACCATCTTGGTGAATTGATTATGACTTTCTTTTCGAAATTTCGCTTGCATAAGTCTATTTCAATAAAGTTTCTTTGAAATTGTTTTATTGTTCAAATAGCAATTACCGTCTCATTTTCTTTTATAACTCCTTGTAGAGTATAACATTCCCGAAATGGTGTCATCTTTAAACCCGTAATTTGGAGAGGGGGGTGAACAAATGCCATAAAAGTGAGCTTCAGATAAACTAGCCATGTTCCATGCCTAGTAGTTTTAGAAAGAAAACATATTTTTTAATTACCCATATCATACTTTAAATATATAACATGTGACAGATCGGGCAGGGCTATTTCGACTCTACGGACACAATTTAAAGAATTTCCGTAAAGGAGTCCTAGATAACGTATGTATAACGTATGTACGAGAAGTGTTCGAAAGTATTGCTTATTGTAATGTATCTCGAAAACCACTAGGAAATTTAAACTTCTTGATTTACACATGGATGGACATGTTCAATACCTTTTGTATTCGTGTACCTATTTGCTTTATTAATCTACAGAGAATTTCTCATTTGAATACACGCAGTCGTTGACTACTATCCTGACACTGGTTGGTAAAAGTGTAGATAAGAAGGAAGAAAATAAAGACTTGCATAAAAGCTCGCTCTTTGCAGGGTTTTTCGTTGCAACAAGTTTTAAGCGAGGTAAAGTCTGTTTATGGGAACTCTACGGTTTCTTACGGCACTCTTCGCAGGTGGAACAGAAATTTGATTCTGGCGTAGCGTAGGTTAAAAAATGCACCCAAATCTGGCAAGCCGAGATGTGCAACGATCAAGGAAAATGTCTCTAAAGTGAGAGAAATTATTCAGAGAGATGCTCGATATGGAACGAATGATAGGTATATCACTAACAAGTGTGCGGTTTATTTCGAAAAAAATACTCAATGTTAAAAGATTACTACTGGGCGGGAACTCCGTTTGCTAAATGAAGATCAAAAGAAGCAACGAGTCGAAATTGCTCAAATTCTTTCCAAAATACGACCAAAGAAAGTATGCAAATGTTGTTACTGTAGATAAAACCTGAATTCCCTATTTTGAGCCGATACGAAAGGTTAGGAATAAAATAAGGGCAACAAAAAACTGAAGGAGACCCATAACTGCAAAAGGCTACTTACGCACAAAGAAGGTTTTGTATGCAATTTTCTTTTTTGTTGGAGGAATTGCAATTCAGTTGCCAGTGAAAAAGGGTAGAAGTATTACAGGGAAGTATTTTAAGGATGTCGTGTTAAAGAAATTGAAAAAGTACTATAAAAAACGGCGGCCAGTCACAGTAGTCCGGCCAATTTCTTCGGCAATAGTTTGTGACTTTTTGAAGAAGCAAAAGGTTAACTGTTTTACCGCACCCTCCTTACTCTCCAGATCTTGCCCCATGTGACCTCTAAATCTTACCAAAACTAAAAATAATTCTTGCTGGACAGAAATATCGATCAAGACAGGCGCTGGGGTCCATTGTTTTCCAGTTTCTAAGGACTATACCTATGTCAGTGTACCGTGACGCCTTCTGGAAACGGGTTTATCGACTGAAACTATGTATTTCTAATCATGAGGAGTACTTCGAAGGTATGAAGTAAAGAAACATTATTTCACATTTTGACAAATTTTGACCAAAATAAGTAATACATTTCGAACAACCCTCGTATAGTGAAGATGTTTGAAGCTGTAGCTATAGAAATGTGCTAAATAGTACCCCAAAAGATTATTTGTTTATTTGGCATTTTAACATTGTTTTCATCATTATTACAGTTATACCAGAAAGGTCAGTGGAATCAATCATGCTTTCCCTGAGTTTCTTTTATAAGTACTGCGAACAACATTCTTTCAAAGCCATTGGCTGCTTTTCAGCATCATGGAAACAATGTTCAATGGTGGCAGAGGAACGTATTCTGCCGCGATGACAAGCATCTCTTAAGAAATTGGTCAACCTGGACGACCCCTTAGTTTCACATGTTGTTTGTTATCAACGGGGCTGGGCCCAAAACTTTATCTACTTCAAATTGGTCCTTGTCACTCTACATCAATAGTTTGAACAAACTTTCTAGCATTCCTCATACTAATTATACATGCCAAATTTCAATGTTATCTGCTTTCCGATTCTGGATAAGGCTCGTTTATATGTATTTGATAAATATAGTTATGGCAGCCATCTTGGTATATAACCAGGTTTTTTTTCCCATAGATTTTCATAGGTATTATTGCAAAAGGCTATTGCCATTAAATTTCGTTGAAATTGGCCCATCCATTAATTGTTTGTTTTTTTGTATTGGATTTTAACGCCGTTTTAACAGCTTAGGCGGTTTGTGCACAAACGCCTGTGTTTCCTAGCTTTCCTGGCTTTCTTACACCAGTGCTGACACAACTTTCTTTCCAAGCCACTGACCACTTTTCTCACATGCATCAGAGGTAAGAGGCGAAAAATCGAAGGAAAGTTTGTTTGAACCGGGTATCGAACTCGCAACCACTAGGTAACGATTCAGATATGCTAACCACTGAGCTACCCGAACGGGCTACATTCATAACTGAGAAATTGCTATAAAAATCTAATGATACAACTCGTACCCTGTAAGTCTACATAATAAAGAAATACCGCTCGTATGTGAAAACATGGGCCAAAATATGAAGGCAACTTTATTCTGCAACGCCAAAGAGATATAAATGCGCGAAAAAAAAAACACAAGAAGTATCCTTGTAGCTATCTGCAGTAATCGATGATTAATTTCAATTTTTGACCAATTACATTTTTTTCACACGTGAACTATCCGAAATCGACAAAAACTGCTGACATGTGAGATGAAGTAAAGACCGCGTAATGTAGCCTAAATGTGCGTAAATCATCTTATATGTCCCTCAAGTTGAACTGCATACGCAGTTCTTCAAAGGTAACAACTTCGCGGGAATTACTGTTTCTGTCTTCCATTGAAAAGTTGAGAGAATATTTACGTTGACAAATTCACTAAGTTATAAAAGTTAAGTATTTAACAGATTAAAGAACTTATAAACCTGAACGCATGCGTAAATTTAAGATTATTCGTACCCAAAGACTTGGGAATTGTTAGTAAAACGGTCTCCTGGTCTGCGTTTAAAAATATTTCACACAACTGTTCACCTTGACGAAATGACATGCAGTGTCATGGTTTCAGACGTTAGGCTCAAAGGTCAAAGTAACTACAAAAAGTCAAACAATAATTCATAAACTTTTGTGTACAAATTATCTAAAAATTTACGCGTTAAGTTCACATTTACGAAATTTTAAAATATGCTTTGCTAGACTTTCGTTACTTTGTGAATTTGTGTTAGATAATATTTCCGTAAGTCTACAATTGAAGAAATGTTTACCTGGGTGAACGTGTCACACCACTGTTTTTTTGCTATATTGAAAATAGGGTGAAATTGACTGTCTTTGAAGCTTCACAAATGGGTCCCTATAAACTTAGAAATGGAACTGAAACAAAACGCAACGAAATGGAACCAAAGCCAACGAAACAGAACGAAAGAAAATAGAATGAAATCTAGCAAAGTAATTTTTATTTCATTATTTTTTTCTCAATTTATCATATTTCTTTTGTATCATTACTCATTGCATTATCCCACGTTTTATGTGAAGAGTACAAAGAAACAACTGCTAAACTTTCGCGGCATCTCATGCATGGTTTGCATGTTTGAAAATCTTGTCAGAATCAGAATTAGTTGATCTAAACGACAATCCTTTACCAGGACTCGTGTTTGGGAAAGTTGCACAAACTCCAACATATCTGACGCAAGATTTCGGATGGAAATGAAATTTTATTTTCTTCCTATTCTGTGTTCTTCTTTTATTTTGGTACCGAGCCCCTGTAGCTAATTTTGGTAGCGTACTGGACTTGAGAACAGGGGTCGCTGGTTCGATCCCGGGCTCGGCCAATTTCTTTCCGAGGATTTGATAGTCATTGCGACAGGATTCATTCCTCTGTCGTCGCTGACCATTGTTTCGACCATGGTTATGAGGGTAAACTACCAGTGGCTTGAATAGAATATTGTGTATATTACTGTCAAAAGAAACTCCAGGAAAGTATGGATAGGTGCACTGGCCGCTGCGATATATCTGAAATGATGTTGAAAACGGCTTTAAATACTATCCAATTAATCAGTTTCATTTTGACTTATTACTCTCGCAGGGTGCTGGCTAATTTCGCACGAACATCATATTATACCGTGAATACCTTTGAGGTGTTGAATGGATGCCCTTCAAGTTGCTTTCAGTCGTCTCTGGCGAGTATAGAGCCCCAACAGATATTTGTTTTTCATTTGTACATTTTTCCCATATTTAATCAGTCAGTGTAATGAACATCTAGTCAGAACCTGTAAGATAAAGAGATGGCTTCAGGTCTGAAAAGAGAAAATGGGTAGGGTTGTTCCTTAGAACCGCTTTAAGGTGAATGGCTGCATCTGAAGAGGGAGATAAATTCAGTCTAGAAGAAAGTATCTTCAGTTTCAAAGACATTATTTTGTTACAAATAAATGTACAGCATGTATATAGATGAATTCAAACATTCGCACATGACCTGACGGTAAGCAGTAGTTTATTTTAAAGTCATCTGAAAATGTTAAGTGGGTTGCAACACCACTGTCTGGCGCCTAACAATCCCAACTCGCACGACTTACAGCGAATAAGGATAATTCGCACGAGAGCAGTTGGGTTATTATTTTCTATGAAAGAAAATAGAATGCTGTATTGATTATTTTGAAATTATCGATGAAAAGATTTGCTCTTCTTATGCTAAATTGCTGTCTACGTGAAAACTACATGAGTTAAAGGCCCAACAGCGGCCAAAAACAAAATACATGTACTGGTGTTAAAATACATTAAACTTTCAATCATACCAAACCAAAGGTATGGAAAATATTGTGAGGATGACAATCTGTTATTGAGTGGTAAGTCCAATTGTTAGTCGCTGGCATAAAAATGAATTGTAAAATCAGGCAAAAAGTGAACAAAGGATCGAGTTACCTGGCAACGTTTAGCCTGGTTTTGAAATAAATTTCTCTGCCACCGACTTATACTTGGACCGACTGTACAATATCGGATTGTCAGTTTCACAGTAATTTTCATACTTTTAAATGATACGAGTTAAATTTGAATGTATTTTAATACCTGCTTTGTTTACTTTTGGCAGCTGTTGTTACTTTACAAATTTTCAGGAACAGACTGAACTAGAACCCAAACCTTTCCCCCAACATCGAAAAAACTTACAATGATCACATTTAAAAAATGGTAATACATGTTATAACTAAAGATAAATACCCTTGTCAAATGACGGCCGCGAATGTCCCAGCTGCTCCGGCTCCAAAGACTTTTGTATATACCGAAGCAAAAAAGAAACTTTCGTAATGTATGTGCAAAATTTTCAAAGTTACCTTTGAGACGTATATACATACGTCATGTATACACGTGTGGTAATTTTCAAAACTGTTTTAGTTTGCAAAATTGGTCAGATAATCCCTAGCTAAAAGACCTGTCGGCTATTTAAGGCAAAGTTCGAGTTTTGGTGCATGTAAGGGATGCTGGGGGCTAGGCCTCCTACTGCAGAGGTTGCAGTTCATGTTGGTGCATCGGCACAAGCAGTCAACAGCATTCTGCGGCAATCTGCGCAAACCTGGGTTGCAAAAGACTTACATGTAGCGGCAAACCATGCGTCATGACTCGAGCTTAAGACCAATATATCGTCATTTAGTGCCTACGAGACCTACGAGCAACAGTTACAGCTGCTGTTTTGCCCGGAATGGTTTAGCTGATAAAGGTTTGCACAGACGTTGCCCGTACGTGCGCTGGGTTCTGACGTGCCGCCATCGCAATTATAGAGAGCAGCTGACCTTTGGACATATAAACTGGACAAGCCTTGGCGGACAATTGCTTTTTTTTAATAAGTCGAGGTTTGTATCGTCTCGAGCTAATGGCTATGTACAATTGTTCCGACGCATAGTGATGTTTATTTCAATAACTATGTGAACAATAATCCAGATTCACAGTAATAGTTAGATCTGTACAGCTGCTATCATTTTTTTTTTTTCCATAAATTGCATTCAAGGGGAAGATGATTCAAAAGAAAAAAATAATGTAAGTTTCACTTCTGCCTGAATTTGTACCCAGTGGTAAAGTGTAGTGCTCATGACCTGGAGGCCCCGTGTTCGAGCCTCACTGGATCCATTGGGGTTTTCGTGGGAGTGTCCTTGAGTAAGACACTTCAGAACCCTAGCCTAGTACTGATGAAACCCAGGAAATACACGAATATGTGAGCTGTCGCCGTAATGACTTAAATAATGTTGAAAGCAACGTAAAACACCATTCGTTGGGTTTGGTTCCATTTCGTTTCGTTCTGTTTCATTGCGTTTCATTGCATTTCATTCCGTTTCGTTGCGTTTCAGTTCGGTCCCATTTCTAAGTTTATAGGGTCCCTTCAAAAATCACTTAATGGCAAAACTTTGGCTTTAGCGTCTCTTGCTGTCAAAAAATACAGTCATAGCCCTCCAAAAAATGCATTCAAAACAACATGTCAACCAATTACGTTTTTCGGTAAATCCCAATCAACACAGGAACCTAAAAATTGTCCTCTCAAAAATACCTGTTCGCGGCCATGACCCCAATTTTTTGTTCCTCCACTGACACAAAATAGTCCAATCAATATATGATAAAATCACATCTAAATAGTCCCCCACTGCCTAAGATTGAAGCAAATCTAAATAATATACCACTAAGCCCTCTCAGTTCCATAAAACAGCACATCAAAAGGTATACTGCAAAATTTCACATGGGACTTTTGACTACTACGATCCGGTAGCAATCTCGCAGTGGTGCGACACCTATATAAAACGGAATTTGATCTTTAAGTCAGGTGTTTTACGCCTTTTGACTGAATTTGGGTATTGCAACAAGGAAAAAATAAGCCAGAGAGAAATCAGGACCATTTTCAAACAGAAAACCCATCTTTCTTAACATGATTGTTTTTGCAGCCAAGACCTTAAAAAATGGAAATTTAAAGTCCAATGTCTTCTCCTACAAAATCAAACATATCTCAGTCAGAACTCAATGGGTTTACATGAAATAAAAAGTATACTGTTCTGAATCCTTTTTTCTATATTTCTAGCCTTTTTTCATTTATATACATTGAAAACATTACATGAAAAGTAGCATTTGACAAAGCCCACTCTGACGGCTAAAAGTAAGGGTTTTCTTCATTTTCTTTCTCTAAAATCTTCAATTTGACCAGCCAAATGCACATTTCGAAGCTTTTTAGTCTATAGTCAAGCTTTATGAGTCAAATTGTATTGGTTTGTATTGGAGTATAACGCTATTTTAACAGCTCAGGTCATATCATGGCGGTCAGTGACGCATCCATGTATTTCCTGGCTTTCTCACACCAGAACGGACACAACTTTCTTTCCAAAACCACAGACTACTTTTCTCACATGTATCAGAGGTGAGAGGCGAGAATTGCAGGAAAGAAAGTTTGCCTCAATCGGCTATCGAACTCGCAACCACTAGGTCACGAGGCAGATAAGCTAACCACTGAGCTACCAGGGCAGGCTTACCAGTTAAAAACAAGGGTGGAATATATGAAAGAAGGAAAGTAAATGGCTTTTATAAAACATGACGGACATGAACCTTAATCTTCGTGAAAAAGCAGTACTGCAAAATTTTACTATACATAGCTCCTTTTGTCACAGTTTTCATCTATGACAAATGGTGAGTAATATCAGACCAGGCTATCTATGATGTAATCAGATCAAAGCTCTGATATAGAAGCAAACATCAAAACGGCTGGAATTTATTACGGTGGCTCAGCTGGGTTTATTGGTAACTGTCCAGTAGGATTAGTGTATTGGGTAAGTAGGTTGCATAGATTTGAGAGAATGACAGAAAGATAAGTAAAAAAGACCATACTTTTCCAGATTCACTTATAATGCAAGAAGAAAACACCTAGAACGAACGAAGAAAATAGAATTGGCCAGATACAGACAGAAAATAGGGAGAAAATGAACAGAGAAGACTGGAAAAAAAGAAAGAAGCCCATGATCATAAGCTTGTTCCAGAAAAGGAATTTATTTCTCGAAGAAAGAAAAAAATACCTGAATATTCACAACATGAAACCAGTGTAACAACTCCAGTCCCAGGCAGCTAACCAAACATTGATGATGTCACAGACACAGGGAAGCGGTACAATCTTCGGTCACAGCGTCTGACAGGGTTAATTAGTAAGTTAGCAAGAAATAAGAAAACAAGAGGAATAACTCCGTCTAGTACATAGCAGCTCTACTGACTCGGCCTGATGCTGGCAGAAACAAAGAAAAGAGAGAGAGAGAGAGAGGAGTGGGCAGTCTTATATATGATGAAGAACTGCTGCAATGTTTTCAGAGGAAGAAACAGGAGGGGGAGAGAGAGTGAAGGAAGGAAAAGAGTGAGAGAAAGAAAGAGAGATAGTGAGAAAGATACAGAAAGAAAAAGAGAGACAGCAATTTATTCGGGAAGGGTCTTGTATATAATTCTTGCTCTGTTTGTCGCAATGTTTTCAGAAAAAAGGCAGAAACAGACAAACACAGGTTGGGGATAGTAAAGACAGGTGGACGAACAAAGGAATAGGAAAAAATATGCAAAGAGGCTTACAGATATTAAAATGGTATCTACAGCCCCCCCTCCCCCCATTCAAAAAGGCAGTCTGGATCCTTTTGTCGCAATGGAGAGACAGAGAGAGAGAGACAGAGAGACAGAGAGAGGGAGATATTGATTGATTGATAGAATGGTGTTTTATGCCAATTTCAACATTATTTCAGTCATATCTTGGCAACAGCTCACATATTCATGTATTTCCTGGGTTTAACCAGTATAAGGCTAGGGCTCTGAAGTGTCTTGCCCAAGGACACACCCACGAAAAACCCAGCGGATCAGATGGGGCTCGAACCAAGGGCCTCTAGATTACGAGTCCCACACTTTACCATGAAGCCACACAGAGAGAGGGGGGAGAAGTCATATATATGATTAAGAAATGCTGCTGCAATATTTTCAGAGGACGAAAAACATGAGAGTGAGAGAGGCGGAAGGAAGAGAGAAAGAAGGAGTAAGAGTAAGAAAGATAGAGAGTAAAAGAGAGAGAAAGCGATTGATTCGGGGAAGGGCCCTGTATATAATTCTGGCTCCTTCTGCCACAATTTTTTCATATAAAAAATGGGAAGAAAGCAAAACAGGTTTGGGGATAGTAGATATAGCTGGACTAACAATGAAACAGAACAAAATATGCAAAGAGGATTATAGGTATCAAATGGTACTTAAAGCTCGACCAAATTCAACAGGCAGTCTGGATCCTTTTGCCGCAATCAATTTACACAGCCAATGCAAATGCCCGTCAAAACAACATTTCATACCCTTATTAACAAAAATTTCCTTCAAGTTGATATGCTCTGTATTCAAACAAAGCTTGCAGCACCAGAAGTGCCACTTCAAAACTTCACATGGGACTACTTTTGACTACTACGACCCGGAAGCAATCTCGCAGTGTGCGACACCCATATAAAACGGAATTTGATTTTTAAGTCAGGTTTTTTACGCCTTTTGACTGAATTCGGGTATTGCGACAAGGAAAAAATAAGCTAGAGTGAAATAAGGGCCCAACGAGAAAACCCATCTTTCTTAACATGATTGTTTTTGTAGGCCAAAACCTTAAAAAATGGAAATTTTAAGCCCAATGACTACTCCTACAAAATCAAACATATCTCAGTCAAAACTCAATGGATTCACATGAAATTAAAAGCATACTGTTTTGAATCCTTTTTTCTATCTTTTTCGCCCTTTTCCTATATATTAATTGAAAACACTGCATGAAAAGTAGCCTTTTGACCAAAAAAAAAAAAAGAGAAAACATTCTGATTGCTAAAATTAAGGGCTTTCTTCATTTTCTTTCTTTAAAATCTTCCATTTGAGCTGTCAAATGCACATTTCTGAAATTTTTCTTCTATAGTCAAGTTTTCAGTCAAAACAAGGGTGGTTGATTGAATGGTGTTTTACGCCGCTTTCAACATTATTTCAGTCATATCACGGCGACAGCTCACATATTCATGGGATTTCCTGGGTTTTACCAGTACTAGGCTGGGGCTCTGAAGTGTCTTGCCCAAGGACACACCCACGAAAAACCAAAAACAAGGGTGGAATATATAAAAGAAGAAACGTAGATTACCTTTGTAAAACATGACGGACATGAACCCTAATCTTCATGAAATACCAGTACTACAAAACTATACATGGCTCCTTTTGTCACAATGTTTTTGTTTTCATCCATGACAAATGATGAGTAATATCTACAGTCCAGACCATCTATGATGTAATAAGCTCAAAACTCTGATATAGAAGCAAAAATCAAGACGGCCGGAATTCATTACGTATGCCCAGCTGAGCTTAACGGTAACTTTCAAACCGGATTAGTTTATTGGGTAAGTAGGTCACTGGGTGCATAGATTGGAAAGAATGACAGAAGAAAAGTATGAAAGACCATACTTATCCAGATTCACTCATTATGTAAGATTGATTGATTGTATGGTGTTTAACGCCGTTGTCAACATTATTTCAGTTATATCGCGGCGGCCAGTGCACATATCCATGCTTTCCTGGAGTTTCTTTTACCAGTACTACGCACAATTTTCTTTCCAAGCCACTGGCTGCTTTCCCACATAACCATCGTCGAAACAAAGGTCAGCGGTGAGAGAGGAATGAACCTTGTCGCATTGACTATCGTCAATCCTCGGAAAGAAATTGGCCGAGCCGGGGATCGAACCGGTGACCTCCTGTTCTCAAGTCCTGTACGCTACCGACTGAGCTACGGGGGCTCGACAGACATTATGTAAAAAGAAAACACCTAGAGCAAGGAACAAAGAAAATAGAATTGGCCAGATACAGACAGAATATAGGGAAAAAATGAATAGAGAAGACAGGAAAAAGAAAAAGAAGCCCTAAATCTCAAGCTTGTTCCAGAGGGGAAATTTATGTCTCCAAGAAAAAGGAAATTACCTGAATATGACAACAGTGTAACATCTCCAGTCATAGAAAGCTCACCAAACGTTGATGATGTCACAGCCACAGGGAAGCGGTACGATCTTCGGTCACAGCGTCTGGCAGAGATAATAAGAAAGTAAACAAGAAACAAGAGAACAAGGGGAGTAACGAATTCTGTCTAGTGCATAGCAGCTCTACTGACGAGGCCTGATGCTGGCAGAAACAGACAGACAGAGAGAGAAAGGAGAGAGAGAAGGGGGCAGTCTGATATATGATTAAGAACTGCTGATGCAATGTTTTCAGAGGAAGAAAAGCAGGAGAAAGAGAGAGACAGAGAGGGGGGAAGGAAGAGAGAAAGATAGAGAGTGAAGGAGAGAGGCAGCAATTGATTTTGGGAAGGATCTTGTATATAATTCTTGCTCCGTCTGCCACAATGTTTTCAGAAATTGGGGGGAAACTGACAAACAGTTTGAGGATAGTAGAGACTGCTTGACAAACAATGGAATAAATAAAAAAATATGCAAAGAGGCTTTCAGGAACATGTATTAAAATGGTACTTACAGGGCCCCACCCCCCCCCCCCATTCCAAAAGGTAGTCCGACTCCTTTTGTCGTAACGGAGAAAGAGAGAGAGAAAGAGAGAAGGGGGGAAGCGGTCATACATATGATGAAGAACTGATACCGCAATGTTTTTTGGGGAAGATTGATTGACATTGTATGGTGTTTAACGCCGTTTTTAACATTATTCCAGTTATATCACGGCGGCCAATGCACATATCCATGCTTTCCTGGAGCTTCTTTTACCAGTTCTCCGCACAATATTCTTTCCAAGCCACTGGCTGCTTTTCCACATGACAATCGTCGAAACATTTGTCAGCGGTGAGAGAGGAATGAATCCTGTCGCGCTGACTATCATCGATCCTCGGAAAGAAACTGGCCAAGCCGGGGATCGAACCAGCGACCTCCTGTTCTCAAGTCCTGTATGCTACTGATTGAGCTACGGCGGTTTGGCTTTTTGGGGAAGAAAACAGGAGAGAGAGGGGCGAAGAAAGAGAGAGAAAAAGAGTGGGACTAAGAAAGATAGAGAGTAAAAGAGAGAAAAAGCAATTGATTCGGGGAAGGGTCCTCTGTATAATTCTGGCTCCTTCTGCCACAATGTTTTCATATAAAAGGGATAGACAGCCAAACAGGTTTGGGGATAGTAGAGACAGCTGGACTAACAATGAAATGGAACAAAATATGCAAAGAGGATTATATTAAATGGTACTTAGAGCTCGACTAGGTCCAACAAGCTGTCTTGCTCCTTTTGCCGCAATGAATTTACACAGCCAATGCAAATGCCCTGTCAAAACAACATTTCATACTCTATTAACAAAACTTTCCTTCAAGTTGATATGCTCTGTATTCACACAAAACTTGAAATTACAGAGGTGGCTTGCATGAAACTTTGGTCAATATTCAAAAATTTCCTAATAACCATAATTGCCATTATGTGGGCTGTGCCCATATCCGATCTTACTTACACTACAAATCTTAAACAAGCATTTTCGATTTGCATGTAATTAAGATGCATTTTCAAGTTTTCCCTGGCATTTCGTGAAAAAAAAAAAAAAAAAAATTAAATTAGAATTAAATAGTTTAAAATGACAATTAGAATTAATTTTCTGAAATTAATTTTCTGAAAAGATATTTAACTGTTTTGCATCTGAAAACTTGCTGACAAAGTGTTCAAAGGTAACTTCCGATGCAGTGGATTTTTTGACGAAATTCTCGGCATGCCAGTCCGAAAATTTTGAAATTTCGCTAATTCAAATTCTAAATTTAATTCAAAATTTAAAATCTAAATACCTGAACTTTTGATAGAATCCTGTTTCAAGACCTCTAAGCCACTTGTCTGTCAAATTTCAATATGCCTGAAAATAAGAACAGACTGATTTCCGTATTTTCACTTCCTTCTCATCTAGGTGTCAGACCTTTGGTTTTTTGCAATATTGAAAATAGAGTGAAACTGACTATATCTGAAGCTTCACAAGTCACTTAATGGCAAAACTTTGGCATTACCGTCTTTTGCTCTCAAAATTACAATCATAGTCCTTCAAGAAAATACATAAAAACCAACATGTCAGCTGATTGCTTCTTTCGCCAAACCCCAATCAAAACAGGCACCCTAAAAATTGTCCTCTCAAAAACACCTCTTTAAAGTCATGACGCAATTTTTTTTATTCCTCCACTGACACAAAATAGTCCAACCAATATATGATGAATATGTTCCCCTGCTGCTTAAATCTGAAGCAAATCTAAATTATATACCACCAAGCTCTCTCAGCTCCATGAAACAGTGCATCAAAGGTGCTACTGCAAAAATTCACAAGGGACTACTTTTGACCCGGAAGCAATCTCGCAGCGGTGAGACACCTGAACACCTGAACACCGCGTACCATTCAACCGGAAGGAAATATAACGTAATTTACGGGCATGTACACTACATTTCTCATACTTTACTTCATCTCATGTCAACCACATCTGTGAATCTGGATACAGTGTGTGCGAAGAAAAGTAATTTGTCAAAAAAGAAATTCATGATTACTGCGACAGCTGTAATTTTTTTTTTTTTTTTTCTTGTCGAATGATTTCTCTTTTTAAAACACAGTGTAAAAAAGTCCCTCACATTTCAGCATATGTCCTCTTACGAACGGTATTTTTGTTTGTAGATTTCCGCAAACCTTAAGTTAGTACTTAGCTACGCAAAAATCGAACCAGCGACCCCTGTTCTCAAGTCATGTACGCTAACGACTGAGCTACCGGGATTTGGCTTTGAAATTTTAGACTTACATTCATTGCGGTCTAATGGAACACTAAATGGACAAGTAAGATACAAGAAATCATGGTACATACGTATCACTCTAATGAAGCCCACTGAAGGAGGATTCAATTACAATTTCTGTATATGCCTGGACGACAGAAAAATAATAAACAATCAGTTTGATTAAGGAAAGTCAGCTAAAACTTCAGATAATTTGTTGTAAGACCTTAGGGACAATATTTGTTGCACAGAGACAACTGACCTTTTTGCCGATTTTGATTGACAGGTCCTATCAGCCAATCAAAACGCAGTATAGCGCGTCATGTGAACAAAAGAGTCAGACAAAGTGATAGAATTTACCATTGACAGGCAATGTAATTTTCTTTTTTCTAAACCACAGAAGACTAAATTCTAAAATAATTATTCCAAAATGGATTAAAATTACATGTAAGAATCATGTGGTAAGGTAATTGTTAAATTATATACCCTGAAAAGAAAACTGAGTTTATCCATTCAAAATACCTAGATCTACGTAAAGTGTCGCCGGTACAATTAACCAGGATTCCGAAAAACCAGCCTCTCTACCAAACGACAGAGAAGCAGGTTTTTTTTTTTCCCCAATCATTCGGGAAAGAAAGACCGATTATGCCAAAGTGTATTGTTAAACTACCTGTATTGAAATCTAACTGAACGAACGCCTTTAGAATTCCAAACCATTACTTGTAGACAGTCGTAATCGTTACAGACGAAACGATCAACAGGAAGAGGGATATTTTATTGACAACCACTCTTCATTCTGTTTCACAATAAGTTGACACTGCCACTGTCATCATATGATTCTTGTAGTAATACTTTTGAGAGTATTCATATGTTATTCCTGTTTCATACAGACGATTGCATGTGACTGTCAATGGCACTTTCGCCTGGTTCAACCGATTGTTTGTTTTCCCCACGATCATCGTGTGATTAATAAATGCACGTCAGTTACAAATCAGTATAATACTTATAATCAATACAACTGACCAAACGTACCCCCAGTTTAAAAGCTTTTACAACATACATATGTTAAAATATACAAAAAACCACCTAACTGATCACTTACAATAAATTCTACTGATGTCCATTCTAGCAAGTGTCAGAGGTGTTAATTAAATCTTTACCAGACAACAAAAGATTAGATTCGTCTGTTTTGAAAACATCTGCTGTCGACAAATTAAACGCTGCTCCAATGACGAGATTTGTCTTTGAAAGGGTAGAAAATATCTAAGGAAAAAGAGAAAGTTTTCAAAAGTCTCCTCCTTCAAGGTCGTTAAAGCACGGGACTGTGCGGTAAAGGGTTAAATCGTAAATCCTTGTCTCATATTGTTTACTGTCAAACTGACATGTTACATACTGGCGAAGTGGGGCCGGGGAATACACTTTGCCGCGAAATGTCTTAAAAACTTATGCTCCTATTATTAATTATGGATAATGCCGACAGCAAGCTACTCAATCTAATGTACTTTTTTTTTTTTTTTTTAAGTGCCGTGCCTAAATACGGAATTACGAACATTTTTGCGCTATTTTCATTTTTCGATTTCCCATAAATATGACATTATTCTAAGTATTTTTTCTTGTAACTTTGCCGAATTAGTTCGAATTTGTAAGAAAGGAAAAAAGCCTTGGGTGCTATAATTAAATTGAAACATAAGCTGGAATAAAATTGAAATAACCTCTTTCTCTGTGTATTTGACGCCTTTTTCCCGGTTTGTTAGTCGGGCATAGCGACCAAATTACCGCGTTACTAAGGTGGGCGTGCCAAACTCGCGTTTGCAGAAAGGTCCGAATTCAGATCGGGATTATCCCGGGTTTGACTCCGATCTTTTTTTTCTTATATATATTTGGACGTTATTTTGTCAATAATGACGGCCTGGGGACATTTGAAAACTGACCGCAGCGAAGCCTACTTTACTCAATGAATTAAATCAAGAAGACTTACTCTTCAATGTAACACTAGAAGACTAAAACAAGATACTGAAAATCCAATAGCTTTGTTTTGAATTGGAAATGTCACTTCGATGGCTGCTTATACCAAAGGCGGCGTAACATGGTCTTCCACTGTATTGCGCTCAGCCAAAAGCACACATATGTGTAGTCTTATTTTGGTGTACTCCACCACCTCTCTCTTAAAATCCGATGCTTACAAACAAACTTGGCAACGTTACAGTTGTATCGTTAGCCGTCAGCCGGATAAGATATGGGTTATTTGCAATGAAAGTATCATTTGAAAACAAAGTTAAAATCGCGATTGGTACAACAACAACCCCCCCCCCCTTTTCTCTTTTAATAATGCTTTGAATTCCTTCCATGAAATCCTTAGTTCTTTTTAAGAAATATATCTAACACAAAATAGGAAAAAGGCTCCTTGTCCTGAACTCTAAAATCCTGTATTCATCTTCCTATTGAAAATCAAAGTACTGAAGGCATTGCAGTTGGGACCTGTATCAAAAGTTGCAAATTCAAAGAAAACAAAATAAGAATAGACTTTTAAATATTCTTTTATTTAAACAGTTGCAGTGCAAAATATTCATATAAAGAACAAACATATATATGCCTATATCATCATCCTTTGATGATTTACCTAGCTAGCCTTTCTCTATATATTCTTCCCTTCATATACACCTATGATCAAGAGTTACATCACTTTTTTTCTAAATTCCAATGAAAATAAAATTTTGCTTTTGACCTTAGCAGCATGGTTTGATTTAGACATTGATGAAAAAGATTTCTAACTTTTAGGTTCTGCCAAAGTCTAGGTAATTTACTATAATCACAATTGTGATAGACAGTAATGTAACTCTTTATTCGTTAAATTGACTGTATGGCCATTTTACAATACAATGGAAGTTTTAAAAAATGGAACATTGATTTTAGGAAGTAGTTTTTAAGGCATGTAGTTTCATTGGAATTGTCGAATAATTTGTATTCATGGCCACTTAATTATGAAATATTTAACGCGATACCATGACAGAAAATTTAATAGCTAGGCAAACTGTGTACAGTCTGTCATCAAAAGAAGAAAAAAATCTGAAAATGCGAGAAGAATCACTAGAGAAAAGCAATAAAGGAAAGTAATGAAAGTCTAATATAAAAAAAGATTGCACTTGTATATTCAAACAAAGGTAAAATACTGGTACTGGGAAACTTAAAAAAAAAACTTATCATGGCTAACACAAAAACAAAAGGGCCATGATTACCGAGAATCGCTCACGTAAGTTCATACTGGAACAAAGGAATACAAGCTATTTTTAATTAGCCTAGATCTAACTCGTAAACCTTGGGCCGGGGAATGATTTAATGCCAGGGGAATAATTGAAAAAAAAAATGGGAAAGGTCAACTACATGATGCTATGACCAAATATAAAAGCTGTGCGCCTTCTAGTTTATTAGAAGAAGATTTTCAGAAATCGTACTACATAGGCCTATGTACAAATTTGGCCAATTTTTTACTTTTTGGCATAAGTTATACAACTTTGGTGAAAAAAAAACAAGAGGGCCATGGTAGCCCTGTATCGCTCCACTGGCTTATAAACCATAATTACTAAACATTTCAATTCTGAGCCACATGGTTTCAAAATGAAGACTTACAAATTTTTCTCTGTAAAAGCCCAAGGATATTCCCACGAAAAACCCTATGGATCAAGCGGGGCTCGAACCCGGGATCTCCGAGTCACAAGTCCTACATTTTACCTACAAGCCACACAGGACCCCAGGTACATTTGAAAGTCTTTGTTCCATTAATCTGAAAGACAATGCTTGCCCGACAGTATGTGCTTCCAGGAAAGTGCCATTTGCGTTAACGAAAAAGCAAAATGCCGAACTAAATTCGATGGAGGAAAAGGGATTTAACACAAATCTTACAGAGCCAACGGAATGGGTTAATGTGTGTGTAGAAAAACCTAACGTTAACATTAGGGTATGCATCAATCCAAAAGTCCTAAATGAAAATATTCAGAAGCCGTAACATCTACTTCGCACAACAGATGACGTAACCTCAGACTCGTCGGTGCGACTCATTTCAGCATACTAGATGCGACCAAAGGGTATTACTCCTGTAAACTCACTGACGCGTCGTCAAAATTGACAACATTCACGTCTCTGTTCGGTCGTTACCACCACTTACGCTACCAATGGGTTTTCAATCATCACAAGACATATAATATGAAAATGGAGGAAGCACTTGAAGGCCCCGACGGCGTTGCTTGTATCGTAGATGATATGATCGTTTTTAGCAAATCCAAATCAGAACACGATAAAAACTTAAAGAATCTACTGATCCGTACCCTTGAAAAAAGAATAAGGTTCAATTCAGACTAAGCGACTATTTGAAAATCGGAAGTAAACTATTCTGGCCACGTGATCACGGACAGAGGTTTATCTGTAGACAAAGGTAAGGTTTCGGCAATAATAAGCACGGAAAACCGAAATTCCAGACATGAGTATGAAACTCTGTTCGGAACGCTTACGTATTTATCAAAATTCGCGCCAAGTCTCACAAAGCTTACTAACCCGCTTCGTTCACTCTTAAAGAAAGATATAGAATTTATCTGGGGACCTTAACAAGACAAAGCATTTGCAAGGGTTAAACAGATAATCACCCAAGCTCTTGTCTTGAAATACTTTTATCAGGCAAAACCAGTTATTTTGCAAGCTGACGCATGTTCTAAGGCAATAAGAACAGTTTGTATGCAAGATGGCCAGTCCATTGCATATGCCTTAAAAACCTTCACCGGAAGTCGAATATCTTGGGTTAAAATCGAAAGAAAAGATGCCAGCCATTCTTTTCAGTTGCTTAGGAGTTCAAGCAATATATTTACGGCAAACATACAATGTGTTTGTGAGCCTATCCTCTCAATAACGAAGAAACCCCTGTGCGTTGCGCCCCCAAGGTTACAAAGAAATCTTATGCACCTGCAGCCTTACGACATTGAAAAGGTACAATTATACCTATAGGTGACGCATTAAGTAGAAATTACATATCGGAAACTTATCCGGAATTATACAATGACCTTAACACGCATGTACATACTGTATGGCAGCAAGTACCAATCAGTAATTAAAAGCTTGAAAACATTAGGAAAGAATCGTTAGCAGACGATCAGTTGCAGTGTATTGCACAGGTGATGAGAAAAGATGACCAAATGAGCGCTAAAATGTCCGAAAAACATCCTAGAATTTTGGTATCATAGAGACGAAATGTCCTATGAAGACGGGATTTTGTTCAAAGGTCAGAAGGTCGATATTCCGACACTATGCGATTAGAAATTATGAAGATGATTTGTGACAGTAGCCATCAAGGTTGTAATCAGGCCGCACGCCGTGCCCGTGACATAATGGTTTGGCCAGAAATGACTAAAGCCATTAAGAATTACTTTATGGCATGAGCATTGTGGGCACATGGAAAACCAGCCTTACTGTTATCACAGCTAAGCAATCTGGCGTGTCATTCATGAAAAGCCTGTCAATGATCTTAATCCGCTTGTCTAGTGTAAAATGACAGGTTTTGAAGTTACCTGCTACCTTTATTGACAAATTTACATGTATGCAAAAATCCATCCAAAAATTAACTAACATAAAAAATAGATTGCAGCCAGAAAACGCCAAAACCCATGACACAACAAAATGTTAGTCTGACATTGTCCGATCAGAGGCACTTTAGGCTGTCTTTTCAGCTTTAATAATAAATTTGAGCAGTACATTTACACAAATACCTGTATAAAAAATAATTTGGTGCTAAATTATCTGTCTGATATTAATGAGAAAAATTTCAGGTCATTGTATGGAACAAAAACATTGAACAGCCTACAAATTAAACTGAGGGGAGGGGGTGAAAGGTGGAGATTAAGCCACCTTGTCTCAATACCTAAATTTGCGTATCACTTATTTTATTCGATACAACAAATATACAAGGGGGCCATGATGGACCATTATCTTCCGCTAGGTGGCATTTTTCAAATACATCACCTATCTGATATGGGCATTCTGGGTAGAGAACCGGACTATTTTTTAGGGCGGGAATCAATGCAAAGAATTTTCAAAATAAAATATACGTTTACTCTCTAAAACCTACCTTGTACGATTCATCCAGCCATGGTTAGCTAGCATATAACCTATGCACCAGCCATTCATAAACATAAGCTCCTATAAGCTTGGCAAAAAGCCCGGATATAAGCCCAGCAAGTTGGGGACGTTATTTTTGTTGTCAGTCTCTTGCACAAATCCCGGTTTTCCCTATGTCTATATTTAGAAACTGTTGACAGAGATTTGCAGTTAACAGTTGGTATTCTAAAAAATTATTTTCCCCGTTTGAAATCATTTCGACTTCTAAAAAATTTGTAGCGAAAGACTGGCTTGATTTTTCCACAGACATATTATTTATTGCCATTTTCGCCTGCACTTTTTAAGCGGCAATTTACGCACCGCGTATTGATATACATATGTATGTCAATTTTCTATCAAGTGGTGCGTCATTGCAGACAGGTCAATTTTCGAAGAATATGACATTCGCAGACAACACATGATGGCCCTTAAGTAGCTCACCTTACCCTTTTGACCAAACATGACCCATTTTTAATCTCTTCCGAGATATAATGACAAACATTCTAAAAATCTTTAATGTGTATTGGACTGAAAATGTGGTCTCTGGACTGTACACAAGCTTTTTCTAGAATTTGTCTGAGTGACCTGCTTTTGCGGCCCAAAATAGTTCATTTTAGTCCCATGGTAGATTTTATTAAGACAAACATTTTGACCTCCCTTCTTGATTATTGGAGAAAAAAATTGACCCCTAGAGTGTATACAAGTTTTTTTTTTTTTTTCCCAATATTGGACCTGATGACCTAGTTTTTGATGATGTGAATCATTTTCAATCTCATCTGATGTATCGTCGAGGCAAACATTCTAAACCAACTTTAATGAGTGTTGGACTCATGTTGTATGTTTTAAGTAGGTAACCGATAACTAAAACTTTTGAAAGGAAGTCCTATCTATCGGTGCCGAGCAACATATTCAGAGCCGGTTCACATATTCAGAGCCGATTCACACAATCGGTGCCTTTGTTCAATTCTGACAAGTTGTGTTGTGAATTTCTTATCAGTAGCTTGCCAGCAGCAAATAGAAAAGTTCAGGACAATAGTTTATGCTTTTAGGAAAGCAAAACTCTCTCTTATCTGCTAATTTAATGGCAATATCAGTCTGAAATTAGGTCCATGACAATATTTCGGCTACAATCAAACGATTCGGACAATACACGCAGACACGGTTTGCTGAATATAGCAACATTTTGCAAGTTAAAGCGAGGCCTGACCTCATTTCGAGTAAACAAATGCATGTGCATGGCAAAACAGCTGTCAGATGTCTCGAAAAAAGATCTGACGCCGACTGGAGATGGTTCATGCGTGAATTTTAATGAAATGACATTTGAGTCGTTTATGCTAGAGTCAGCAGTTGCGTTAAAAGTATTCTTATCAGTCAGAAAGAGAAGTATAGAGGGGTCCTTCGAGGAACCGGTTGCTTATTATTAGTCCGTCCGTTACTAGCCTAACTAGGTAAATGGAAAATTTGTCAAATATATACATTAGAATTTAAGACTTGTCAAAATTGAAAGCTGCTGGTCTGCTAACTCGCTGGCGATAGTGTATGCATACATAAATGCTGCCAATGTCACAATATCATTCTCCCCAACATTTGCCATCATTAAAACTAGGTTGCAAATAAGTCCTTAAAAAAAACCAGTGAAGTCTATGGACAGTCCTGCTTCATTTGTACTCATCAGGGTCCAGTCGTAGCTCACTCTCAGATCTGATTGTGAAACACGTCGCCACCACAATCGTATCCCAGCGAAACGGGGCACATCGGTTCGCAATTAACGTATCTGTACTTATCCACACGTATCTGCATGTATTAAATCGTCATAACTCGGGATCCCTGCTCGTAATAATTGTATCAAATCGGGATTCAACTTGAACGGAACAATCCCATCGGAACGTAATGGACCGTATAGAACGTAAGGCCAGATCGTAATAGGTCGTGCGAACTGAAATTACCAATCGCAATTATATCGCATCCAAGCGCAACTCATCATTTCTTAATGCATCAACTCGTATCATCTCGTATCCAAACCAAAATAATTCCAAAAGCTTCACGATTAGCTGCAAATTGCGAATCGTGGCTCTCGTAACGAATTGCGCGACAGTGGGAACCTAACATTACCCAAGGATAACATTTTTGACTCGACCAAATTGGAAGTATTTGCAAATTTTAAATTTTATATACCTCAAAATTTAATGATAATTTCTGTAGATTTTATAGATAAGAAAACTTTACAGGAAAAGGAGAATATTGAAAAGTGTTGAAAAAGATTTCTCTTTCAGAATCGTTAAAACTCGGGATGATATGGTACTCTTCAGGGTCAGGGAATAAATATATGGCAAAGGATTAGAAAAGCAGTCGCTAGCCGCCATAGTGAAGTAGCTGGTAACAGTACATACCGCTAGCAACCAACAGTAACCATATAAACATATGTATGACAACCATTTGATCGTTCAGTAAAAGAGTTTGCTTTGGTAAGATTTTCCACCGAACGCTCTATTTGGCCTTATGCTATCGGTCGCAATTTTTGATAGGGGTTTAAGGCTATTCTGTAAGGAGATAAAAGAATGTTACCCCGGTTCGGAACCATCTTTAGCGCCACTGGCCGAAGGCCAGCGAGCTTATGTCATGGCCCTGTGTCCGTCGTACGTCCGTCCGTCCATCCGTCCGTCCGTCCAGGGCAGAAGCTTCATAATCTATTTTTCATGTAGGAAACACTATGAGCACATTTTGTTTGCTGATTAACAGTACATATGATCAAGCTTTAGACATCATTCACCCTTGTGTAGCAGTATCTATCAGCCTTTCATTACGAAAAAAAAGTATAAACACACATTGCCTTTAGCAACTTCATTTCTATTTTCTTTTTGGACACGGTTTTCTACCGGCAACTGAACTTTGACAAACGGTACAGTAACACTTTTTTCATAGATCTAGTCATTATTTGTTGTACAGTCAGGTGGCAGGGCACTTGGAAACTTATTCACTTAGTCGAAGAATATTTTTTTTAACTGAGGAAAAAGGAGAAAAAGATGGTAATCAGCATTTTTTCTTTTTCCTACAATCTTGTCTTTCCTTTCAAAAACGAATTCTATGTTTCAAACAGTATTTAATGTGTCCTCGTTATTGCTTAAACGTGATTTTGGACAGTTCTAATAGATCTCTTTCTTGTCTGGTAGAGTAAAAACTGTATGTGATATATAGAGTATATTACATGAGTGTTTATGTATTATCATTTTTATCAAACGAGTTGACTAAAAGTGTATGACGCGAGCCTTGGCGAGCGTCAAATACAATTTAGTCAACGAGCTTGATGAAAATGATAATACATAAACACAAATGTGAGATTCTATTTATCACATAAAACGAATGACAGACAAATAAGTATCCAAATCCCATTTACATTTGGGAAGAAAACAGGGTTAAATAAGGTCGTGAAAACAAAAGAGTAACTTTGAAAATGACATGTTTATGACACGTGCTTCTTAATCTACAGCTGCAAGCCGGGTAAAAGATTGATTGATTGATTGTATGGTGTTTAACGCCGTTTTCAACATTATTTCAGTTATATCGCGGAGGCCAGTGCACCTATCCATGCTTTCCTGGAATTTCTTTTACCAGCACTCCGCACAATATTCTTTCCAAGCCACTGGCTGCTTTCCCACCTAACCATAGTCGAAACAATGGTTAGCGGTGAGAGAGGAGCCGGGTAAAAGAGTTTGTTAGACCACGACGGTGAGATACCAACATCCTGACCAGACCGCAGAGCTCAGGTGGTAGGCTAGATCGTAGGATTCGTGAATGTCATGTTTCGGGTCACTTGAGGGTGTGGGTTCGATCCGCACGGCTGGCCATCTAAAATTACTTTCGGATGAGACTTTAAACCGAGGTCCCGTGTGACATTGCTATACACCAGGCGCACCTTATGATGGGTTTCGTCCTTTATCTTGCACTATCCCCGTAACATAGGCCAACTAACAGCCTCAGGGGGCGTCGCCCATATGGGTGGCGACAATAAATAAACGCAAATCAATCAATACCAATATCAAAGAGACACCGATTTTACCCTCTGTCCCTTTACATGAAATGGATATAACACACAACACACAATTCTCTCTTCCCCCCCTCCCCCCCCCCCCCAAAAAAAAAAGTATGAGCACTAAACCTTTGTGTAAAGTTGGTATGGAGTTAACAATTTTTTAACTTACGCTGCATTTTAAGGTTATCTAGTATAGGAGATCAATCTGAGGGAACAAAAATAATCCAATACAAGCTTACATGACAATAAATAGTAACGAAAAGGTCGCTTGAACCAGGGATCGTAAATAACTGTTATATAAGATCCCTACCTGAACTTACGGGTTTTTGTTTTAGTTTACAACGGTCTGCGACTATTTTTTGTCTAAACAGCGGTTGTACCTACATATTCCCAATTTCTTTGACGGGAAATCATTAGATTATACATCTTGGAATACACTTCTGACAAAAATAGATCTATGGATGGTATTTTGCAAATGGACGAGTAATTTATTGTAAATATTTGCTGATTGGATTTAACTATTTACCAAACGACAAAATTTTTCACTCACCGAATAAAAAGCATTTGCATGCGACAAATTAAATGTAGCTCAAATGGTGACTTCTGTCTCTGATAGGTAAAAAACATTGTTGAAAAAGGGGCAAATATGCTAGGTTCCAGCATTTTCTCCTTTACCTACAATGTCTTTAAAAGCCGTCCTCTTCAGGGTCAGGGAATAAATATATGGCAAAGGATTAGAAAAGCAGTCGCTAGCCGCCATAGTGAAGTAGCTGGTAACAGTACATACCGCTAGCAACCAAAAGTAACCATATAAACATATGTATGGCAACCATTTAATCGTTCAGTAAAAGTGTTTGCTTCGGTAAGATTTTCCACCGAACGCTCTATTTGGCCTTATGCTATTGGTCGCAATTTTTGATAGGGGTTTAAGGCTATTCTGTAAGGAGATAAAAGAATGTTACCCCGGTTCGGAACCATCTTTAGCGCCACTGGCCGAAGGCCAGCGAGCTTATGTCATGGCCCTGTGTCCGTCGTACGTCCGTCCGTCCATCCGTCCGTCCGTCCATGCGTGCGTTTACTTTTATTTCAAACGTCTTCTCTGGAAATGCCCATCGGATTTTAACGAAACTTCACAGAAATGATTCTCCAAAGGCCCTCTTCAGAAACTCTTCAAAGAATTTGATTCATATGAAAACTCTGGTTGCCATGGCAACAAAACTGAAAAATATTGAAAATCTTTAAGACTCTTCTTGTCCGAAACCATAAGGCCTATGGTTACCAAATTTGGTGTGTAGCTTCATCCTATAGACCTCTACAAGAACTATTCAAATTATAGTCTCGGGGTCAAATTTGGCCCCGCCCATAGAGTCACAAGTTATATTTAGGTTTATATAGTGAAAACTTTAAATATCATCTCGTCCTAAACCATATCGCCTAGGGCTACCAAATTTGGCATGTAGCTTCATCTGATGAACTTCTACAAAACCTATCAACTTATAGCCCTAGGGTACGGAATCCTGTTTCCGCCATCCACTTTTCGACCTACGAGGAACTCGAAAAGTAGAAATTAGGCACACTAACTTCCACTTTTCTAGCAAAAAAGTTACGGCGTAGATCAAGATCAGACTACACAGAACGTGCAGTCTGATCTTGGATCTATACCATCCGCTATTGTGTTTTAAACTATGACGAAAGTCTTTTTCAATAGCAGTGAAAAATCTATTTTTAGAACTCAGAATAAAGAGGATTAAGACTGGTCTTAAACTATATGGCCTAGGGCTGCTAAATTTGGCATGTAGCTTTATCTAATAAACCTTTACAAGAAGTCTTCATACTATAGCTCCGAGGTCAAAATTGGCCCTGCCCCACGGGTCCAGTGAAGCGATACAGGGCCATAAATGGCCCTCTTGTTTTCTATATTACGTACTTTCGTGTTGTGCTTTTACGGATAAAACGTACCGGTATGTTATGTTCAATGACGGGTACTTTGAGAAGAGTTTAAGAGCTATCCTTTTTCAACTATTTCACGACTAACTCCATAAAGTTACCTCGAAAAGTCGAAAAGTTGAAGTTTTTGACCTGACAATTGTCAAAAAACTTTCGACTTTTCGACCTCACGTTTGTCTAGAAAAGTAGAAATTAGGAAGTACTAACTTCAACTTTTCGCGTTAAACTGCTAGGTCGAAAAGTAGAAAAGTGGAAGTTTTTCACATGACAATTGTCAATAAAACTTCCACTTTTCGACCTAGAAAAGTCGAAAAGTCGAAAACTTGAAAGGTCGAAAAGTCGAAATTGGCCGATTAAAACTTCCACTTTTCTAGTTAGGACTGATTATCACGGGATGTTTGTTTATCAGCACCGAATAATGTTGGAGCCGGTGTAGGGGTAAAAATAAACTGGTACCTGTTGTATCTCCCGTAGCCGTCCGATAAACCAAAACTTTTCAACATAATCAAAACCAACTTTTCGTACCTTAGTCTTTTGTAATATCCTTTTGACTTTATTACATTCTGTATCCTCCTTGGTAGGCTGGAATAAAAGTTCCTGATGTAATCAATAGGACTGTTTGTACAGACTGCACGAATGGCATTCTCAAGCTAATCTTGAGTGTCAATTGTATCGGGCCGACTTTTCAGTTACCTTTTAAGTCTATGCAATAAGTTCTCAGTAATTTTCAAGTCCGGGCTTTGAGCCGGCCAGATCATCAAGCTGAACCTCAGGGTGGGTGGAGTAGCGAGGCAACATGGTAACCAATATTCATCTACCTTTCTCGAAATAAAAACCTTGTCCGTTCCAATATATCCTTCGCTATACAATGTCCTTTGAGCAGTCAGTTAAGAATCTGTAGAGTTTCTTGCCAGATTAGAAATTCCCGTTATGTCCGATTATGTTTGTTTCCTGTTTTTTTTACAATTCATAATGTTCAATGTCCGCCAATCACGTTCACTCATTTTTGCCTGGGCGCCACTTCTTCATAAATTTTCAACACTGTTTCGTATACGATATCTGTTGATAATCCCATTAATTGTAGTCTGTGGTATGTCCAGTCTACGAGATATTTCCGATTGTCAAATACACGAATAACAATCAAACAATATCCGTTTTCGTGTCAGAAGTAAATTCTTTCCTTCTCCCTACCATGTCTGTGAGTGATTACGTAGTATTCAGCGAAAATTACGTCATGTGACGTCACCATACATTTCCAAAAATTATTGAATACAAAAAGGGATATAACCCCTAAAATTTTCCTTCTAGTTGGACGTTATTTATTTACTGCCCTTATTAATGTCGCCATAACTGGAGCCGTTGGGACGTTCACCTACAGTATGGCACAAGAACTGTATATAGTTCGTTGCATTGATAGTCAGCATACATAGCAAATCCCAACATATTTAGAAATAAAAACATTGATATTACGCTGGAAATTGTGAAAAATTACTCATTTTTCACGATAAATGGGTATTCTAGTCGGATATAATAAGAACTATTGCTTTCCTCGGATCACTAGAATAAGTGCGTACTTAGGCTGCTTGAACACCGGAGACATAGGGGACCTATTGTAAACAAATCAAATAATTTAAAAAAAATAGGAGTAAAAAGGTTTTTTTTTTTTTCTTTAGAAAACTGGATAAATCGAATGTATGGTTGGTGCCGAGATGGATAAAGTTTATCCGGCTCGGCCCGAAAACTGAAGAGGGCTCTCTAAAGCTCGCCCTCTCAGTTTTCTAAGCCTCACCGGATAAACTTTATCCATCTCGGCACCAACCATATATTCTCTATATACGGAATTATAGGCCTACTTTTTTAATTCGATCTATACTTGGTAGGTTTTTCATAAACACCGCAAGTAAAACAGACATGAGAGAGGTTTTGCTTTTTTTTTTTTTTTAATCAGCCTTCGTCATTGCCTTTGAATATTGCTCTCTGGTCTGATCCCAGCTGACATTTTAGGTCCAAAAACAAACCGCAAATAGATTTAATGGTTACTTCAGGGATGCTTTTGTCCAGAAATTCAAAACAAAGTGGGCAGCGTAGATCAAAGATAACACTGCACGTTTTGTGAAGTCTGATCTTGATTTACAACGGCCGCAAATGCAACTTTAGATGTGAGAGGCACTTCAAGGGTTAAGAAATCTTGATGCCGTATTTAGTATTATCGATTTAACAATGCACTAGAAATATATATTAACCTGTAATTGTTTGGTTCATTATTCACAGGTTCAGATCACCACTCATAATACACAGTCAAAACCAGACATGGGTCCAGTTACGACTATAACTTAATCGTAATTAATTACAATATTTCTGTTCATTCAAAATATTTTGTAACTGATATAAAAATGAATTACCTTAAATGAGTTTAATTATTTAAAAGAATATGAAACAAAATAATTGACAATTAAATTCAATTACTTTTCATTTACAAGTAGCAAACAGTGCAACAAAATAAGAAATATCTTTTAAAAAGGTAGACGGCGTAAATTAGCCAGCAAACAGGCATGGCCCCCTACAGAAAATATGTCTACTTTTTTTTACCAATTACAAATTTCTATCTATTCATTAGTTATCGAGACCAAAAAGTAGCTCAAAAGCCAGCACATTCAGCTACGCCGAAAAAAAAACAAAGTAGCAAAAGACAGTTGCTAATTTTACCCTGGAGTATAAATTTCACACTTGACTGTCACCTAAAGAGGAGTTGCCAGACCATTGATGAATGTTCAGCTGTGGAACTACATTAACCCTATACCAAAATTGTAGACTTGTCTAAATTGAAATAATTTGGCAGAGGACAAATTAATTATAGCTCAAATGCTGGAATTTGTCTGCAAAAGGGTAGAAAACATTGTGGGAGAAGAAGAAGAAGAAGCCAGCATTTTTCCATAGTGTTTTTCAAAAACTTTGTGTTTCAGGGTTGTTGAAATCAGGATTGTGTGATAAAGGTCTGTTTACCAAACAACATAATTTCAGACTAGTCTGAATTTAAAGAATTTGCAGACGACAAAATAGATTTGACTGAAAAAAAAAATTGAAGTTTGTGTCGGGAAGCGCAGAAAACATTGTGGCAAAATGAGAAAATGCTGGTTACCATAATGTTTTCAAAAGGCTTCTTTCTCAGGGTCGTTAAAAGTCGGGACTGTGTGGTAAAGGTTAATTAATCAGTAGAGCATTTATCTTATTTGTGTGTGGGTTTTTGTTCACTGAATATCTTATTTGTTCTTCAAGTCTCTACCAAACGATAAGATTTTAGACTATATCAAATTAAAAGTATTTGCAGATGACAAATGTAGGTCAAACGATTAATTTCTATCTTTCATAGAGTAGAAAACATTGTAGGAAATGGAGACAATTCTGGTTATCAGCATTTTGTCCTTTTCCCGCAATGTTTCAAAAGCCTTCTCTTTCAGGATAGTTAAAACTCGGATTTGTGTGGTAAGGGGTAAAAGCTTCATAATCTGTTTATGAATTTTATTGCCAAATTATTAAATATAATTAATTATTATCCAGAACATAATTGTATTTAACCCTTTACCAGACGACAAAATTATAGCCTTGTCCAAATTGAAAGCATTTGCAGACGACAGTTTCAATGTGGTTTAATGGTGCAATTTTTCTTTGATCAGGTAAAAAACATTGTGGGAAAAGGGGAAAATGCTGGTTACCAGCATTTTCTCCTTTTCCCACAATGTTTTCAAAAGGATTCTTTCCCAGGGGCGTCAAAAGGCGTCATTGTGCAGTAAAGGGTTAATTTATCACTGCCATAAAAAGCAAGTAATTATAATGGTAATTTAATTGAAATACTTTTGTTTCATCGTAATTAATTACTTTTCAAAATAATTAAACCCTGATATAGTCAAAACCAGGATCAACTCTATACCATCCGATCCTAAAAGAGAAGGCTTTTTAAAAACATTGAGGGAAAAGAAGAAAATGCTTGTCACCAGCATTTTCTCCTTTTCCCACAATGTTTTCTACCTTTCCCAAAGCAAATTTCAATTTTTGAGTCACATTTATTTTGTCGTCTGCAAATGCTTTCAATTTGGACAAGTCTACATTTTTGTCGTTTAGTAAAGAGTTAATTACTTTTTAAAATAATTGAACCCAGGTCTGGTCAACACCAGGATTAAAGCTTACCTTATTACATCTTCAAAAAAATATTTTCCTTTGAATCAGTTTAATCTCCTTATCAAGCTGACATCGTTGAATTTCAAAGGGATAACAAATTCCAAGAATCATTTACTTGTCTTCCCAGCTTAATCTATTCTTTCATACTCACATATTCAAACGCTGTAGCTTGTGTTCACATATCATTTCCTGATTTCCACGTGTACATAAAGTCTATTTCCCCCCAAAAGCTGAAATGCGTGCTGCCAGAAATATGCACATCCCACGTGGGGTATAACATTTGCGAGATGTGTTCCAAAAGAATGCGGAAAGTGTCCTAATGCTTTCGCAGTTTTGCGAGATTTCCTTGACCAAACATATTTTGACATGCTTTTTAAAACAGCAAATACATGTACATGTATATAGTATCAGTCAACTGAAATGTCGATACATTGCTTATGCCCACCAACCCAACCGCTACTTCCAAGATTCCTGATTGACTGAATTTGCGTTCATTTGTCGTCGCCACCGGTCGTCGCCACCGGTCGCCCATATGGGCGACGCTTCCCTGAAGGCTGTTAGATATGTAACGGGAGATAGTGCAAGACACAGGACAAAACCCATCCTAAGTTGCGCCTGGTACTTTAGCATCGTCACACGGGACCTCGGTTTAACGTCTCATCCGAAAGACAATTAGTAACTTTAGATGGAACAAGCCGTGGGAATCGAGCCCGCACCCTCAAGTAACCCGAAACATGACGTTCACGAGTCCTACGCTCTACCACCTGAGCTATATATACGGGCTGGTCAAGGCAAGATTCTTTATCTCGCGGTTTATTTTTTAATCGAATTTTATCAAGCGTGTCAAAATTTTATTAAATGATTATACAATTTTATGAGCTATTTTGACATTGTCTTTCTACTTGAAACAGTTAATAAAATCTTGGTCTAAACAGTATTCGACAAGTAGAGGGTTGCCAAAGAAACATTCCTGAGAAATTATTTCGAAATTCTCCCGTTGGTTCTGGAGGAGAACTAGTTAAAAGGTGTTTCTAGTTTTAGAGGAATAGAATGGCCATTGCCATCTTTTACGTTCCTTAATGTAGTCGAGAAATAGTTTGAAACAAAAAAAAAAGAGAAGGAATTGTAAATTAAAAATGGCCGCGAGGTAGCCGTTAGAAATCCAATCGAGTGGGAAAAATGATTCATGAACTATCAGATTAAAGGACTCCGTGACGTAGCTGCCTGAAAGTCTCTCTCTGTCTGCACTGTCGTCCTTCCTTGTCTCTATTTCCCTTTCTCTGCCTGTTTTTCTCTTTTTTTCTCAGTCTTTCCCTCTCTCCCTCCCTCCCATGCTCCTTCTCTGTTTCACTCCCTATCTCTGTCTATCTTGCTGTGTCTCTGTCTGTCTACACTCGTCCTTCCTCTCTCTCTCTCTCTCTCTCTCTCTCTCTTATTTATTCTATTTTATTTCATTTTATTTCTGTCATGCTCTCTCCTTTATCTCTCTTTCTGTCTTCATTTCTGTCATGTCTCTGTTTATTTCTGTCTTTCTCTCTGTCTCTTTCTCTCTGTCTCTCTTCATGACTTTCTCTTGATCTCTCTGTCTTTCTGTCTTCCTCTTTGCCTTTATCCCTCTCACCTGCTTCATAGGATATTTAGGTGCGGTCTTAATGTTGTTTTCCTCAAGTTCATAATCCTGTAATCTCAGTCCATGAGGTGTACAGTTTTTCTTCAAAAATGTACTCCCTTCGATAAATTTAGCTTCCCTTCATTCCTAATTTCCTCAGCCTGTATAATTTATCGATTCCAGGTTTATATGAGGCACCCTTAGGCCGTCAGTTTGAATATTAAATGCTTCAAAATACATGTATATCAATAACTGAATAAATATATTGAATACCACTTTTTATCTTGTTTATTGATCAATATGTTTGGTCATGGTAAGAAATGCTATTATCACGGTACGAAGTGGTAACGATATGGTACGAAATGGTTAATTTATGTTACGAAGTGGAAGATCTATGGTACGAAATGGTCATAAACCGAATGTTACGAAATGGTTACGGTACGAAGTGACTGCATACCCATTTTAAATAACGAAAATTATGAAAAATGAGTTTGAGATCCATTTTAAAACAAATTTTCTGTGTTAACTGCAACAACATAACAGATAATCATGGCAGATATTTTCATGAAAATAATAGTGGATTTCGCGTTAATGTAAAACGATCTTCATATTTCTTTTTGTCATGATATTAAGATAGAAAAGAACTGCCACCACTTATCTACTGATAATGGCGATTTTTTTAATTATGTTATGTTTCACATTAATTAAAAATCATCATGACAAATTTATTCATTTTCATGAAACCCGACAGAAGATCAAGACATGATTGCTCTATTTAAACTGCCACCTGTTAAGTAACTAGCTTTCATGATAATCATTCAGAACCTCTCAGCTACTCTTTAGCAGAAACCTATTGATTCGAACAATTTACCGATTATCGAGATATCCAAAGGGTTTACAAAAAAAAAAAAAACTTGCGGCGTACTTTGAAATCCGTTTTTCTTTTCCCTATTTTTTAACACGACGAATGAAGTGTTCCGGCAGCTTTAAGGTAAGGCGAAATCCACGTTATTTACATTAAAAATATCAACCTCAATTAATTTTCAAGCGGTGGCAGATTTTGAGCACTTTCATGGAGGGAGGGAGGTAAAAAAGTGTTAGTTGTTTGGTGTTGAGTAAAAATTATAATTAATGGAAACCCACCATGTAGTTTTTGCAAAAATATTCGTCATTATTATTTGGTCTGTGGCGGCAATTTTGCGCCACCACGATATCATAAACAAAGAAAACTTGCAATTAAACAAAAAGAAGCCCAAATAAACAAAGAATTGATGTGCATACGTTATATAACGATATTTACAAAAGGATTTCATTGGTCCTATTACCTATTACTATTTCAAAGCTGTTTCAGCGGAGGGGACCAATCTGAACTATTTTTAGATTTGTTCAACATTTTGAACACTTCTACCGATTGCATGAATAAATATTTTTTTGCTAAAGAGTGACAAAAGCATTAAGCTGGCAGCCCTTTATCAGTCTTCGCATTTACATCCGGGTCGTAGTAGGTCAAATGTTGTCCCATTTGAAAATTTAACAGCATGCGCTTCTGCTGCTCTATTTTATCAGAGAAAAGGGAAGGGCTGGTTTAAAATGCGTTTCGGGTGTTGTTTTAATAATTTCTGTGGAAACTGAGTACAAGTTTACAAGTTTGTTATTTCTTGGAGGACTATTTTTTGCAACATGGTCTATCACCGGACAAGGCCTTTTTTTTGACACGGTGAATTTTCAACGGTAGTCTGAGGTGGAATGCAATTGATTGAGGTCCCAATGTTTTAGCTTCTCGTGTATGCCACTGAACATTTATTTGATAGAAACAACCAGCAAAGCCGTGGATTTGCCAATAAAAGCTCGGCAGAGGGTCAAAGATGGTGAATTTCACTCTAAATTCACTGTAGCAAAAATTCAGTGGTGTGACACCTAAAGTGATCGGTTGCTTAAAACAGACAGAATCTTGCTTAACTCGTTACCTTACAATGACACCTTTCCACGCCTCTGTGAAAGAAGCCTTTTGAAAACATTTTGGGAAAAGGAAAAAATGCTGGTAACCAGCATTTTCTCCTTTTCCCACAATGTTTTCTACCTTATCAAAGAAAAATTGCACCATTTCAGCGACATTGAAATTGTCCTCTGCAAATGCTTTCAATTTGGACAATGTTATAATTTTCGCGTCTGGTAAAGGGTTAAACTTGCAGCTTGCACACTAAGAGGAGTTCTTTCTTATTTCTCACAGATAAAGACTATATATATCGTGCTGAAGTTCCCTTTTTTTTAATCCTCAAGTATACACACATCTGTTAAAATCTTCAGCTTGTAGCTTAATGTTTTACACGCAATAATCAATAAACGACAATATATTTTTCCCTCATCATTTACATCGTTTCCTTCCTTTTAAACAAGTGTAGGATTCCTATACTGGATACCCTAGAGCCCCTCTCAAAGCACATGACTTTTATGGCACCTACTGTCCTATGGAAGGACACTTCAGAGTCGGAGTCAAGTGATGGTAAAACCCAGGACATACATGAAAATGTGAGCTGTCGCCGTGATATAACCTAGATAATGTTGAAAGCAGAATGAAACGCCATTCAATCAATTAATCAATACTGCAAAAAGTCTTCATACATGCTGCTTTTATCTCGACAAAAATTAGTGTAAAACTTAGATAGATCTGTCAACTTAGTATACGCACAGTATTAACATATAGCAAGAAAAGTAACTCTTACCGACACAAACCGTGTTTATAAATTGAGTTGCCTCCCTTAGGTTGATGCGCGCGTTTTCAGAGACAGAAGGGGGGGGGGGGGGGGTGAGCGACATTCCAAGTAGTTGATTAGGATCCTGGATTCTTGAACCAGTGTAATGTTTATATAATTCTGACATTTGTGAATTTTGTACTTTTACAGTTTTAGCTGATTTTATGAGACTGTGAATGTAAGATTTGTCGTGAGATTGTGTAATGAAGAAAACAAGAAAAACAAATCATGGCAGACTGCGCTGCGATTGTGAAAGTTACTTCCCCTGCTTAGCACAAAGCTGGGCTGCGCAGTTCTGTTGTTTTTAAATCCTTATCCAAAATGACACTGTCTGAGGAGCAAATAAAACAGGTGAATCAGTTGGCTCTAATCTAATCCAAACTTTACAACTGAATATTTTTTTCGCACTCATTTGTTCTATGTATCATTGAATTCCTTGATTCATATGCCAATAAGAATATCCGTCGGATAGTCCAGTAATTCGGATAATACGCAATTATTTTTCGCAAATTTGACCTGTTACGGGTGCCTGTGTATACGAACGATTTCAGTAAAAGTTGAGAATCGATTTTCATGGCGGTCTGTGGAATCTGTTGTTAGAGAGTTCTGAGACAGAATTTTTAATTTTATAACATCAGCCTCAGGTAATAAGACTTCTTTCCAAATAGAGGCCAGCTTAGTACAGATAACTGTCCCCCAAGGCGATTTTCGTTTTTGACTGGTCGCCTACGGTACGGTGCACAGTCTAATTATTGAGACTAGGAGCCAACTGGGCCCCAACTTAAAAAATCCAGAGGCCCAGCCCAAAATCTAGGTGCCCAGCTTATCAGTTTACTTGACATACTCCGTCGATGGGTTTCCACATTATGTCTGAAAGCCAGTCAAACAAATAATATTTCTTATTTCATGGGTGCCAGGCAAATGAAAAGTCTCGAAATTTTTACCACCGCACACAATATTAAGCACATCCAATTTTTTGGGATCGCCACCTGGGCCCCTGACATGCATTTTCGGCGCTCGCAGAAAAATTTCTAGTCGGCATTGGCGAGTGGGCTTGCACCAATATTCTTCCCTGTAACATTTCAGAAAATGATTTCATAATCTAGAAAATTGTTCTTCCACTATCAAAAGTCGATCTGAGCCATTCAGAGGCTCTTTTTGTACAGAAACATTATCTTATTATATACCATAGCGAGAAGTTGCTTGTGTTCTTAATTCCAAGAGGAAGTATGAACCATGTATGGGACACTTGGGCACAACCTTAACATCAGCTCGATACACATGAAGATAGTCGTAAGACCTGCCATCCAATATGCAAGTACAGTGTGGGATCCTTATACCCAGAAAGATTCGCCTTGAAATGGTAGAGCGAAGGGCAGCAAGATATGTGAGGGACAACTACAGGAACACATGAAGCTTTAGTGACATCATCAACACACTTATATTTAAAATCATTGGAAGAACAAAGGAGGGAGGTGAGAGTCGGTATGATGTTTAAGATCACCAACAATCCAGAAGCTATATACAAGGAAGGCTGGTTGATTTAACCAGCAAGATGCTCTAGAAACACCCTTGAGAAGAGTTTGATTGCACCATCATGCTCAGTTGACTATCGAAAAGAGTCATTTTTCCCCAGGACCACCAGGGAATGGAACTTGCTGCCATCAGGTATAGTGTCAGTGAGCACACTTGAGGCTTTTCATTTCCAAGTGTCCAAAGCCTAATCCCTTTTTACTATGTGTTTATCTTGTTTTTAACTTGCACACCAGCATAGACATAGCTTAATAATCATTGCAATGATTGTGGCTATTACATGGCAGAAGCAGATGCAGGGTCTAGCAGGTATTCTAATTACCCACCCTTTCTAATCATTTCTACTCTTTTTTTTTTTTTTTTTTCCCCTTCTGCGGTTTAGGATTTGGGAGCCATCCAAGGACCTAGAAAAAGTAGGGCAGGTACAGGACTGAAACCTGTGTTAACCCTTATCCTGCTGAATAAAAGAAATGAAACTTTCAAGCCAATAGTATAAGCCCAAAATTTTCCTGTTTCAAAGGTATTTTTGGAGGAAAGGTATCTCCTTATTGGACAGTATAGAGCAAAGATCAGACTGCACGTTTTGTGCAGTCTGATCTTGATCTTCGCTGTCCACAAAAGGTCAGTGAGTAGTGACAAGCAGCCTAAGGGTAAAGGTGCAACTGGTATTTGACTCAAATCTCAACCCCAAAATATCACTATACTACCATAATACTCCAAGGGCATAGCATCCATAACTCACAGCATGCTAAAGTGTAATGTAGTTAACCCTTAACAAAACATTCATTTTACAACTTTATAGAACAACGCTTTCTTTATAATGAAGCCTAAAACTGCTAAAAAAAGTAAAAATTTCCCAAATGATAATAAAAGACCACATACTGTGATTTTATCCTATTTCTTTTTTCATGTAAAATATCACTGTGTTGGACAGTTTAGAGCAAAATTTTCAGACAGCATATTCCGTGCTGCCTGATCTTGGTTTACGCTGCTCAGAAAAGCACACAGCATCATACTTAGCAGCCTAAGGGTGAAACAGCACCTTTGTAGTCAATGCAGGCTGATCTGGGTGGAGACGTTTTGCTATTGGTAAATTTTTTGCTTGTCAAAGGAAAACTTTACCTCATTATTCAGTTTATTGTTAGACAAAATTGATTTCATGGATCCATAATGATATGATTACTTCCTTTATTTAACCCTTTACCAAACAATCCCTGGTTTTCACGACCCTGGGAAAGAAGGAAACATTGTGGGAAAAGGAGAAAATGCTAGTAACCAGCATTTTCTCCTTTTCCCACGTTGTTTACTGCTCTATATGAGAGCTTAACCCTTTACCACACAATCCTGACTTTTAACGACCCTGTAAAAGAAGTCTTTAGAAAACATTGTGGGAAAAGGAGAAAATGCTGGTAACCAGCATTTTCTCCTTTTCCCACGTTGTTTTCTGTCCTTTCCAAAACAATTTTCAATTTTTCGGTCATGTTTATTTCGTCGTCTGCAAATGCTTTCAATTTGGACAAGTCTATAATTTTTTCGTTTAGTAAAGAGTTAAGCTCATTTGTACCAAAGTTGAATTTTCTGTCTGCAACTGCTTTGAAATTGGTCTAGTCTAAAATTTTGTTGTGTGGTAAAGTGTTAATGGATCACTGAGATACATAAAAATCCCATTTCCCAGACCAACCGTCATTTATTTTCAGTTTTATGAAGATGGCTACTTGATCCTGCCAGAATTTTCAGACAACGACACTGTTGAGGAATTAAGGAAAGAATGTCATCGCCTTGTGGATGAGATGAACCCAGAGGAACACAATACAGTGTTTTCAACACTCGAAATGAAACGGGTAAAAATCAGTTTGGTTTTACTTTTTGTATGCACAGACAAAGCAGGGGACACACAGTCTTTTGTATGCACAGACAAAGCAGGGGACATACAGTCATGTAGAAATGTAGAATGTAAGGTCAAGAAGGACACTGAGACAAAACTTAGAAATACCTTATGTACACTCTAGGGGCCACATTTTTAGCTCAATACTCTTGAAAGTTGAACAGAATGTTAACTTTGTCTTACATAGGGTCAGACATGAATTCACATTAAGATAAAATTGTATTTAACCCTTTACCACACAATCCCGAGTTTTAACGATCCTGAGAAAGAGGCCTTTTGAAAACATTGTGGGAAAGAGAGAAAATGCTGGTAACCAGCATTTTCTCCTTTTCCCACATTGTTTTCTGTCCTTATACAGACAAATCTCACCATATGAGCTATATCTAATTTGTCTTCTGCAAATGCTTTCAGTTTGGACAAGTGTAAAATTTTGTCATTTGGTAAAGGGTTATCAAGTTTAGAAAAAATGTTATAAAGTGAGCCTTTAGTGAGCTAATATTATTTTCTGTTGACAAGTTTAATCAAGTTTGACCTCAACAGCCAAGGAATGTCAGATTCTTTTTATCAAATAACTTTATCTCACGATATATAGTTCATGACGTTTTGAAATATAGGTTTCTGTGTGCATTTGTATTGAAATTTACATGAATCCAAATTTCTTCTTTGACATGTACTTACATCACCTTCAAAAAAATAGTTCTAAAGAAGCCTGCATACAATGATTTTGTTTAAGCCTTTACCAAACAACAAAATTTTAGACCAGTCGAAATTGAAAGGTTTTGCAGACAACAAAATAAATGTGACTCAAAATTTGAAATTTGTTTTGGGAAGAGTAGAAAACTTTGTGTGAAAAGGAGAAAATGCTGGTTACCAGCATTTTCTCCTTTTCCCACAATGTTTTCAAAAGGCTTCTTCCTTCAGGGTCGTTAAAAGTTGGGATTGTGTGTTAAAGGGTTAAAAACCTAAAATTTCATGTCAGACGAGTCTAAAATTTTGTTGTCTGGTGAAGCGTTATCATTGCTGTTTAACATTTTTCTTTTAACTAGACTAGCGATGACTATTTTATGACAAGTGGTGACAAGATAAGATATTTCTTTGAGGCTGGTGCGAAAGATGAGAAAGGTTTGATTCTTACTCATTTTCTGTCTGTGTTTTTCCACAGCTACAAGTTATATGAGTCAGTTGTCTCCTGTGACTCCTCATCATCACTATTGTATAATTTATACTTCTTGGTATTTATATTTTATTTCCTTTGCAACACTTGAAAGTTGTTTACCATACCAAATGCAGTCCTACATGGCACAGATTGATTGATTGATTGTATGGTGTTTAATGCTGTTTTCAACATTATTTCAGTTATACTGCGGCGGCCAGTGCACCTATCCATGCTTTCCTGGAGTTTGTTTTACCAGTACTCCGCACAATTTTCTTTCCAAGCCACTGGCTGCTTTCACACATAGCCAATGTCGAAACAGTGGTCAGCGGTGAGAGAGGAATGAATCCAGTCGCAATGACTATCATCAATCCTCGGGAAGAAATTGGCCGAGCCGTGGATCGAACCAGAGACCTCCTGTTCTCAAGTCTTTTACGCTACCGACTGAGCTACAGGGCTCGGCTTCATGGCACAGTGGTAAAGTGTAGTACTTGTAAGTAGTGATGGGACGATGATCGGGAAAGATCGATTAACTATAGGTTAACCATCATCGATCACAAATACCAAAAATAGATCATCAGACTTAACCTGAATAACAGCGAACTTAACCAAGGGATGCCAAACTCAACCAAGGGATGCAACTCTAATGAAAATAGCTACTGACGCAGTTAAACAGCTTGAAATTAATTCCCATCCAGATGCAGAACAAAATCTGAAGGGTGGAAGTATTTTGGCTTTCATAATTTAAAACAAGATGAGCCCCTGATACAACATAATTTAGATCTATGTACATGTGTCTGTAGAAAATGTAGGAAGACATACTGAAATATGGATAAGAAAAAAGTCTCACTGCATTTGAACATTTTCAAAACACAAATTAAACAACTGTATGTGACAATTTTTTTAATCTTTTAACAATGAAAATGTTGTGGATAAAAGGGGAAACTGCTTGTTATGCAATTTTTTCCTTTTCCAAGGATGTTTTATAACTAATTTGTCCAAGTTAAACTCGTATCTAAATGCCAAATTTTATATTCTTCCATAACCGATTTTATTACCGATTATTGCATTGGAAGTGGAATTTGATTCTTACCGATCATCCGTTAACATTTTCAACTGATTTTCCAACACTACTCGTAAGCTGGAGGCTGAAGGCTCGTAACTCACTGGAAGCACTGGACCTTTTATGGAAGTGTACTTTGGCAAGACACATCAGAGCCCCAGCCTGGTACTGATGAAACCAAGGACATATATGAATATGTGAGTTCTTACCATTACACATGTATGACTAAAATTATATTGAAAGTGGCACAAAACACCATTCAATCAACCAACCAACTGTACCAAAGAATTTGGTTTTGACCAAAATGTATTAGCACTTTCACAAAGGAAATGTTATTTTTCAAAAGTAAAGAAAAAAATAGGGGGAAAGGAATAGGGGCTTGCTAGAATTAATGGCTCTTTTAACCCTTTCAGTTTGGACAAGGCTAAAAGTTTGTCATCTGGTAAAGAGTTAAAAGCTATCCACAGCAGGAATCTGAAAAGTCATTTTCGTAGAGTTATGTGTTGCAGTCTCAACTAGGTTTCATCAGATTGCCAAGTTTATTCCATGCCTTTAACCATACAATGCTGAGTTTTAATGACCTTGGGGTTGGAAACTTCAGAAAACATTGTGGAAAAAGGAGAAAATGCTGGTAACCAGCATTTTTTTCTTTTTCCCCAAAGTTTTCTACCATAACAGGGAACTTAAGCTCATTGGTACCAATTTGGAATTTTTTGTCTGCAGATGTTTCGAATTTTGAAGAGTCTAAATTTTATCATTTTGGAGGGGGTTAAATTCATGATTGTCATTGTGTATTTCTTTCTTATTTTTGTCATTATATGTGCCGTAAGTCTTATTACATACTCTGCCTTTTACTGGAGTTTACCCCTTGACCACACAATCTCAAGTTTTAACGACCCAAAAATAAAAGGCTTTTGAAAACATTATGGGAAAATGAGAAAATGCTGGTTATCAATTGTATCATTTTTGTTTGCAGGAGCCTTGACAGTTGATAAACATTTGTCAATAAACAAGATTGGCCATGGTGAGTTCATTTTTATGTACTATATATTAAAAAACATTCCCTTCCTGCTGTTTGATGGACCTGACATTCATCATCTCACAGCCCAGCTTCAGTAGTTCAGTGCAGTTACTAATACAGAGATATATGTATCATGTACAGTTTGTGGGTTCAAATTCCAAGATTTTGCTCTTTACCAAATGACAACATTTTCAACTCTACCAAATCGAAAGACAAAAATGATGAGTTCTGTCTTTGATTGGGGAGAAAACATTGTGGGAAAAGGAGAAAATGCTGGTACCAGCATTTTCTCCTTTTTCCACTATGTTTTCAAAAGTCTTCTCTCTTTGGGTCATGAAGGGTTAATTATGGTTATTTATTCCAATCCATTTTTCTCTCAGGTCGTAACTGAGAAGGTTGAAGACAGAACGATTAACCAACTTTTCCTCCTTTTCCTGTAATGTTTTCAAAAATGTCCTTTGAGATATGTGTTTGTATGGTGAAGAGTAAATATACATGAGCCATGCTCTGTGAAAAAGGGGTTTAATGTCTCCACAACAAGTATCAACTCGGGTCAGCCTATGCAGTACACGCAGACTGACGTTGGTCAGAACCTTTTGCTATAGGTCAATTTTATGCAGGTTGAAGGACCAGGCTACCTCAGGATTCAGTTGGGTGTTAGACAAACTAGAGTTTATGGAACCATAATTATGAGATGTCTTGCTTGGTGCAATGCATCACAGACATGCATTAAACCCCCTTTTGCCAGAACATGGTTCATCATTATGTTTCCACTTTCAATCTTTTACAGCTCTACATGTCCTAAGTGAGCCTTTCAAGAAATTTACATTTTGTGATAAAGTCCAGGTAACTTGATTACTCTTAACCCTTTACCACACAATCCCGACTTTTTAACAACCCTGAAGAAAAAGTCTTCTGAAAACATTGTGGGAGAAGAAGAAAATGCTGGTAACCAGCATTTTCTCCTTTTCCCACGTGGTTTTCTACTCTTCCCAAAACAAGTTTCAATTTTTGACTAACATTTATTTTGTGATCTACAAAAGCTTTCAGTTTGGACTGGTCTAGAATTTTGTCGTTTGGTAAAGAGTTAACCAAACAACAAAATTTTAGATGTGTCCAAATTGAGGGCATTTGCAGACGATGAAATAAATGTTACACAAAAATTGAAATGTGTTTTTTGAAGGGTAGAAAACATTGTGGGAAGAGGAGAAAATGCTGGTTACCATTTTCCCACAATGTTTTCAAAAGACATTCTCTTTTAGGTCATTAAAACACATGATTATGTGGTAAAACTTAAGTGACTACCATGATGTATGATAATTTTTCAAAGCCAGAAAAACAATTTTCTTGGAAAGTACAATCATTTTCTTTTCAGGAAAAGCAAAATTTCATGAAAATGGCATCATATATCCTAAAAACTTATTATCAATACTTCCTAAAATTGAATCTTTCAGCAGATGGCTTTTAAAAACACTGTGGCTAAAGCAGAAATTGGTCTGTTTGAGCATTTTCTCCTCTTCCCATAATATTTTCAAAATCCCTTGTCCCCAGGGTTGTTAAAACTAGCAATGATGTGTAGAAGGGTTGACACTTGTGAAATTTCTATTGAATTATCAGGGTATTTTTTATCGGGATATTATTAGAAATATGTACTTATTTCTTGTTCCCACTCGCCAAACCAGGTAGTACAGTGGGAAGCATAAAGGACTTTGAGACCAGGGGGTTGCTGTTTTGAATCCCCAGCTAGGCCAATTTCTGTTTGAGGATTTATGGGAGTCATTGCAAGAGGATTCATTCCTCTCTGACTGCTGATAGGTGTTTCGAAGGAGATTATGTGAGAAAGCAGCAAGTGGCTTAGGAAGAATATTGTGGGAAGTACTTTGAAAAGAAACACCAGGAAAGCATGGATAGGTGCACTGGCCATTTAAATATAACTGAAATGATGTTAGAAACAGTGTTAAACACTTTATAAACAAAGTTGTTCCCATTTATACAGTATTACAGTGATCAAACCTTGGCTGTATTGAAGATTTGAAATTTTTCATATCTTCTTCTGGATTGTTTTCTGAACTTATTCAAGTAGATACTTACGGTGTTTATTTCTTATATTGAGTGCATCATGACCATCATCATCATCATGATCATCGTCATCATCATCATGCATCGTCATAGTCACAAAAATGTAACTGACACTTTTTTCCCCTTTCATGTTTAGGGTGTTGCCAAAAGTCTTGGCCTGATTGACCCTGTGATATGTCAAAGCATGTATATTTTCAAGGTAAGTGAAAATTTTGCTGTAAGGGGCCATTTTAGTTTTTTTTCTTTGTTGTCAATTAAAAATGTTTGTTAAATACTACAAAATTTCTTCCTCTGCAAATGTTAACCTTTAACTTTCTAAAAAGGTGAAATGAAACTTTCAAGGTGATAGTAAAAACCAAAGTTTGCTATTTCAAAGGTATTTTATGGGGAAAAATATCTCCGTATTGGACAGTGTAAATCTAAAATCAGACTGCACATTCTGTACAGTCTGGTCTTGATCTACAATGTGCGCAAGAGGTCTTATAGTTGCACTTAGCAGGCTAAGGGTTAAGTAACTGCACTGTTATATGCAGTAAAAAGGTGCAAATTTGTCTTTCAAAAAACCCCTGCAAGTCCATGCGAAATCCTGGCACTGAATCTAAAAACTATGTTAAGATTTAAGCCATGTAGCCACTTAAGGAAATATTGAAAATTATTTTTTCTTTCTTTTGTTTTTCTTCTGTACTAATGATTTGTTAGCTATCACCTTACTTAATTCACTTATGAATCATTTAGTAAGTTTGGTGAGATTGTAAAACTCTGAATAGCCTCCATTCACTTACATTTACCTGACAACACAATTTTAGACTTGCCCCAATTGAAAACATTAGCAGATGATAAATTGAAAATGGATCAAATGATGGAATTTGTCTTTCAAAGGGTGGAAAACATCGTGGGTAAAGAAGAAAATGCTGGTTTCCATTTCTCCTTTTCCCACAATGCTTTCAAAAGCATTCTACCTCAGGTTGGTTAAGCGTGGATTGTTTGGTAAAGGGTTATCAGCAATGGATCTTGATGAAGATTTTTTTCCTCTTTTTAAGTACTTTGAAACATTGATTTATGGTATATTTTATTGTTTGTTTTTTCAGCAACCAGGGATAGGTGGTGAAGGTAACTGTCAAAGCACTCTTCTTTAACTCTTTACCAAACAACAAAATTTTAGACTGGTCCAAATTGAAAGCATTTGCAGACGACAAACATAATTCAAAAACTAAAATTTGCCTTTAGAAGGGCAGAAAACATTGTTGGTAAAGGAGAAAACGCTGTTTACCAGCAGTTTCTCTTTTTCCCACAGTATTTTCAAAAGGTCTCTTTATCAGGGTCATTAAATTTCTGGATTGTGTGGTAAAAGGCTAATCTCCATTTAACACTTTAGCAAATGATAAAAATTTGAACTAGACCAAATTGAAAGCAGTTGCAGATGACAAAATAAATGTAGCTCTATGATTATTTCTGTCTTTGTTCTGTCATTTGCTGGTTATCAGCATGTTCTCCTTTTCTCACAATGTTTTCAAATGGCTTCTTCCATAGGATCACTAAAAGTCAGGATTGTGTGGTAAGTATTCAATGCATGTGTAGCTGGATGTATAGGATCTGACATGAGTTGAAATTTGAGTGGTAAGATTTTATCACAGGAGTCTAGGAAAAAATGTTTTTATGCGAGCTTTTGGCAAGCTTAATAACATTTTTGGTCGACAAGTTTGATAAAATTTACCTCAAAAGCCAACAAATGTTAGATTCTTCTCATCCTGTAACTTTATCTCAAGAAGTTACGGTTCATGATGTGAAGAAATATAGGCCTACATGTACATGTGTATTGAAATTTACATAAAGCCTATTCGCTTCTTTGATATATGTGTATATTGCGGATGAAAAATAGCCCCAAAGAATTTGCATATTTTGATTTTTGAATATCAGGATGTTAAAATTTGCAGCTTTGTTACAATCATGAATTTTGACAGAATTTCGCAGAGAAATCTTGCTCAGCACTGATGTAGAAATGAGGATAATGATTTCTGAGCTTCGACCGAATATGGCACTATTTTGCTTTTCACAAACATGTGTAAGATAAGAAAATTCATAATGGCTGTGTTACCTTGAAAATAAGTTTTCTGTAGACCTGTTTAGTAAAATTTATCAAATATTCCATCTCATGTCAGATCCTATAATATGTCATTGCTTTATCAAAATTTAGGTGAGTTCACATTGAAAGTTCCTACAACTTATATTATTCACTCATGACAACTGCTGTCTGGAGACCTTAACCAGTACTCTTGCCCTTGGTTGGGTAATTTCAAATGTTGACCCAGCTTATTGTGGGATTTGAACCTGGAACATCTGGGTCTATATTCACCAAAGTTCTTAAGAACGTTCTTAGTCATATTCTCCAAGATTTTCTCTTTTTGAAAGTAACTCAACTTGTGATTTGCATAACCAAATGGTTTAGTGAATCAGAAGGTGTGTTACTTTCAAATTTAGAAAATTCTGGAGAGTAAGAATAAGAACATTCATCAGAATGGTTGATGAAAACAGGCCTAGATGTAAGAGGCTGATGCTATACAAGACAGTTTCCAATTATGACTGACATTTAACTCTTTACCAAACAATTCAGAGTTTTAACAACCCTTAGGAAGAAGCCTTTTGAAAACATTGTGGGAAAAAGAGAAAATGCTGCTAAACAGCGTTTTCTCCTTTTCCCACAATGTTTTCTACCCTATCAAAGACAAAAATCATTATTTTAGCTCCATTTATTTTGTTGCCTACAAATGCTTTCAGTTTTGTTGAGCCCAGAATTTTGTTGTATGGTAAAGAGTAGATTGTTAAAGCATTCTTCCTCAGAATTGCTCAAAGTTTCACCCTTTATCTTGGACACAAGGCCTAGTATCATACTCTTTGAGAGGGAAGGTATACTATCCTATAATACACTTTCCTCTCAAAAAGCATGAGACTAGCCCCTGTGACCTCAGATTAAAAAGAATTTCGAGGATTTTCAAATTGGCTGATCCATGTTTTATGTTTTCATGTTCTCAGTTATTCCACACCAGGACTCAACTTTCTTGCACACAGACCCAATGAAACTGATCGGCTTTTGGATTGCCCTGGAAGATGCTACTTTGGATAATGGATGTCTATGGTTTATACCTGGGTCACACAAAGGTAAATTCATCATCATTGACTCTTTACCCAAGGACAAAATTTTAGACAGGTCCAAATTGAAAGCAATTGCAGACAACAATTTCATTGTGGCTGTAATGATGGGATTTGTCTTTGAAAGCATAGAAAGCATTATGCAAAAAACAAGAAAATACCTGCTTTTTCTCCTTTGCCAACAATGTTTTCAAAAGCCTCTTTGGTAAACTGTTTACCGTCTTATTTCTGTCCGGGATATAAGTAGCTTTGCAAAATTTGTGTATCAAAATTAGACTCCACCGAACACGCAGTATGAGCTTGGATCTATACATTTGTGACCAGGACTTCTATGATTTTCCTGGGAGTGCACCGAGTAAAACACTTTAGAGCTCAAGCATAGTGCAGGAGAAACCAAGGACAACCATGAATAGGTGAGCTGTAGCTGAGATATGACTGAAATAATGTTGAAAATGCATAACTACCAATCGGTCAAAATCAGTAGGGCCTAAGTTATATCATTCATTGAACTCCCAAAATGATCCAGTACCTCTGTTTATTAACCCTTTACCAAACGACAACATTTTAGCCTTGTCCAAATTGAAAGCAATTGCAGACGACAATTTCAATGTGACTCAAATGGTGCAATTTTTCTTTGATGGGGTAGAAAACATTGTGGGAAAAGGAGAAAATGCTGGTTACCAGCATTTTCTCCTTTTCCCACAAAGTTTTCAAAAGGCTTCTTTTCCAGGGGCATCAAAAGGCAGCATTATGCAGTAAAGGGTTATACACTTATAACAACCAATGAAATGGGTGTGTACAAAGTATTTGAATACATATTAGACTCTGTGGAGTCTACAGTGTCACTATTATGTATTTTCAGCAAAGGTCTTGTATAGGCATTTTTCTGAATGAGGCTTGTCCTGAACACGGATTTTTTTTTCAGGACGAGGCCGAGTCTCAAATACATGTATCACTTCTTGCAAGAGAGAGCAGTCTTCTGAAATCCATTTGTATAAATCACTATTTTTTTGTGTAAATTTTATATAAATACTCCCATTTTTTTTAATCTAAATGTTTATCAAAGTAAAATATCTCACATATTTGTTCTTCTAAGACAAGTTCTATGTGAAATGAAGCAGAAATTTAATATGTTAACCCTGTACCACACAAATCCCGACTTTTAACGACCCAGAGAAAGAAGCCTTTTGAAATATTGTGGGAAAAGGAGGAAATGCTGGTAACCAGCATTTTCTCCTTTTCCCACAATTTTTTCTACCCTTCCCAAAACACATTTCAATTTTTCAGTCACATTTATTTTTTCATCTGCAAATGCTTTCAGTTTAGACCAGTCTAAAATTTTGTCGTTTAGTAAAGATTTTAAGGTACAAAACTGAACTCAATTGAACTGCAGAACCAGTCTATATTTTCTTCATGGCTATCGCCTTGTACAAAATATAGACTGGTTCCGCATTGTACTCATCCAGTAGTATTCAGTATTAATTGTACCCAAGCGTGTTAACCCTTAGAGCACCAAATAAACCCAACAGACTTTTATTAAGTCTAGAAATAAGACCCAAATAATTGCAATAATGTGCATGTTGTTGTTTAATTTAACCATTTACCACACAATCCCGACTTTTGACGACCCTGAGAAAGAAGCCTTTTGAAAACATTGTGGGAAAAGGAGGAAATGCTGGTGACCAACATTTTCTCCTTTTCCCACAATGTTTTCCACCCTTCCCATAGCAAATTTCTTATTTGCAGTCACATTTATTTTGTCGTCTGCAAATGCTTTCAATTGAGACTACCGGTAGTCTAAAATTGTCATTTTGTAAAGGGCTATAGTTTGTTAGGAAAGCAGACAGTGTAGATTTAAGGGCAACTCAAGGGTTAAATAAGTTCATATCGTTTACTGTAGTCGTAATTATTACTCAGCTGGATTGTATGGTAACAGAAGGATGATCCGATTCCCAAACAGACAAGAAGGGGATCCTGGAACAATATTTACAGGCGAGACAGTGACATTTGAGGACAACAAATACATTGCAGCACCTGTTAAAAAAGGTTTGTTTGTTTGTTTGTTTGTTTGTTTGTTTGTTTGTTTGTTTGTTCGTTCGTTCGTTCGTTCGTTCGTTCGTTCGTTTGTTTGTTTAATATTTAATGTCATTTTCAACTTTATTTCAGTTACATCATGGCTGCCAAAGCACCTACCCATGCTTTTCTGGATTTTTTTCTTTTTAGTTTTTTAAACAACTGCATGTGTACTTAGCACAACATTCTTTCTAAGGCATTGGGTGCTTTCCCACACAAAAACTTTACCAAACAATATAAGTTTGGACTTGTCCAAACTGAGAGCATTGGCAGACGACAAAATTAATGCCACTCAAAAGTTGAAATTTGTTTTGGGATGGCTAGAAAACATTGTGGGAAAAGGAGAAAATGCTGATTACCAGCATTTTCTCCTGCTCCCACAATGTTTTAAAAAGGCTTCTTTCTCAGGGTCGTGAAAACTCGGGATTGGTTTGTAAAGGGTTAAACATTGTCGAAACAATATTTAGTAGTGAGAGATGAATGTAGCTCGATGCAATAAGACCATCAGTCCTCGGAATATGAATAACATAATTTTGGATTGGTCAAAATTTGAAAAAGTTGCAGATGACAGATAAATGTGCCTCAATGGGCAAGCTTTGTGCTTCTGAAATAGTTAAAAACATTGTTTTAAAAGGGGGAAATGCTGATTACCTACTCTTTCTTTTTATTCCACAATGTTTTCAAGAGCCTATTGATCGTTGTCAAAACTTTCAAGTTTTGAGTAACATTTGACTTGTCGTCTGCAAATGCTTTAAGTTTGAATAAGGTTAAGATTCTGTCGTATGGTAAAGAGTTAACATTTATCGCTTTATTTACAGGAACAATGGTAATCATCCATGGAGAAGTGGTACATAAAAGTGAAAGAAATACTTCCCCCAGCTCCAGACATATTTACACATTCCATATGTACGAACAGCATAACACAAAATACAGTAAAGAAAACTGGTATGTGCATTAAATACAGAATATTACAATGTACAGTAGTAACTAGGATTCGCTATTGTACAGTAGTAACTTAACCCTGTACCCTTTACCACACATTCCCGACTTTCAACAACCCTCTTGAAAAAGGCTTTTGAAAACATTGTGGGAAAAGGAGAAAATGCTGGTAACCAGCATTTTCTCCTTTTCCCACAATGTTTTCTACCTTTCCCAAAACAAATTGCAATATTTGAGTCACATTTACTTTGTCGTCTGCAGTTGCTTTCAGTTTGGACAAATCTGCATTCTATTTGTTTAGTAAAGAGTTAGGCAATGTGAAAAAAGTTTATATCTAGTGCAATTATTGACAATTTTATTGGAAAATGGTGAGAAATTTTAACAAATACTGGTTTACTTAGTGGTAATGTATTTTATGACTGGTGAAAGATTATAGTAACGAAACATTTTGGCCAATCAAATTGAAAACCAAGGCGAAAGAAGTTGGCACATGGGTTACATCATCTTACCATATTAGGACCCACATTTGACACAGTGTAGGTCACAGATTTTTTCCATCATGTCAGATTTAGTCACACGCAATAAATGTACATGTATTTTAGTTGGAAAATTTTTTTTTTATTCTTCAAATACGTAAGAAGTTTACTGATGATCAGACCTTCAGTATGGATTAACTTGAAACCAAATGATAAAATTTAATACTTGTCCAAATTAAGAATAGTGCTAACCACAAAAACGTGGTGGCTTAGATGATGAATTTTGTCTTTTGTAAGTTTAGAAAATATTGTAGAAAAAGGAGAAAATGCTGGTTAACAGAACTTTCTCCATTTCTTACAATGTTTTCAAAAGCCTTCTTCCACAGGGTTGTTAATGCTCGGGATTTTTTTTATTAAAGGGAAAAACTGTAGCCATTATTTTAGCACAAGACAAAATATTGTATTTTGTCTAGCTTCAGGCCATTTTAACTCTTTACTACACCACAGATTGTAGACTCGTCCTAATTCAAAGCTGCTGTTCATGACAAAATGTTTCTAAGATGATTGGATTGGTCTTTTAATTGTTTACCGCACAAACCCCACTTTTAACGACCCTGAGAAAGGATCCTTTTGGAAACATAGTAGGAAAAGGAGAAAATGCTTGTAACCAGCATTTCCTCCTTTTCCCACAATGTTTTCTACCCTTCGCAAAACAAATTTTAATTCTTCAGTCATATTTATTTTGTCGTCTGCAACTGCTTTCAATTTGGACTAGTCTAAAATTTTGTTGTGTGGTAAAGAGTTAACTCATGAGACAATCATGAGGTAGACTGGTCCTTAGACATACAAAAATTGACCTGTAGCGAAAAGTTTCAACCCAGGTCAGCCTGCGCAGACTGACCTGGGTCGATACTTTTTGCAAATGCAGTAAGCCCCCTTTTCACAGAGCATGGCTCATATATTGATTTCTCTGCTTGTCTTACTCATAGGTTACAAGCCCCGAAGGAAGCGCCCTTTCCAAAACTATACTCATAAGTGGAAAACAATCAGTCATGATGGAATTGGACATTGATACAAGCCAGATAATCAGAATCGTGAAGAAACTGCAGTTTTTTGCAATAAGTTTGCTATTCAAACCAGCAGCTGAACCACTTTTTACAAAATGTATGATAAAGTATTATTATATTTCAAATACATACAAGTTTATGTGTTACTCAACAAAAAAAAATTTAGATTGGTCCCAAAAAAGTGTTTGAAGATGATAGATTAAATATTGATCACATGTTGAGATTTGTCTTTAATAGGATACAAAATATTGTGGGAAAAGGAGAAAATGCTGGTTACCAGCAGTTTTAGCTCACCTGAGCACAAAGTGCTCAAGGTGAGCTTTTATGATCATGCTGTGTCCGTCGCCTGTTGTCCATCGTCAACTTTTACCTTGTGTACGCTCAGGAGGCTATATTGTCAGTTAGATAATCATGAAACTTGATCAGAATGTTTGTCTTGATGATATCACACAAGGAATCAAAAATGGATCAAATAGGGTCAAAAAGTAGGTTACCAGATCAAGTCTTTGAAAAACCTTGTGTACACTCTAGAAGCCACATGTTCTGACCAATACTCATGAAAGTTTGTCTGAATGTTTGTCTTTTTGATAACTCGGACTAGTTGCAAAATGGGTCATCATGTGTCAAAAACTAGGTCACCAGTCAAATATTTGAAAAACTTTGTGCACAATTCAGTCCAATATTCATAAAAGTTAACCAGAATGTTTGTCTTGATGATATTTACCGGTAGGATGTGTATCAGGATGGATCATGTCGGGTAAAAAAATAGGTCACCAGGACAAACTGTAGAAAAGGCTTGTATACTCAAGAGGCTTATCTTCCATTGGAATTGGTCAGAATGTTTATCTTGATGATATCTCGGACAGGTTAGAAAATGAGTCGCATCAAGTCAAAATGTAGGTTGCAGGGACAAACTGTAGAAAAACCTTACGTACACTCTTGAAGCCACATTTTCAGTCCAATACTCATGAAAGGTGGTCAGAATATTTGTCTTGGTGATATATACCAGTTTGAAAATGGGTCATGATGTGTCAAAAAGTAGGTCACCGAGACACATCCTGGAAATAGTTTGTGTACATTCTAGAGGCCACATTTAACCAGCATTTTCTCCTTTTCCCACAATGTTTTCTATCAGTTCCAGGACAAATAGTATCATTTGAAAAACATCTGAATTGTCGTCTATAAATCCACAAGTTATTTCTGCTTTTAACACTATGTTTCAGTGTGTATTTTATAAGGACTCAAAACTTTGAGCCTCACTGGAAGCATACTGGTGAAACCCAGGAAATAATGTATATATCTGGAACTAAATAACCATGCATACATTATATGAGGCTTTGTATGTGTGTGTGTGTTTTGTCTGCTGTACCATATAATGATAAACAGATGCTTTATGGATTGTTCAAGGCAGCTTTTTTATTACAGAGTATTTTCATTATTACCAGAACTAAATGTTTGTGTGTATATATTCAGTGCAGAGAAACTCTGGAAGTGTCCTGCCCAAAGTTGGAATTCCTACTTTGTTACACAAGGTTAAAATTGTTACTTTGCACAGTGCAATTCTAAAACTGCCCTCTACGCAATGTAGGAATATTGAAAAAAAGTGAGAATCTTATCTTACCTTGTTGAAGACATTTTTTCGCTCAAGTGAATTTAACCCTTTACCACACAATCCAGAGCTTTAACAACCCTGAGAAAGAGGCCTTTTGAAAACATTGTGGGAAAAGAAGAAAATGCTGGTAACCAGTATTTTCTCCTTTTCCCACAATATTTTCTATCCTGTCACAGGCAAATTACATCATTTGAGTCACATTCAATTTGTCGTCTGCAGTTGCTTTCAATTTCAACAATTCTAAAATTCTGTCGTTTGGTAAAGAGTTAATTGGATTTTCCATAGTAGCAGACAACATATTACATACTTTATAAAAGGCACCTTGGCTACCATATGTAATCAATTTTGGGGCCAAATTGCAGAAAAATTACCATAATTGATACCAATAAAAAGTATAGATATGAGCCATGCTCTGAAAAGGGGGCTTAATGCATCTGTGAAAAGTATCGACCCAGGTCAGTCTGCACAGTCCACACAGGCTGACCTGGGCTAAAACTATTCGCTATCTGTCAATTTTCTATATGCCAAAGGACCAGTCTACCTCATGATTCAGTCTGTTGTTGAAAAAAGTAGCTATTATATTTATATTTTTATTTATTTTTACATAATTATGTGATGGCTTAATTAGTATCATGCATTACAGAGATCCTTTGAGCCCCCTTTTCACAGAGCATGGTTATATTGTTATGAGTCTGACAATGAGCTGGCAACTTTTTTTTTTTGCTTTACAATACATTTTTCTTTCAGCAACTGGAACTTTGACAGATTGCACTGTAACACATTACCAGACTTATTATACTTTATCCATATTTTTAACCCTTTACAACACAGTCCCGAGTTTTAACGACCCTAAGAAAGAAGCCTTTTGAAAAAATTGTGGTAAAAGGAGAAATGCTGGTAACCAGCATTTTCTCCTTTTCCTACAATGTTTTCTGTGAATTCTAGGTCAAATACTATCATTTGAAAAACATATGAATTGTAATACTGGTGAAACCCAGGAAATAATTTAAATATGTGGAACTAAATAAACATGCATACATTATATGAGGCTTTGTATGTGTGTGTGTGTTTTGTCTGCTGTACCATATAATGATAAATAGATGCTTTATGGATTGTTCAAGGCAGTAATATTATTACAGAGTATTTTCATTATTACCAGAACTAAATGTTTGTGTGAAGTGTCCTGCCCAAAGTTGGAATTCCTACTTTGTTGCACAAGGTTAAAATTCTTACTTTGCACAGTGCAATTCTAAAACTGCCCTCTACACAGTGTAGGAATATTGAAAAAAAGTGAGAATCTTATCCTACCTTGTTGAAGACACTTTTTTGCTCAAGTGAATTTAACCCTTTACCACACAATCCTGAGTTTTAACAACCCTGAGAAAGAGGCCTTTTGAAAACGTTGTGGGAAAAGAAGAAAATGCTGGTAACCAGTATTTTCTCCTTTTCCCACAATATTTTCTATCCTGTCACAGGTAAATTATATCATTTGAGTCGCATTCAATTTGTCGTCTGCAGTTGCTTTCAATTTCAACAATTCTAAAATTCTGTCGTTTGGTAAAGAGTTAATTGGATTTTCCATAGTAGCAGACAACATATTACATACTTTATAAAAGGCACCTTGGCTACCATATGTAATCAATTTTGGGGCCAAATTGCAGAAAAATTACCATAATTGATACCAATAAAAAGTATAGATATGAGCCATGCTCTGAAAAGGGGGCTTAATGCATCTGTGAAAAGTATCGACCCAGGTCAGTCTGCACAGTCCACGCAGGCTGACCTGGGCCAAAACTATTCGCTACCTGTCAATTTTCTATATGCCAAAGGACCAGTCTACCTCATGATTCAGTCTGTTGTTGAAAAAAGTAGCTATTATATTTATATTTTTATTTATTTTTACATAATTATGTGATGGCTTAATTAGTATCATGCATTACGGAGAGCCTTTGAGCCCCCTTTTCACAGAGCATGGTTATATTGTTATGAGTCTGACAATGAGCTGGCAACTTTTTTTTTTTGCTTTACAATACCTTTTTCTGTCAGCAACTGGAACTTTGACAGATTGCACTGTAACACATTACCAGACTTATACTTTATCCATACTTTTAGCCCTTTACAGTACTTTATCCATACTTTTAGCCCTGTACAACACAGTCCCGAGTTTTAACGACCCTAAGAAGGAAGCCTTTTGAAAACATGTGGGAAAAGAAGAAAATGCTGGTTACCAGTATTTTCTCCTTTTACCAAAAAGTTTTCTACCCTATCAAAGAAAAATTCCATCTTTTGAGCTACATTGAAATTGTCGTCTGCAAATGCTTTCAATTTGGACAAGTCTGTATTTGGCTTGTGTGGTAGAAAGTTGTGTGGTATGAATTAAATTTGTCTGTAATTTGACTGCTGAATTTTCTTTACTTTTGGACTCTAGCACGCCTTAAATGCAGCCATTTAACCCTTTACCAAACGACAAAATTTCAGTCTGTTCCAAATTGAAAGCATTTGCAGACGACAAAATAAATGTGACTGAAAAATTGATATTGGTATGGGAAAGGGTAGAAAACATTGTTGAATAAGGAGAAAATGCTGGCTACCAGCATTTTCTCCTTTTCCCACATTGTTTTCAAAAGGCTTCTTTCTCATGGTTGTTAAAAGTCAAGATTGTGTGGTATATTAACCCTTTCCCAAACAAGCCCTGGTTTTCACGTGTCTGCAGTACAAGTCTTTTGAAAACACTGTGGGAAAGGAGAAATTGCTCGTAATGAGCAATTTCTCCTTTTCCCACAGTGTTTTCTACCCTTTTTGATAACTTTCTGCCATTTTCATCAAATTTGAAATTGTTGTCTGCAAACTCTTTCAATTTGGACCAGTCCAAAATCTGTCGTTTGGGAAAGGGTTAAGCTCCTTTGAAATGTTTTCCACATATAAAAAGTTGAATGCTAACCCAGGTGTGGAGAGGACATCCTTCTTCAACATCTTTTTCTTTTGTTAAAAGGAAACCCTTCAGAGAGCATCAGCCGTCTCTGATTGCTCTTGTTTTTACTACTGTTTTTTTTTACATTTAGGTTCAGTGGTTAGTTACTGCCAGCAGAGGGAATCTAGTCTTCATATAGCTTTTCTTTCATAAGTTGCCAATTTCTTTTTATAAAATGTTGGGTCACTGAGACAAATGCTATCAGTTTTGGCAAGTCTAATATTTTGTCCTTCGGGAGAGGGATAACTTAAACCTTTTATCATGCAATCCTGGGTTTTAACAACCCTGAAAAAAGAGGCTTTTGAAAACATTGTGTGAAAAAGAGAAAATGCTCGTAACTAGCATTTTCTCCTTTTCACATGATGTTTTCTACTTCATCAAAAACAAATCTTGTCCTTTTAGTCATGATCAGTTTCTCCTACAAATGCTTTCAATTTGGAAGAGTCTAAAATTTTGTCCTGTGGTAAAGGGTTAAAACATTGCTCAACTTTTAGACTGCATGCTATACATGTATATTGTTTTTATTCTAAATTCCAAGAGTTGCCATCTGATTGGCCAAGATGTTTTGTCTTTAGCCAACCAGATGGCCTAGATGGTTTGTCTCAGCAATTGAGGTAGCTAAATGTTTTGTCTCAGCCAGTCAGGTGGCTGAGATGCTTTGTCTCAGCCAAGCAGTAGGCTGAGATATTTTGTCTCAGCCCATCAGATAGTTGAGATGTTTTGTCTCAGCCAGTCAGTTTGCAGAGGTGCTTTGTCTTAGCCTACCAGGTGGCTGAGATGTTTAGTCTCAGCTAACCAGATGGCTGATTATGAAATTTAGAGCAAGGATTGAATTCAGAATAGTTAACCCTTTACCACATAATCAGGAAAATTCTCTTATGAAAACATTGTAGGAAAAGGAGAAAATGCTTGTAACCAACATTTTCTCCTTTTCCCACAATTTTTTCTCCCCTTTCAAAGAAAAAAAATCTTCATTTGTGCCATTTGAATTGTCGTCTGCAGATGCTTTCAGAGTGGACAAGGCTACAACTTTGTTGTTTGGTAAAGAGTCAAAGAATACATCACCAGTTGTGTGCGAGCAATGTGACCTTTATGACTGCTTGTAAGACAGGTACTGATATGCGTACTTAAGTTTAAGGACTTTCCAAACTATGAAATTTCGTACTTAACTCTTTACCAAACGACAAAATTTTAGACTTGTCCAAATTGAAAGCAGTTGCAGACGACAAAATAAATTTGACGCAAAAATTAAAACTTATTTTGGGTAGGATAGAAAACATTGTGGGGAAAGGAGAAAATGCTGGCTGGTTACCAGCATTTTCTCCTTTTCCCACACTGTTTTCAAAAGATTTTTTCTCAGGGTCATTAAAAAACAGGATTGTGTGGTAAAGAGTTAACCAAATTGTATGCATTCACAGGTAGCTAATTAAATGTGGCTAAAATAATCGACATTGAAAACATTGTTGGAAAAAAGGGAAAATGCTGGTTACCAGCATTTTCTCCTTTTCCCAGCATGTTTTCAAAAGCTCTAAATCTAGGTCGTTAATAGTCGGGATTGTTTGATAGAGGGCTTTAATTGATTCTCAGATAAAAACATTACTTTTGTTCCGATGTTTCACTTTTTTGGAAAATTTTTCTTTTTCTATCCTACAAGCAAAAGTCAAAGAAGAATTTAAATTTTTTTGCTCCAGTTTTAGTTTTCATATAGATCTAACTTCATTTTTTGTGTTCAAAGTTAGCTGTGCTTATTTTTTGCAATCTAAAGCTGTTGAAATTTTAAGGGATATTGAAAATAAATTGTAAACGCTTAGATAAGAGTTGTTGTTTTGTACAAATTATTTTCTACTGACACAAAAACTGGACATGACAAGATTTCATTTTTAGCTCCACTGGCCGAAGGCCAGTGGGCTTATGTCATGGCCCGGTGTCTGTCGTGCGTGCGTCCGTCCGTCCGTCCGTGCGTCCGTCCGTGCGTTAACTTTTATTTCAAACATCTTCTTCTCTGAAACTACCCATCCAATTTTCATGAAACTTCACAGAAATGATCCTGCCATGGTTCTCTTCAGAATGTCTTGAAAGAATTTGATTCCTTCAAAAACTCTGGTTGCCATGGCAACAAAACTGAAAAATATTGGAAATCTTTAAAAATCTTCTTGTCTGAAACCATAAGGCATAGGGCTACCAAATTTGGCATGTAGCTTTATGTAGTAGACCCCTATCATGTTTCTTGAAATTATAGCCCTGGGGTCAAAATTGGCTCTGCCCCAGGGGTCACAAGTTTTACATAGGCTTATATAGAGAAAACTTTAAAAATCTTCTTGTCTGAAACCATAAGGCATAGGGCTACCAAATTTGGCATGTAGCTTTATGTAGTAAACCTCTATCATGTTTCTTGAAATTATAGCCCTGGGGTCAAAATTGGCTCTGCCCCAGGGGTCACAAGTTTTACATAGGCTTATATAGAGAAAACTTTAAAAATCTTCCTGTACCTAGCCATAAGGCCTAGGGCTACCAAATTTTGCATTTAGCTTGATCTAGTTGGGTCTACCAAAAGTGCCCAAATTATAGTCCTGGGGTCAATTTGGCCTCATGCTTGGGGGGGGGGGGGTTCACAAGATTTACATGGGCTTACATAGGGAAAACTTTTAAATCTTGGTGTACATAGCCATAAGGCTTAGGCTACCAAATTTTGCATAATTATAGCATTATCTAGTGGACAACTACAAAGAGGGCCCAAGTTACAACCCTAGGATCAAGTTTGGCCCTGCACCAGGGGTCACAAGTTTTACATGGGTTTATGGAGTGAAAAGTTCAGAAACCGTCTTGTTACTAGCCCTAAGGCCAAGAACTCCCAAATTTGGCATGTTATTCTTCTAATACACATATTCCCCATTTAGTCCAACTGTAGCCCTGGGGTCAAAGTTTTATAAGGGCTTATATAGTGAAGACTTCTCTTCATGGTTTATATTTATAAGCCAGTGGAGCGATACAGGGCCATCATGGCCCTCTTGTCAGATTTTGTTGTAGGTGGGCCTTTTGCACCTCAATAAACTTTAACGGGCCAACAACATTGCACAAGGGGGCCAACATTAACCCTTAAGCTGCTAATCGCGACCCACTGACCTTTTGCGGACGGTGTAGATCAAGATCAGACTGCACAGAATGGCAGTCTGATCTTTGATCTACACTGTCCTATACGCTATTTTCTTTCCAGTGAAATCCACTTTGAAACCGCAAAGTTTGGGCTTTTAGTATTGAATAGAAATTTGCGTTTCATTTATTCAGCAGCTTAAGTGTTAAAAGAGTAGTGAACTTTAGGGTAATTTTTTGTTTGCTGTTCAATCCTACATAGATAAATGAAATCCTCAAGATCAATGTTTAATTAACTGTTTACCACACAATCCCTACTTTCAACGACCCTGAGAAAGATGCCTTTTGAAAACATTGTGGGAAAAGGAGAAAATGTTGGTAACCAGCATTTTCTTTTCCAAAATGTTTTCTAGCCTTCCCAAAACAAATTTCAATTTTTGACCAACAATAATTTTGTCGTCTGCAAATTCTTTCAATTTGGACTAGTCTAAAAATTTGTTGTTTGGCAAAGAGTTAAATTCATAGTTGAGGGACCAAAAGATGCTATCCAAGACAAAAATCAAGGATATAGAATAAAGGGGTATTTTGGTAAGCCACTGGAAATGAAAACATTTGAGTAAGGTACTGGGAGGTTACAGGAGGAAAAAAAAGATCAATTATGGATTGTTTTAAAATGTCAACAAAAGGCTTGTGGATATTTGAATAGCCGATCTTTGCCGGAAAGAATATAAATTTCAAAACTTTTTCTTCTCTTTAACGTGCCATATGGTCATAAGAAAACCCGTCCGCTGAGAGCAAACTGATGTAACTGCAACTCGTAACAGCTTTTACGTACAGCGTTTTAACGCTTATACCTGCTGTAGTGACCTAATCACAAAAACTACTTTTAACCCAGATAAGCACATGAATGGTAACTAGCAGTAAACAGGCGTCAAGTAATGTCAAGTAATCCCATAACTAACTTTTCATTTATATAATAAACAGCGGTTACAGTTTGTTTCGCGTTGAATTATGTCATAATACCAGTATTATCAAAATCACTGGCCAGCAAAAACTGGAAATTTTGCAGCAGTTTACTTTCAAGAAATATGGTCAGTGATAAGCAGCAACTGTATTAATGAAACGAGTGCGAATCAAGTGTATCCGTTGATCGTTACGGAATCGGCCGAGTTGTGACAAGTGCTGTACATATATGTAGCAGGTATGGAAAAGATGATAGGCCATTTTGGCCTTGAGCAAGGATAAAATCGCAACAGAAAGGAGTTTGTACGGAAACATTGCTTTAAAAGAAATCGAAAATTTAGATTGGTCTTCCCTAGAGCAAACTGATGTAAATGCAACTCATAACAGCCGTAAGTTTTTAATAGTTCTCGGCCGTTAGTCGTTTAATGTTAGCGAGGCGAAGCGTGTGCAGCTGTGGGGACAAAGGATGTAGAGTTGTGTAAAGGTTATGACCCTACCGGATAGAGATAGGTAAAGTTAGCTACTAGTAGCCAGCTACTAGTAGCCAGCTACTTGTTCAGTTAAAGTTAGCTACTAGTAGCCAGCTACTTGTTCAGGTAAAGTTAGCTTCTAGTAGCCAGCTACTAGTAGCCAGCTACTTGAGCTGGTAAAATTGGTTATTTGTAGTCAACTACTGGTAGCCACCTTCTAATAAGCAGTCACTTGTAAAGGAAAATCTGGCAATTCGTACCAAGCGACCAATATATAGGTTATTAAGATGGAGGTTTTTATTAGTTCCCTAAAGGTATAAGTAGCTGGCGAACCAAATGTCGACGCTTTAATCGAAATGTTTTTCTTCCATCCAGAATACTATATAAATGCATCAGAAAAATCAAAATCAAATAATTTCCTGTATTAACGGGTCAAGCTGCGAGATCTGTCACTAGGAATTTTTTATCACATTTGTTTTTAATTAGGGATTTAAAATGTACAAGTAGCTGACGAGATTAAGACAGATATTTCAAAATATTTCATAGAATCACATTCACTGTACTACGGAGAAATTGAAAATATCATTTTCAATTCATTTTTAATTATTAAAAGGGCCAGCTACTCGTTATGAAAATTGGGACATTTTTCAATTTCACTTAGAAAGGAATTCAAAGGTACAAGTAGCTGGGGAGTCTAGGAGCTGTTTTTGTAATTAAGTGCTTGTTTGAATAAAATAGACTATAAATGCGTCAGAAAACTCAAAATTGAAGCATTTCCGGTTATTAGAGGGGCCAGCTACTTGATATAAAAACGGGATAACTTTGCAATTTAGCGAAATCATGATTTAAAATGTACAAGTAGCTGGCTATATTTAGAGAGATTTTTCAAAATATTGAACGAATAATATTGAGGATACTAAGGAGAAATTAAAGATATCAAAATCAATCCATTTTTAATCATTAAAGGGGGCAGCTACTTGTCAGGAAAATACGGATATTTTTCAATAATACTTAGTGTACAATCAAAAGGTACAAGTAGCTGGCGAGCCTAAGAGCGACTTTTGAAATTAAATGCTTGTTTTGAATAACAGAGACTATGAATTTATGAGAAAACTCAAAATTGAATCATTTCCGATTATTAAAGGGGCTAGCTACTTGATTAAAAAACGGAACTACTTTGCTGTTTTTCGAAATCATGATTTCAAATGTACAAGTAGCTGGCTAGATTTAGAGAGATTTTTCCAAATATTTCAACGAATCATATTGAGGATATTTAGGGGAAGTTAAAGGTATCAAAATCAATCCATTCTTATCATTTAAAGGGCCCAGCTACTGGCCAGGAAATTAGGATATTTTTCAATTTTACTTAGAGTGAAATCAAAAGGTACAAGTAGCTGGCGAGCCTAAGAGCGAATTTTGAAATTAAATGCTTGTTTTGAATAACAGATACTATGAATTTATCAGAAAACTCAAAATTGAATCATTTCCGGTTATTAAAGGGGCCAGCTACTTGATTTGAAAACTGTACGACTTTGGTGTTTTTCGAATAATGATTTCAAATGCACAAGTAGCTAGCGAAATTAAAAGAGATTTTTCAAAATATTTCAACAAATCTTTTTTGGGACACTAAGGAGAAATTAAAAATATCAAAATCAATCCATTCTCATCCATTTTAGAGGCCAGCTACCCGTCATGAAAATGCGGATATTTTTCAATTTTACTTGGAGTGAAATCAAAAGGTACAAGTAGCTGGCGAGCCTAAGATCGAATTTTGAAATTAAATGCTTGTTTTGAATAACAGATTCTATGAATTTATCAGAAAACTCAAAATTGAATCATTTCCGGTTATTAAAGGGGCCAGCTACTTGATTTGAAAACTGTACAACTTTGCTGTTTTTCAAAGTAACGAGTTCAAATGTACAAGTAGTTAGCGAAATTAAAAGAGATTTTTCAAAATATTGCAACAAATTTTTTGGGGGACACTTAGGAGAAATTAAAAATATCAAAATCAATCCATTGTCATCCATTTAAGGGGCCAGCTACTCGTCATGAAAATGCGGATATTTTTCAATTTTACTTAGAGTGAAATCAAAAGGTACAGGTAGCTGGCGAGCCTAAGATCGATTTTTGAAATTGAGTGGTCGTATTTAATAAAAGAGAGTATAAATGCAGGAGAAAACTGGAAATTGAAGCATATCCGGTTATTAAAGGGGCCAGCTACTTGATCTGAAAATGGGACAACTTTGCACTTTTGCGAAATCATGATTTAAAATGTGCAAGTAGCTGGCTAGATTTAGAGAGATTTTTACAAAAAATTTTCAACTAATCATGTTTAGGATAAGTAAGAGAAATTAAAAATATCAAAACCAATCAATTCTTATTCATTTTAGAGGCCAGCTGCTCGTCATGAAAATGCAGATATTTTTCAAATTTACTTAGAGTGAAATCAAAAGGTACAAGTAGCTGGCGAGCCTAAGATCGATTTTTGAAACTGAGTGGTCGTATTTAATAAAAGAGAGTATAAATGCAGGAGAAAACTGGAAATTGAATCATATCCGGTTATTAAAGGGGCCAGCTACTTGATCTGAAAATGGGACAACTTTGCACTTTTGCGAAATCATGATTTAAAATGTACAAGTAACTGGCTAGATTTAGAGAGATTTTTCAAAATTTTTCAACTAATCATGTTTAGGATAAGTAAGAGAAATTAAAAAATATCAAAATCAATCAATTCTTATTCATTTTAGAGGCCAGCTGCTCGTCATGAAAATGCAGATATTTTTCAATTTTACTTAGTGAAATCAAAAGGTACAAGTAGCTGGCGAGCCTAAGAGCGATTTTTGACATTCAATGCTCGTTTTGAATAAAAGAGACTATAAATGCACGGGCAAACTCAAAATGGAAGCATTTCCTGTTATTAGACCTTTGTCACCGTCGCGTACTACGGACTACGGACCGCAGACTGCGGACTTTTCAAAGGGGATGTCTCAAACGAAATAATGCAATAATGAGCTGAATTTAGAGGAGAACTATAACGAATAATAAGTTAGTAAGCTTAACTTGCTATTTCAATGGTTCAACCCAATTTCTTCACGTCGACAGACAAGACCTCCACAAATCTTGACTGTTCTGTCTATAAGTTGCCTAGCGTGTCTCCAAACTGCGCCAGTTGCCTTGTATGACCTTAGACTAGCTAATGTGTGTTCGACTGTCACGCTGTATGCTTTTAAGTGTCGATTAAACGTTCGACATTTCCGCAGTCCCATTTCTTGGTTTTTTTTTGTTTTTTTTTTTAAAGTAGGACAGCTGTGAAAGCTGTTAGTATAGGATATCAGTTAGGATTACATTTCATCCGCAAGTAAATGCAGTCAGCAGGGAAGTCAAGTACTTCTCAAGGGCCAGTCTTTGCCAAGAAGGCCAGCTGTGGTGTGTTTGTACGAAATCTGCTTTCAATATACAGTTATTTCCGTTACTATCTGTCACTATCTTTGAATGCATAACATGGCAGCTCTGATGATCTGAATAGTACTGTTTCTGTGGTTCTATCGCAGACATGTTTCTTCGTTGCGACTGCTGAGGGGATTTTGTGTAATTTCCCCGATACATCTAGCCACTGATTTCTAGAGAGCCAGAAAAAAGCAATATAAAAGTTGAAACATGGAGTAAACGTTCCTTTAACTGAGGAATCACCATCCTCGCTAACCCAGTTCCGATGTATTCCGTAAAATACATTCATCGCCATTGGGTTATCTCGCGTATGTTTTCTCGTTCTCATGAATTATTCATGAGGCATTTTGATTGGTAATCTCAGTTTTTCAGTGAGAAAATTTAATCTATTTTTATCAACCATATGCCATCATTTCTATTTTTACCTCACCTACAACCAATCAAATTGATGAATGTATTTTACGGAATACATCGGAACTGGGTCAACGAGGATGACGTCACCCCTGCTACATACCCCTAAGGACTGCAACAGCAGGCTGTATTTCTGAATATTTGCCTTTGTATACAAGGATTTGTAATGTCTGCCCTGGATTGTCGTAAGGCAAATGCCACAGAAGGAAGGCCCACCGGCGGCCGCCACATTCGTTGATAAGGATGTGGGTTTTACCCGGTTTATTCAAAGTAACGGAAGAAATGTGATTATCCTCCACTACAAGATAGTATCGTTATGTTATCGACAATTAGATTGGCTACTGGGTGTAATTCGCAATCTTATGATTATTCATAGAAACGACGGTCTTGCAACTGAACGTCCCAGGGGTGATGAATGGTTAACGAGGATGAGGAATCACTAACGTTTAGTATGCTGGAAAGGAAACACAAGCTAGGAGGTTGTCGCAACTGCACTAGAAATAAAAAAAGAACCATGAACATTAAGAACTGACAGTTTATATGCATGTCTGTTGTTTTGAATATGACGACCATCAAGAATGTTGATTAACTGAATGAATGTCTCATTTGTCTCCCCTGTTTGATAATAGAATTATCGACGTTCCTCTGGAAACAAGGAAAACACGTCTTTTACACGTTGTTGTTGTTGTCGTCAACACTAAGTCTTATATAGTATATGGTAGGGTTGTGAAAGCAGATGAAAAAAATAAGCAATTGAAAAAAAAATCATACATGCTTAGCTGTGCTTGATAAAGCACCGGCATTATGGAAAGGAAAGGTCTTTTTCTTGTTGGGCGCATATTTTGTGGAATAAACAACGAATATTAATAAAGTTCATATCTTCTCTTCAGGATTAAAATCTAACAAATCATACAAACCATGAAACTATCTTTAAAATATAGTGAAGCGATTTTGGTATTGTTGTAATTAGAGTTGTACGCACTTCTCAAAAACCTTTCAGTTACCTAATTTACATATCCGTGTTTTTTTTTTTTTTTTTTTTTTCCTGGACTATTTAAACAGGATTTGCCCAGTCCATTATCCTGACACTGGAAAGCCAGGCCTAGTGCTGTCTCCGTAATCCAAGGCCAAGGCCGGGGGGAGTCATTACTTCTATTTTTCTTCTATTTGCAAACTATGTTTGACCAGGCAGAATTCGAAAACACGTCGTGTCCTTCACGAGACCGGTTCTCTAACGGTGTCAAATCACCTAGAGAAGTACTTCCGGGTCGTATGGTGCTAAAGTAGTTCTTAAAAAAAAAAGAAACATTTTTTTGATAGTGCATGCTTCATTGCAGGATTGATTTTCTCACATTATTTTCACCTGATGTTTTGAAATAGGGTATTTTGTGCTGAATGAGCTAAAAGCCATCTTTCTTTTCAGGACTATTTCTTGTGTGTGGATGCTGGAACTTGTGAAGTAGATGTGGTTACGGGCCTTGTGGTGGTTAGGAAAAAGACATGGTACACGCGTTTGACCTAATTTTGTGAAAAATCCAATCGGTCATGATGGATGTATTTGTTGGAAATTCAAGGGATTAGTGAAGTTTCTGAAACATTTGGAGCATGGTATTCGCGAACGAATGTCGTGGAACATGTGACAATGTGTGGAATTAGCGGAATTTACATTGAATTATATAGGAGCCTATTTGAGTGATTTGACACCTAGAAGTGATTCTGGCAGAATTTTTTGATTGTTTATTTCTCTGCGAGTATTGGAGCTAAAGACTTGAAATTTGGAATACAAATTGCTTACACCATGGAAAACTTAATGGAATCATGCTGTCAATGTTCGTGAGTCATTTTTAAATTTTAAATATTAAATTTAATTGATTTTTTGAAATATTCTGTAATTTGTGTCAGTCATAGACTGGTTCCAGTCTGGTTTTTCCTGTAGACTGTATCCCTGTCTTGAAAATGAAGAAGGTTGTCGTCTGCAATTTTTGAAAGTTGTTCACAGTGACTTTTGAACTTGAAATTGAAATTTAGATAAATTTTAAGAAATTTAAAAAATTTAAAAAATGTTAAAAATTGTCCAGATGGAGAATTTCTTTGAATTGTGCCAAAAGAAACTTGAAAGTTATTCAAAACCCCATGAAAATGGACAGTGCATCATTTGGACGGGCTGCACAAACAAGGGATATTGGTATTTTAGATACAAAGATCCAAGGGACCCTTATTTTGCTGGCCAGAAAGAGCAGAACTGTGCATAGAATGGTCACTTAAACTGGAACCTCCAACCCAAGCCTTGTTTTACTTGTTTGCAAATTTGAAGATTTAAATTTTTGCACTTATTCCACACAGAAGTATGAGTTTTATAAAGATCATTTATGGCAGACAGCATTTTGTCAATGTCCACAATTCTGTTTCCAGATGTAGATGTCACTCCGTCATCTGCTGGTCGGAGTCGCTGTCACAGTTGTCGCCTCTTGGTGTCTTCAGAGTTAATTCCCTTTGATTGTTTTTCATCTGGAGCAGAACTTGGGCCTGCCAAAGGTACATATTCAACTTTTTTTCCTTTAGGTGAAATTTTATTCCGAATTTTAAAAAAGCGTCCAGATTTTGCACGCTTTCGATCTCAATTAGCCATAATTTCACTTTTGCAGTTGTTTTTGTAAGAAATCAAACATAAATTAGTTCCTTCCTTAATGTTTTTAACTAGCCAAATGACACTAGAGCTCAGTAACAACATAGTTATACTGAACAGAGTGACTTTATCTGAGCCCTTTCAACTTAGAATACCAATTAAGGGGAAGATACAACATGACAATCTGGGTTTTATCTAGAAGACCGAGCAGGTTCTTCTTCCTTGCTAATATAACCTGTGATATTTGAGGCTCTGTACTGCATCTCATGACAGTATTTTGCTGTGAACTGTAGTACATTGACTGTAGATGGTCTTTCAAGTACAAACAAAGGTGGCTTTGGGTTTTTTGAACTCTATTTTTTTATGACAAAGTCAGATTTGACCCCCAAAATAGCGCAAGAATTGTTACTTTTTTGACTCTTTTTTTACCTTGATGGCTGCAATGAACCACCAAAGGCTGTAAAATGGAAACTACAGACTGGCCAAAGCATGCTGCACTTTGTTTTGTCAAAATCTACCGACTACTTCCAGAGAATCTTTGATTCGAAGTACTGTTCCGAAACATGTCTAACTGCAGCTGCAAGCACAGGATTTTGTCGCTTAGGGGTAATGTTTTTGAAATGAGATTGTATGCATCTGAACATACAGTGTATTGAAGTTAGTGCATTTTGTTAATACATTGAGGCCAATAATCAGTAAGAATGCCTTGTTTGGAAATGTTGACCAACTTGCGGTGTCATCTAGGTGTCAAATCACCTAGAGAAGTACTTCCGGGTCGTATGGTGCTAAAGTAGTTCTTAAAAAAAAAAGAAACCTTTTTTTTGATAGTGCATGCTTCATTGCAGGATTGATTTTCTCACATTATTTTCACCTGATGTTTTGAAATAGGGTATTTTGTGCTGAATGAGCTAAAATCCATCTTTCTTTTCAGGACTATTTCTTGTGTGTGGATGCTGGAACTTGTGAAGTAGATGTGGTTACGGGCCTTGTGGTGGTTAGGAAAAAGACATGGTACACGCGTTTGACCTAATTTTGTGAAAAATCCAATCGGTCATGATGGATGTACGAGGGACACTTTTTAAGTTCGTAGAGTAGGGCGGTCTTTTAAAAACCGCTTGAAATATCAAAATTTTATTTATCTAAGACCTTCGAAATAGGCCCCGTCTGCCTCCACACACATTTTACACCGATCTACCCATTTCCGGAACGCCGCCCGGTAGTCCTCTTTAAGTACATGTTGCAGACACTGGTAGACTGCACTGCCTATACCACAACGGGATTCAAAACGGTGCCCTGCCAGCATTTCCTTTAGTCTTGGGAACAACCAAAAGTCACAGGGGGACAGGTCAGGGCTGTATGGGGGATGATCTAAGACATCGAGCCCAGATTCTTTCAGATATTCCTGTACCGTAGCGGATTTATGGGCCGGTGCGTTATCATGGAGTAATTTGATGCCGCGGACACCGGTGCGCGGTCTGCGTTTCTGATAGAAATCAACAAGTTGAGTAAGAACACTTTCTCCGTAAAACTTTCCAGTGACAGAACTACCTTTCGGGACTGGAATTTGAAGGACTGGACCTTTCCAATCAAAGAATATCGCATATAACATGCGATTTGATGTTTTGCAACGGCGTGCAATGACAGGTCTGTCGCCCTCAGATGAAACCCAAACCTTATTTTTAGCCTTAGAATCGGGTTGAAAATGATAGATCCAGGTTTCATCACCTGTAACTATCTCTTCCAAATGACGTGGGTCACATTTATCATATTTTTCTATAACTTGCGATGCAAGTCTAACCCGACTTTGTTTCTGCTCGTCAGTGAGCAAATGGGGCACCCAGCGCGCCCAGATCTTACGTAGCCCAAGTCGTTCACGTAAGATCTTCAAAACACTTGACGAATGAATGCCACTTAATTCTTCTATCTCTTGCATGGTATAACGTGCGTCTTCCTCAATTAACGTTTTCACAGTAGCAACGTTCTTTTCCGTCAAAACGGAAACCGGCCTACCCACCCGAGGGTCATTTTCAATTGACTCCCGACCATCATTAAAACGACGTACCCACTTGCAAACTGTAGCATATTTTAAAGCACCATTCCCATAAACCTTTTGCAAATCAGCATGAATTTCTGTTGGCGGAAACCCGAGCTGTGCTCGAATCTTACAATATACCCTCTGTTCAGAGATTTTTCCATCCATATTGAACGCTATATTTTACTATAGTGTATAAAACCACGTGTTGAAAATACCCAGCGCAGCGCGCATGTGGACCTCGTGCGCCGCATACCGTGACACCGTTCGAGAGAGGAATGATTACGCAAGTTCTGTGTAAAAAATCGTGCAACTTCATAATCGCGTTAAAAAGTTATAGGCTTACTCTACGAACTTAAAAAGTGTCCCTCGTATTTGTTGGAAATTCAAGGGATTAGTGAAGTTTCTGAAACATTTGGAGCATGGTATTCGCGAACGAATGTCGTGGAACATGTGACAATGTGTGGAATTAGCGGAATTTACATTGAATTATATAGGAGCCTATTTGAGTGATTTGACACCTAACCGCTTGATCATTGCTGCAGTTGTTGTTGCCGTTGTGTGTGTGTGGGGGGGAGGGAAAGGAGGAGTTATGAGTTTGGGGGTGTTGGTGCGCCGGGTGACACGGCCACGGAAATGGCGGTTTGAAGAAAATGGGGTAATTACTCAAAACAAGTAACTTCTCCATTTCTCACAGTGTTTAGAAATTACCAGATTTAATCACAAAATCACGTTTATTTCAATATAATTCCCCTTTAACGAAAGAAGAGAATTAAGACCGATAATTTCGTGCAAATTGAGGTACGATACTGCATGTACAATACTCTTCACGCGACATATAGATATCTAGTTTGTGATCTCTGGCGGATATTATCAGATCCAACCAGGAATTCATGAAAAGAAAGGTCCAAAAATTTTACATGAACTCGGAATGCGGAAGAAAATGCATATTTTGTTACATGAAAATAAATAATGTTTGAGAGACGTTATTTCCCTCCTTTTTTTCCATTCTGCTACTTTGAGACAACCCCTCTTAAAAGTCCGCGGTCAGGTGTCTGCGGTCCGTAGTCAGCGTACGTGACAAAGGTCTATTAAAGGGACCGGGTACTCGTCGTGAAAAGGGGGACATACATGTATTTCAATTTCACTCAGACAGGAATTCAAAGGTACCAGTACCTGGCGAATCTGAGAGCTGTTGTTAAAATTAAATGCTTGTTTTACATAAAGGGGATGATAAATGCCCTAAAATAGTCAAAATTTAAGCATTTCCAGCTATTAAGGGGGACAGCTACTGATTTGAAAATGGGACAACTTCGCTGTTTTTCGAAGTAATGATTTCAAATGTACAAGTAGCTATCAAGATTAAAAGACATTTTTCAAAATATTTCAACAAATCACTTTGAGGACACTTAGGAGAAATTAAAAATATCAACATCAATCCATTCTTATCCATTTAAGGGGCCAGCTACTCGTCATGAAAATGCGGATATTTTCAATTTTACTTAGAGTGAAATCGAAAGGCACAGGTAGCTGGCGAGCCTAAGAGCGATTTTTGAAATGAAATGCTCGTATTGAATAAAAGAGAGTATAAATGCACGAGAAAACTCGACATTGAAACATTTCCGGTTATTAAAGGGGCCAGCTACTTGATCAGAAAATGGGACAATTTCACACTTTTGCGAAATCAGGATTTAAAATGTACAATTAGCTGGCGAGATTTAAAGATATTTTTCAAAATATTTCAACAAATCATATTGAGGACGCGTAGGAGAAATTAAAAATATCAAAATCAAACAATTCTTATTCATTTTAGGGGCCAGCTACTCGTTATGAAAATGCGGAGTTTTCAATTTTACTTAGAGTGAAATCAAACCGTACAAGTAGCTGGCGAGCCTAAGAGCGAATTTCGAAATTAAAAGCTTAGTTTTGAATAATAGATACTGTGAATATCTAAGAAAACTCAAAATTGAATCATTTTCGGTTATTAAAGGGGCCAGCTACTTGATGTGAAAACTGGACAACTTCGCTGTTCTTCGAAGTAATGATTTCAAATGTATAAGTAGCTGGCGAGATTAAAAGAGATTTTTCAAAATATTTCAACAAATCCTTTTTGGGACACTTAGGAGAAATTAAAAATATCAACATCAATCCATTCTCATTCATTTAAAAGGCCAGCTACTCGTCATGAAAATGCGGATATTTTTCAATTTTACCTAGAGTGAAATCAAAAGGTACAAGTAGCTGGAGAGCCTAAGAGCGAATTTTGAAATTAAATGCTTGTTTTGAATAACAGAGACTGTGAATGTATAGAAAAACTCAAAATTGAATCATTTCCGGTTATTAAAGGAGCCAGCTACTTGATTTGAAAACTGGACAACTTTGCTGTTTTTCAAAGTAATGATTTCAAATGTACAAGTAGCTGGCGAGATTAAAAGAGATTTTTCAAAATATTTCAACAAATCCTTTTTGGGACACTTAGGAGAAATTAAAAATATCAACATCAATCCATTCTCATTCATTTAAAAGGCCAGCTACTCGTCATGAAAATGCGGATATTTTTCAATTTTACTTAGAGTGAAATCAAAAGGTACAAGTAGCTGGAGAGCCTAAGAGCGAATTTTGAAATTAAATGCTTGTTTTGAATAACAGAGACTGTGAATGTATAGAAAAACTCAAAATTGAATCATTTCCGGTTATTAAAGGAGCCAGCTACTTGATTTGAAAACTGGACAACTTTGCTGTTTTTCAAAGTAATGATTTCAAATGTACAAGTAGCTGGCGAGATTAAAAGAGATTTTTCAAAATATTTCAACAAATCCTTTTTGGGACACTTAGGAGAAATTAAAAATATCAACATCAATCCATTCTCATTCATTTAAAAGGCCAGCTACTCATCATGAAAATGCGGATAATTTTCAATTTTACCTAGCGTAAAGTCGAAAGGTACAGGTAGCTGGAGAGCCTAAGAGCGAATTTTGAAATTAAATGCTTGTTTTGAATTAAAGAGAGAGTATAAATGCATGAGAAAACTCGAAATTGAAGCATTTCCGGTTATTAAAGGGGCCAGCTACTTGATCAGAAAATGGGACAATTTCGCCATTTTGCGAAATCAGGATTTAAAATGTACAATTAGCTGGCGAGGTTTAAGATATTTTTCAAAATATTTCAACAAATCATATTGAGGACACGTAGGAGAAATTAAAAATATCAAAATCATTCCATTCTTATTCATTTTAGGGGCAAGCTACTCGTCATGAAAATGCGGATATTTTTTCAATTTTACTTAGAGTGAAATTAAAAGGTACAAGTAGCTGGCGAGCCTAAGAGCGAATTTTGAAATTAAATGCTTGTTTTGAATAACAGAGACTGTGAATGTATAAGAAAACTCAAAATTGAATCTTTTCCGGTTAATAAAGGGGCCAGCTACTTGATTTGAAAACTGGACAACTTTGCTGTTTTTCAAAGTAATGATTTCAAATGTACAAGTAGCTGGCGAGATTAAAAGAGATTTTTCAAAATATTTCAACAAATCTTTTTGGGGACACTTACGAGAAATAAGAAATATCAAAATTAATCAATTCTTATTCATTTTAGGGGCCAGCTACTCGTCATGAAAATGTGGAAAGTTTTCAATTTTACTTAGAGTGAAATCAAAAGGTACAAGTAGCTGGAGAGCCTAAGAGCGAATTTTGAAATTAAATGCTTGTTTTGAATAACAGAGACTGTGAATGTATAAGAAAACTCAAAATTGAATCATTTCAGGTTGTTAAAGGGGCCGGCTACTTGATCAGAAAATGGGACAATTTCGCACTTTTGCGAAATCAGGATTTAAAATGTACATGTAGCTGGCGAGATTTAGAGATATTTTTCAAAATATTTCAACAAATCATATTGAGGACACGTAGGAGAAATTAATAATATTAAAGGGGCCAGCTACTTGATTTGAAAACTGGACAACTTTGCTGTTTTTCAAAGTAATGATTTCAAATGTACAAGTAGCTGGCGAGATTAAAAGAGATTTTTCAAAATATTTCAACAAATCCTTTTGGGGACACGTAGGAAAAATTAAAAATATCAAGATCAATCCATTCTGATTCTTTTAAAGGGCCAGCGACTCGTCATGAAAATGCGGATATTTTTCAATTTTACTTAGAGTAAAGTCAAAAGGTACAAGTAGCTGGCTACTAGTAGCTAACTTTACCTTAACAATTATCTGGCTACCGGTAGCTGGCTACTAGTAGCTAACTTTATCTGAACAAGTAGCTGGCTACTAGTCGCTGGCTACTAAAAGCTAATTTTACCTATCTACCGGATAGGCCATTACATAAACATTTTCAGAATGGACTGTTCATCCACTGATTGCAACCTTAGTAACCAGACTGTCCATTCACATACTGTCCAGCACAGATCTGATTACTCATCTTTCAGCGCAGGATGCATTAAACCTTTAGGCTGCTGAGCGCGATTCTCTGACCTTTTTGCGGACAGTATAGTTCAAGATCAGACTCCCCAGAATGTTCAGTGTGATCTTGGAACTTAACTGTCCGATAAGGAGATATTTCTTTAAAAAAAAAAAAAAAGTTTGAAATCGCATTACTCGGGTTTTACTACCAGTTTGAAATTTCATTTCATTTTTTAGCAGGATAGATGTTAAATTGTTTTTATAACCCATCTTCCTCTCCTTCCAGCCACGGCACTACCATTTTACACAGTAACTAACATGTTTCTTCTTGATGAGATTCTAAAGACTGGAATCAGTCTGTTAACCCTTGACCAAACAACCCTGTGGGGCTTTGAAAATACATGTATAGTTGGGAAAAGTGCATGTATTCAGAATGTTCTCTTTCATCCAAAGCGTTTTTGAGTTGGGGTGCGAAGCATCCCAACTCGGATTTACCACGTGAGAAATTCAACCCCAAAAATTGATTCCGGGGTACCTAACATCGCAAAGTCAATACCTGACAAAAAGTACCAAAAGAGAAAACTCCTTTTTTTTTCAGTTTAGCATTAATGCAAGACTCGAGTGACGTTGACGAAAGGAAAATTTATACGACTACCAGACGACAAAATTTAACACGTGTCAAAATTGCAGACGAAAAAAATAAATGTGGCTCTTAATGATTGATTTTGCTGGTGAATGGGTAGAAAACATTGTGGAAAAAGAAGAAAATGCTGGTTACCAGCATTTTCTCTTTTCCTCGCAATGTTTTCAGAGGCCAGCTCCAGGGTCGTCAAAACACGGGATTGTTTGGTAAAAGATTAGACCTAATACATTCACGTTGGAAATTGACCCGGCATTTTTTGCTGAATGTTGCTTTTTTTGCCGAATGTAACCTCAGGTTTCTTTCGCTTGTAAAGAACCACGTTCTTTTCCTTTTCTCATAAAATTTTCTACCCTTTCAAGGACAAATCTAAGCGTTTGTCGTCTGCAAATGCTCTCAATTTCGACATGTTTAAAATTTTGTGATCTGGTTAAGTGATTTATCGTAGGAGAGCAGTTATGTTCGTTTTGATCAAGATGAGATTGTATAGCTTGTGAAAAGTGATCTTTGCTCTACACTGTCCTCTAGTTTGTAAAATATTGTGGCAAAATAAGATATGTAATGTAATGCGATATACAGGATGTTTCAACAACGGAAAACGTTCATTTCACTGATTTAGCGCTCGACGGGTTCACCCTCAATATGCCAAATCAACAACATTAACATAACCAGGAAAAGCACATTAATAATTGTTCTCTAAATGTCGCTCTTGGTCGGCGTGTCTCTGGAATGCGCCATCGTAGAGACAAATCAGACTGCGCATTCTCTGCATTCTGATTTCGATTTATAGGCCTACTGTCCGCAAAACCTTCCGTAACTCTAAAAGGCATTTTAAATAGAGGTTAAGATTTTCCCAGGTATTAAGCTGACCTGACCCATGAGTTGTTTTTACACGTATTGTGGACAAAAACCCATTGTTGCGCAATTGAGCGCTTTGAAATAGTCAATTCGTGTTGTTGTAAGCTAAGCGGATTTTGGTAAACTTTTCTGGATTTATAAGAGGTCGGTCAGTTTGAGTTAAATTCTGCCGGATACAGCGTCTTTTTACTGCATTATGGAGTCCTCTAACAACGTCTCTGTGTGGATGTGATAGAATACAAAGTCAAAGGTAATACATCTTTTGCATGTTTTTGTTCATAGTAATATAAGACTCGACAGGAAACGAAAATCAACGTCAGTTGCATTTGCAGGCGGTGTAGATCAAGATCAGACAGGACAGGAAGTCCTAATTTTGAACCATGCCAGAGTACCAATTAATCTTTCAGATACGTGTGTACTTTGACCAAGACAGAATGTAAATAATTGAGCCACGCTCTGGCAAAAGGGGGCTTAATGTATTTCCGTGATCCGTGCTACCGATCAAGCCATCACATAATTATGGATCCATTATAGCCACTTTTTCAACGAGCGGCTTAATCATGAGGTAGAATGGTCATTGGACATACAAAAAAATGATCACTAGCGAAACTTTTCGGTTCAAGATAGCCTGCACGGACTGCGCATGCTGACATGAAACAGTACTTTTCGCAGATGCATTAAGCCCCCTTTTCACAGAGCATGGCTCAATTGCATCATCATGCTTGTATTACTGATGGCCATTTCTAATATTCTGTCAAATACCTTGAACTTTATATGTCAATTTTCAGTGTTATTTTCCTCCCCCACTGACTGCTGTTGTTTCCATGGCGATATCGGTATAACTCTATACATGTAACCAAAGATTGTGAGAATTCATTATCAAAATTTCTGAAAGAATGTGCTTGTTACAAATGTTGAATGCATGTAGAACTGAATAAATCAAAGTGTTGAAAGCACTGGTGTGGCATTTGTCGAGGGAGCCATTGTGTGGAATTAGTAGTTTGAAAAATAAACGATAGAAAATAGTTTCAAAATATTCGTTTGAAAGTCAACCTACTATATAGTCATGCACAATCCGATAGGGTAGCGTGCAATCTTGTGGGACGAATAAGTCGGGGGAACAATACCAGGGACGAATAAGTCCAGAAACGAACTAGTTTTGGGACGAACCAAACAAGGTATGTGTGTATCATTACGCCAATATAGAGGTAAACTGGTACCCGTTGTATCTCCCGTAGCTGTCCGATAGACCGTCGATACGAAGATCGATAACAGGCTGCCAGTTTAATATAGTGGGCCACATCGGATCAATCTATTTTCGATAAAAAAAAGAAGTATCTCCACGATCGATGGCCTAATCCAATTTATTGTATTACGCCATTTTCAATTTCATATCTGAGTGCAATCGAAACACTTATTTGTCTTAGGAAAATTGAGTTTAATTGTGTTTACTTCCTTCGGCTTTGCACAAACTACGATACATGATTTTCAAAATACCGTATTGAACTCATAGTGGTATTGTCTTCGACAAATGCCACAAAAAAAGAAACGACATGTGGCTAAAAGGAAAACTAATCCCCACAAGAAATTTTGCTCTTTGCTACAGTGTATTTAGGCTACGTGTATCTGCGGGACAAAAGCAGGTGTCAATATACATGTAGTTGTACCTGATAACTCTTTTTGCATCAATTTTCTTTGTATTATCTCTTTACCACACAAGCAAAATATAGACTTTTCCAATTTGAAGTCATTTGCAGACAATTCAAATGTAGCTCAATTTAAATAATGGAATTTGTCTTTGATAGATTAGAAAGCGGGGGAGTGAAATGCTGGTTACCTGCATTTTCACATTTTCCGACAATGTTTTCAAAAATCATTGTTTTCGGGGTCATTAAAAGTTGGGATTTTTTGGGTAAAGGGGTTATGCTGACTCCCTTGTTATGGATCTGCTGGACCAGGCGTAAATTACATGTTATATACAATCCCTGATCAGATCATGTTTTCCCACGTTCACTTTTACCGTATGCTAATGACAACATTTTGGACTAGTCCAAATACTACCCATCAAAAATTGACATTCAGTTAGGGAAGGTTAGAAATCACTGTTGGAAAAGGAGAAAATGCTGGTTACCAGCATTTTCTTCTTTTCCTACAATGTTTTGAAAAGCCTTCCTTCTCAGGGTCGTTAAAACAAGGCAATGTGTGACAAGGGTTTAAGCCCCTTTTACAACTATAGTTACTTCTGACGTCAATGTAGACTTTGATATTTCATTTATTTCGGTCTTATTTCCAGATTTAAAATGTATTTGGGTTCATTTGATAACTTAAAGGTTAAGGGATGATGAAAGTCCTGGTGACAGAATTATATTTCCCCTCCTCTCCTACCACTGAGCATCCCACTGGCTTTGACTTTGTATATTTTGGCAATAATTTTAGTGTCTTTTAATCCTTCATCTCACAATCATGACTTGTAATAACCATATCGAAAAAGCCTTTTGAAAACATTGTTGGTAAAGGAGAAAATGCTATTGAAAATATTGTGGGAAAAGGAGAAAATGCTGGTAACAAGCTTACAGCATTTTCTCCTTTTCCCACACGTTTTCTACCCTTCCAAACTCGAATTCAAATTTTGAGTCACCTTTAGTTTGTCTTCTGCAAATGCTTTCAATTATAATATGTCTAAAATTTTGTCTTTTGGTAAAGATTTAAAGAGTACATATCATGTGTAGTGCTTGTAGAGAAACTCATGAATCAGAAGTGCTCTGGAATATGGGCATATTCTCCTTTTACCACTATGTTTTCTAGAGTGGTCAGCTGCAAGATGAATATACTTATTTGTAGCAGGAGAGCATTTTACATTTCAGCTGTCAGCAAAACTTATGTTGTTGTTGTGAACATCTACATCAAGATCAGACTGCACAGAAAATCTAATCAGATTTTTGGCCTACACAGCCCAATACCTCGTTACATATTCTAATCTTGAAATTACAATATTTGGCTCTGTCCTGTTTAGCTTTTACCAAATGACCAAATTTTAGACTTGTCAAATTTGAAAGCATTTGCAGACGACAAAATCAATGTGACTCAAAACTAAAATTTGTTTCTGGAAGGTTCCAAAACATTCTGTAAAAAGGACAAAATGCGGGTTACCAGTATTTTCTCATATTTCCACATTGTTTTCAAAAGCTTTTTCCCCAGGGTCGTTAAAACGTGGGGTTGTTTGGTCAAGGGTTAAAAGGCCCATTTCATTAAGTCAGCACTCTAAAGATTAATTTGTAAGAAAAGTGTTTTATTCTGTTTTCCAACATTTCTTCTGTTTTATCTTGATGGCTAGTGCATCTATTCATGCTTTCCCAAGTTTCTCTTGCTAGTCCCTTCAAACTACTTACAGCTTTTTAGTCCCCTACCGGCGAAGCCGAAGGGGACTTTAGGTTTGCACTCCGTCCGTCCGTCTGTCCACCTGTCCGTCTGTCCATCAGTCCGGCAATTCAGTTTTCCGGACTTTTTTCTAAACGCTGATACATATTGAGCTGAGTTTTGGTGTGTAAGTCACCCACCATCACTTACAGATCAAGTTCGAGTTTCGTTCCGGTCAACTCGTTTTTCACGGATTTACTGGCCTTGGAGTTACAAAATTTCACAGATAAATCAGTTTTCCGGACTTTTTTCCTAAACGCTGGTAGGTATTGATCTCAGATTTGCTGTGTAACTCAACCAACATGACTTACAGATCAAGTTCGACTTTCGTTCCGGTCCACTGGTTTTTCACGGATTTACGGGCCTTGGACTTACAAAATTTCACTGATAAATCAGTTTTCCGGACTTTTTTTTTCTAAATGCTGGTAGATATTCACCTGACGTTTGCTGTGTAAGTCAACCACCATGACTTACAGATCAAGTTCGAGTTTCTTCCCGCTCCACTGCTTTTTCACGCATATACGGGTCTTGGACTTAGAAAATTTCACTGATAAAACATTTTTCCGCACTTTTTTTTTTTCTAAACGCTGCTACATATAGAGCTGATTCTTGGTGTGTACATCAACCACCATGACTTACACATCAGGTTCGAGTTTCGTCCCGGTCCACTGCTTTTTGACGCATTTACGGGCCTTGGACTTACAAAATTTCACTGACAAAATATTTTTCAGCATTTTTTTTCCTAAACGCTGCTACATATAGAGCTGATTTTCAGTGTGTACATCAACCACCATGACTTACACATCAAGTTCGAGTTTCGTCCCGGTCCACTGCTTTTTGACGCATTTACGGGCCTTGGACTTAAAAAATTTCACTGACATGCCAGCGATACGTACGGCCGGTAGGGGACTGGGTATTGCTATGCAATACTATCAGAATGCTTGTTTATATCAAAATAATGTTCAGTGGTTAAAATAGAAAGGAAAAAATCCTGTAGCAATGACATATCATCAACTCTTCAGATAGGGCTTGACCTAGCTAGGAATCAAGTTCAGACCCCTTGGATTCAAGCCGTGTACACTTGATCAACCTACCCACTTGGTTTGTCCCAAGTTTTAAGCCTTTGCCAAATAATATATCATTTAAGTCACGCTGAATTTATCATTTGTAAAAGCTTTCAGTTTAGACAGGTCAAAAATTATATCATGTGGTAAAAAGTTAATAAAGATCATATTCTAACATCTGGAGAAACAAATTATTGGATTTGACAATATCAACTAGAATGATGGACAAAGATGTTACGCGTTCAAAACTGCTTCTATTGATCAATCCACGAAATGTCAGACATTTGTTGAATACATGATGTTTATTGCCATTTTCCATGCTATTTCAGCTATATCGCGTTGACAGGTGCACCTAATAACATGATTACATGGAGTTTCTTGTAACAGTTCCATTCTACTGGCTGATTTCCCACAGAAATTACGCCTGTGCAAAATTCAGCAGGATATAATTATATTAGAAATATGAGACATACGGGAGATAAAGCTAGAAAGAAGATCAAACTACTCAATTGCTTGGTCTAATTTTGATAAAACATAGGCGTGTGCCTAGCCTTTTAAAAATAAGGATTCCATATTTACTCAGTGGTTATCTCTTTACAAGACAGCAAAATTTTGAGACAGGTCCATAAAGGCAGATTATGAGGGTTTTTTTTTTTTTTTTTTCTCTCTTTTTTCCAGTAATCTCTCGAAAGCATCTTGTCTTAGGGCTGTCTAAACACTGGTTTGTCTGGTAATGTTATTTTGTAGATAATTGTAAAAGCCTGAGATTGATCGTTCCTTGAAACACGGTTCACCTGGGAGTAGCTTTGTGCAAGGCACTACAAAGGTCCAACCTTCTACTTGCTAAACCTTACAGAGCCACAACTGAACTTTTGCTGGTAAATGACTGAAATATCATAACGTGCAATAACAACACCATTCAAACAAAAGTGTTACGTTTTTTTGTTTTTTTTTCAGATGTCAACATGGAGGATGCCACGTGTCAACAGCGAGAGAAATGAGGTGGGTTAAATTTATCATTAAGTTTTTTTCTTTCGTAGAATGAAACAATTCTTATCACCACTCCTTAGACCAGGAAGGAATTCTGACAAGAAGGGTTTCAACCTTTCACATGTAAATCCATGCTTTGAATTTGCTTTATTTCTTGTATGTATTTGTCATTAAAATTGCAGTAAGTTTCTGTTTTGCATTCTGACCATGCTTTAAAATTGCTTTGTCTAGAGTACGTATGTCTCGCAGAAATTTGACTGAGTTGTATCAATCAAACTCATTGATCGAGTTCAGAGTTTTTGTTTTTATTTCTCTAACCATGCTTTGAATATGGTTTATGTCTTGGGTATATATTTTTAAAATTTTTGTTTATATTTCAGTAACCATAATTTGAATTTGCTCTATCCCATGTGTGGGTTTCGCATCCAAATTATAATTAGATTTTGCTTTCATTTGTCTGACCATGCATTTCATTAGTTTTATGTCATATTTCTAATCCATATTCAGTAGTTCTTTTGTTCATATCTCTTCAAACATGCATTGAAATTGCTTTATCTTGTGTATGTATTTTTCTTGAAAATTTCAGTACCGGTAAGTTCTTGTTTCTATTTGTCTAACAATGGTTTGAATTTGCTTTTATTTTTCGCAGGTGTTTCTCGTGAAAAGTTCAGTTAGTTTTTCTTTTCATATTTCTCTTATGCTTTGCATTTGTCATTTATGTACTTGTCTTGAAAAGTTGAGTAATTTTTTGTATATAATTGTCTAACCATGCTTTGTCTGCATTACGTATTTTCTTGATTGTGTTTGTATTTGTTTATCCAACCATGTTTGCTTTCTTGTAGCTTTTTTCATGTTTTTCTACAGACGCTTTTCAGTGCAGTACTGTCAGCACACATGTAACATAGTAATAATAGGTCAGCAATAATATTCCCGATACGTTCAGGTGTATAGAGAAAGATGTAGGGCCTAATCAATGTTTATTCTGTGGTAATTATTTGTAGGTTTTGTTTTGTTTGTATTGGTGTTAAACGCCGTTTGAACAGCTAATGTCATATCACGACGAACAGTACACCTACGCATGCGTTTCCTTGCTTTTTCACACCAGTGCTGACACAACTTTCTTTCCAAGCCACTGATTACTTTTCTCACATGCATCCGAGGTAAGAGAAGAAAAGTCTCTGGAAAGAAATTTTGCCTCAACCGGGTATCAACTTAGCAACCGTTAGGTCACGAGTCAGATACGCTAACCAATGAGCTACCTGGGTCTGATTTGTAGGAGGATGCCATGTGTCAACAGCTTGAGGAAAGAGGTGGGTCAAATTTATCATTAAGTTTTTCTTTGGTAGGATGGAACCTTTCTTATCACCACTCCTTAGACCAGGAAGGAATTCTGACAAGAAAGGTTTCAACCTTTCACATGTAAATCGATGGTTTGAATTTGCTTTATTTCTTGTATGTATTTGTCATTAAAATTGCAGTAAGTTTTTGTTTTGCATTCTGACCATGCTTTAAAATTGCTTTGTCTAGAGTACGTATGTCTCACAAAAATTTGACTGAGTTGTATCAATCAAACTCATTGATCGAGTTCAGAGTTTTTGTTTTTATTTCTCTAACCATGCTTTGAATATGGTTTATGTCTTGGGTATATATTTTAAAAAATGTTGTTTATATTCCACTAGCCATATTTCGAATTTGCTCTATCCCATGTGTGGGTTTCGCATCCAAATTATAGTTAGATTTTGCTTTCATTTGTCTGACCATGCATTTCATTAGTTTTATGTCATATTTCTAATCCATATTCAGTAGTTCTTTTGTTCATATCTCTTCAAACATGCATTGAAATTGCTTTATCTTGTGTATGTATTTTTCTTGAAAATTTCAGTACCGGTAAGTTCTTGTTTCTATTTGTCTAACAATGGTTTGAATTTGCTTTTATTTCTCGCAGGTGTTTCTCGTGAAAAGTTCAGTTAGTTTTTCTTTTCATATTTCTCTTATGCTTTGCATTTGTCATTTATGTACTTGTCTTGAAAAGTTGAGTAATTTTTTGTATATAATTGTCTAACCATGCTTTGTCTGCATTACGTATTTTCTTGATTGTGTTTGTATTTGTTTATCCAACCATGTTTGCTTTCTTGTAGCTTTTTTCATGTTTTTCTACAGACGCTTTTCAGTGCAGTACTGTCAGCCCACATGTAACCTAGTAATAATAGGTCAGCAATCATATTCCCGTTACGTTCAGGTGTATAGAGAAAGATATAGGGCCTAATTAATGTTTATTCTGTGATGATTATTTGTAGGTTTTGTTTTGTTTGTATTGGTGTTAAACGCCGTTTGAACAGCTAATGTCATATCACGACGAACAGTACACCTACGCATGCGTTTCCTTGCTTTTTCACACCAGTGCTGACACAACTTTCTTTCCAAGCCACTGATTACTTTTCTCACATGCATCCGAGGTAAGAGAAGAAAAGTCTCTGGAAAGAAATTTTGCCTCAACTGCGTATCAACTTCGCAACTGTTAGGTCACGAGTCAGATACACTAACCAATGAGCTACCTGGGTCTAATTTGTAGGAGGATGCCATGTGTCAACAGCTTGAGGAAAGATGTGTGTAAAAATTTATCATTAAGTTTTTCTTTGGTAGGATGGAACCTTTCTTATCACCACTCCTTAGATCAGGAAGGAATTCTGACAAGAATGGTTTCAACCTTTCACATTTAAATCCATGCTTTGAATTTGCTTTATTTCTTGTATGTATTTGTCATTAAAATTGCAGTAAGTTTTTGTTTTGCATTCTGACCATGCTTTAAAATTGCTTTGTCTAGAGTACGTATGTCTCACAAAAATTTGACTGAGTTGTATCAATCAAACTCATTGATCGAGTTCAGAGTTGTTTTTTTTATTTCTCTAACCATGCTTTGAATATGATTTATGTCTTGGGTATATATTTTTAAAATTTTTGTTTATATTCCACTAACCATAATTTGAATTTGCTCTATCCCATGTGTGGGTTTCGCATCCAAATTATAATTAGATTTTACTTTCATTTGTCTGACCATGCATTTCATCAGTTTTATGTCATATTTCTAGTCCATATTCAATAGTTTTTCGTTCATATCTCTTCAAACATGCATTGAAATTGCTTGATCTTGTGTATGTATTTTTCTTGAAAATTTCAGTACCGGTAAGTTCTTGTTTCTATTTGTCTAACCATGGTTTGAATTTGCTTTTATTTCTCGCAGGTGTTTCTCGTGAAAAGTTCAGTTAGTTTTTCTTTTCATATTTCTCTTATGCTTTGCATTTGTCATTTATGTACTTGTCTTGAAAAGTTGAGTAATTTTTTGTATATAATTGTCTAACCATGCTTTGTCTGCATTAAGTATTTTCTTGATTGTGTTTGTATTTGTTTATCCAACCATGTTTGCTTTCTTGTAGCTTTTTTCATGTTTTTCTACAGACGCTTTTCAGTGCAGTACTGTCAGCACACATGTAACCTAGTAATAATAGGTCAGCAATAATATTCCCGATACGTTCAGGTGTATAGAGAAAGATGTAGGGCCTAATTAATGTTTATTCTGTGGTAATTATTTGTAGGTTTTGTTTTGTTTGTATTGGTGTTAAACGCCGTTTGAACAGCTAATGTCATATCACGACGAACAGTACACCTACGCATGCGTTTCCTTGCTTTTTCACACCAGTGCTGACACAACTTTCTTTCCAAGCCACTGATTACTTTTCTCACATGCATCCGAGGTAAGAGAAGAAAAGTCTCTGGAAAGAAATTTTGCCTCAACCGGGTATCAACTTCGGTCACGAGTCAGAAACGCTAACCAATGAGCTACCTGGGTCTAATTTGTAGGACGATGCCATGTGTCAACAGCTTGAGGAAAGAGGTGGGTCAAATTTATCATTAAGTTTGTCTTTGGTAGGATGGAACCTTTCTTATCACCACTCCTTAGACCAGGAAGGAATTCTGACAAGAATGGTTTCAGGCTTTTACATGTAATTCCATGCTTTGAATTTGCTTTATTTCTTGTATGTATTTGTCATTAAAATTCCAGTAAGTTTTTGTTTTGCATTCCAACTATGCTTTAAAATTGCTTTGTCTAGCGTACATATGTCTCACAAAAATATGATTGAGTTGTATCAATCAAACTCATTGATCGAGTTCAGAGTTTTTCTTTTTATTTCTCTAACCATGCTTTGAATATGGTTTTTGTCTTGGGTATATATTTTAAAAAATGTTGTTTATATTTCACTAACCATAATTCGAATTTGCTCTATCCCATGTGTGGGTTTCGCATCCAAATTATAATTAGATTTTACTTTCATTTGTCTGACCATACCATGCATTTCATTAGTTTTATGTCATATTTCTAGTCCATGTTCAGTAGTTCTTTTGTTCATATCTCTTCAAACATGCATTGAAATTGCTTTATCTTGTGTATGTATTTTTCTTGAAAATTTCAGTACCGGTAAGTTCTTGTTTCTATTTGTCTAACCACGGTTTGAATTTGCTTTTATTTCTCGCAGGTGTTTCTCGTGAAAAGTTCAGTTAGTTTTTCTTTTCATATTGCGCTTATGCTTTGCATTTGTCATTTATGTACTTGTCTTGAAAAGTTGAGTAATTTTTTGTATATAATTGTCTAACCATGCTTTGTCTGCATTAAGTATTTTCTTGATTGTGTTTGTATTTGTTTATCCAACCATGTTTGCTTTCTTGTAGCTTTTTTCATGTTTTTCTACAGACGCTTTTCAGTGCAGTACTGTCAGCACACATGTAACCTAGTAATAATAGGTCAGCAATAATATTCCCGTTACGTTCAGGTGTATAGAGAAAGATGTAGGGCCTAATTAATGTTTATTCTGTGGTAATTATTTGTAGGTTTTGTTTTGTTTGTATTGGTGTTAAACGCCGTTTGAACAGCTAATGTCATATCACGACGAACAGTACACCTACGCATGCGTTTCCTTGCTTTTTCACACCAGTGCTGACACAACTTTCTTTCCAAGCCACTGATTACTTTTCTCACATGCATCCGAGGTAAGAGAAGAAAAGTCTCTGGAAAGAAATTTTGCCTCAACCGGCTATCAACTTCGGTCACGAGTCAGATACGCTAACCAATGAGCTACCTGGGTCTAATTTGTAGGAGGATGCCATGTGTCAACAGCTTGAGGAAAGAGGTGGGTCAAATTTATCATTAAGTTTTTCTTTGGTAGGATGGAACCTTTCTTATCACCACTCCTTAGACCAGGAAGGAATTCTGACAAGAATGGTTTCAGGCTTTTACATGTAAATCCATGCTTTGAATTTGCTTTATTTCTTGTATGTATTTGTCATTAAAATTGCAGTAAGTTTTTGTTTTGCATTCTAACTATGCTTTAAAATTGCTTTGTCTAGCGTACATATGTCTCACAAAAATTTGATTGAGTTGTATCAATCAAACTCATTGATCGAGTTCAAAGTTTTTGTTTTTATTTCTCTAACGATGCTTTGAATATGGTTTTTGTCTTGGGTATATATTTTAAAAAATATTGTTTATATTTCACTAACCATAATTCGAATTTGCTCTATCCCATGTGTGGGTTTCGCATCCAAATTATAATTAGATTTTGCTTTCATATGTCTGACCATGCATTTCATTAGTTTTATGTTATATTTCTAGTCCATATTCAGTAGTTCTTTTGTTCATATCTCTTCAAACATGCATTGAAATTGCTTTATCTTGTGTATGTATTTTTCTTGAAAATTTCAGTACCGGTAAGTTCTTGTTTCTATTTGTCTAACCATGGTTTGAATTTGCTTTTATTTCTCGCAGGTGTTTCTCGTGAAAAGTTCAGTTAGTTTTTCTTTTCATATTGCGCTTATGCTTTGCATTTGTCATTTATGTACTTGTCTTGAAAAGTTGAGTAATTTTTTGTATATAATTGTCTAACCATGCTTTGTCTGCATTAAGTATTTTCTTGATTGTGTTTGTATTTGTTTATCCAACCATGTTTGCTTTCTTGTAGCTTTTTTCATGTTTTTCTACAGACGCTTTTCAGTGCAGTACTGTCAGCACACATGTAACCTAGTAATAATAGGTCAGCAATAATATTCCCGTTACGTTCAGGTGTATAGAGAAAGATGTAGGGCCTAATTAATGTTTATTCTGTGGTAATCATTTGTAGATTTTGTTTTGTTTGTATTGGTGTTAAACGCCGTTTGAACAGCTAATGTCATATCACGACGAACAGTACACCTACGCATGCGTTTCCTTGCTTTTTCACACCAGTGCTGACACAACTTTCTTTCCAAGCCACTGATTACTTTTCTTACATGCATCTGAGGTACGAGAAGAAAAGTCTCTGGAAAGAAATTTTGCCTCAACCGGGTATCAACTTCGCAACCGTTAGGTCACGAGTCAGATACGCTAACCAATGAGCTACCTGGGTCTGATTTGTAGGAGGATGCCATGTGTCAACAGCTTGAGGAAAGAGGTGGGTCAAATTTATCATTAAGTTTTTCTTTGGTAGGATGGAACCTTTCTTATCACCACTCCTTAGACCAGGAAGGAATTCTGACAAGAATGGTTTCAGGCTTTTACATGTAAATCCATGCTTTGAATTTGCTTTATTTCTTGTATGTATTTGTCATTAAAATTGCAGTAAGTTTCTGTTTTGCATTCTGACCATGCTTTAAAATTGCTTTGTCTAGAGTACATATATCTCACAAGAATTTGACTGAGTTGTATCAATCAAACTCATTGATCGAGTTCAGAGTTTTTGTTTTTATTTCTCTAACCATGCTTTGAATATGATTTATGTCTTGGGTATATATTTTTAAAATTTTTGTTTATATTTCACTAACCATAATTTCAATTTGCTCTATCCCATGTGTGGGTTTCGCATCCAAATTATAATTAGATTTTACTTTCATTTGTCTGACCATGCATTTCATCAGTTTTATGTCATATTTCTAGTCCATATTCAATAGTTTTTCGTTCATATCTCTTCAAACATGCATTGAAATTGCTTGATCTTGTGTATGTATTTTTCTTGAAAATTTCAGTACCGGTAAGTTCTTGTTTCTATTTGTCTAACCATGGTTTGAATTTGCTTTTATTTCTCGCAGGTGTTTCTCGTGAAAAGTTCAGTTAGTTTTTCTTTTCATATTGCGCTTATGCTTTGCATTTGTCATTTATGTACTTGTCTTGAAAAGTTGAGTAATTTTTTGTATATAATTGTCTAACCATGCTTTGTCTGCATTAAGTATTTTCTTGATTGTGTTTGTATTTGTTTATCCAACCATGTTTGCTTTCTTGTAGCTTTTTTCATGTTTTTCTACAGACGCTTTTCAGTGCAGTACTGTCAGCACACATGTAACCTAGTAATAATAGGTCAGCAATAATATTCCCGATACGTTCAGGTGTATAGAGAAAGATGTAGGGCCTAATTAATGTTTATTCTGTGGTAATTATTTGTAGGTTTTGTTTTGTTTGTATTGGTGTTAAACGCCGTTTGAACAGCTAATGTCATATCACGACGAACAGTACACCTACGCATGCGTTTCCTTGCTTTTTCACACCAGTGCTGACACAACTTTCTTTCCAAGCCACTGATTACTTTTCTCACATACATCCGATGTAAAAGAAGAAAAGTCTCTGGAAAGAAATTTTGCCTCAACCGGGTATCAACTTCGGTCACGAGTCAGATACGCTAACCAATGAGCTACCTGGGTCTAATTTGTAGGAGGATGCCATGTGTCAACAGCTTGAGGAAAGAGGTGGGTCAAATTTATCATTAAGTTTTTCCTTGGTAGGATGGAACCTTTTTTTATCACCACTCCTTAGACCAGGAAGGAATTCAGAGAAGAATGGTTTCAACCTTTCACATGTAAATCCATGCTTTGAATTTGCTTTATTTCTTGTATGTATTTGTCATTAAAATTGCAGTAAGTTTCTGTTTTGCATTCTGACCATGCTTTAGAATTGCTTTGTCTAGAGTACGTATGTCTCACTAAAATTTGATTGAGTTGTATCAATCAAACTCATTGATCGAGTTCAGAGTTTTTGTTTTTATTTCTCTAACCATGCTTTGAATATGGTTTATGTCTTGGGTATATATTTTTAAAATTTTTGTTTGTATTTCACTAACCATAATTTCAATTTCCTCTATCCCATGTGTGGGTTTCGCATCCAAATTATAATTAGATTTTGCTTTCATTTGTCCGACCATGCATTTCATTAGCTTTATGTTATATTTCTAATCCATATTCAATAGTTTTTTGTTCATATCTCTTCAAACATGCATTGAAATTGCTTTATCTTGTGTATGTATTTTTCTTGAAAATTTCAGTACCGGTAAGTTCTTGTTTCTATTTGTCTAACCATAGTTTGAATTTGCTTTTATTTCTCGCAGGTGTTTCTCGTGAAAAGTTCAGTTAGTTTTTCTTTTCATATTTCTCTTATGCTTTGCATTTGTCATTTATGTACTTGTCTTGAAAAGTTGAGTAATTTTTTGTATATAATTGTCTAACCATGCTTTGTCTGCATTAAGTATTTTCTTGATTGTGTTTGTATTTGTTTATCCAACCATGTTTGCTTTCTTGTAGCTTTTTTCATGCTTTTCTACAGACGCTTTTCAGTGCAGTACTGTCAGCACACATGTAACCTAGTAATAATAGGTCAGCAATAATATTCCCGTTACGTTCAGGTGTATAGAGAAAGATGTAGGGCCTAATTAATGTTTATTCTGTGGTAATTGTTTGTAGGTTTTGTTTTATTTGTATTGGTGTTAAACGCCGTTTGAACAGCTAATGTCATATCACGACGAACAGTACACCTACGCATGCGTTTCCTTGCTTTTTCACACCAGTGCTGACACAACTTTCTTTCCAAGCCACTGATTACTTTTTCCACATGCATCCGAGGTAAGAGAAGAAAAGTCTCTGGAAAGAAGTTTTGCCTCAACCTGGTATCAACTTCGGTCACGAGTCAGATACGCTAACCAATGAGCTACCTGGGTCTAATTTGTAGGAGGATGCCATGTGTCAACAGCTTGAGGAAAGGGGTGGGTCAAATTTATCATTAAGTTTTTCTTTGGTAGGATGGAACCTTTCTTATCACCACTCCTTAGACCAGGAAGGAATTCTGACAAGAATGGTTTCAGGCTTTTACATGTAAATCCATGCTTTGAATTTGCTTTATTTCTTGTATGTATTTGTCATTAAAATTGCAGTAAGATTTTGTTTTGCATTCCAACTATGCTTTAAAATTGCTTTGTCTAGAGTACATATGTCTCACAAAAATTTGATTGAGTTGTATCAATCAAACTCATTGATCGAGTTCAGAGTTTTTCTTTTTATTTCTCTAACCATGCTTTGAATATGGTTTTTGTCTTGGGTATATATTTTAAAAAATGTTGTTTATATTTCATTAACCATAATTTGAATTTGCTCTATCCCATGTGTGGGTTTCGCATCCAAATTATAATTAGATTTTGCTTTCATTTGTCTGACCATGCATTTCATTAGTTTTATGTCATATTTCTAGTCCATATTCAGTAGTTCTTTTGTTCATATCTCTTCAAACATGCATTGAAATTGCTTTATCTTGTGTATGTATTTTTCTTGAAAATTTCAATACCGGTAAGTTCTTTTTTCTATTTGTCTAACCATGGTTTGAATTTGCTTTTATTTCTCGCAGGTGTTTCTCGTGAAAAGTTCAGTTAGTTTTTCTTTTCATATTGCGCTTATGCTTTGCATTTGTCATTTATGTACTTGTCTTGAAAAGTTGAGTAATTTTTTGTATATAATTGTCTAACCATGCTTTGTCTGCATTACGTATTTTCTTGATTGTGTTTGTATTTGTTTATCCAACCATGTTTGCTTTCTTGTAGCTTTTTTCATGTTTTTCGACAGACGCTTTTCAGAGCAGTACTGTCAGCACACATGTAACCTAGTAATAATAGGTCAGCAATAATATTCCCGTTACGTTCAGGTGTATAGAGAAAGATGTAGGGCCTAATTAATGTTTATTCTGTGGTAATTATTTGTAGGTTTTGTTTTGTTTGTATTGGTGTTAAACGCCGTTTGAACAGTCAATGTCATATCACGACGAACAGTACACCTACGCATGCGTTTCCTTGCTTTTTCACACCAGTGCTGACACAACTTTCTTTCCAAGCCACTGATTACTTTTCTCACATGCATCCGAGGTAAGAGAAGAAAAGTCTCTGGAAAGAAATTTTGCCTCAACCGGGTATCAACTTCGGTCACGAGTCAGATACGCTAACCAATGAGCTACCTGGGTCTAATTTGTAGGAGGATGCCATGTGTCAACAGCTTGAGGAAAGAGGTGGGTCAAATTTATCATTAAGTTTTTCTTTGGTAGGATGGAACCTTTCTTATCACCACTCCTTAGACCAGGAAGGAATTCTGACAAGAATGGTTTCAGGCTTTTACATGTAAATCCATGCTTTGAATTTGCTTTATTTCTTGTATGTATTTGTCATTAAAATTGCAGTAAGTTTCTGTTTTGCATTCTGACCATGTTTTAAAATTGCTTTGTCTAGAGTACGTATGTCTCACAAAAATTTGACTGAGTTGTATCAATCAAACTCATTGATCGAGTTCAGAGTTTTTGTTTTTATTTCTCTAACCATGCTTTGAATATGATTTATGTCTTGGGTATATATTTTAAAAAATGTTGTTTATATTTCACTAACCATAATTTCAATTTGCTCTATCCCATGTGTGGGTTTCGCATCCAAATTATAATTAGATTTTGCTTTCATTTGTCTAACCATGCATTTCATCAGTTTTATGTCATATTTCTAGTCCATATTCAATAGTTTTTCGTTCATATCTCTTCAAACATGAATTGAAATTGCTTTATCTTGTGTATGTATTTTTCTTGAAAATTTCAGTACCGGTAAGTTCTTGTTTCTATTTGTCTAACCATGGTTTGAATTTGCTTTTATTTCTCGCAGGTGTTTCTCGTGAAAAGTTCAGTTAGTTTTTCTTTTCATATTGCGCTTATGCTTTGCATTTGTCATTTATGTACTTGTCTTGAAAAGTTGAGTAATTTTTTGTATATAATTGTCTAACCATGCTTTTTCTGCATTACGAATTTTCCTTGATTGTGTTTGTATTTGTTTATCCAACCATGTTTGCTTTCCTGTAGCTTTTTTCATGTTTTTCTACAGACGCTTTTCAGTGCAGTACTGTCAGGACACATGTAACCTAGTAATAATAGGTCAGCAATAATATTCCCGTTACGTTCAGGTGTATAGAGAAAGATGTAGGGCCTAATTAATGTTTATTTTGTGGTAATTATTTGTAGGTTTTGTTTTGTTTGTATTGGTGTTAAACGCCGTTTGAACAGCTAATGTCATATCACGACGAACAGTACACCTACGCATGCGTTTCCTTGCTTTTTCACACCAGTGCTGACACAACTTTCTTTCCAAGCCACTGATTACTTTTCTCACATGCATCCGAGGTAAGAGAAGAAAAGTCTCTGGAAAGAAATTTTGCCTCAACCGGGTATCAACTTCGGTCACGAGTCAGAAACGCTAACCAATGAGCTACCTGGGTCTAATTTGTAGGAGGATGCCATGTGTCAACAGCTTGAGGAAAGAGGTGGGTCAAATTTATCATTAAGTTTGTCTTTGGTAGGATGGAACCTTTCTTATCACCACTCCTTAGACCAGGAAGGAATTCTGACAAGAATGGTTTCAGGCTTTTACATGTAATTCCATGCTTTGAATTTGCTTTATTTCTTGTATGTATTTGTCATTAAAATTCCAGTAAGTTTTTGTTTTGCATTCCAACTATGCTTTAAAATTGCTTTGTCTAGCGTACATAATTCTCACAAAAATATGATTGAGTTGTATCAATCAAACTCATTGATCGAGTTCAGAGTTTTTCTTTTTATTTCTCTAACCATGCTTTGAATATGGTTTTTGTCTTGGGTATATATTTTAAAAAATGTTGTTTATATTTCACTAACCATAATTCGAATTTGCTCTATCCCATGTGTGGGTTTCGCATCCAAATTATAATTAGATTTTACTTTCATTTGTCTGACCATACCATGCATTTCATTAGTTTTATGTCATATTTCTAGTCCATGTTCAGTAGTTCTTTTGTTCATATCTCTTCAAACATGCATTGAAATTGCTTTATCTTGTGTATGTATTTTTCTTGAAAATTTCAGTACCGGTAAGTTCTTGTTTCTATTTGTCTAACCACGGTTTGAATTTGCTTTTATTTCTCGCAGGTGTTTCTCGTGAAAAGTTCAGTTAGTTTTTCTTTTCATATTGCGCTTATGCTTTGCATTTGTCATTTATGTACTTGTCTTGAAAAGTTGAGTAATTTTTTGTATATAATTGTCTAACCATGCTTTGTCTGCATTAAGTATTTTCTTGATTGTGTTTGTATTTGTTTATCCAACCATGTTTGCTTTCTTGTAGCTTTTTTCATGTTTTTCTACAGACGCTTTTCAGTGCAGTACTGTCAGCACACATGTAACCTAGTAATAATAGGTCAGCAATAATATTCCCGTTACGTTCAGGTGTATAGAGAAAGATGTAGGGCCTAATTAATGTTTATTCTGTGGTAATTATTTGTAGGTTTTGTTTTGTTTGTATTGGTGTTAAACGCCGTTTGAACAGCTAATGTCATATCACGACGAACAGTACACCTACGCATGCGTTTCCTTGCTTTTTCACACCAGTGCTGACACAACTTTCTTTCCAAGCCACTGATTACTTTTCTCACATGCATCCGAGGTAAGAGAAGAAAAGTCTCTGGAAAGAAATTTTGCCTCAACCGGCTATCAACTTCGGTCACGAGTCAGATACGCTAACCAATGAGCTACCTGGGTCTAATTTGTAGGAGGATGCCATGTGTCAACAGCTTGAGGAAAGAGGTGGGTCAAATTTATCATTAAGTTTTTCTTTGGTAGGATGGAACCTTTCTTATCACCACTCCTTAGACCAGGAAGGAATTCTGACAAGAATGGTTTCAGGCTTTTACATGTAAATCCATGCTTTGAATTTGCTTTATTTCTTGTATGTATTTGTCATTAAAATTGCAGTAAGTTTTTGTTTTGCATTCTAACTATGCTTTAAAATTGCTTTGTCTAGCGTACATATGTCTCACAAAAATTTGATTGAGTTGTATCAATCAAACTCATTGATCGAGTTCAAAGTTTTTGTTTTTATTTCTCTAACGATGCTTTGAATATGGTTTTTGTCTTGGGTATATATTTTAAAAAATATTGTTTATATTTCACTAACCATAATTCGAATTTGCTCTATCCCATGTGTGGGTTTCGCATCCAAATTATAATTAGATTTTGCTTTCATATGTCTGACCATGCATTTCACTAGTTTTATGTTATATTTCTAGTCCATATTCAGTAGTTCTTTTGTTCATATCTCTTCAAACATGCATTGAAATTGCTTTATCTTGTGTATGTATTTTTCTTGAAAATTTCAGTACCGGTAAGTTCTTGTTTCTATTTGTCTAACCATGGTTTGAATTTGCTTTTATTTCTCGCAGGTGTTTCTCGTGAAAAGTTCAGTTAGTTTTTCTTTTCATATTGCGCTTATGCTTTGCATTTGTCATTTATGTACTTGTCTTGAAAAGTTGAGTAATTTTTTGTATATAATTGTCTAACCATGCTTTGTCTGCATTAAGTATTTTCTTGATTGTGTTTGTATTTGTTTATCCAACCATGTTTGCTTTCCTGTAGCTTTTTTCATGTTTTTCTACAGACGCTTTTCAGTGCAGTACTGTCAGCACACATGTAACCTAGTAATAATAGGTCAGCAATAATATTCCCGTTACGTTCAGGTGTATAGAGAAAGATGTAGGGCCTAATTAATGTTTATTCTGTGGTAATCATTTGTAGATTTTGTTTTGTTTGTATTGGTGTTAAACGCCGTTTGAACAGCTAATGTCATATCACGACGAACAGTACACCTACGCATGCGTTTCCTTGCTTTTTCACACCAGTGCTGACACAACTTTCTTTCCAAGCCACTGATTACTTTTCTTACATGCATCTGAGGTACGAGAAGAAAAGTCTCTGGAAAGAAATTTTGCCTCAACCGGGTATCAACTTCGCAACCGTTAGGTCACGAGTCAGATACGCTAACCAATGAGCTACCTGGGTCTGATTTGTAGGAGGATGCCATGTGTCAACAGCTTGAGGAAAGAGGTGGGTCAAATTTATCATTAAGTTTTTCTTTGGTAGGATGGAACCTTTCTTATCACCACTCCTTAGACCAGGAAGGAATTCTGACAAGAATGGTTTCAGGCTTTTACATGTAAATCCATGCTTTGAATTTGCTTTATTTCTTGTATGTATTTGTCATTAAAATTGCAGTAAGTTTCTGTTTTGCATTCTGACCATGCTTTAAAATTGCTTTGTCTAGAGTACATATATCTCACAAGAATTTGACTGAGTTGTATCAATCAAACTCATTGATCGAGTTCAGAGTTTTTGTTTTTATTTCTCTAACCATGCTTTGAATATGATTTATGTCTTGGGTATATATTTTTAAAATTTTTGTTTATATTTCACTAACCATAATTTCAATTTCCTCTATCCCATGTGTGGGTTTCGCATCCAAATTATAATTAGATTTTACTTTCATTTGTCTGACCATGCATTTCATCAGTTTTATGTCATATTTCTAGTCCATATTCAATAGTTTTTCGTTCATATCTCTTCAAACATGCATTGAAATTGCTTGATCTTGTGTATGTATTTTTCTTGAAAATTTCAGTACCGGTAAGTTCTTGTTTCTATTTGTCTAACCATGGTTTGAATTTGCTTTTATTTCTCGCAGGTGTTTCTCGTGAAAAGTTCAGTTAGTTTTTCTTTTCATATTGCGCTTATGCTTTGCATTTGTCATTTATGTACTTGTCTTGAAAAGTTGAGTAATTTTTTGTATATAATTGTCTAACCATGCTTTGTCTGCATTAAGTATTTTCTTGATTGTGTTTGTATTTGTTTATCCAACCATGTTTGCTTTCTTGTAGCTTTTTTCATGTTTTTCTACAGACGCTTTTCAGTGCAGTACTGTCAGCACACATGTAACCTAGTAATAATAGGTCAGCAATAATATTCCCGATACGTTCAGGTGTATAGAGAAAGATGTAGGGCCTAATTAATGTTTATTCTGTGGTAATTATTTGTAGGTTTTGTTTTGTTTGTATTGGTGTTAAACGCCGTTTGAACAGCTAATGTCATATCACGACGAACAGTACACCTACGCATGCGTTTCCTTGCTTTTTCACACCAGTGCTGACACAACTTTCTTTCCAAGCCACTGATTACTTTTCTCACATACATCCGATGTAAAAGAAGAAAAGTCTCTGGAAAGAAATTTTGCCTCAACCGGGTATCAACTTCGGTCACGAGTCAGATACGCTAACCAATGAGCTACCTGGGTCTAATTTGTAGGAGGATGCCATGTGTCAACAGCTTGAGGAAAGAGGTGGGTCAAATTTATCATTAAGTTTTTCTTTGGTAGGATGGAACCTTTTTTTATCACCACTCCTTAGACCAGGAAGGAATTCAGAGAAGAATGGTTTCAACCTTTCACATGTAAATCCATGCTTTGAATTTGCTTTATTTCTTGTATGTATTTGTCATTAAAATTGCAGTAAGTTTCTGTTTTGCATTCTGACCATGCTTTAGAATTGCTTTGTCTAGAGTACGTATGTCTCACTAAAATTTGATTGAGTTGTATCAATCAAACTCATTGATCGAGTTCAGAGTTTTTGTTTTTATTTCTCTAACCATGCTTTGAATATGGTTTATGTCTTGGGTATATATTTTTAAAATTTTTGTTTGTATTTCACTAACCATAATTTCAATTTCCTCTATCCCATGTGTGGGTTTCGCATCCAAATTATAATTAGATTTTGCTTTCATTTGTCCGACCATGCATTTCATTAGCTTTATGTTATATTTCTAATCCATATTCAATAGTTTTTTGTTCATATCTCTTCAAACATGCATTGAAATTGCTTTATCTTGTGTATGTATTTTTCTTGAAAATTTCAGTACCGGTAAGTTCTTGTTTCTATTTGTCTAACCATAGTTTGAATTTGCTTTTATTTCTCGCAGGTGTTTCTCGTGAAAAGTTCAGTTAGTTTTTCTTTTCATATTTCTCTTATGCTTTGCATTTGTCATTTATGTACTTGTCTTGAAAAGTTGAGTAATTTTTTGTATATAATTGTCTAACCATGCTTTGTCTGCATTAAGTATTTTCTTGATTGTGTTTGTATTTGTTTATCCAACCATGTTTGCTTTCTTGTAGCTTTTTTCATGCTTTTCTACAGACGCTTTTCAGTGCAGTACTGTCAGCACACATGTAACCTAGTAATAATAGGTCAGCAATAATATTCCCGTTACGTTCAGGTGTATAGAGAAAGATGTAGGGCCTAATTAATGTTTATTCTGTGGTAATTGTTTGTAGGTTTTGTTTTGTTTGTATTGGTGTTAAACGCCGTTTGAACAGCTAATGTCATATCACGACGAACAGTACACCTACGCATGCGTTTCCTTGCTTTTTCACACCAGTGCTGACACAACTTTCTTTCCAAGCCACTGATTACTTTTTCCACATGCATCCGAGGTAAGAGAAGAAAAGTCTCTGGAAAGAAGTTTTGCCTCAACCTGGTATCAACTTCGGTCACGAGTCAGATACGCTAACCAATGAGCTACCTGGGTCTAATTTGTAGGAGGATGCCATGTGTCAACAGCTTGAGGAAAGGGGTGGGTCAAATTTATCATTAAGTTTTTCTTTGGTAGGATGGAACCTTTCTTATCACCACTCCTTAGACCAGGAAGGAATTCTGACAAGAATGGTTTCAGGCTTTTACATGTAAATCCATGCTTTGAATTTGCTTTATTTCTTGTATGTATTTGTCATTAAAATTGCAGTAAGATTTTGTTTTGCATTCCAACTATGCTTTAAAATTGCTTTGTCTAGAGTACATATGTCTCACAAAAATTTGATTGAGTTGTATCAATCAAACTCATTGATCGAGTTCAGAGTTTTTCTTTTTATTTCTCTAACCATGCTTTGAATATGGTTTTTGTCTTGGGTATATATTTTAAAAAATGTTGTTTATATTTCATTAACCATAATTTGAATTTGCTCTATCCCATGTGTGGGTTTCGCATCCAAATTATAATTAGATTTTGCTTTCATTTGTCTGACCATGCATTTCATTAGTTTTATGTCATATTTCTAGTCCATATTCAGTAGTTCTTTTGTTCATATCTCTTCAAACATGCATTGAAATTGCTTTATCTTGTGTATGTATTTTTCTTGAAAATTTCAATACCGGTAAGTTCTTTTTTCTATTTGTCTAACCATGGTTTGAATTTGCTTTTATTTCTCGCAGGTGTTTCTCGTGAAAAGTTCAGTTAGTTTTTCTTTTCATATTGCGCTTATGCTTTGCATTTGTCATTTATGTACTTGTCTTGAAAAGTTGAGTAATTTTTTGTATATAATTGTCTAACCATGCTTTGTCTGCATTACGTATTTTCTTGATTGTGTTTGTATTTGTTTATCCAACCATGTTTGCTTTCTTGTAGCTTTTTTCATGTTTTTCGACAGACGCTTTTCAGAGCAGTACTGTCAGCACACATGTAACCTAGTAATAATAGGTCAGCAATAATATTCCCGTTACGTTCAGGTGTATAGAGAAAGATGTAGGGCCTAATTAATGTTTATTCTGTGGTAATTATTTGTAGGTTTTGTTTTGTTTGTATTGGTGTTAAACGCCGTTTGAACAGTTAATGTCATATCACGACGAACAGTACACCTACGCATGCGTTTCCTTGCTTTTTCACACCAGTGCTGACACAACTTTCTTTCCAAGCCACTGATTACTTTTCTCACATGCATCCGAGGTAAGAGAAGAAAAGTCTCTGGAAAGAAATTTTGCCTCAACCGGCTATCAACTTCGGTCACGAGTCAGATACGCTAACCAATGAGCTACCTGGGTCTAATTTGTAGGAGGATGCCATGTGTCAACAGCTTGAGGAAAGAGGTGGGTCAAATTTATCATTAAGTTTTTCTTTGGTAGGATGGAACCTTTCTTATCACCACTCCTTAGACCAGGAAGGAATTCTGACAAGAATGGTTTCAGGCTTTTACATGTAAATCCATGCTTTGAATTTGCTTTATTTCTTGTATGTATTTGTCATTAAAATTGCAGTAAGTTTCTGTTTTGCATTCTGACCATGTTTTAAAATTGCTTTGTCTAGAGTACGTATGTCTCACAAAAATTTGACTGAGTTGTATCAATCAAACTCATTGATCGAGTTCAGAGTTTTTGTTTTTATTTCTCTAACCATGCTTTGAATATGATTTATGTCTTGGGTATATATTTTAAAAAATGTTGTTTATATTTCACTAACCATAATTTCAATTTGCTCTATCCCATGTGTGGGTTTCGCATCCAAATTATAATTAGATTTTGCTTTCATTTGTCTGACCATGCATTTCATCAGTTTTATGTCATATTTCTAGTCCATATTCAATAGTTTTTCGTTCATATCTCTTCAAACATGCATTGAAATTGCTTTATCTTGTGTATGTATTTTTCTTGAAAATTTCAGTACCGGTAAGTTCTTGTTTCTATTTGTCTAACCATGGTTTGAATTTGCTTTTATTTCTCGCAGGTGTTTCTCGTGAAAAGTTCAGTTAGTTTTTCTTTTCATATTGCGCTTATGCTTTGCATTTGTCATTTATGTACTTGTCTTGAAAAGTTGAGTAATTTTTTGTATATAATTGTCTAACCATGCTTTTTCTGCATTACGAATTTTCCTTGATTGTGTTTGTATTTGTTTATCCAACCATGTTTGCTTTCCTGTAGCTTTTTTCATGTTTTTCTACAGACGCTTTTCAGTGCAGTACTGTCAGGACACATGTAACCTAGTAATAATAGGTCAGCAATAATATTCCCGTTACGTTCAGGTGTATAGAGAAAGATGTAGGGCCTAATTAATGTTTATTTTGTGGTAATTATTTGTAGGTTTTGTTTTGTTTGTATTGGTGTTAAACGCCGTTTGAACAGCTAATGTCATATCACGACGAACAGTACACCTACGCATGCGTTTCCTTGCTTTTTCACACCAGTGCTGACACAACTTTCTTTCCAAGCCACTGATTACTTTTATCACATGCATCCGAGGTAAGAGAAGAAAAGTCTCTGGAAAGAAATTTTGCCTCAACCGGGTATCAACTTCGGTCACGAGTCAGATACGCTAACCAATGAGCTACCTGGGTCTAATTTGTAGGAGGATGCCATGTGTCAACAGCTTGAGGAAAGAGGTGGGTCAAATTTATCATTAAGTTTTTCTTTGGTAGGATGAAACCTTTCTTATCACCACTCCTTAGACCAGGAAGGAATTCTGACAAGAATGGTTTCAGGCTTTTACATGTAAATCCATGCTTTGAATTTGCTTTATTTCTTGTATGTATTTGTCATTAAAATTGCAGTAAGTTTTTGTTTTGCATTCCAACTATGCTTTAAAATTGCTTTGTCTAGAGTACATATGTCTCACTAAAATTTGATTGAGTTGTATCAATCAAACTCATTGATCGAGTTCAAAGTTTTTGTTTTTATTTCTCTAACCATGCTTTGAATATGGTTTTTGTCTTGGGTATATATTTTAAAAGATATTGTTTATATTTCACTAACCATAATTCGAATTTGCTCTATCCCATGTGTGGGTTTTGCATCCAAATTATAATTAGATTTTGCTTTCATATGTCTGACCATGCATTTCATTAGTTTTATGTCATATTTCTAGTCCATATTCAGTAGTTCTTTTGTTCATATCTCTTCAAACATGCATTGAAATTGCTTTATCTTGTGTATGTATTTTTCTTGAAAATTTCAGTACCGGTAAGTTCTTGTTTCTATTTGTCTAACCATGGTTTGAATTTGCTTTTATTTCTCGCAGGTGTTTCTCGTGAAAAGTTCAGTTAGTTTTTCTTTTCATATTGCGCTTATGCTTTGCATTTGTCATTTATGTACTTGTCTTGAAAAGTTGAGTAATTTTTTGTATATAATTGTCTAACCATGCTTTGTCTGCATTAAGTATTTTCTTGATTGTGTTTGTATTTGTTTATCCAACCATGTTTGCTTTCTTGTAGCTTTTTTCATGTTTTTCTACAGACGCTTTTCAGTGCAGTACTGTCAGCACACATGTAACCTAGTAATAATAGGTCAGCAATAATATTCCCGTTACGTTCAGGTGTATAGAGAAAGATGTAGGGCCTAATTAATGTTTATTCTGTGGTAATTGTTTGTAGGTTTTGTTTTGTTTGTATTGGTGTTAAACGCCGTTTGAACAGCTAATGTCATATCACGACGAACAGTACACCTACGCATGCGTTTCCTTGCTTTTTCACACCAGTGCTGACACAACTTTCTTTCCAAGCCACTGATTACTTTTCTCACATGCATCCGAGGTAAGAGAAGAAAAGTCTCTGGAAAGAAATTTTGCCTCAACCGGCTATCAACTTCGCAACCGTTAGGTCACGAGTCAGATACGCTAACCAATGAGCTACCTGGGTCTGATTTGTAGGAGGATGCCATGTGTCAACAGCTTGAGGAAAGAGGTGGGTCAAATTTATCATTAAGTTTTTCTTTGGTAGGATGGAACCTTTCTTATCACCACTCCTTAGACCAGGAAGGAATTCTGACAAGAATGGTTTCAGGCTTTTACATGTAAATCCATGCTTTGAATTTGCTTTATTTCTTGTATGTATTTGTCATTAAAATTGCAGTAAGTTTCTGTTTTGCATTCTGACCATGCTTTAAAATTGCTTTGTCTAGAGTACGTATGTCTCACAAAAATTTGACTGAGTTGTATCAATCAAACTCATTGATCGAGTTCAGAGTTTTTGTTTTTATTTCTCTAACCATGCTTTGAATATGGTTTATGTCTTGGGTATATATTTTTAAAATTTTTGTTTATATTTCACTAACCATAATTCGAATTTGCTCTATCCCATGTGTGGGTTTCGCATCCCAATTATAATTAGATTTTACTTTCCTTTGTCTGACCATGCATTTCATCAGTTTTATGTCATATTTCTAGTCCATATTCAATAGTTTTTCGTTCATACCTCTTCAAACAAGCATTGAAATTGCTTTATCTTGTGTATGTATTTTTCTTGACAATTTCAGTACCGGTAAGTTCTTGTTTCTATTTGTCTAACCATGGTTTGAATTTGCTTTTATTTCTCGCAGGTGTTTCTCGTAAAAAAGTTCAGTTAGTTTTTCTTTTCATATTGCGCTTATGCTTTGCATTTGTCATTTATGTACTTGTCTTGAAAAGTTGAGTAATTTTTTGTATATAATTGTCTAACCATGCTTTGTCTGCATTACGTATTTTCTTGATTGTGTTTGTATTTGTTTATCCAACCATGTTTGCTTTCTTGTAGCTTTTTTCATGTTTTTCTACAGACGCTTTTCAGTGCAGTACTGTCAGCACACATGTAACCTAGTAATAATAGGTCAGCAATAATATTCCCGATACGTTCAGGTGTATAGAGAAAGATGTAGGGCCTAATTAATGTTTATTTTGTGGTAATTATTTGTAGGTTTTGTTTTGTTTGTATTGGTGTTAAACGCCGTTTGAACAGCTAATGTCATATCACGACGAACAGTACACCTACGCATGCGTTTCCTTGCTTTTTCACACCAGTGCTGACACAACTTTCTTTCCAAGCCACTGATTACTTTTCTCACATACATCCGAGGTAAGAGAAGAAAAGTCTCTGGAAAGAAATTTTGCCTCAACCGGGTATCAACTTCGGTCACGAGTCAGATACGCTAACCAATGAGCTACCTGGGTCTAATTTGTAGGAGGATGCCATGTGTCAACAGCTTGAGGAAAGAGGTGGGTCAAATTTATCATTAAGTGTTTCTTTGGTAGGATGGAACCTTTTTTTATCACCACTCCTTAGACCAGGAAGGAATTCAGAGAAGAATGGTTTCAACCTTTCACATGTAAATCCATGCTTTGAATTTGCTTTATTTCTTGTATGTATTTGTCATTAAAATTGCAGTAAGTTTCTGTTTTGCATTCTGACCATGCTTTAAAATTGCTTTGTCTAGAGTACGTATGTCTCACTAAAATTTGATTGAGTTGTATCAATCAAACTCATTGATCGAGTTCAGAGTTTTTGTTTTTATTTCTCTAACCATGCTTTGAATATGGTTTATGTCTTGGGTATATATTTTTGAAATTTTTGTTTATATTTCACTAACCATAATTTGAATTTGCTCTATCCCATGTGTTGGTTTCGCATCCAAATTATAATTAGATTTTGCTTTCATTTGTCCGACCATGCATTTCATTAGCTTTATGTCATATTTCTAATCCATATTCAATAGTTTTTTGTTCATATCTCTTCAAACATGCATTGAAATTGCTTTATCTTGTGTATGTATTTTTCTTGAAAATTTCAGTACCGGTAAGTTCTTGTTTCTATTTGTCTAACCATGGTTTGAATTTGCTTTTATTTCTCGCAGGTGTTTCTCGTGAAAAGTTCAGTTAGTTTTTCTTTTCATATTGCGCTTATGCTTTGCATTTGTCATTTATGTACTTGTCTTGAAAAGTTGAGTAATTTTTTGTATATAATTGTCTAACCATGCTTTGTCTGCATTAAGTATTTTCTTGATTGTGTTTGTATTTGTTTATCCAACCATGTTTGCTTTCTTGTAGCTTTTTTCATGTTTTTCTACAGACGCTTTTCAGTGCAGTACTGTCAGCACACATGTAACCTAGTAATAATAGGTCAGCAATAATATTCCCGTTACGTTCAGGTGTGTAGAGAAAGATGTAGGGCCTAATTAATGTTTATTCTGTGGTAATTGTTTGTAGGTTTTGTTTTGTTTGTATTGGTGTTAAACGCCGTTTGAACAGCTAATGTCATATCACGACGAACAGTACACCTACGCATGCGTTTCCTTGCTTTTTCACACCAGTGCTGACACAACTTTCTTTCCAAGACACTGATTACCATCGAACCTTTCTTATCACCACTCCTTAGACCAGGAAGGAATTCTGACAAGAATGGTTTCAGGCTTTTACATGTAAATCCATGCTTTGAATTTGCTTTATTTCTTGTATGTATTTGTCATTAAAATTGCAGTAAGTTTTTGTTTTGTATTCCAACTATGCTTTAAAATTGCTTTGTCTAGCGTACATATGTCTCACAAAAATTTGATTGAGTTGTATCAATCAAACTCATTGATCGAGTTCAGAGTTTTTCTTTTTATTTCTCTAACCATGCTTTGAATATGGTTTTTATCTTGGGTATATATTTCAAAAAATGTTGTTTATATTTCACTAACCATAATTCGAATTTGCTCTATCCCATGTGTGGGTTTCGCATCCAAATTATAATTAGATTTTGCTTTCATTTGTCTGACCATGCATTTCATTAGTTTTATGTCATATTTCTAGTCCATATTCAGTAGTTCTTTTGTTCATATCTCTTCAAACATGCATTGAAATTGCTTTATCTTGTGTATGTATTTTTCTTGAAAATTTCAGTACCGGTAAGTTCTTGTTTCTATTTGTCTAACCATGGTTTGAATTTGCTTTTATTTCTCGCAGGTGTTTCTCGTGAAAAGTTCAGTTAGTTTTTCTTTTCATATTGCGCTTATGCTTTGCATTTGTCATTTATGTACTTGTCTTGAAAAGTTGAGTAATTTTTTGTATATAATTGTCTAAACATGCTTTGTCTGCATTAAGTATTTTCTTGATTGTGTTTGTATTTGTTTATCCAACCATGTTTGCTTTCTTGTAGCTTTTTTCATGTTTTTCTACAGACGCTTTTCAGTGCAGTACTGTCAGCACACATGTAACCTAGTAATAATAGGTCAGCAATAATATTCCCGTTACGTTCAGGTGTATAGAGAAAGATGTAGGGCCTAATTAATGTTTATTCTGTGGTAATTGTTTGTAGGTTTTGTTTTGTTTGTATTGGTGTTAAACGCCGTTTGAACAGCTAATGTCATATCACGACGAACAGTACACCTACGCATGCGTTTCCTTGCTTTTTCACACCAGTGCTGACACAACTTTCTTTCCAAGCCACTGATTACTTTTCTCACATGCATCCGAGGTAAGAGAAGAAAAGTCTCTGGAAAGAAATTTTGCCTCAACCGGGTATCAACTTCGCAACCGTTAGGTCACGAGTCAGATACGCTAACCAATGAGCTACCTGGGTCTGATTTGTAGGAGGATGCCATGTGTCAACAGCTTGAGGAAAGAGGTGGGTCAAATTTATCATTAAGTTTTTCTTTGGTAGGATGGAACCTTTCTTATCACCACTCCTTAGACCAGGAAGGAATTCTGACAAGAATGGATTCAACCTTTCACATGTAAATCGATGGTTTGAATTTGCTTTATTTCTTGTATGTATTTGTCATTAAAATTGCAGTAAGTTTCTGTTTTGCATTCTGACCATGCTTTGAAATTGCTTTGTCTAGAGTACGTATGTCTCACAAAAATTTGACTGAGTTGTATCAATCAAACTCATTGATCGAGTTCAGAGTTTTTGTTTTTATTTCTCTAACCATGCTTTGAATATGATTTATGTCTTGGGTATATATTTTTAAAATTTTTGATTATATTTCACTAACCATAATATCAATTTGCTCTATCCCATGTGTGGGTTTCGCATCCAAATTATAATTAGATTTTACTTTCATTTGTCTGACCATGCATTTCATCAGTTTTATGTCATATTTCTAGTCCATATTCAATAGTTTTTCGTTCATATCTCTTCAAACATGCATTGAAATTGCTTTATCTTGTGTATGTATTTTTCTTGAAAATTTCAGTACCGGTAAGTTCTTGTTTCTATTTGTCTAACCATGGTTTGAATTTGCTTTTATTTCTCGCAGGTGTTTCTCGTGAAAAGTTCAGTTAGTTTTTCTTTTCATATTGCGCTTATGCTTTGCATTTGTCATTTATGTACTTGTCTTGAAAAGTTGAGTAATTTTTTGTATATAATTGTCTAACCATGCTTTGTCTGCATTACGTATTTTCCTTGATTGTGTTTGTATTTGTTTATCCAACCATGTTTGCTTTCTTGTAGCTTTTTTCACGTTTTTCTACAGACGCTTTTCAGTGCAGTACTGTCAGCACACATGTAACCTAGTAATAATAGGTCAGCAATAATATTCCCGATACGTTCAGGTGTATAGAGAAAGATGTAGGGCCTAATTAATGTTTATTCTGTGGTAATTATTTGTAGGTTTTGTTTTGTTTGTATTGGTGTTAAACGCCGTTTGAACAGCTAATGTCATATCACGACGAACAGTACACCTACGCATGCGTTTCCTTGCTTTTTCACACCAGTGCTGGCACAACTTTCTTTCCAAGCCACTGATTACTTTTCTCACATACATCCGAGGTAAGAGAAGAAAAGTCTCTAGAAAGAAATTTTGCCTCAACCGGGTATCAACTTCGGTCACGAGTCAGATACGCTAACCAATGAGCTACCTGGGTCTAATTTGTAGGAGGATGCCATGTGTCAACAGCTTGAGGAAAGAGGTGGGTCAAATTTATCATTAAGTGTTTCTTTGGTAGGATGGAACCTTTTTTTATCACCACTCCTTAGACCAGGAAGGAATTCAGAGAAGAATGGTTTCAACCTTTCACATGTAAATCCATGCTTTGAATTTGCTTTATTTCTTGTATGTATTTGTCATTAAAATTGCAGTAAGTTTTTGTTTTGCATTCTGACCATGCTTTAAAATTGCTTTGTCTAGAGTACGTATGTCTCACTAAAATTTGATTGAGTTGTATCAATCAAACTCATTGATCGAGTTCAGAGTTTTTGTTTTTATTTCTCTAACCATGCTTTGAATATGGTTTATGTCTTGGGTATATATTTTTAAAATTTTTGTTTATATTTCACTAACCATAATTTGAATTTGCTCTATCCCATGTGTGGGTTTCGCATCCAAATTATAATTAGATTTTGCTTTCATTTGTCTGACCATGCATTTCATTAGCTTTATGTCATATTTCTAATCCATATTCAATAGTTTTTTGTTCATATCTCTTCAAACATGCATTGAAATTGCTTTATCTTGTGTATGTATTTTTCTTGAAAATTTCAGTACCGGTAAGTTCTTGTTTCTATTTGTCTAACCATAGTTTGAATTTGCTTTTATTTCTCGCAGGTGTTTCTCGTGAAAAGTTCAGTTAGTTTTTCTTTTCATATTTCTCTTATGCTTTGCATTTGTCATTTATGTACTTGTCTTGAAAAGTTGAGTAATTTTTTGTATATAATTGTCTAACCACGCTTTGTCTGCATTAAGTATTTTCTTGATTGTGTTTGTATTTGTTTATCCAACCATGTTTTTCTACAGACGCTTTTCAGTGCAATACTGTCAGCACACATGTAACCTAGTAATAATAGGTCAGCAATAATATTCCCGATACGTTCAGGTGTATAGAGAAAGATAAAGGGGCTAATTAATGTTTATTCTGTGGTAATTATTTGTAGATTTTGTTTTGTTTGTATTGGTGTTAAACGCCGTTTGAACAGCTAATGTCATATCACGACGAACAGTACACCTACGCCTACGTTTCCTTGCTTTTTCACACCAGTACTGACACAACTTTCTTTCCAAGCCACTGACTACTTTTCTCACATGCATCCGAGGTAAGAGAAGAAAAGTCTCTAGAAAGAAATTTTGCCTCAACCGGGTATCAACTTCGCAACTGTTAGGTCACGAGTCAGATACTCTAACCAATGAGCTACCTGGATCTAATTTGTAGGAGGATGCCATGTGTCAACAGCTTGAGGAAAGAGGTGGGTCAAATTTATCATTAAGTTTTTCTTTGGTAGGATGAAACCTTTCTTATCACCACTCCTTAGACCAGGAAGGAATTCTGATAAGAATGGTTTCAGGCTTTCTCATGTAAATCCATGCTTTGAATTAGCTTCATTTCTTTTATGTATTTGTCATCAAGATTGCAATGAGTTGTTTTACATTCTTACCATGCTTTAGAATTCCTTTGTCTAGAGTATGTATGTCTCACAAAAATTTCATTGAGTTGTAGTCTGTATTTGTCTTGCCATGCTAGGAATTTGTTACCTGTAATGAATTCATTTCTCGTGAAAATTCTAATAAGATTTTGTTTGTATTTCTCTTACCATGCCTTAAAGTTGCTTTATGTTGTGTGTGTATTTATCATCAAAACTGCAGTAGGTTTGTTTTATATATTTCTGTATCCCTGCTTTGACTTTGGTTTGTGTAGTAATCATTTATAGTGCTCTAAGAATGCTATAAATTCGTTTTTGTCTTCTGCATTTTTTTTTTTTTTTTTTTTTTTTTTTTCAGAAAGTTCTTGTTCATATTTGTCTAACCACAGTTCGAATTTAATTAATCTTTTTCAACAAAACTTCAATTAGTTTATGTTTATAAATCACTAACCATGCTTTGAATTTGCTTTATTTTGCATATTCCTTATGATAAATTAGTAAACGTTTGAATGTATTTGTCAGCCATTCTTTGTATCCTGTTTATGCATTTTTCATGAAAATTGCAGTAAGGTTTTGTCCATAGATATATCTATGTTTTGAATTACATGTAGCTTTATCTTGAGTATGTATTTCTAATCTAAATTTGAGCAAAGTTTTGTCATTCCAGGTATTTCTTTAGCCTGTTTTGACTTTCCTTTATGCGGTGGGTTTTTTTTTTTTTTTTTTTTTTTTTTTTTTATCCAACATTTTTGTCTATATTCATCTAATCATCCTATGAATTTGCTTTATCCAATGTTTATTTTCTCATCAAAGTTTCAGTATGTATTTTCTTTATGTTGTTTATGTCTCTCTGACAATATTTAGCACTTGCTTTAATGTGTGTATGTTTTCTCATCATGAATATATTGTAGTATATAATTGTAGTAAGTTTCTTTGTAGTAACATTCACCATTGAGATCCCTTGATAAAGTATTTTCTTTTTACAATAAACAAGACATGGTTTAAAATACTTTACCCCTTTAATCTTTTATTTCTATGGAGGTCCCTTGAGAAAGGTTTTTAGAAAAGCCGAACAAAATTAGGATAGATATATTTTACCCTTATAATAGAGAACTCGGGGTTTTTACCATTTTTATCCATTGGTTTTAACAGTCAATGGGGAAGTCCCTTGAGAAAGGTTTAAATTAGCTGTATGTAAGGATGATAAAAATATTTTACTCTAATAAAAGAGCATCCTAAGTTTTAAACCGCTTTTATCCACTTCTTTTAACACTCACCAGGGAGGTCCTTTGAAAGAGGTTCCTTTATATAAACTGAACGAAACAAGGATGAAAACATTTTACGATAATAAAAGAATAACTGCAGTTTTTACCACTTTTATGCATTGGTTTTTAACACTCACAATGTAGGTCTGTAGAGAATCTTTCTGTAAATACATGTAGCTGTACAAAACAAGGATACAAATATTTTACGCAAAAAAAGTACTTCGAGTTTTTACCGCTTCTATCTGTTGGTTTTAAAACTCACCAGGGAGGTCACTTGAGAAAGTTGTTTTTTTAAAAACTAGGTGAACAAAACAAGGGTTAAAAACGCTTTGCTGTAATAAAAAAGCACTCGGAGTTTTTGCCGCTTTTATCCATTGATTTTTAATACTCAAAAGGGAAGGCCCTTGAGAACGGTTCTAAAATAGCTGAATATGACAAGGTTAAAAATATTTAAACCTAAATAAAGGCTATGAAATGTAGGAACGTGGCGAGGATGAAAATATTTAAAAATAGTCCTCGAAGTTTTTAAACGCTTTTATCATCGGTTTTAATATCTACCGGGGAGATCCGTCGATGAACATTTTAAAATGCCAAACCAAGCTGGTATTAATTATCGTTCCTGAAAACGACAGTATTTAGAGTTTTTACCCTTTTTTCAAGTGCGTAAACATTCACCAAAAATGTACATGTACCTTGATAAAGGTTTTTTTCTTTTTAAATTAGCTAAAAAAAAACAACGTTAGAAATACTTAAGCCTAATAAGAGAGTAGTCGGGGCTTTTACTGCTTTTATCCTTTATTTTCAACACTCACCAGGACCTCACTTACAAGGGAGGTCCCTAAAGAAAGGTTTTTAGAATAGCCGAACAAAATTAGGAAATATATACTTCACGTTTATAATAGAGAACTTGGAGTTTTTACCACTTTCATCCATTGGTTTTAACAGTCAACAGGGAAGTCCATTCAGAATGATTTAAATTAGCTGTATATAAGAATGATAAAAATATTTTACTCTAATAAAAGAGCACCCGAAGTTTTAAACCGCTTTTATGCATTGGTTTTAACACTCGCCAAGGAGGTCCCTTGAAAAGGGTTCTTTTAAATCAGCTGAACAAAACAAGGATGAAAATATTTTACGAAAATAAAAGATTAACTCTAGTTTTTAATACTTTTATGCATTGGTTTTAACACTCACAAGGTAGGTCTGTAGTAAATCTTTTTGTAAATAGTTGTACAAAACCAGGATAGAAATATTTTACCCTGAAAACCAGTACTCGGAGTTTTTACTGCTTCTATCAGTTGGTTTTAACACTCACCAGAGAAGTCACTTGAGACAAGCGTTAAAACGTTTTACTGTAAGGAAAAGCACTCAGAGTTTTTGCCGCTTTTATCCATTGATTTTTAATACTCACCAGGGAAGGCCCTTGAGAAAGGTTTTTTAAATACCTGAATATGACAAGGTTAAAAATATTTTACCCTAAATAAAGACTATCAAATATAGGAACGTAGCCAGGATGAAAATATTTAAAACGAGTAGTCTAAGTTTTTAAACACTTTTATCATCGGTTTTAAGACCACCGGAGGAGATCCGTCGATGAAGATTTTTAATTGGCCAAACAAAGCTGGTACCAAATATCTTTTCTTAAAATAAGAGTATTTCGAGGTTTTACCCTTTTTATCAATTCCGTTTAAAATTTAGCAGAGAAGTCCCTTGATAAAGGTTTTTTTCTTTTTAAATAAGCTAAAAATCAAGGTAAGAAATATTTTACACTAATAAAAAAGTATTCGGAACTTTTTCCCGCTTTTATCCTATGTTTTCAACACGCTACAGGGATCTCACTCACTAGGGAGGTTCCTTGAGAAAGGGTTTTAGAATAGCCGAACAAAATTAGGATCGATATATTTTGCGCTTATAACAGAGAACTCGGGGTTTTTACCATTTTTATCCATTGGTTTTAACAGTCAACAGGGAAGTCCATTGAGAAAGGTTTAAATCAGCTGTATATAAGAATTATAAAAATATTTTACACTAATAAAACAGCACCCGAAGTTTTAAACCGCTTTTATCCGATTGTTTTAACACTCACCAGGGAGGTTCCTTGAAAGAGGTTCTTTTAAATAAGCTAAACAAAACAAGGATAGAAATATTTTACAATAATAAAAGAGTAACTGCAGTTTTTACCACTTTTATGCATTGGTTTTAACACTCACAATGAAGGTCTGTAGAGAATCCTTTTGTGAATAGCTGTACAAAACAAGGATAGAAATATTTTACGCAAAAAAAAGTACTCGGAGTTTTTACCGCTTTTATCCGTTGGTTTTAACTCTCACCAGGGAGGTCACTTGAGAAAGTTTTTTTTTCTTTAAATAGGTGAATGAAACAAGGGTAAAATGTTTTATTGTAATAAAAAAAAACCTCGGAGTTTTTCCCGCTTTTATCCATTGATTTTTAATACTCAACAGGGAAGGCCCTTGAGAACGGTTCTAAAATAGCTGAATATGACAAGGTTAAAATATTTAACCCTAAATAAAGGCTATGAAAATTAGGAACGTAGCGAAGATGAAAATATTTAAAAAGAGTCCTCGAAGTTTTTAAACGCTTTTATCATTGGTTTTAATATCCATCGGGGAGATCCCTCGATGAAATTTTAAAATGCCAAACCAAGCTTGTATTAAGTATCGTTCCTGAAAATGACAGTATTTAGAGTTTTTACCCTTTTTTCTAGAGCGTTAACATTCACCAAAAAGATACATGTACCTTGACAAAGGTTTTTCTTCTTTTTTTTTTTTTTTTTTGTTGTTGTTGTTGTTGTTGTTTAAATTTGCTAAACAAAAAAAAAAAAAACAAGGTTAGAAATACTTAAACCTAATAAGAGAGTTGTCGGGGCTTTTACTGCTTTTATCCGTTATTTTCAACACTCACCAGGGATCTCACTTACAAGGGAGGTCCCTTAGGAAAGGAGTTTAGAATAGCCGATCAAAATTAGGAAAGATATATTTTAAGTTTATAATAGAGAACTCGGAGTTTTTACCATTTTTTAACCATTGGTTTTAACAGTCAACAGGGAAGTTCCTTGAGAAAGGTTTAAATTAGCTGTATATAAGAATGATAAAAATATTTTACTCTAATAAAAGAGCACTAGAAGGTTTTAACCGCTTTTATGCATTGCTTTTAACACTCATCAGGGAGGTCCCTTGAAAAGGGTTATTTTAAATTAGCTGAACAAAACAAAGATGAAAATATTTTACGAAAATAAAAGATTAACTCTAGTTTTTAATACTTTTATGCATTGGTTTTAACACTCACAAGGTAGGTCTGTAGAGAATCTTTTTGTAAATAGTTGTACAAAACCACGATAAAAATATTTCACCCTAAAAGGAAAGCACATGTATTCGGAGTTTTTACCGCTTTCTATCCGTTGGTTTTAACACTCACCAGAGAAGTCACTTGAAAAAGATTTGTTAAATACGTAAACAAAACAATGGTTAAAAACGTTTTACTATAATAAAAAAGCACTCGGAGTTTCTGCCGCTTTTATCCATTGATTTTTAATACTCAACAGGGAAGGCCCTTGAGAAAGGTTTTTAAAATAGCTGAATATGACAAGGTTAAAAATATTTTACCCTAAATAAAGACTATCAAATATAGGAACGTAGCCAGTATGGAAATATTTAAAAAGAGTAGTCGAAGTTTTTAAAAGCTTTTATCATCGGTTTTAAGAACAACTGAGGAGATCCGTCGACGAAGATTTTAAGTTGGCCAAACCAAGCTTATTACCAAATATCTTTTCTTAAAATAAGAGTATTTCGAGTGTTTACCCTTTTTATCAATCAGGGACCTCACTCACTAGGGAGGTCCCCTGAGAAAGGTTTTTAGAATAGCCGAACAAAATTAGAATCGATATATTTTGCGCTTATAATAGAGAACTCGGGGTTTTTACCATTTCTAATCATTGGTTTTAACAGTTAACAGGGAAGTCCCTTGAGAAAGGTTTAAATTAGCTGTATATAAGAATGATAAAAATATTTTATATTTTTATATTTTTAAAAGTTTTAAACCGCTTTTATTCACTTGTTTTAACACTCACCAGGTTGGTCCCTTGAAAGAGGTTCTTTTAAATAAACTGAACAAAATAAGGATGAAAATATTTTACGATAATAAAAGAGTAACTGCAGTTTTTACTACTTTAATGCATTGGTTTTAACACTCACAATATAGGTCTATAGAGAATCTTTTTCTAAATAGCTGTACAAAACAAGGATAGAAATATTTTACGCAAAAAAAGTACTTGGAGTTTTTACCGCTTCTATCTTTTGGTTTTAACACTCACCAGGGAGGTCACTTAAGAAATGTTTTTTTTTTTTAAATAGGTGAACTAAACAAGGGTAAAATGTTTTACTGTAATAAAAAAAATCAGAGTTTTTGCCGCTTTTATCCATTGATTTTTAATACTCAACAGGGAAGAACGCTTCTAAAATAGCTGAATATGACAAGGTTACAAATATTTAAACCTAAATAAAGGCTATGAGAATTAGGGATGTAGCGAGGATGAAAATATTTTAAAAGAGTCCTCGAAGTTTTTAAACGCTTTTATCATTGGTTGTAACATCCACCGGGGAAATCCCTCGATGAAGATTTTAAAATACCAAACCAAGCTGGTATTAAATATCGTTCCTGAAAATGACAGTATTTAGAGTTTTTACCCTTTTTTCAAGTGCGGTAACATTCAACAAAAAGATACACGTACCTTGAATAAGGTTTGTTTTTTTTTTTTGTTTGTTTGTTTGTTTAAATTTCCTAAACAAAAAAACCAAGATTGAAAATACTTAACCCTAATAAGAGAGTATCGGGTCTTTTACTGCTTTTATCCTTTATTTTCAACACTCACCAGGGATGTCACTTACAAGGATCTCACTTACTTTCCCTAAGGAAAGGTTTTTAGAATAGCCGATCAAAATTAGGAAAGATATATTTTACGTTTATAATAGAGAACTCGGAGTTTTTACCATTTTTTATCGATTGGTTTTAACAGTCAACAGGAAAGTCCCTTGAGAAAGGTTTAAATTAGCTGTATATAAGAATGATAAAAATATTTTACTCTAATAAAAGAGCACTCGAAGGTTTTAACCACTTTTATGCATTGCTTTTAACACTCACCAGGGAGGTCCCTTGAAAAGGGTTATTTTAAATTAGCTGAACAAAACAAAGATGAAAATATTTTACGAAAATAAAAGATTAACTCTAGTTTTTAATACTTTTATGCATTGGTTTTAACACTCACAAGGTAGGTCTGTAGTGAATCTTTTTGTAAATAGTTGTACAAAACCACGATAAAAATATTTCACCCTAAAAAGAGAGCACATGTATTCGGAGTTTTTACCGCTTTCTATCCGTTGGTTTTAACACTCACCAGAGAAGTCACTTGAGAAAGATTTTTTAAATACGTAAACAAAACAAGGGTTAAAAACGTTTTACTATAATAAAAAAGCACTCGGAGTTTCTGCCGCTTTTATCCATTGATTTTTAATACTCAACAGGGAAGGCCCTTGAGAAAAGTTTTTAAAATAGCTGAATATGACAGGGTTAAAAATATTTTACCCTAAATAAAGACTATTAAATATAGGAACATAGCCAGTATGGAAATATTTGAAAAGAGTAGTCGAAGTTTTTAAAAGCTTTTATCATCGGTTTTAAGACCAATTGAGGAGATCCGTCGACGAAGATTTTAAGTTGGCCAAACCAAGCTTATTACCAAATATCTTTTCTTAAAATAAGAGTATTTCGAGTGTTTACCCTTTTTATCAATCAGGGACTTCACTCACTAGGGAGGTCCCCTGAGAAAGGTTTTTAGAATAGCCGAACGAAATTAGGATCGATATATTTTCCGCTTATAACAGAGAACTCGGGGTTTTTACCATTTCTAATCATTGGTTTTAACAGTTAACAGGGAAGTCCCTTGAGAAAGGTTTAAATTAGCTGTATATAAGAATGATAAAAATATTTTACTCTAATAAAAGAGCACTCGAAGGTTTTAACCGCTTTTATGTATTGGTTTTAACACTCATCAGGGAGGTCCCTTGAAAAGGGTTATTTTAAATTAGCTGAACAAAACAAAGATGAAAATATTTTACGAAAATAAAAGATTAACTCTAGTTTTTAATACTTTTATGCATTGGTTTTAATACTCACAAGGTAGGTCTGTAGTGAATCTTTTTGTAAATAGTTGTACAAAACCACGATAAAAATATTTCACCCTAAAAAGAAAGCACATCTATTCTGAGTTTTTACCGCTTTCTATCCGTTGGTTTTAACACTCACCAGAGAAGTCACTTGAAAAAGATTTGTTAAATACGTAAACAAAACAATGGTTAAAAACGTTTTACTATAATAAAAAAGCACTCGGAGTTTCTGCCGCTTTTATCCATTGATTTTTAATACTCAACAGGGAAGGCCCTTGAGAAAGGTTTTTAAAATAGCTGAATATGACAGGGTTAAAAATATTTTACCCTAAATAAAGACTATCAAATATAGGAACGTAGCCAGTATGGAAATATTTGAAAAGAGTAGTCGAAGTTTTTAAAAGCTTTTATCATCGGTTTTGAGACCAACTGAGGAGATGCGTCGACGAAGATTTTAAGTTGGCCAAACCAAACTTATTACGAAATATCTTTTCTTAAAATAAGAGTATTTCCGAGTGTTTACCCTTTTTATCAATCAGGGACCTCACTCACTAGGGATGTCCCTTGAGAAAGGTTTTTAGAATAGCCGAACAAAATTAGAATCGATATATTTTGCGCTTATAATAGAGAACCCGGCGTTTTTACCATTTCTAATCATTGGTTTTAACAGTTAACAGGGAAGTCCCTTGAGAAAGGTTTAAATTAGCTGTATATAAGAATGATAAAAATATTTTATATTTTTATATTTTTAAAAGTTTTAAACCGCTTTTATCCACTTGTTTTAACACTCACCAGGTTGGCCCCTATAAAAATATTTTACTCAAATAAAAGAGAACTCGAAGGTTTTTACCGCTTCTATGCATTGCTTTTAACACTCACCAGGGAGGTCCCTTGAAAAGGGTTATTTTAAATTAGCTGAACAAAACAAAGATGAAAATATTTTACGAAAATAAAAGATTAACTCTAGTTTTTAATACTTTTATGCATTGGTTTTAAGACTTACAAGGTAGGTCTGTAGTGAATCTAGGTTTAAATTAGCTGTATATAAGAATGATAAACATATTTTATATTTTTATATTTTTAAAAGTTTTAAACCGCTTTAATTCACTTGTTTTAACACTCACCAGGTTGGTCCCTTGAAAGAGGTTCTTTTAAATAAACTGAACAAAATAAGGATGAAAATATTTTACGATAATAAAAGAGTAACTGCAGTTTTTACTACTTTAATGCATTGGTTTTAACACTCACAATGTAGGTCTATAGAGAATCTTTTTCTAAATAGCTGTACAAAACAAGGATAGAAATATTTTACGCAAAAAAAAGTACTTGGAGTTTTTACCGCTTCTATCTTTTGGTTTTAACTCTCACCAGGGAGGTCACTTAAGAAAGTTTTTTTTTTTTTTTTTTTTTTTTTTTTAAATAGGTGAACTAAACAAGGGTAAAATGTTTTACTGTAATAAAAAAAACTCAAGAGTTTTTGCCGCTTTTATCAATTGATTTTTAATACTGAACAGGGAACAATGCTTCTAAAATAGCTGAATATGACAAGGTTACAAATATTTAAACCTAAATAAAGGCTATGAAAATTAGGAATGTAGCGAGGATGAAAATATTTAAAAACAGTCCTCGAAGTTTTTAAACGCTTTTATCATTGGTTGTAACATCCACCGGGGAAATCCCTCGATGAAGATTTTAAAATACCAAACCAAGCTGGTATTAAATATCGTTCCTGAAAATGACCGTATTTAGAGTTTTTACCCTTTTTTCAAGTCCGTTAACATTCACCAAAAAGATACACGTACCTTAAACAAAACAAGGGTTAAAAACGTTTTACTATAATAAAAAAGCACTCGGAGTTTCTGCCGCTTTTATCCATTGATTTTTAATACTCAACAGGGAAGGTCATTGAGAAAGGTTTTTAAAATAGCTGAATATGACAAGGTTAAAAATATTTTACCCTAAATAAAGACTATCAAATATAGGAACGTAGCCAGTATGGAAATATTTTAAAAGCTTTTATCATCAAAAGTTTTAAACCACTTTTATCCACGTGTTTCAACACTCACCAGGTTGGCCCCTATAAAAATATTTTACTCTAATAAAAGAGCACTCGAAGGTTTTAACCGCTTTTATGCATTGCTTTTAACACTCACCAGGGAGATCACTTGAAAAGGGTTATTTTAAATTAGCTGAACAAAACAAAGATGAAAATATTTTACGAAAATATAAGATTAACTCTAGTTTTTAATACTTTTATGCATTGGTTTTAACACTCACAAGGTAGGTCTGTAGAGAATCTTTTTGTAAATAGTTGTACAAAACCACGATAAAAATATTTCACCCTAAAAAGAGAGTACATGGATTCGGAGTTTTTACCGCTTTCTATCCGTTGGTTTTAACACTCACCAGAGAAGTCACTTGAAAAAGATTTGTTAAATACGTAAACAAAACAATGGTTAAAAACGTTTTACTATAATAAAAAAGCACTCGGAGTTTCTGCCGCTTTTATCCATTGATTTTTAATACTCAACAGGGAAGGCCCTTGAGAAAGGTTTTTAAAATAGCTGAATATGACAGGGTTAAAAATATTTTACCCTAGATAAAGACTATCAAATATAGGAACGTAGCCAGTATGGAAATATTTAAAAAGAGTAGTCGAAGTTTTTAAAAGCTTTTATCATCGGTTTTAAGACCAACTGAGGAGATCCGTCGACGAAGATTTTTAGTTGGCCAAACCAAGCTTATTACCAAATATCTTTTCTTAAAATAAGAGTATTCCCTTTTTATCAATCAGGGACCTCACTCACTAGGGATGTCCCCTGAGAAAGGTTTTTAGAATAGCCGAACAAAATTAGAATCGATATATTTTGCGCTTATAATAGAGAACTCGGGGTTTTTACCATTTCTAATCATTGGTTTTAACAGTTAACAGGGAAGTCCCTTGAGAAAGGTTTAAATTAGCTGTATATAAGAATGATAAAAATATTTTATATTTTTATATTTTTAAAAGTTTTAAACCGCTTTTATTCACTTGTTTTAACACTCACCAGGTTGGTCCCTTGAAAGAGGTTCTTTTAAATAAACTGAACAAAATAAGGATGAAAATATTTTACTATAATAAAGGAGTAACTGCAATTTTTACTACTTTAATGCATTGGTTTTAACACTCACAATGTAGGTCTATAGAGAATCTTTTTGTAAATAGCTGTACAAAACAAGGATAGAAATATTTTAGGCAAAAAAAAGTACTTGGAGTTTTTACAGCTTCTATCTTTTGGTTTTAATACTCACCAGGGAGGTCACTTAAGAAAGTTTCTTTTTTAAATAGGTGAACTAAACAAGGGTAAAATGTTTTACTGTAATAAAAAAAAACTCAGAGTTTTTGCCGCTTTTATCCATTGATTTTTAATACTCAACAGGGAAGAACGCTTCTAAAATAGCTGAATATGACAAGGTTACAAATATTTAAACCTAAATAAAGGCTATGAAATTTAGGAATGTAGCGAGGATGAAAATATTTAAAAAGAGTCCTCGAAGTTTTTAAACGCTTTTATCATTGGTTGTAACATCCACCGGGGAAATCCCTCGATGAAGATTTTAAAATACCAAACCAAGCTGGTATTAAATATCGTTCCTGAAAGTATTTAGAGTTTTTACCCTTTTTTCAAGTGCGTTAACATTCACCAAAAAGATACACGTACCTTGATAAAGGTTTTTTTTTTTTTTTTGTTTTTGTTTAAATTTGCTAAACAAAAAAATCAAGATTCAACATACTTAACTCTAATAAGAGAGTATCGGGGCTTTTACTGCTTTTATCCTTTATTTTCAACACTCACCAGGGATCTCACTTACAAGGATCTCACTTACTTTCGCTTAGGAAAGGTTTTTAGAATAGCCGATCAAAATTAGGAAAGATATATTTTACGTTTATAATAGAGAACTCGGAGTTTTTACCATTTTTTATCCATTGATTTTAAGAGTCAACAGGGAAGTCCCTTGAGAAAGGTTTAAATTAGCTGTATATAAGAATGATAAAAATATTTTACTGTAATAAAAGAGCACTTGAAGGTTTTAACCGCTTTTATGCATTGGTTTTAACACTCACCAGGGAGGTCACTTGAAAAGGGTTATTTTAAATTAGCTGAACAAAACAAAGATGAAAATATTTTACGAAGATTAACTCTAGTTTTTAATACTTTTATGCATTGGTTTTAACACTCACAAGGTAGGTCTGTAGTGAATCTTTTTGTAAATAGTTGTACAAAACCACGATAAAAATATTTCACACTAAAAAGAGAGTACATGTATTCGGAGTTTATACCGCTTTCTATCCGTTGGTTTTAACACTCACCAGAGAAGTCACTTGAGAAAGATTTTTTAAATACGTAAACAAAACAAGGGTTAAAAACGTTTTACTATAATAAAAAAGCACTCGGAGTTTCTGCCGCTTTTATCCATTGATTTTTAATACTCAACAAGGAAGACCCTTGAGAAAGGTTTTTAAAATAGCTGAATATGACAAGGTTAAAAATATTTTACCCTAAATAAAGACTATCAAATATAGGAACGTAGCCAGTATGGAAATATTTAAAAAGAGTAGTCGAAGTTTTTAAAAGCTTTTATCATCGGTTTTAAGACCAACTGAGGAGATCCGTCTACGAAGATTTTAAGTTGGCCAAACCAAACTTATTACCAAATATCTTTTCTTAAAATAAGAGTATTTCGAGTGTTTACCCTTTTTATCAATCAGAGACCTCACTCACTAGGGAGGTCCCCTGAGAAAGGTTTTTAGAATAGCCGAACAAAATTAGGATCGATATATTTTGCGCTTATAATAGAGAACTCGGGGTTTTTACCATTTCTAATCATTGGTTTTAACAGTTAACAGGGAAGTCGCTGGAGAAAGGTTTAAATTAGCTGTATATAAGAATGATAAAAATATTTTATATTTTTATATTTCTAAAAGTTTTAAACCGCTTTTATTCACTTGTTTTAACACTCACCAGGTTGGTCCCTTGAAAGAGGTTCTTTTAAATAAACTGAACAAAATAAGGATGAAAATATTTTACGATAATAAAAGAGTAACTGCAGTTTTTACTACTTTAATGCATTGGTTTTAACACTCACAATATAGGTCTATAGAGAATCTTTTTCTAAATAGCTGTACAAAACAAGGATAGAAATATTTTACGCAAAAAAAGTACTTGGAGTTTTTACCGCTTCTATCTTTTGGTTTTAACACTCACCAGGGAGGTCACTTAAGAAATGTTTTTTTTTTTTAAATAGGTGAACTAAACAAGGGTAAAATGTTTTACTGTAATAAAAAAAACTCAGAGTTTTTGCCGCTTTTATCCATTGATTTTTAATACTCAACAGGGAAGAACGCTTCTAAAATAGCTGAATATGACAAGGTTACAAATATTTAAACCTAAATAAAGGCTATGAGAATTAGGGATGTAGCGAGGATGAAAATATTTAAAAAGAGTCCTCGAAGTTTTTAAACGCTTTTATCATTGGTTGTAACATCCACCGGGGAAATCCCTCGATGAAGATTTTAAAATACCAAACCAAGCTGGTATTAAATATCGTTCCTGAAAATGACAGTATTTAGAATTTTTACCCTTTTTTCAAGTGCGGTAACATTCAACAAAAAGATACACGTACCTTGAATAAGGTTTGTTTTTTTTTTTTTTGTTTGTTTGTTTAAATTTCCTGAACAAAAAAACCAAGATTGAAAATACTTAACCCTAATAAGAGAGTATCGGGTCTTTTACTGCTTTTATCCTTTATTTTCAACACTCACCAGGGATGTCACTTACAAGGATCTCACTTACTTTCCCTAAGGAAAGGTTTTTAGAATAGCCGATCAAAATTAGGAAAGATATATTTTACGTTTATAATAGAGAACTCGGAGTTTTTACCATTTTTTATCGATTGGTTTTAACAGTCAACAGGAAAGTCCCTTGAGAAAGGTTTAAATTAGCTTTATATAAGAATGATAAAAATATTTTACTCTAATAAAAGAGCACTCAAAGGTTTTAACCGCTTTTATGCATTGCTTTTAACACTCACCAGGGAGGTCCCTTGAAAAGGGTTATTTTAAATTAGCTGAACAAAACAAAGATGAAAATATTTTACAAAAATATAAGATTAACTCTAGTTTTTAATACTTTTATGCATTGGTTTTAACACTCACAAGGTAGGTCTGTAGTGAATCTTTTTGTAAATAGTTGTACAAAACCACGATAAAAATATTTCACCCTAAAAAGAGAGCACATGTATTCGGAGTTTTTACCGCTTTCTATCCGTTGGTTTTAACACTCACCAGAGAAGTCACTTGAGAAAGATTTTTTAAATACGTAAACAAAACAAGGGTTAAAAACGTTTTACTATAATAAAAAAGCACTCGGAGTTTCTGCCGCTTTTATCCATTGATTTTTAATACTCAACAGGGAAGGCCCTTGAGAAAAGTTTTTAAAATAGCTGAATATGACAGGGTTAAAAATATTTTACCCTAAATAAAGACTATTAAATATAGGAACATAGCCAGTATGGAAATATTTGAAAAGAGTAGTCGAAGTTTTTAAAAGCTTTTATCATCGGTTTTAAGAACAATTGAGGAGATCCGTCGACGAAGATTTTAAGTTGGCCAAACCAAGCTTATTACCAAATATCTTTTCTTAAAATAAGAGTATTTCGAGTGTTTACCCTTTTTATCAATCAGGGACCTCACTCACTAGGGAGGTCCCCTGAGAAAGGTTTTTAGAATAGCCGAACAAAATTAGGATCGATATATTTTCCGCTTATAACAGAGAACTCGGGGTTTTTACCATTTCTAATCATTGGTTTTAACAGTTAACAGGGAAGTCCCTTGAGAAAGGTTTAAATTAGCTGTATATAAGAATGATAAAAATATTTTACTCTAATAAAAGAGCACTCGAAGGTTTTAACCGCTTTTATGTATTGGTTTTAACACTCATCAGGGAGGTCCCTTGAAAAGGGTTATTTTAAATTAGCTGAACAAAACAAAGATGAAAATATTTTACGAAAATAAAAGATTAACTCTAGTTTTTAATACTTTTATGCATTGGTTTTAATACTCACAAGGTAGGTCTGTAGTGAATCTTTTTGTAAATAGTTGTACAAAACCACGATAAAAATATTTCACCCTAAAAAGAAAGCACATCTATTCGGAGTTTTTACCGCTTTCTATCCGTTGGTTTTAACACTCACCAGAGAAGTCACTTGAAAAAGATTTGTTAAATACGTAAACAAAACAAGGTTTAAAAACGTTTTACTATAATAAAAAAGCACTCGGAGTTTCTGCCGCTTTTATCCATTGATTTTTAATACTCAACAGGGAAGGCCCTTGAGAAAGGTTTTTAAAATACCTGAATATGACAGGGTTAAAAATATTTTACCCTAAATAAAGACTATCAAATATAGGAACGTAGCCAGTATGGAAATATTTAAAAAGAGTAGTCGAAGTTTTTAAAAGCTTTTATCATCGGTTTTAAGACCAACTGAGGAGATGCGTCGACGAAGATTTTAAATTGGCAAAACCAAAGTTATTACCAAATATCTTTTCTTAAAATAAGAGTATTTCCGAGTGTTTACCCTTTTTATCAATCAGGGACCTCACTCACTAGGGATGTCCCTTGAGAAAGGTTTTTAGAATAGCCGAACAAAATTAGAATCGATATATTTTGCGCTTATAATAGAGAACTCGGGGTTTTTACCATTTCTAATCATTGGTTTTAACAGTTAACAGGGAAGTCCCTTGAGAAAGGTTTAAATTAGCTGTATATAAGAATGATAAAAATATTTTATATTTTTATATTTTTAAAAGTTTTTAACCGCTTTTATCCACTTGTTTTAACACTCACCAGGTTGGCCCCTATAAAAATATTTTACTCTAATAAAAGAGAACTCGAAGGTTTTTACCGCTTTTATGCATTGCTTTTAACACTCACCAGGGAGGTCCCTTGAAAAGGGTTATTTTAAATTAGCTGAACAAAACAAAGATGAAAATATTTTACGAAAATAAAAGATTAACTCTAGTTTTTAATACTTTTATGCATTGGTTTTAAGACTTACAAGGTAGGTCTGTAGTGAATCTAGGTTTAAATTAGGTGTATATAAGAATGATAAACATATTTTATATTTTTATATTTTTAAAAGTTTTAAACCGCTTTAATTCACTTGTTTTAACACTCACCAGGTTGGTCCCTTGAAAGAGGTTCTTTTAAATAAACTGAACAAAATAAGGATGAAAATATTTTACGATAATAAAAGAGTAACTGCAGTTTTCACTACTTTAATGCATTGGTTTTAACACTCACAATGTAGGTCTATAGAGAATCTTTTTCTAAATAGCTGTACAAAACAAGGATAGAAATATTTTATTTTTTTTTTAAATAGGTGAACTAAACAAGGGTAAAATGTTTTACTGTAATAAAAAAAACTCAAGAGTTTTTGCCGCTTTTATCAATTGATTTTTAATACTGAACAGGGAACAATGCTTCTAAAATAGCTGAATATGACAAGGTTACAAATATTTAAACCTAAATAAAGGCTATGAAAATTAGGAATGTAGCGAGGATGAAAATATTTAAAAACAGTCCTCGAAGTTTTTAAACGCTTTTATCATTGGTTGTAACATCCACCGGGGAAATCCCTCGATGAAGATTTTAAAATACCAAACCAAGCTGGTATTAAATATCGTTCCTGAAAATGACCGTATTTAGAGTTTTTACCCTTTTTTCAAGTCCGTTAACATTCACCAAAAAGATACACGTACCTTAAACAAAACAAGGGTTAAAGACGTTTTACTATAATAAAAAAGCACTCGGAGTTTCTGCCGCTTTTATCCATTGATTTTTAATACTCAACAGGGAAGGCCCTTGAGAAAGGTTTTTAAAATAGCTAAATATGACAAGGTTAAAAATATTTTACCCTAAATAAAGACTATCAAATATAGGAACGTAGCCAGTATGGAAATATTTAAAAAGAGCAGTCGAAGTTTTTAAAAGCTTTTATCATCAAAAGTTTTAAACCACTTTTATCCACGTGTTTTAACACTCACCAGGTTGGCCCCTATAAAAATATTTTACTCTAATAAAAGAGCACTCGAAGGTTTTAACCGCTTTTATGCATTGCTTTTAACACTCACCATGGAGATCACTTGAAAAGGGTTATTTTAAATTAGCTGAACAAAACAAAGATGAAAATATTTTACGAAAATAAAAGATTAACTCTAGTTTTTAATACTTTTATGCATTGGTTTTAACACTCACAAGGTAGGTATGTAATGAATCTTTTTGTAAATAGTTGTACAAAACCACGATAAAAATATTTCACCCTAAAAAGAGAGTACATGGATTCGGAGTTTTTACCGCTTTCTATCCGTTGGTTTTAACACTCACCAGAGAAGTCACTTGAAAAATATTTGTTAAATATGTCAACAAAACAAGGGTTAAAAACGTTTTACTATAATAAAAAAGCACTCGGAGTTTCTGCCGCTTTTATCCATTGATTTTTAATACTCAACAGGGAAGGCCCTTGAGAAAGGTTTTTAAAATAGCTGAATATGACAGGGTTAAAAATATTTTACCCTAAATAAAGACTATCAAATATAGGAACGTAGCCAGTATGGAAATATTTAAAAAGAGTAGTCGAAGTTTTTAAAAGCTTTTATCATCGGTTTTAAGACCAACTGAGGAGATCCGTCGACGAAGATTTTTAGTTGGCCAAACCAAGCTTATTACCAAATATCTTTTCTTAAAATAAGAGTATTTCCGAGTGTTTACCCTTTTTATCAATCAGGGACCTCACTCACTAGGGATGTCCCCTGAGAAAGGTTTTTAGAATAGCCGAACAAAATTAGAATCGATATATTTTGCGCTTATAATAGAGAACTCGGGGTTTTTACGATTTCTAATCATTGGTTTTAACAGTTAACAGGGAAGTCCCTTGAGAAAGGTTTAAATTAGCTGTATATAAGAATGATAAAAATATTTTATATTTTTATATTTTTAAAAGTTTTAAACCGCTTTTATTCACTTGTTTTAGCACTCACTAGGTTGGTCCCTTGAAAGAGGTTCTTTTAAATAAACTGAACAAAATAAGGATGAAAATATTTTACTATAATAAAGGAGTAACTGCAATTTTTACTACTTTAATGCATTGGTTTTAACACTCACAATGTAGGTCTATAGAGAATCTTTTTGTAAATAGCTGTACAAAACAAGGATAGAAATATTTTAGGCAAAAAAAAGTACTTGGAGTTTTTACAGCTTCTATCTTTTGGTTTTAACACTCACCAGGGAGGTCACTTAAGAAAGTTTCTTTTTTAAATAGGTGAACTAAACAAGGGTAAAATGTTTTACTGTAATAAAAAAAACTCAGAGTTTTTGCCGCTTTTATCCATTGATTTTTAATACTCAACAGGGAAGAACGCTTCTAAAATAGCTGAATATGACAAGGTTACAAATATTTAAACCTAAATAAAGGCTATGAAATTTAGGAATGTAGCGAGGATGAAAATATTTAAAAAGAGTCCTCGAAGTTTTTAAACGCTTTTATCATTGGTTGTAACATCCACCGGGGAAATCACTCGATGAAGATTTTAAAATACCAAACCAAGCTGGTATTAAATATCGTTCCTGAAAGTATTTAGAGTTTTTACCCTTTTTTCAAGTGCGTTAACATTCACCAAAAAGATACACGTACCTTGATAAAGGTTTTTTTTTTTGTTTGTTTTTGTTTAAATTTGCTAAACAAAAAAATCAAGATTCAACATACTTAACTCTAATAAGAGAGTATCGGGGCTTTTACTGCTTTTATCCTTTATTTTCAACACTCACCAGGGATCTCACTTACAAGGATCTCACTTACTTTCGCTTAGGAAAGGTTTTTAGAATAGCCGATCAAAATTAGGAAAGATATATTTTACGTTTATAATAGAGAACTCGGAGTTTTTACCATTTTTTATCCATTGATTTTAAGAGTCAACAGGGAAGTCCCTTGAGAAAGGTTTAAATTAGCTGTATATAAGAATGATAAAAATATTTTACTCTAATAAAAGAGCACTCGAAGGTTTTAACCGCTTTTATGCATTGGTTTTAACACTCACCAGGGAGGTCACTTGAAAAGGGTTATTTTAAATTAGCTGAACAAAACAAAGATGAAAATATTTTACGAAAATATAAGATTAACTCTAGTTTTTAATACTTTTATGCATTGGTTTTAACACTCACAAGGTAGGTCTGTAGTGAATCTTTTTGTAAATAGTTGTACAAAACCACGATAAAAATATTTCACACTAAAAAGAGAGTACATGTATTCGGAGTTTTTACCGCTTTCTATCCGTTGGTTTTAAAACTCACCAGAGAAGTCACTTGAGAAAGATTTTTTAAATACGTAAACAAAACAAGGGTTAAAAACGTTTTACTATAATAAAAAAAGCACTCGGAGTTTCTGCCGCTTTTATCTATTGATTTTTAATACTCAACAGGGAAGACCCTTGAGAAAGGTTTTTAAAATAGCTGAATATGACAGGGTTAAAAATATTTTACCCTAAATAAAGACTATCAAATATAGGAACGTAGCCAATATGGAAATATTTAAAAAGAGTAGTCGAAGTTTTTAAAAGCTTTTATCATCGGTTTTAAGACCAACTGAGGAGATCCGTCGACGAAGATTTTAAGTTGGCCAAACCAAGCTTATTACCAAATATCTTTTCTTAAAATAAGAGTATTTCGAGTGTTTACCCTTTTTATCAATCAGAGACCTCACTCACTAGGGAGGTCCCCTGAGAAAGGTTTTTAGAATAGCCGAACAAAATTAGGATCGATATATTTTGCGCTTATAATAGAGAACTCGGGGGTTTTTACCATTTCTAATCATTGGTTTTAACAGTTAACAGGGAAGTCCCTGGAGAAAGGTTTAGCTGTATATAAGAATGATAAAAATATTTTATATTTTTATATTTTTAAAAGTTTTACACCGCTTTCATCCACTTGTTTTAACACTCACCAGGTTGGCCCCTATAAAAATATTTTACTCTAATAAAAGAGCACTCGAAGATTTTAACCGCTTTTATGCATTGCTTTTAACAGTCACCAGGGAGGTCACTTGAGAAGGGTTATTTTAAATTAGCTGAACAAAACAAAGATGAAAATATTTTACGAAAATAAAAGATTAACTCTAGTTTTTAATACTTTTATGCATTGGTTTTAACACTCACAAGGTAGATCTGTAGTGAATCTTTTTGTAAATAGTTGTACACACCAAAACCACGATAAAAATATTTCACCCTAAAAAGAGAGTACATGTATTCGGAGTTTTTACCGCTTTCTATCCGTTGGTCTTAACACTCACCAGAGAAGTCACTTGAGAAAGATTTTTTAAATACGTAAACAAAACAAGGGTTAAAAACGTTTTACTATAATAAAAAAGCACTCGGAGTTTCTGCGGCTTTTATCCATTGATTTTTAATACTCAACAGGGAAGACCCTTGAGAAATGTTTTTAAAATAGCTGAATATGACAAGGTTAAAAATATTTTACCCTAAATAAAGACTATCAAATATAGGAACGTAGCCAGTATGGAAATATTTAAAAAGAGTAGTCGAAGTTTTTAAAAGCTTTTATCATCGGTTTTAAGACCAAATGAGGAGATCCGTCGACGAAGATTTTAAGTTGGCCAAACCAAGCTCATTACCAAATATCTTTTCTTAAAATAAGAGTATTTCGAGTGTTTACCCTTTATATCAATCAGGGACCTCACTCACTAGGGAGGTCCCCTGAGAAAGGTTTTTAGAATAGCCGAACAAAATTAGGATCGATATATTTTTCGCTTATAATAGAGAACTCGGGGTTTTTACCATTTCTAATCATTGGTTTTAACAGTTAACAGGGAAGTCCCTTGAGAAAGGTTTAAATTAGCTGTATATAAGAATGACAAAAATATTTTATAGTTTTATATTTTTAAAAGTTTTACACCGCTTTTATCCACTTGTTTTAACACTCACCATGTTGGCCCCTATAAAAATATTTTACTCTAATAAAAGAGCACTCGAAGGTTTTAACCGCTTTTATGTATTGCTTTTAACAGTCACCAGGGAGGTCACTTGAAAAGGGTTATTTTAGATTAGCTGAACAAAACAAAGATGAAAATATTTTACGAAAATAAAAGATTAACTCTAGTTTTTAATACTTTTATGCATTGGTTTTAACACTCACAAGGTAGGTCTGTAGTGAATCTTTTTGTAAATAGTTGTACAAAACCACGATAAAAATATTTCACCCTAAAAAGAGAGTACATCTATTCGGAGTTTTTACCGCTTTCTATCCGTTGGTTTTAACACTCACCAGAGAAGTCACTTGAGAAAGATTTTTTAAATACGTAAACAAAACAAGGGTTAAAAACGTTTTACTATAATAAAAAAGCACTCGGAGTTTCTGCCGCTTTTATCCTTTGATTTTTAATACTCAACAGGGAAGGCCCTTGAGAAAGGTTTTTAAAATAGCTGAATATGACAAGGTTAAAAA